>OX438969.1:15206666-16444583 GCA_949316085.1 Hypercompe scribonia | reverse complement strand
TATTCTTTAAAATTGATAACGCCTTGTCCATCGTAGTTGAAATTTAACAACATAGGCCCCTCAAAGGTAATAAAATTGTCTTGTCCGACACATATACCCGCAAACTAAATGTTAGTAATAACAAGTAATACAGTAAGTATGGTAAGATAAATTCAGTGCTCTCTATTGAAATATGTAATCTAGAGGGTCATATGTAATATAACTATCAACTTTGTTGTTTCATGTAACGCAGTGTGGTGACGTGTCGCCACGTGTGAGTGATTCAGTAACTCTCATTCTATGCACTTGAATTTATATATCTCTATATACATATATCTTCCAGACACCCCACGACACAATTAGCGAAATTATTAACGTTGTTTACATTATCTTCTCAGTTGATTAAACCCTTTTGTTAGAACAAAGAGCATTCGAGTTCTTTTATCTAAAGTGCTGTCAGGAGTAAAGTTCACGATAAAAATAAACAATACGATGTCAGAGGGAAACCGATTATCATAGTATGACCATTGCTCTATCTTAAAAATATGAATATTGCACTTACTATACTGTAAATGTATGCTGGAAAAATAATATATTGCAATAAAATAATGTCTAACAAATACATTTATATTTGTAAATAAGTAATATTTTAATTAGGTACGCTGCTGCCGGTGCTTGTCGCTAGATAGCAGTAAAGTGTATGGCAGAGGTCACTTGTGGCCAAGCTGGTAACCAGAGGTGCCGACCATCGGGTTAGCAGTAAGGCTTGTCGAGATCGAAGCCAGGAGGCAGGGCCTTTTGAGCGCCTCTCGGAGGGTGAAGTTTTCGCAGCTTAATGCAGAGATTGAAATTCAGTAATGGATTCACCACACCACCTGTCGGTGGTATCCGTGGGGATCTTCTTAATGCTTTTAAGTGTTTCATCATTATGCAGCATGGTGCGAAATGCATTCACCAGTCACCACGTAAAAAAAATGCTAGGTATCAGAGTACTTGTGTCCAGTCCTGTTAAATCGTTTTTTCGCAATGTATAGCTGCGTATAAATAAGTTTAAAGTTCATAAAATAACGTACAAAGATTTAGCAGATTTAAGAATACATAAGGCACGATTTGGAAAGTAAGAAGGGTATTTACAGTTTTCAGCAAAAGAATAGAAAATAGATTCATAATAAATAACATTTACTTAAATGTTATGCGTAAGCGCGGAGTAAAGTCTATAAGCCAAGTAACCTGGATTTACCTAGAGGGCTAAGGGCTGCCTTGTGTGGCGTGACCGCACCTTTTGTTTTATTGTTGTCGGGGTGGAAAATCCCTTCAGAACTCTGGCTCTCCAGGGACACAGGAGCCAGGAGTATGTGTGTTGCCACTAAAAGCCACCCCGGCGGCCGGTCTCAGGTGTCCTTCTCTGAAGGGGACCCAGACCATATTATTTCAGGACCCTTCTAGAATCAACGCCGCGCCTCAAAGTCAAAGTCAAAGTCAAATTCGTTTATTCATTTAGGTCACAAAAAGAGACTTATGAACGTCATAAAAAAAAAGCAAAAAAAGATGAACAATCTGTCGATTAAATTACAGCTAGCTGGGTTCGCAGATTGTTCATGGTAGAGTGGTGAGAAAAGAACCCAGGAAAGAAACTCACCACCACTCTTTTAACTCAAAATCTTTTAAATATTAAAACAGCAGTTATATTAACAATCATAGGTCTTAAAAAAAGAGCAATTCATTTCCAATCATCTAAATCTGTGACATAGTCTGAAACTGAGTAATAAGCCTTTTTGGACAACCTCAGCTTAATAAATTTCTTAAATTTACTAATAGATAATAATACTATGTTGTTTGGTAATTTGTTATTAAATTGTATACATTGACCCACAAACGAATTTGATATTTTATAGAGCCTAGTAGAGTGCACGGCAAGCTTATTTTTATTTCTTAAATTAAATTGATGGAGATCACTATTTTTCTTAAATTTAGACGGATTTTTATGAACATACAAAAGATTCTCATAAATGTATTGTGAGTGTAGTGTGAGAACGTTAATTTCTTTGAATGTGTTTCTTAGTGACTCCCGAGGGCCCATCTTATAGAAATCATGTCAAATCAATCATCATCATATAGAATCAGGCCCTATCCTGGAGAGGTTACTGTGGCTTCTCCATCTATCAATTTGATTGTTATAATTTGTTGCGGCCCAATCTCATTTTTTGCGACCAGGCCCGCAACAAATTATCTTATCGCCGATCGCAGCAACTAATCTGCCACCAGAGGTCCCCATTTTTTGGCGGCTCGCGGTCCCGTCGACGGCTCATAACGCCGCCGACGTTTTCTTCACGCAGTATCGGCCCCAGCCCGATCCCGTTCAGCGATCTCTTCCTGGGGCATAACAGCTTTCCAGAAAGAGACTACTGCGGCCCAGCTTTTCTCAGCCGCCAGCATGGCAGCAACAATTTCCGGCGAGGGCAGGTCTCGTCCTATTTTATCGAATAAGATTCAGCGTTCACATGCTCACTTGGGGCAGTTCTCCAGTGAATGCTGGGTGGAGTCCCAGTCGGCTGCGCTGTGGTGACAGTGTAGACGTCTGCTCACGTCCGATCTTATTCAGATACTCACCGAAGTAACCATGCCCGGTGCGGACGCGACCTTTCTGCCTAGCGTGGCGGCACCTAGGTTTAGCATCGTGTCGACCGGTGAATGTGCGCCGGTAACAGTTGTTTGTTATAGATATTTTTGTAATAATGTAGTTAGATGCAACATAGGGACTACCCAAATGTTCTACTGGTGGTAAATATGACACTATAGCTGAGGTTCGTATACCATCTCTATAGACAGGCCTACTCAAAACTATGGTCTGCCCTGTAAAATTATCCGTAAATAATTTCGTTACCGAGTGTTGTGGGTTCAAACCCCACATGGGACAACACTTTGTGTGATCCACAAATTGTTGTTCTGAATCTGGTTGTTCTTTGTGTCCGTTTCTTATGTTTGTAAAGTTCCCCGCGACACAGGATTTATTCTTAGTGCAGGATTTGTCTTTTTTAACAAGAAAAAAATAATTAATAACAAGTAATCAATATAAGGGCAGGTCATTAAATTTGTTTAACACCCGTAAAAACTCTAGACAGAAAATTACTACTCAGACTAAATACTTGCTATATATTTTAGTTTTAGTTTTTTTTCAAAAAAATACGCTACTAGTAATATATAATATTGCAAAATAACTACCATTATAAACCTTACCTAGAAGACAATAATTTAAAAGTTACCTTGTACTTCACATAGAAATAAACATGTTGTAAAAGCTCTACAAAACATATGGAGACATTGTGAATTTTAGAGAAGTCAATTACATGCACGAAGTATCGTAAAAAGAATATGTATACTATAGATTAGTTACTTACTAGCAAGCGTTTAGTTACCGTTGACTATTAAATAAAATTAAGGACACCTCTGAAATAATTGTAAAGTACTAATGTGTCCAATTTAAACTTCACAATTGCTAATTAATAGGTTTATATGGTGCACGTAAGCGGATTTGTAATACCAAAATAATACTTTCCTTTCGATTTAACAACCCACAAAAAGTGCCAAATACCTTCTTAGACCTAATTAGGTCTAATAGTCTAGCCAATTGGCTATAATATGACACGTGAGAGGTCAAATATTGGTAACCCTAAAATACTATTACTTTGTGATTTGATGGAATATGATATTTAAATCCATTTAGAAAACGATTATCTCAACCATTTCAGACCATATTAAGAAATGTTAATTGAAATAAAAAGTGAAAAATTTATTTAAATGTACAATTACATAAGTTAATGACTTGTTTTGATAACAATGTTCATCATTGTAAATCTCATCGACTGCTGGCACATTTAATTTGTCAATAATTTGGTTTCTCGTTTGTAAACGACCAAAACTTCAAAAATAAGTGAAAACCAAAGTAGGCTTGTAAGACATTGCAAAATTAAGTAATCTTAGCTAGGTCAATCACAAATGAGTGCCCGTCTTTCGAACTCTTATTATAGTTTCGTCAGATCTGTCCGTCCAGATGGACAGTCGGAGGTCTGTTTACATTATATCTCGTACTACTAGAAAACAAATTATGGGAAATTAGGTATACAAAAATTAAAAAAAGATAGGAACATTATTATCTCCAATTAATTAAATACAATAAGTGAATAAATACACTATACAATAATACTACACACAATAAACTGCTGGTACAGTTAGTTTGTCAACAATGTGGTAGGTCATTGATAAATTTGATCAACTAATCATAAATGTTATCAAACCTAACTAAATTATGTTATTTACCTCGTCTGCGAAGTTATTTCCACATAGCTGCAATGCCTACCTAAGGCACACAAATTCTTCTATGACTTCGAGAACGTCACCGTGTACCGTAATTGTCAAACACAATTAACAAAATTAAAAAATTATAAAACAACTGAAAACTAATCAACTATAATCAAAATTACAGAAAAATAACGATCGATGTATTATGAGTTACTAACAAAAAGTCGATCTGGAAATATATATTTAAGTGCTTATTTACGTATATGTTAAGTCCGCTAACAACTAGCTAAAGTCATCTATTAGGTTTTGTACGTCAACGATATCATAGAATTGTAATAATTTGGTACATAGTACTGGTTAAAGATGTTTATACTAATTTTGCTACATAGTTATTAAAGTGATCAAACAGAACTCTACTGCTAAACACTATTATGTTTATTTATTGAAGATGCTTAAGAAAATCTGTGGACCTTTTAAGTAAAGAAAAGAGACTGTAAACCGTTATTTTTTTAATTAAAGCGTTAGCTGAGGGACACGTTATTAATGTCACTTCTGAAATTTAATTAAAGGAAAATTGAGTACTATACTGTGTTTAACTGTTTTTACCATAAAACACCTTATAAAATAGTAAACTTAGCACTTAGCTGATTTGATCAATAAATAGAACTTGAAAAAATAAAGCTTTTGATGTATTTAGCTGATTTTTGTCAAAAATGTGGTTTACCAAATTTTTACAGTAAACCTTCGATGTCTTCCACTATTGTAGAACATAATACTCTGACTTTTATACGTTACCAACAGAAACATTCTGAATGCAGACAGATGAGTTCCAGCTAGTTTTCCATAAACTTCCACAGACATAAATGTAATACTTTATTAGAATTCATTCCTTTCCTACAAATCTTAGCTGAGTAGAATTTTTGTTGACTAAAGTGTTTGTGTTTTTTGTTGCCTAAAGAATTTGTACACAAGTTAGCAATTTGTACAGAAAAAGCAAAGAAATTTTCGTGTGGTTTTTAATCAATAATAGTTCGGCAAATTTCTCCATTAGGAGGATTTTAAACTCCGTTAATAAATAAAAAAAGCCAAAAAGTATGATAAAATTATATTTCACCGCAATTTGAAGGTGTTTGAATTTTTGTCGTAGATGTGCACGTTGTAACTGGTATCCAAAAAAGAACAGTGGTTTTATATGGTTTTAGACTTAAATAAAATACGTAGCTGTTATGGACAAGATATGTGACATACGAGTATTTTTGTGTTGATCTTTTTTTTATTTTATCCTAAATCTATTAATTTGTTCTCAAATATTTCTAACAATTAAAATTATCTTTTAGAAAGCCAAAGTATCTGGTTTAATTATATTAAAACATAAAAATTAAGCCAACCCCGAACTTTAAAGAACATTTAGCCATATTACTGTGGAGGGAATGGGTGTCATGTGTCCCTCCGACACAAAGGGAGGATCCTCCGACTAGGCGAGGTAATCATGCCTGGCGGGCCGTGATCCAATAGTTGTTGTTGGGATGTCGTATATATGCTAATTGTCACGAAAATCTCTATTTTGCGATACAGAATTGGTAGTTGCTTCATAATTCGATGTATCGTCGCTAGACGGCGCTGTAGTATGTTTTTTGTTTGCGCTGTATGTGGAAGTCACCACATTACCAAAAAGCTGTACATGTAGGTATAGGTGCTAATAACAATCATTGTTGAATACACTATAAAACTGTCACTAAATATAAAATCAGTAGAAAACCTGCCAGTAAACAAGATATTTTGGATGTATTTATGAGTCAAGTCAAACAACAAGACACGTAAAGTTTTTTCTGAAGCTAGTCATGCTATAGTATGGACAGTAAAAGGACTGTCAAGTAAACATTTAATTAAGTACGTAGTACCTTATATATGTGCGTGGTACCTAAATGAGCAATACATAACATAACATAACATAAAGTCACGCCTATTTCTCAGAAGGATAGGCAGATGTAATTGATCTCCACTTACCACGATCCTGATACATCTTCTTTACTTCGTTAACATTATTAATCGTTGCATATATACTTGTCGGTTGCGGATACTTTTCATATGGAACGGTGTGAAAAGTCATACAACTCAGTTCAACGAGCGGTCCGCGCGGATCAGCTATTTGTAATAACTTTAGATTTCAGCACTCTATTATATTTACGGCATTACAAAACAAAATTAATCTCGTATAATACTCGTATTTACTACGATTTAATGTTTAAACTAAGATAAAATGAATAATATACTAGGTTGTTCAATAAGTTTTGCGGTTCGATAAGAGAGGGCGTTGCTACTAGCTTAATTTTTTTTTGTTAGGTCGGTACACTATTCATGTGAACGCATGTAAAGTTTCATTTCAATCTGTCCATTCATTCTTTGTTTACGAGCCATTTAGTATCGACGTGTTACAGTATTTTTTACAATGGGAAAAATCAAGTATCGTGCAGTGACTGAATTTTTGTTTTTGGAAGGTTTAAAAGCAAAGGATATTTATGAAAGAATGTTAAAAGTGTATAAGGACTCTTCGCCTTCAATTAGTACAGTTGAAAGGTGGGTTGCTGAATTGAAACGTGGTCGTACAAATCTTGAAGACGATCCACGTCAAGGACGTCCAAAAACAGCAACAACACCAGAAATCGTAGGAAAAATACAGGATATCGTATTGGAAAATCGTCGAGTGACTGAAAGATATTTGGTAGAAGCCCTAGGCATCTCATTGGGCAGTGTAAGTAATATTTTGACTGAAGTATTGGGTTTCAGAAAGCTGTGTGCGCAATGGGTGCCACATTCAATAACAATTGAACAAAAACACATTCGAATGCGTCTTTCTCAGCAACATTAAGAGCGTTTTCGAAAGGATAAAGTAGATTTTATTCATCGATTTGTCACTATGGATAAAACTTGGGTCTATCACCATGATTCTGAATCAAAACAAGTAACTAAAGAGTGGTGTGAATCTGGTTCTTCGGCTCCGAAACGAGTTCGTGCCCAGAAATCGAACAAGAAGGTGTTAGTCTCAGTTTTTTGGGATGCAAAAGGATTTTGTGGATTACTTGCAAACTGGTAAAACGATAAATTCTGAATATTATTGTAACCAGACCAGCTCCATCTGTTTCCAGACCCAAAAAAATTCATGCGTGGAAAGCGTTTCTCATCTAATGATGAGGTCATAACGATTGTGGAAGTGTATTTTGCAGCCCTTTCAGATTCCCATTTCAGGGATGGAATTCATAAATTGGAATCTCGTTGGAGCAAGTGTATTGATGTTCAGGGAAACTATACTGAATAATAAAGTGTACTTCAAACCATAAAATTATGTCATTCTTATCGAACCGCAAAACTTATTTGACAACCTAGTATTTGATTCCGTACCTACAGGGAACCCGAAACAAGTTTTAAAGTGTTTAAAAGTAATGTACGTTACGTTTCGATTACATTTAGTTCATATTTCCCTTATATATAGAAATATTATTTATTTTTTGTAAAGTCAGAGATCAGTCATGAGTTTGGAATTTTACGGCAACGGCCTGTTTAAACAATATTCCTTTCGTCCCATTACTGTCGTTTAAGTACAGTAATGGGAGGAAAGGAATGTTGCTCAAATCCCACTACTGTCGTACACGAGTATGGTCTACACGTGCAAAATTCTTAGATTCCACAGTTGACAACAAAATTGAAGATGTACACAAGGGAGAGGATGTTTGAGGATGTTTTAAACCCTCGAAAACAAAATTTAGACTATTGATGAATATTATATGCAGTGTCGCAGCCGGTGAGGGTAACTAAAAAAATGTACTTTCTAACAGCAGGTTTAAAGTTTTGAGTGTCTTAAAAAAAATCTCCGCTGCGTAAGGACAAATTGGCACCTAATAAGTTTTACTATTCTCTTATAAGGGTACATTACATACATGAATTTATGCTTATACATCTAATACCTTTAAACAAGCAAGTCTTATATACATATATATGAGTATATTCGAATACCGTGTAAAACTTTTTGTGATTAAGTGTTACGTAAGCTTATCTAGCGGCAAACAGTCGAGAACATAGATAAATTACTGCAAAATCAACTGTGCAGACTTGCATTTTGTGGACAGTTAATACTCAACTCAGGATTATTAGCAACATTTGTCTTTCAGGGGTGCCGTAGCTATATTTTGCAGGAAACTGATGAATCGACATTGGCTTAATTACATGTATACCATCTGCTCCAAAAGTGAAAATCATGTCATCAAAGATTTCGTTACATAGATACATACCAAGTTAATAAAATCGTGTTAAAAATCATTAATGCTGAGGATTCTGGCAAGGATAATAGGATAGACTATACAAAATAATGGTGAGAATATTGAAATGACGTTCAAATATTTCGTTATAAAGATACATAGATTCATAGATACAAACGAAGTTAATAAAAGCGTGTGAATAATACTTATTTATTTATTTTCTTCATACATCAAAATTTTATTAAAAAATGCGACATGTGGCTAAAAATCTTCATCTTAACATCTTGACGATGATCGAGAGGAAGAGGAAACTGTGCCGGCAATGGCAGCTCTCTCGATGCCCAACCATGAAGTCCCAGCTCAATACTTTGGCCGCAGTGGCAACGAGCGCGGCAGAGTCCTGGCACCGTACCATCGAGCGAGCTAGTGAAGACCAGTCGGGCATACACCACCTGTGCCGCCAACTTTTCGGGAAACCTGCTTCGATTAGGCCCCTGCTGATTGGAGACGAAAACCCACGTTACCGTGCCGAGGACCGAACGGAGATGTTTTGCCGACTTCCTGGAACTATACTTTGAGCAGCCGATAGCTCCAACCGAGAATCCCATTATCTTATCTCCTGGTCAAATCCATCGGATGATTCACCGAACACCTTTACGTAAAGCGCCCGGCCCCGACCGCGTGACCAATGAAACCTTGCGTCACCTACCTCCGCGAGCTATCGCCACATTGACGCGTCGCTTTAACAGTATTTTTGGCACCGGCCACTTTCCAACCACATGGCGACTTAAAAGAGTCATCATGCTGCCCAAGCCGGGGAAGAATATCCTCTCTCCGGGAAGCTATTGTTCTATCACGCTCCTCTGGAGGACGTCGAATTTGTTCGAGAAGCTACTGCTACTGCACATGATGCTACACCTTGAACCACGCGACGAACAGTTAGAATTTTGTGCTGAACACTTCACGACACACCAGCTCGCAAGGGTACTGCACGACATGGCAGTTGCGCACAACAAGCGCGAGTGGGTCGTTGCAGTCTTCCTCGATATGGAGAAGGCGTTCGAACGCGTCTGGCACGCCGTCCTGCTGTACAAGCTGTCCACATCTACTATTCCTCGTCGAATAGTTAAGATTGCGGCCACCTTTCTGCAAGACAGACGTTTTCAAATGGCGGTTGAAAGCGCCCCTGTCCACAGAGCGATTCATCTGTGCTGGTGTGCTACAGGGAAGTTGCTTGTCTCTAGTGGAACTCTTGGAACACAGATGACATTCCCGTCACCGACGGCGTGAATCTTACACTGTATGCCGACGATGCGGCTTATATGGTTGGTGACGGCGAAAAATGGTGCCAATGCTGCCAACGGTGCCAAGATGCAGCGTACTCTAGATGCACGTCCCAACTGGCTGAAGGACTAGAGACTGACGGTGAATTACCTCGGTGTAACCATCGACTGCAGCCTGTTCATGAAGCCTCACGTCAACAACATCATTGCCCAGGTTCGTATCGTGCGTTCAATTTAGTGGTCCGTACTATCGCCCCAACTGCCTCTCCGTGCGAATCTCGGTGTGTACAAGGCGGAGGCGGTGTGTCAAGTACGGATATACATCCGTACGTGACTTACCTCTTTTACTCCGACTTGGTTTGCGCTTGTTTCCGAGACAAGACGCCACTAGTAGTCACTACGTACCCTTGTCAACTCCCCTCGTTTTGTGCGGCATAAGACGATCTCCAGGGATCTGCGCATAGAGAGCCTGACTTTGTGAGACGCCTGAGTTCAAACCTATACATGCGTGCCGATGGCTCGCAAGCCCGCTACCTGCGCGAGCTCGCGCCTTACCATCGGCGACCGCCGGATTGGCATTGCCTGCAGTGAGACCTCGTCTTCGTAGTAATCCCTACCGGACTATCCCCAACACCCTGCCTGGTGCTGGCTGATGGGCGCTCCTCGGGGTCCCCACCCCCTGCAGCTCGACCTCGCTAAGCATAGGAGGGAAAACAGAACGAGATCCTGGCTCAGCTAACATGCTAGTCACTCTGTGGGACCCATCTACAAAGGCTGACCTCGTTAGAGACGCCGCCCCTACCAGACTGACACCCGGATATACCAACACGCCTAGGGGCTTCACCAAGTGGCCCAACTAGTAGTCGCTTGTAGTCGCAAGCGTCGCTGAGAGCCACTTCGACAGGACGTAGACCTGGTAAAATCACCCCGAGACCTCTCCCAAAGGGGTCGAGAAAAGTGAGAAGAGCCACAAGAGCGATTAATGACTGTGGAAGAAGCAAATTAAGTGCGTCAGGACCACAGAAGTGGAGATCAATTGCCTCTGCCTATCCATCTGGGAAACAGGCATGGCTTTACGTTATGTTATGTGTTGCTCATTTAGATATCAAGTACATACGAGTATATTCTTAGGTGCAAATTCTTAAAAAAAATCATGATGAGCAGGAACGAATCATACAAAAACAAAGATTCTTAGTATATAATGTACTACGCACCTCTTTAAATATTTGCTTGATAGCCAAAGAGATATGATATTGACGGCAAAATTTTTTCGTGCCTTGACGTGTGACTTGACCCAAATAAGTTTATACGAAAAATCCTTTTAGTGGTAGGCTTTCTACTGATGAAATTGAATTTTATTTCAATAACTTTTTATCATACACCTAGTCGTAGTGATTGTTATTAGTACCTATGGCTAAATGTCCTTTAAAGTTTGAGATTAAATAACCTTTTATGAATTAAAATAATTACGCCGGATACTAATGGCCTTTTAACGAATAATTCTTTAACTGTTATAAATGTTTTTTAGAACATACCAATACAGCATCACCATAATATAGTTACACTAAACTTTACTATCATTAATCTTGAATTCTAAATGATTTGTAGTGTTACATTATTGTATGACAGACATTTACAAATCTTGTAAATATTCTGTTTGTGAAGAATGACTGCCCTGGTTCCCCTGTCATTAATAGCCTTTTACAATCCACTGCTGGACATAGGCCTCTCCTTAGCAAGGAGGTTTTGGCCTACTATATCACGCTGGCCAGACAGGTTGGAATAGGGTTTGTTTCAAATTTTCCTTCTCTTTGTAATGATGATGTCTTGTATATTTTGTTCCCTTAGTCGCCCTTTACGATACCAATGGGAAGAATAGGGGTGGTAACACTATGTATTCTTAACCCGTCACCACACGGACAACCCCCTGTACCTATAAAAAAGAAACACATGTATTTGTCCCAGGAAAACATAAATACATTTATTACACGTAGGTTTAATGTGACGGATATACTCGTAGATTCAGATATGTTTTTAATATCAACTATTTAAAACCTTGATTGAATCTTTACTCAAACATATCCTTACCTGAAATTTAAAGACATTGAGATTGATTAGAAGACATGGAGATACATGAGAAATGTCAAACAGCGATCCTATAGAGGGCTACCTGCAGGTGTTTACCCCATCCAAACTTGTCGACATTTGAACGAAATTAATCGCAATTACGCCGATTGAACACTACCTTCTTGCAAGTGTGTTGGATGAGTTTTAAATATACGTATGAATTTTAGAGTTACACATGGTAGTGAATATCACAAGTATATATATATATATGTACTTATAAAATATTGTAGTAGTTCTACTTATGTAAATGTCATGTAGTCATGTGGGTGGATATTGACAAAGACACTCTTTGATCTGTAATCTTGAAAATAGCGAAGGGCTCAGCTGACCTTGTGGTCGTGGTTTTGCACAATGTACGTGTCGGTTTAAAAAATTGTTAAACAAATAATATTTTGATCACCGGATTCAGAATATAGATCATACTATTTACAGTAACAGTCTCAATTACCAATACTGTGATCACAGAGTCTTCCGTGCATGTGTATCTATTACTCTAATTTATTATAACATCCAACGAACATTTACGAATCGTAAATTGAAATCTACATCGCTTAAGCCAAAATAAACTTTTAAAAGAATTATAAAACACTATAAAAATACGTCACCTTGTCTTTGGAATATGTCCTTGAAGTATACGTAACCATGTGCTTTTTGAAAGATTGAATAAAATTTGCTTAAAACAATCGAATTTTCTATTTGAAACGACAAAATAGAAAGAAAGGACCGATAAAATAAATGACTTTTTTTTATATTATTTAAAAGAAGACTAACGACAACGGCTCTCGAGATGGTAATAGAATATTTTTAGCGTATTTAATTATTCTTTACGACAGAGGTGCTCATTTTCAACAAAGTTTGTAAGGACATGTTTTCACTCTCTCCAACGGGTAATTCAATTTTAAAATATCTTTTAAACTTAGCATTTAGCTAAGAGAAATATTATAAAAAAACTTGTTCTCCCTTTAATGGGTGCTGTGTAAAACTTGAGTAGCCTTATTTGTAATTCAAATACTACAGCTTTCAACGCGGGCCAACGTACTATTTTTGCAACAATTCGGCCAATATACTCATCTGCCACACATTCACTGTACTTTACTATAGTTACAATATATTACTACCTAAACTTAAGTTTGAAAAATATTAAGTTGATTTGAATGTGAAAGGTCAGCAGTTCATTTTTTTCAAGTAGCTTAGAAACTAATCGGTTATTTCCTCTATGCTGATAAAAATTGGTAAAGTTACCTAAAGATTGTTTTTTTGGTTCCTTACAAACACATTTTTCACTTTCAAAATGAGGTTATAGCAAAAGGAGCGTTGTACAAAAATCTATTGTATTTTATGAACATTATAATTCAATTATTATCTGAGTCATGTCCATTAGGTAAATGAAATGAAAAGTGAATTGCAAAGCGTGAAGATACGTTAGAATATAATATGATACCTGCCACAACGACGATAATGAGATAATAATGATATAATAGTGAAATGGGAAGCTCTAATTTTAGTTGAACTTGATAGATTAGCGTAGAAAATGTAATTATATCCTCTTTGTTATTTAGATTTTGCAACTCGTTTGTAAAGTATACATTTTAATGTAATTTGGCTCTTATAATAACATTGCTCCAAATGTATCGAAAAATAACATAGCTGAATTTTCACCCAATTAAAAACTAAAATCTGAAATATTTGCTGATTCTTATTTGTCTCACATATATCTTCACACTTTCATAAATATAGGTTTGTCCAATGATAGCTTCTTATCCAATCGGAACAACTTATTTTTGGCATTTAGTTTTAGTATCAAAAATATTGTTTCTGAAAAAGAATGAATTCAAAAAATACTTGAATGTATTTGTTATCTTATTATAATTTTTACAAGCTGAAAAAATATTTTATCATTTAAAAGTTCAAATAGGAATTACATACCAAAATAAATACTAAATTCATTCATCAAAATTATTATATCGAATCAAGCTCCAGTGCAAATTATTTGTAAAGATTTACTGCTAGCATTATATGTTTACACGCTCTTAAATGAATGTTTATTTTAATAGGTTTGTTAAATATATAAAAATGTTGTTATCAAGAAACATAAAAGTTGAAGAAATTTTTTGCTTCATTTTTATACAGTGGACCATGAATTAGTTAACATTTTAAATAATCATATTAAGGGGAGATATACACCTAGGAGCCGTAAAAAAGGTTCTATTTTAAAAAAGTTTCAAAGAAAAGTAATCATGTATTTTAGATCAGAGTATTCATTAGCTAAAAGTACATACATTCAAATATATGTCAAATTTTTTTTATGTACAAATATCAAAAAGATACAAGGATATCGTAGGATTCTTGGAGGTCCTTGAAAAAATCGGCGCACACGGTACCCACTGGCGTATTTTCAAAAATCATCTGAACAAAAAAAGATTATTAAATAAGATACTATAATCTAGTAGTTATCAAAGCCGATTTCAAAATTATTGGTTTTTAACAAAATGGCGGCCATTTAAATATAGGTAACGATTTTCGGGCCTTTAACGTGTAATTACTTTGGCTATAAAATGAAGAGTAAGTAACGAAAACAAAACTCCTATGACAAATACTAGGTAATATTATATAGAATGACCACAAAAAATTTCAAAGCAATCGGTTCATTGGTTTTTGAGAAATTTTGGGTACCGCTTTGAAAAACGTAGTTTTGAGAAAAACACGTTTGAAATTTTAGGAAATAAAAAATCATGAAATTTTAAACTTACATGGGAATCATCAATACCAGGCCCATAGTGTAGGTCTTCTACAGTCGACGGAATTCCCATTGCATCTAAAGCTTGCTGCCGACGACGAATTCGACCTTCTTTTGTCTGTGTGTGTGCTTGCAACTCAGCTTTCGCTATGCTATGTCGGCAAGTTTTTCGGCAGAATATCGATTTTGGGGTGGTATTTTCTTTTTTCTTCGATCTTTGCGTAAAGATCCGGATTGATGCGTTTCTCGAGAACCTTTCATTCTTGACTCCATTTTTCTCTATATTTATTTGCAGATATACCTGGGGAGCCATTAGCATGCCTAACAACACAATACAATTTTATCACAAAAGAAATCTAAGCCCTTTTTTCGAACGGTCGCTTGTCTATACCTGTCTAACTGGCCCGGTGCGGTAGAACACGTGTCCAGTTCTCGGTTATAACTGCCTTATTTTTCGAAGAATTAATTTGCCATTTTCACCAAATATTCTAAGGACCTTAAACTTTCAGAAAATGTAAAAAAAAAATCGATTTTTCAATTTTCTAGGTGTATATCCCCCTTAAAAAAATCATTTCAAATATTATAATAATTGTTTATTTACAAGAAAGCTACTTAGTCCCACTATTTTTTAAAAAATTACATCGTATGAACGACCACCATTTCGACGTTTGCTCTCTTCTAACCGAGCACCGAAATTTTCGAATACTCATATTGGTAAAGAGACTACGAGATCGCCAACATCTCTTCGCTGATTTTTTTTTAGTTGACGTATTTGGTTTATTGATGTAGAGACGATTCTTCACATAACTCCATAAAAAGAAGTCTGCTGGGGATAGATCTGGACTTCTGGGTGACCATGAAATGTCGCTTCGTCTGGAAATCAGCTTTGCCGGAATCATATCTTAAACCACCGGCAGCGATTTTTGAATGTGTGACAAGTGGTTCCATTTTGTTGAAACCATGTGCTACGATTGGAGCCAGCAAATCACAGTAGCATCGGTCCCAAGAACTCTTTTTGTTAGAAATTAAATTCAAATTTTAATGAATTTCTGGCCTACCGTATACAACTACTTACAGAACGAATATATCAGGCGAAATTTATGCATTCTTATGAAATGAAATGGTGGCATAAAGTTGAAAAAAATGTACAATAGAGCAGTCACTTAATTATATCCACCGATGGACTGAACTCTCTCTTCTTTACAATGTAAAATATACTTCCATTATTGCTAAGGCAAAGTATGAGTAGATATACCAGGAGCCTATAGTCCCTAAGACACTTGATAACATGATTGGATTAAATAATTGTTATTTTCAATTGTTCTGTTCAGGTCAAAGTGGGCTAACCAGCAACCGGGTCACCTGATGGAAAGTGACCGTCACAGTCTATATTTGTATATTTTTAAAAATTCATTAGTTTTGGCCAAAAGAGTTTTTGTTGTAGAGAGATAATAATAGTGCAGGACCATAATAGCTACGAAGATAGTCTGTTTGTTTGTCTCCATGTTAAATGAGAAATATTACAAACAGATTGTTTCTAATCCTCACTGCAAAGTTTTAGGCATAAAGAAGTTCCATAAAAATTACGATTATGTTAATTTAACATTCTATTAATTTATTTTCTTTTACGTGGAATGTGTTTGTATATTATGTATATACAGAGGTAAAAATGAAAGATGAAATTACATTCAGATTATTCGATGACTCTTTATTTACACAGTGATGACTTGGGTGAAAGTTTTATTTAATAATACAACCAAACGTACAGATCACAGGAAAGTAATTCACTAATTATTTCGAAGCTTATAATAAATTTAATGTTATAACTAACATTCTAGATAAACTCGTACAATAAATAACTCCGTCAATGTCAGTGTTTTGCATTGAGCGCATACATGATCAGTGACGGGGTTGCATTTACGTAACCATTTCAAAATGCAATAAAATTTAAAATATCAACGATTTTCTAAATATATTTTAATTTTAAGAAACAATATGTACGACCTTAAACCACAATTTGATGACAATCCGTAACAAAATCATTTAATTCTATGCAGTCAAATCTTTCTAAGGCCGAATGCGTGTTGTAAATTTACACAAAACGAGGAATAAAATAATTTACTTTAAATATAATATAATATTATTAAACTAATACCATTAATATAACCATTCATCAATAGTGTTTTATAAAACAATTATTAGCCATAAAACAATGTAACTCGTATAGAGGGTAACTTTGTTTAAGACTTAAAACAAAACAAATACCTTAGTAATATAAAATAAAATATCATCCGTTCTATGTAACATCTTTCCAAAATAATAAAAGCAGACTTCGGATACAGCAATACCATTTGGATGGATCTATCTTTTAAAGTTGCGGAAATGAAATAGGGTTAGTTTTTGAACATACGCCAAAAGATATGCCGGGGGCAGGCATTTTACTA
This sequence comes from Hypercompe scribonia, assembly GCA_949316085.1. NCBI lineage: Eukaryota > Metazoa > Arthropoda > Insecta > Lepidoptera > Erebidae > Hypercompe > Hypercompe scribonia. Next base: position 16,427,461 of record OX438969.1, on the reverse strand, counting down.
CAGTACTACCTATGACTGGAAGAATTAATATGCAAAACCTACGATAATATCTAGTTAACGATGAAATAATAGGGATTACAAAATATAGATTAAAAATTCTGTTGGGTAGTTACGTGATGATAAGGATGACATACTCTTAGCCGATTTCGGTCACGGAAACCAGTCTCAACGGCCAACTACACACTCTCTATTGCCTCACTCTAACAAACCGATGGAACGATTATCTAATAAGACCGCTGAGAGATCAGACGTAGGACCGACGGCTTTATGTACGTACTCACAGAGGCACGGGGACGGGGGTTAAGAACCCAACTTTTAAACTCCAGGCTGTTATTAAGTACTTCTATAACCATAAAGACTCAAGAACACTTTTTGACCCAATCCGGGAATCAAACCCGAGACTTTTTCCTTGCCAGTCCAAACTAGATAGCTTTTGTATATGCAGCGGTGGTTTAATTACGTAGTAAGCGGTCAGTTGCATTTGCCTTTAAGAGTAATTTATTTATTTTAAGGAAATAGTAGCATTTTTAGTGTCATGTTTTACTATTATGAAGATCTGATAAATCTGGATTGATATAACAAAACTCTTTTGAAAATGTTTAATTCATATGTAATTTTATCTGATTACGATTGTCACAATAAAAGTAATCTAAAATGTAATTAATGAAGTACATAACATCTAATGACTAAGTTTGTTTTCATTTATTCTACATATTACAAATGATTTGGCAGTGCTGTAACAACTGTACAATGTAAATCTAAATTATATTTATACAATATTATGCAAGATGACGGATTTGTGTATAACTATTTAACGATTGACTAATAAATTATGTATTTGGAAAATTACTTATAACTACATTTTTCAGTGGGCATTCTGCTTAAACACTGTGTGATAATTGATTATCTTTAGTGGATTTGTGTTAAAATAACTCATAATCATTTATGTGTTTGTAAATATGTATGTGTATCGTTACTAATATGACTTTGGCATCCACTATCACTGGAATTGAGCCTCTCGTTAAAGATGTAGATCGAACACCTTATTTATAAATTTCATACAACTTTTATATTTTGAATTTGTCTGTGATATGTAAAACATAATTCTACAATTTATTAGCTATTTGTAGACTGAAATAACGTTAATTACATTTTAGCTAAGTTGGTACACCTAAGAAGAATTAGATGCAACTGTTAACTATGTTAGTATTTAACATTTTAATCTGTTTAAGCATCTATGTACATCAAATAATAGACAGAGTTCACATCAAAGTCTTCTATTTCAAGGGAAAATCATATTTTTTTATTTTTTTTTATAACATTATGTTCATTTTATTATAGACTGAGCAACGACCAATTACAATCAACTATATAACATTTATTCATATCTCTGTTTTTCTGTCTCTTCATTCTTCGTGCATTCTATGTAGTATCACCTTATCTTACTCAAATCAACAATGGGTAAAGTTAAGTACTAGAATATGTTTAGTAATTGATTGGCTACATTAGTTCAGCGTTTCGATCATTTCCTCAACGCAAACATATGATAGGTACTTAGTCAGGTTATCTAACAATATAAGAACACTTTAATTTCTTATCAATAAAAAATAAAATATCTACACCGCCATGATAGTTCTATTTAACATTAAATTTAGCTAATAATCTATTATTTCTATTGAAGAACGCCTTGCGGGCGATCAGATGTGTTCATCCTGTACATCTGTCGAGAGAGAAAAAGATCATTTAGTTATACGCTCAGGCATCTGCTGTCTATATGTACCACATCGTGAATTGTCTTTTAATTTACGGCATAATTTATATAAAAAGTATTCTTTGAAACATTAATAAGTAAGTGCTTAGGCGACCGAGATTTTTTTGACGTTTATATTTTGAAAAATATTATTCTTAGACAAAACACGATGCTATTTCACGAGTGTCTTGTTTAACTGTGTTAATATGAAATGTCTAATAATATAATTAATGTTATCTTTTCCTGGACTTTTCTATTAAACAGTTACATATATTTTTCTTGTATATATGTTTAGAGCAATTTTTATCACGCAAGTTATTGCTACATATATTTTTCGTAAATATTTGAAATTTGTGTAAATAATAAATACAACAACATTTGATTAAAAACCTTTAGATCGTTAAATTTTCTGAAACGTTACAATTTTAGACATCACGTCTTGCTGTCAGCAGTTAGATATCAAAAGCTTAATAAGCAGCTGTTATAAATTATTTTTGAGATTTTACTTTTACGACATACAGAAGGCTACAGAACGACATACTTATGCGACCACGTTACTGTACCGGATTATTTGGGGTTTTTACATTTTAACTACAAATTGCCGTCTTCTGAGTTTTGAAAGTACGAGATGTCACATATAGACAGTTAATATGTAAAATACTTAGTCTGGCCATAAATACTGTTACACTTAATTATAAAAAAATATTACATTTGAATTTCGAATCTGTCATTTTTATACGATTGTTCATTGTGTTTTCTCATTTTGGCGCCAATACATTGTAAAATATTTTGCGATATTAAAATGGTGTGGGGTGATAAAGAGAACCGAATCGCTGTGATAGCATTACACAAAGTAGGTATGGAGCCAAATGCAATTTTTAAAACTCTCCATACACTTGGTATTAGTAAAATGTTTGTGTACCGGGCTATTAATAGGTACAATGAGACCTCCTCTGTTTGTGACAGAAAAAGATCTGGCCGTCCACGTAGTGTTCGTACGAAAAAGGTGGTCAAAGCAGTAAGGGAAAGAATTCGAAGAAATCCTGTCCGAAAGCAAAAGATTTTATCTCGGGAAATGAAGATAGCACCTAGAACCATGTCGCGTATTTTAAAAGATGACTTAGGACTTGCAGCCTATAAGAGACGCACTGGCCATTTCTTAACTGATAATTTAAAGAAGAATAGGGTGGTAAAATCGAAACAACTACTGAAGCGGTACGCAAAGGGAGGTCACAGAAAAATTTTGTTTACGGATGAGAAAATTTTTACAATTGAGCAACATTTTAACAAACAAAATGACCGTATTTATGCTCAAAGCTCTAAGGAAGCTTCCCAATTAGTCGACAGAGTGCAACGTGGACATTATCCGACTTCAGTGATGGTTTGGTGGGGTGTTAGCTATGAAGGAGTGACTGAGCCATATTTTTGTGAAAAAGGTATCAAAACATCGGCACAAGTGTATCAAGATACCATTCTTGAGAAGGTAGTTAAGCCCCTTAACATCACCATGTTCAATAACCAAGTATGGTCCTTCCAGCAAGACTCGGCGCCGGGTCATAAAGCTCGGTCCACGCAGTCTTGGTTGGAATCGAACGTTTCGGACTTCATCAGAGCTGAAGACTGGCCGTCGTCTAGTCCCGATCTTAATCCGCTGGATTATGATTTGTGGTCAGTTTTAGAGAGTACAGCTTGCTCTAAACGCCATGATAATTTGGAGTCCCTAAAACAATCTATACGATTGGCAGTGAAGAATTTTCCCATGGAAAGAGTGCGTGCTTCTATTGATAACTGGCCTCATCGTTTAAAGGACTGTATTGCAGCCAATGGAGACCACTTCGAATAAGCTTTTTATATTTTTAATTGTTTTATATTTATGTATTAAACTGACACACTGTAAAAGTAATAAATGTTATTTGCAGTTAACAATTTTCTTTTTTCTTTATTACAATATTTATGGCAAGACTAGGTATACTGAGGATATTTATAAAAACGATACATTTCTACATTTATCTACCAGAAACAAAGCTCTCGAGGGAAATTTATTAAGCACAACAGACAGAAACATCGAAGCAGTTTTTAATTTTATAGTAGCAATCTATGGAAATGTTAACGCTGAAATCCTATTTCAATATTAAGATCAAAGCGTGTACATATGATATTATAACATTTCAGTGATTAGCAAAGGCTTTTTAGATGTTATTATTAAAAAAAAAATCGTCTGATGAATTACAAGCGTAACTTACTATGTACAAGTAAAACAATAATATCAAACATTCATGCAAGGAAATCTCGTTAGTCAGCCTTGAACGCCTAACACCGCTTAGCTTCTATTATACATATATACGGAATTTACACATTAAAACTGATATAGTAACGTATTTTAGCAAAGTGCTATACTATGAATTTGGTTATGGGGACAATATCATATACTTTTATAAAGGTTTAAATTTAATTGGTACTTAAAACTGTGGATTAAGGTAGTGAACGTTTACAAAGCATTAACAAGCACCAAATACAAAGGGGTCGGTGAACCGGGGTGCAGAGTAAGTGTGGGTGACATGCATCTCTGGGAGTGACACAACATGGGGAACTACGGGGACGGACAACATCTTCAAACTACTTACGTAACTCTACTAGGCACATACCTATGACGTACATCGAGCTCTGCTCTGTTAATCTTCAATAAATGGTCTTTTTCTCCCCATTACATTCATATGTGTTTAATTGCCTTTTTATAAATCCGTAGAAACGTTTTTACAGGTTATACAACTTAATTATTTGCGTCATAACGAGATTTGACTGCATGAATCCTAAAAGCTACGCAATTAAATTATGCAATAAAATTTAAAATGATACAACAGAAAATTTGTTTCTCATTTTTATACTTATTTTCTATGTAATCAAGTACATATATTTTATATAAAGAAATGTCTTCGAGTTTTAATATGAGGCTAAAGCTATCTAAATATTCGTGCCAATAAAATAGAAACGTGTAAATTTCAAGAAATTCGTGTTAGTAATGATGTTTTCTTATATATTTTTAAAATGCATAAAGAACAATCGTTGTAGCGACACTTAATGCTAGAGATTCTCAATTTGAGAGACACAACACTAGTTACTAATAGCCTAACGGATGTAGAGAGTAACATCTACTAATTGTAGTTCACAATTGAATGGATAGAAACAATTTATGAGTATGTCTCATATCGCTAAGAGTACCACTAAATCAGTCTAGTAGGAATAGTAGGTAGTAGGTTTAGACGTAAAGACACGTGCAATCGTTATAGTACGCGTGAGGTAGAATTTTTTTATTAGACCGCGGTATGAATTATGGCACGCTACAAATATTTTTTTTATAAAATTCTTAATTTTTTAGTAATTGTTTACTCTATGCTAGATGACATTTGTCTCTATCGCATTTAACTTTAATAGTTCCAGAGATATGCACTATTTTAAGTGATTTTTTACAAACACACCGCGGCATAATAAAGAGATAATAATTAGATTTCAAATATTTTTGCAGAAGTTCGAAGAAATTGATGGTTAGTCAATACTTGTCGAAGGCTCCTGTGAACATATATGAACTATGCTAGAATTAGTTTAAATGCGTAAAGTAATAACGATGCATCCACTTGTGGATATCAATATATCTAATGCTCAACCATTGACGCAGGTTTACGTCAAGTCCATTAATAATGTTTACAAATACTTATGTGGATACACATAATTTAATCGTAAAAATCCTGTTCAAGGTACGTTTATTATGCATGCAGTCGCATTGTTATGGTGAGTAACAGGAAAATATATTTTTTAATCACTCAGGTAGAAGTACATAAAAAGTAAAATATATCCAGTCTGAGAATCTATTTTTTACGAAAATTAGAAATTATTTGGATGAGATACAGACTTATGTGATTTCAGACTGGATATATTCAAACAGATTTTATTCTATTCTAGACAAACGTGGTAGCACGACAAACGAGAGTAGATTACTGTAGTTTCACAGAACGACAATTCAGACGTGAGTGTTATTAGGTAGTGCAAGTGGGAATCTAGGCCGACTGAAGTGTAGGCCCACCTTGTAACGTAGGATATTAATTTAACAGGACAGAGAAGAGGTTTAGCTAATAACCAGCAAAGACGGTGTTTAATGAGGGTTCTCATCTCATCGCCATTTAATTTCACCACCGATGTGTGCAAATCCACATCTAACAGATTTAATTATTTCAATGGAATAGAATAACAATAACGGAATAACTTTAAATGTGCAGTTTGATAGGCCGGACTTTAAAGGCCATTAAAAATGCCACCTTTGTAGATTGACCTAAACTTTCAATGAGTACACACATATAACGTGAGATCAATCAATAATTTTCTGCATAAGTATTAATTTAAAGGCTCTCTTGTAATTAATAATATTAATTTATAATATAAAATGTATAAATATTAGGTAAGACTTAAAGGACAAGACAAACAGAATTTGGACGTCTTATCGAGTGGCCTTTGTGAGTTCACATTTAAAATGATAGTGAGCAGAAGAGCAAGTTTACATCAAGCGTCAACTAAGTATTTTAAAATAAAAGCACTATTGAATTGTATTTTGACACTATTTCAATTGAAAAGTAAATACTACATTTTATTTGAAAAAAAAAATAACAGTCACGCTAGATGTAACTTAATCCCAAAAGTTAAGGGTATTAGAGGTAGCTTTCAGAGAAGTCGAGATCAGAAACAGAGGCGCGGGAAGAGCGCGTGTAATTGGTGGATGTGCCATAGTCAGAGGTGGCCGTTGCGAGATCGGCCAAAACTCGGTCGCCTCCACCCGTACCTTGCGTCACGCCCGCTGCCGCTGATTCTCGCTCTGCTAATTTTTGTTTCAGCACACGGATCCGTTCCTCTTTCTGTAAAAATAGTAGAATGCAATTGTCACGAAATAATTTAACTACTACAGATTGAAAGACAGAGAAAAACATTTCTCGAAAGTTTGTTGCACACATTCTCTAAATTTTTATTAGCTTTTATACATGGTCAATCGTTTATATATCTTAATATAATAAGCATAAACTTTTAAATTACTAAACACAGTGAAAGGTTAAAATATTTATCTTTTACAACTAATAGGTACTATCGTAGTGGGCAACTGGAAATAATAGTTTGCTCTGTAGACTTAAGGGATTTAACAAAAAAATTAATTTGATATGTTTTTCTTTTTATCCAAACTAATTAATTTAACTTCCGAAAGATATGATTTGACACACTCTATGCGAAACACTATAAATATTCAAAAAATAGTTTTTATGTTGTATCCATAAACAAATTCTCGTAATGTTTCACGGTATATCTTTTCATTATTTAATATATCTATGACATTTAACCTTGTATCTTTTGTGCTAACAACAGTTATAAAATATTACTATTTAGTTCTATAGAACAATATAGCAGTTAGGGTAATACATATTACATTATACAAATATACTCTTGTAGGGTAATACATATCACATTGTATTACCCTTTTCTTTTTTAAGGGCCAGGAGTATGTGGTGTTTCCACTAAAAACCACTGCGGCGGCCGGTCTCATGCGTCTTTCTCTGAATTGGACCCGAACCATATTATTTCAGGTCCCCTCCAAAATCAACGCCGCGCCTAGTCAGAGAGGACGAGGAGAGGAGAGTTCTGGGGAGGCCACAAAGGCTTCCTACCTATCTTCTAACCTATCGATCCGGTTGTTATAATTTGTTGCGGCCCGATCGCGTTTTTGTGACCAGGCCGCAACAAATTATCCTATAGCCGACCGCAGCAACTAATCCACCACCAGAGGTCCCAGCTCCCTGGCAGCTCGCGGTCCCGGCATTGTATTACCCTACCGTATACAAACATGACAATATTCGCGCAAGCACTCTGCGTCGCCTAAACGAAACAGTAGGCACAGGCATACATTTTCGCCACGCGGTAGAAAGAGAGCGGGATACTTCCTCTCCTACGCCGCGCTGGTGGTCTACTCTCCCTCCGTCTTACGGATTTGTGATCAGGTCACGTGTCCTGATGTGGGTTTAACATTTTTGACCCATCACAAAAAGTAAACGCCGCTAAAGAAGTTTTCAATTCAAAAATTTTGAAAAATACTCGTAATCTTTTAATGAAAATAATGTACTGAATCTTATATATAATCTATTTTTTGTATTATCTATTCATCATTTCTGAGATTTTGATGATTGCTTCCATATTACAAGACTGCGCTCATGGTTTCGTCAGATGGAAGCGGTAAATCGATCACTAAAATCTCTTTGAGTTAATTTATATGAAAATAACAACTTAAGTAAAAATAAATATAGAGAATTTTTGTGAAATGTGTTTCCTCTTGTTATCACTCTATCAGAATCTCATCTTTTCAGTCAAAAGAGGTCCACTACTGGACATAGGCCTCCCTCAAGGTTCTCCACAACAGCCGGTCCCGTGCCACCCGCATCCAGCAGCTTCCCGCGACCTTCACCAGGTCGTGAGACCACCTTGTGGGGGCCACCTACCAACGCTGTGTTTCCCAGTACACGGTTGCCACGCCAGAACTTTATGACCGCATCGGTCATCGTTTCTGCGTGTAATGTGCCCCGCCCACTGCCACTAACACTATCGCTGACACTTACTAACAATATCGGTGACCTTGGTTTACCTGTGGATCTCCTCATTCCTGATTCGATCACGCAAAGAAACTCCGAGTATTACTCTCTCCATTGTTCTTCGGGTGACTTTGAGCCTACTTATCAAGCCCATAGTGAGCGACCACGTTTCTGTGCCCTAAGTCATCACTGGCAACACACACTGGTCAAAGACTTTTGTTATGAGACACTGCGGTATTTGTGACAAGAAAACGTTGCGTAGCTTCCCGAACGCTGCCTAACCTAGCTGGATTCGACGATTGACCTTTTTTTCGAAGTAGAACTTACCTAACTGGATAGTTTGTCCTAGATACACGTAGTCGTCAACCACTTCGAGGGTAAATTCTCCAATTTTCACTGGAGTAGGTGTGACATGGACATTCAATATAATTTTTGTCTTATGCATATTCATTTTAAACCCACTCGTTTAGAGACTCTACTGAGGTCATCAAGCACTGTGCTAAGATTTGCCACTGCTTCAGCCATGACAATTATATCATCAGCAAATCGAAGGTCATCCCGATACAGAAGCTTGAAGTGCTGTGGTGAACAGTTTGGGAGATATGTATTACACCTCCCTGTCTTATACCTCGCTATAGTTTGATAGGTTTCGAGCTCTGATGTTGTAAACGGACTGACATACTGGCGTTCTCATATAAACACTTTAACACTTCGATGTACCGATAATCAATTTGGCACTGCTGGAGAAACTGTAGCGTAGCTCTAGTTTCGATCGAATAAAAAGCTTTTCGCAAACGCCAAGCATAGTGGAAGGTCATACTCTTCGGACTTCTGTAAAACGTACCGCAGCGTATGAATGTGGTCTATTATTTTTTCCCAACAGACAGTCCCCGTGCGAATATTTTAGTACACTGATTTTGCTTTATAGTGTCTTTTCGAGTACCGAGAGTCGCGGCAAACTCTGAAGCTGGCCATTAGCCGCGCCAAAGGAGTAAAGAGGAGGGAGATGTTGGAGGGTCTCGATTGTGACCCCTGGGGTCGCCCATATCGTGCGGCGCGACAAAAGCTCTGCGCTTCGGCACCCCCTCTTACAGAGACCCTCCAGCCCAGCTTCTTGCAGGAAGTGGTCGAGGGCCTTTTCCCGCAACGGGCGGAGCACACACCCCTGTCGATGGCCTTCTTGATCGGAGACAACGGGGGCAATGAGGTTGAGGTTGTCAATGTTCCGCCCATCAGGGAATCGGAGGTAAGGGCGGTTCTTCTACCGGATCCGTAGAACACCGCCCCCGGGCTAGACGAGATACCTGCCCAAGTGCTGGCCCGAGCTCTCAAACACATGTCGGACCGCCTCATGGAGATCTTGGACGCTAGCTTGGCGTTTGGACGCTTTCCTGAGTGCTGGAAAAGCGGGAAGCTAGTCCTATTAAAGAAGCCGGGGCGGCTTGCCGATTTGGTAGCGGCCTATAGGCCCATCGTGTTGCCGGACGAGGCGGGTAAACTGTTTGAGAGGATATTCTCTGCCCGCATCGTCCGGCACTCTGCGAGTTGGGCCCCGATCTGTCGGACGCCCAATTCAGTTTTCGAGCGGGGCGTTCGACAGTCGATGCTGTGCTACGCCTGAGGGCCGTTACCGAAGAGGCGGTGAGCTGTGGCGTCGTGCTGCTGGTGGTGTCGTTGGACATCGCCAACACTCCACTTCTACGGGGTGCCAGAGTACTTGAGGCGGCTTGTGGCAGACTATCTACAGGAGTGTACCGTCATGTACGAGGACCGAGGCGGTTTTCTGAGGCGGCGGCTCATGTCGTGCGGTGTTCCACAGGGATCTGCCCTCGGACTACTTCTGTGGAACGTAGAATACGACTGGGCCCTTCGAGGTCGTCTTCCCCCCGGGCTGGGCGTAATTTGTTACGCAGATGACACATTGGTCACTATCTGGGGGATGAATTTTCAAGAGGCGACGCGCCTGGCCACCACGAGTGTCTCTCTGGTGGTCAGGCGTATTGAGGCCCTGGGTTTGCGGGTGGCACTGGATAAGACGGAGGCCCTTCATTCCATGGGCGCGTCGTGGTCTACCCTCTGGCGCCTTCATCGTAGTCAATTCGGTCCTCGTACCGGTGTAGACCCAGACGAAGTATCTAGGCCTGATCCTCGACGGTAGGTGGCTCTTCGACGAGCACTTCCGATAACTTTCTTCAAAGCTGGTCGTCGCTGCTTCTGCCCTTGGGCGACTCTTGCCCAATTTGGGTGGAGCCAGCATCGCGACGAGACGGCTGTACACGGGGGTTGTCTGGTCAATGGCACTGTATGGTGCACCAGTGTGGGCGGCGGCTCTGACCGCCCAAAATAGGGCTCGCCTCTGGCGCCCTCAGAGGATATTGGTGGTATCGACGGTGGCGGCGTGCGCCTTGGCCGGAACTCCTCCGTTGGATTTGGAGGCGGAAGTGCTCGCCGAAGTTTATCGCGAGAGTATACGCGATTGGCGAGAGGTCGCTCGTCAAAGCCACGATAGGTCATTGGTCCTCCCGGCTGGAGGTTCCACGTGCTGGTTTTGCCGCCGTGGAGGAGTGGGCAGGGTGACAGAACGGGACCTTTTCCTTCCGACTGACACAGATCCTTTCCGGGCACGGTTGCTTCGGAAAGTATCTGCACTTGGTCGTCAGGAGGGAATTAAGTCCCGCCTGTCACCACTGCCACTGCAGTGAGGACTCGGCTCAGCACACGCTAGCGGTTTGTTCCGCCTGGGCGGCACAGCGTGGGGTCCTCACTGCAGTTATTGGAGGAGATCTCTCGCTACCGGCCGTTACGGCCATACCGGCCGCTCCATGGTCGGTAGCGACAGTTGTTTTACCGTGGTCGCAACCTTCTGCGAAGACGTAATTTCGCGGAAGGAGGCGGCGGAGAAGGCCCGGGAGGATGATCTCCACTCGGACCTAATTCGCCGCCGGCGAACCACCTTGAGTGTGGGCGCGGGTGGACGGGACGGGTTTTCCCCTCCATCCGCTACGATGGCCAGCTGCGAGGAGGTGACGTCCACGTGTGCTGTACGTCGCCTATATTAGAGACTTTACCCGCAGATGGTGCCCGCGTTAGCAGGCAGGCGCTAGGAAGGGATCTGGCTGTCGCAATAGCAGCTGTTCCCGGATCTCTCCTATGGCAGGCGCATAGTGGCACACCGTGTGGTTTTAGTCGGTCCGATTCCGACACACCACCCCGCCGTAAACCCCGGTGGGGTGACGGCCCGAGAGCGTTTCTACACGTTAAAAAAAAAAAGGTCTTTTCTCTGACATTTGGATATCTGTCTGTTGAGCTGCCGGTATTTAGATGCATTGACTGAATACTGCAGAGTTATGTTTCGCTTTTCTTGCACGAGCTTGAGAGTGCAGTCAGAGAACCTCTTCATTCTACTTGTAGGACGGGTTTTGAGTAACTGACACGTTTGAGTAACTGAGTCCTCTTGTTAAATAATTCTAAACTGTCACGTAGTTATCTGTTATCTCCCCACAGCATGCGTACTCGTCTTGCTTCATCAGTTTTAAGTTTTTTTTTAGTGGTTACCCGTTGAATTGGCGTGCCCCTTGGGTACCGAAATTTCAAAATATTCGGCTTGCCCCATTGAAATAATAGTATAACTTGCATTGAAAAATGCAAGTTATACTGAGTAAACTATATATATTCCGGTACAATATACGATGTAAGACCATATGCCTATTATATCTGGCACTGGCAGACTCTATTATCAGTTGGGGATTGTGTGGTTACAGTCACTTAAAAAAATTATATCGAACTATACTCCGTCTCAAGCAAGAAGTCCCACACACATGAAAAATGGAACTAATGTGATAGATCGGCCATGTTTGTGGTTGTCAAATGTTGTTATATTCGTTGCCATCGCGTTTTTAAATTATTTGTAGCAGAACAGCAGAATTGAGGCGTTTAGATACCAATAAATAATGTTTGTGAGAGATTAGCTACCGTGACAGGTACATATTTCTGGATGTCAGTTATGTAATAACACTGTACTGTGGAAAACATTACAGTGTTGAAATAAATGCTATTATGAAGGAAGGAATTGCAAACATAAACCAGTTTTGTGTAGGAACACGTAAATGTTACTTCATACAGCTGCCTCATCTAAAGAAATATATCTTGCCTAAAATTTAATAATTTAAATGGAACCAAAATATGTCGTTACATATGACCTGATTTATTAAATACTATACCAGAGCGTAGCAAACATAATTTTTTATATGAAAAGTTATCAAAAACTTTTATGGCTAAGACTACCTAACTTTACTAGACATATCAAAATAATTAACTACAAAATTGTGTTTCTTCAAAAATATCTACATAAAAGTGCGTGTGTATATTTATATCCAACGGATAACCCGTGGTATCCATTTTTATATGTACTTTTTTGTGATTTATACTTTCAAAAAAATTGTTACTAGTATAATATTAATTCTTATTCAATAATACTACGTTAGATATGGTGTGCATTAACTGTTGGCCAAAATTGCCTTGCCTGCATATCGTTAAAATAAAAAACTTAGCAGATATCAGAGAATTAAAATGTAGAGCGGGCAACACCGATTGCACCCGTAAGAAGCCGGGGCGGGTCACTAGTTAAAAATAAAGTAATAAACTTATTCTGACTGACCCTATATCTGCCGAAAGTGCCTAATTTGATTAAAGTAAACAATTTTGAGTATGATTTGGATTAAGTCTGTTATTCTTTTTTAAATATAGAACCCGCGAAAGTGACTCTTCTGCCTGACGGAAACCATGTGTAGAGTATAAAACTGGTGGTCGTCATTCCCATTGCAAACGCAGACTATGCAGCCTGATGACCCACACTTTGCGACCTAGTAAGATGCCTTTTCACGCCCCGCTTAAAGGACTCGGGTTCATAGTGGGAGGGAAACATGTGTGCTGATAGTGATTCCCAGATTTTATCTGATTTGTCACAAGAAGGAAGATCCGAACCCTTTAGTGCGAGAGAGCATATCTACTACTCTAAAACGGTGAATTTCAAAGCCTAAACGTGTTGTCCTGTGACATAACTTTCTACGTAACAAAATACATTCAAACACTTGCTTAAATTGTATAATAATTTGAAATAAAAATTTGAGAAGAAAATCGGCAAATATTAGAAGTTACCTGTGCAATGAGTTTCTGCAGTTCTTCGTTTTCTTTGACCAGTTCCCGGTAGCGCTCCTCATCTGCAGGGGCGGAACCTGAGCCAGAACCGCGACCGCTCTCCGCGCGTTCCGTCGGGTGACGAATCACCTCAATTACCTGATAAGACAACCTCATTAGTTACATACTCTGAAATGTAGTAATAGCTAATCCTATCTTAATGCATAGAAACATACCTTGCTTTTAAATGTATAGTAGTTTATCTTAAAATAGTACAGTTAAAGTTCAAAATTACATTCTATGAACGTCCGTTTGTAAAACAGCATGGAATAGTTGCTCATCTAGAAGTTTTTTCGATGCGTTTATAGCTCGTAAATCTCGAACGTAAGTTAAGATATCAAAAGATCGAAAATGATGGCTCAGCTCCACTATTTCTTAAGTTCATAAGACAAAGAAACCTAGGCGTTAATACGGTTTTAGTACGAGTACTTATATTATATTGCCTTTACGGTAAATTGATAAAACTGTTATAATATTAAATATTTGTATTTAAACATTAAAAGTATTAGATAGAAAATAATATAATTGTTGATTTATAATAATTTAATCATTATGATATTTACGACTTGATAACATTGATAAGGGTAATATCAGATGTGATTCTATGTTTGTAGTTTAGGTTAAAATGTTACATAGTTTGGTAGATGTCATGATCTATATATGAGTGACGGGAGATGATAATATAAATAAAAAGCAAATAATTAAGCTTACCGTAATTATATATGTAAGGGATGCTGATATAATCATATTAATGTGATAAAAATAATATTTAAAAGTCATAAAAATACAAAAAAAGTAACTTTTAATTACCACTGTACACTTGGTTCCATAATGTTCTCGTGAATGTAATTATTCTCTTTTTTTATTATTTTGACGTGTTACAAATAACTCCGTTGAAGCAAATAGAGAGATTAAAAAGTCTACAGACATAGATAGGTTTTTATTGGACGTTCCATTTACTTCAACTTTTACTGTTTATGTGCCGAGTAAAGCGTCCAATAAACTCGAATATAACGCACAAAAACGCTTAGCAATTGTTTATTATGCCGAGGCACCGCTTCGTAATTGAATAGTTCCTAGGTAATTACTAAAGATATACGGTTGGGCTCGCTTATATATCTATTTATTTTGTATGTAGTGTCAATCAGTAACGAGATATCAAAGTGAAAGCGGTACAAACTCAAAATATATTCGGAATCGATGTTATCTTCGCACTTTTCGTATTTTATTAATTTTTATTCCATTTTCTACTTACCAAAATTAAATAAAACTAAATGTGAAAAAGAACATTTTGTGCTATTTTGGTATAAAACTAATATGGTTCGTTACAGGCAATATTAATGCCACACAAAGACATTTTTCTATTTAAACTGTCAGTTCATAACGCGATTACCATGTTAAATTGTGCGTAAGTATCTCGTAGCTAGGCCCGGCGCTTCAAATTCAGAAGGGAGCTCAACTTCTCGCGTAAATCACAATGTTAGTTTATATTTTAACGACTGAATCAATTCGCCCTTTATACTAATAATTACAGAGTTGAACTAAACTTGAAGTTATGAGACGGCTTTTGGTGTTATTTCACTTTTAAGGCCTTTTACGAACTATATAATTTCGAGTTAGGATGAAATAGCCGCATCATTTCTAGCTCCTGATATTATATTTTAATGTTATTTAGTTGTTAGATTTCGGTGTTGAGCGAATTCCTGGGATGAAATTGAGCACTCGAGACGAGTACCTACTCATATATTTATAAAGTATCTATTAAAATCCAAGTAGATTTAAAAGCTGTTTGTCTTAGAGATGTGATTATTTATTAGAAAAGCGAAAAGAAGAATGTAAATGCACGGAAATATTTATTTCTCATAAAAATCCAATTACGTAAGTGCCGCAGTATAAACTCTCTTTATAATTACCAACTTATTTAATATGTAAAAAGAGTTCCATAGTACTGACATTCTTTTTAATTTATTCTGTATTATACATATATTCTTTGCCTTGGTATTGGATCTGAAACTATCACTGTAATTAATATATCAGTTTCATAAAAATAAATTATTATCCAGATCTTGGGGACTTAATATATTCACGGCAAACTTTTACAATTTTTCCACCTCATGATTCCATATGGTTTTGTCAATCGACTACATATACCAATACAATTAAGTTTAGACATCAGGATTTAGGTAGTATTAAGATAATTTTGAATTGTGATTTATATCGTTAATTAAAAGTAAAGGCTCATGATAGAAACATGATAATTAAAAGCACACAAGAACAGTATAAAAGGACCTGAAAGATAAAAACTAAGTTGAAATGTGTCCCTTTAGATTTTAGTTTATGTTAAAATATCTATCTTTTTATTGATGAAGATGATTCTGATGAAAAATTATGTACAGCATATCCATAATCATACATAACTAGTTGACTCTTTTACATATTACAGAGCGAGATATATTATTATGTAATTTACATAGCAGCGTAAATAGTTACGAGCTTTACGAGATAAACAATAGTCCCTTTGTTTAGAACTACGATAGTGCTGGGAGAATGTTACGTAGAATTTAAACCCAAATTTAATGGGGCGAGATCAAACTTTTGTTCAGTGTTAGTAGGATTTATGTTTACCTAAGTAGATAGAGGTAAAGGTCAACTGTAAGGATCTTAAACCACTTGAAAACGTGGGAGAAAATCTATCTAATTTACTTTTATATGAAAGTAAACATTTGTATGTACACCTATACGGTAGGTGTTAGAAATGTACCTACGTAATCATTTTTTAAATGAGTGAATTATTAATTAAACGATATTCTTATTTCAAATGCATAATATAAAATATAGATCATATTAACAAAAACCCTACTGTATACAAATTTTGTTAGAACCCTTACAACTCAACTAAATGATTGTGTTGGAAGTGGGTTTACATCGATAGTATACGAGATAGGCTTTTTCAAACTTGAGTTGTATTCGGTAATTTTCTTTATCTTAACCTTTACTACGCATTCTTATGTTACCTACTTATTACTTTTAATATTACAGGTCGACTAACTAATATCTTTAAAGATTTCAAAAATTATAAGCGTTTCAATATAATAATAATAATATTCTCACACATGTCAATCAGGACTGTATGGCCTCAAACTACGCAAAACCTGTACTATGGTAACCAAAGTATAAAACTAATACTACCTAACTAACCTACCTAAAAAATATAGTTATATATATTATTGTGAGGTATTATGGTAGTTTACTTCAAACTAAGATTTGAGAATATTTTTTACCAAAGTGACAAATATACATTCATATTTAAAACTGACTGACTGCCGTCCACTCGGATTGTTTGAGTGGGGTACAGAGAGTGGTCAGACCAAAATTGACTAGAAGTAAATTTACCCAATTTGAAAAAAAAGTAAAGAAATATTTACTTAAGATAGAAGAAACAATGGGTGTAAAATGTGTTTTCAGAATTTGAAATATTGTAAACTTAAAGGTTTGGCAAACTACGAGTATATATCCTATTTAGTCCACATACTTTCATTTGTTTTCTCAATTAATGTACTTTCAATTCATGTATCAACAGCGACTTGATCGTGACGGTAGATATGTCATTAGATACTAGTAAAACTTGTATAGCTCAATGAACTCAGGTACTCATTTGTATGAGGGAGCAAGATACATTGAATTACAGAAATTCGTTACTGTGATGTTTTTACACGAGAGAGTGATAATGTATAACAGTTTAATAACAGCCTTGTTAGTTAAATGTAAAAATAAGTAGGAGTAAAAAGCAGTGAGAATAAAATAATATTATAAAAGTACAAAATAGTAATTATATTAATGTAGATAATATGTATGTACTATGTCTAATAAATCCAAAAGAATATTTTAATACAGAGTTATGACTAGTTTAGCTTTTTGATTATAATTGCTGTACAAATTTTATTGGTAATTTATAATAAAAAATATAAGGCAGTGATAATGTAATATAACTTACCTTAGGAATAAATATCAGTGCCATGCTGAGAAAACAGCAGAAAACGATGGCCAAAGAGACGAAGGCGAAGGATGCATCCTGCTGACTCATGATCACGAGTGTGATTGGCGCAGTAATCAGACACAGCACGACTACGTTATAAATACTCATGCCAACGTATCTTGAATCGTTAATCTGTCGCACTTTCACAGATCTTGTCTCGTAGGCCAGGAACAAACCGAACACAAGTACTAAACCTTTGTATCCATACATCACACCTAGAACAATTGTAATTATGATATACTGGCGTCGACATATTAGGTAACTAACTGTACATGATGTGAAAAGAACATAAGTACCTATAAACTCATTGAAGACATCATTTCGCTTAACATACGAGTATGTCCAAATATAGCTAACTTACAGAACATAAAACTTTAGATTCGTGTTGATTACTTTTCCAAAGTCATATAATAGTTATCTTATTTGATACAGGATTTTACTTCTATCTCATGGAATTTACTCAAAGAAAACTCAACTTTGAATGATGTAACAAAGAAAACAGTTGTTATTAACGACCTTACAAAAACTTTTAAAATTCTCCAAGTTACCGTCGCAAATGAGTCGCACTGGACTCGGAAGGAGATTCATGTAATGTAATTTACTGTTTACGGTACTTTAAATCTCTTCGTATTAAAGCATATCTTTTACAATTGTTGCTGTTTATATTTTTATAGAAGTGGGCGGCAGTTTGAGTAATTTTGTTTTATCATTAAAAGCTGGTCTCAAATAAAATGTTTGTGTTTAGTAGTTCTAACGCAATTTATAAAGAGAAATGTTGCTGCTTTTGGTAGTGTGTGTTTAGTAACAATCCGATTCCGACTACTAGTTAACTGAATCAATAAATACAATTTTAAGTTTTTGTAACTAGCTAACTAGTAATTTTTAATTTTCTTTATTTGCTTACTTTTGTCACCTATTATTTATTTACTTCTTGAATAATCTTTTGTGTAATGGTTACAAGTTCTCAAAATAGAGCTATGATAGACGTGATAAAAACACTATCCAGACATACCACTCACATACGAACGTAAAATTGTTGTTATTGGGGTTAAATTAAATAAGTACCTATGCTCAGTGTTTGCTCAACAGCTTTTTCTATGCTAAACAAAAATAAAAGGTGCTGCAATAGAAATCTAATATCCGCACTAGCTTGCACTCGATATCAGAATGTTTCAAAATATGATTTAAACTTGTAAGAACTTTATAAAACCCTTAAACAAGAGAATAAAAGAGGTTTAACTTATAAGTAATTACAACCAAGTTAATATATAGCCTGATAGGCTCAGTTGAGCCATAAAATCTTGAAAATAATATATCCACTTAACAACGGATAACTTGTACAACCTTGCAGTGTTATTTTTCATATTCATTGTAGAATATTGATCTACTTACCGAGCCACACAGTATTATGGTTGCTTGCACAGTGTTCTAATTGCGGCCTTATGTGTACGTCATCGTCGTGATGTCTAGGGGCTTCCAATGGAAATGTTTCTACACTTCTTTTAAGTGGGTCTCTTAATTGCCAAGCCGTCAGAAGTGCCACATCCACCACCAACAGGCCTCCAACCATCGTATACAACTTCCAGCCATGGATACGTTTTTTCTACAGTAACATTAAATACGTAATTTTATAAATCAGAAAAACTAAGTGAAAACAAACTTTCGGGGTGGTTGTTTATTCATATTTTCTTCCTTTTACAGTATTACTTTTTAATTATCAGAGGTGGTTAAAATTTAAAATCCATGCTACTTTATATTTTCTTTTTATAAGTAAATCTTAGACATATCAGTCACTGAAATTTCTAGAGTTTCCCTCTTATTCCAATACGTGCAAATCAAAAGTCAACATACAGTATATTTAAAGGATTGCCTGTGAAAAACGCTGAAAATAGACGTTCAGGAAATGTCATTATCTCAAAGCTTTTCTTTTTATTTTCTACCAAGAGCTTCGTTGATGTGATCTCAATAAGTCTTATAGGAAAACTTCGGAGGTCGCAATGAATAAAGGAACGAAAAACGCAAACATTCAATATGTAAAGTGACACAAGACGATCTAATTTCCATTGTATTCTGTCGAAACTGAAAGGACTCGTTGTAGCATTCACTGCTGTTGGTGTATCTGTCTTCTGCGAGATGAAAAATGCGAAATACTACAGTAACATTCTTGTAACGTTTACGTTACATTACATGTAATTTATGTGAGCGTTAATATCAGCGAAGCATGTGTCAGCTTCAAATTCATTCTAACGTAATAACGTCTTGAGGTTAGCGTACACGTAAAGTCTGGGGTGAATTGGAATAAACAAAATAACTTGACAGGTGACATAACCATAAAAGAAGGAAAAACACGGCAAATATAGCAATATATACTCTTATTTTGCTCTAATGGGTCGTTTTATATAATCCTGTGCTTTAAATATAATACATACATATATAGTTGGTACAGACATCAGAAGTATATTTTTCTTATGCCGAAATATTTTGGCGTACCTTTGTTTCAGCTTTTGGTTGAGTAGTGTGTCGATGTACACGCCATACTTTTGTAAATAATGCGCCATATGCCATAGAAAACCCAATCGCCAGCAACCATGCACGAGCAGCACACAGACCCGAAAAATGTTGTTCT
This sequence comes from Hypercompe scribonia, assembly GCA_949316085.1. Lineage (NCBI taxonomy): Eukaryota > Metazoa > Arthropoda > Insecta > Lepidoptera > Erebidae > Hypercompe > Hypercompe scribonia. The sequence goes on along the minus strand of OX438969.1, from coordinate 16,407,239 downwards.
AATATCCATCGTCCATCCAATCCCAAAGCAATTGCAGCACTTAGACAGACGCAACATCCGCATAACATCACAGTGTTACAAGCAGGATGCGACCACTGGATTACCCTATAGATAATGTTTTATGTTATTTCACAGTAAAAGTACCTCTATGAAAGAAAAATACTGGTAAAAGTAAAAAAAAGTAAGTAACTGGTAAGACTAAACGGTTCTTAAGTACTACAAACTAAACTACTTCGCTGACAGTCTTCAAAGATCGATTTTACTCCCTTAAGAAAACGATACCGTTATAGTTTTTCTATGTTATTTTTTACAGTATAAGAGGCAAACAGACGAATCATGATATGGTAAATATATAGCAATTAAAGCGTACAAAGGTCCTTTAGGCTTTTTAGTTCAAAAGGGAGTGTAAGAATTGGTTAACCCCTGGTTTTCTATCAGGCTTTGCTATTATTTTTACCGCGCTCATGTAGAAATACTCTTTCCACATAAGATTCTAATCTTTATTACTTTATACTGTTCAACTTGTGGTCAAGCTCTAAGTAAGAGAAAGTAAAAAAATATTAATTTTTATTCAAATGACGAAATAAATATTGGAGGAATTCAATACTACAGAGAGTTTTCCTTTGACTGTTCATTGCTTCAGATCATTTACATTCATCTCACAAATGGCTCGTTCCTGATATAAATTCCCGTTAGAATGAAACAATAGTCGGCGAATGTTTATAGTAGGAACAAACCCCATTTTATTGCTATATTTTCGATGAGTACAGACTTAGATATTCAATACCGTTCTAAGAAAGATGTCTACGGAACTTAATATAATTATAAATTAGTTTAAGAACTTTGGAATGGCAAGCTAGGGTTTATAATTAGTATTAAATATTTATTAAGTATTTACATCTTAGATCGCATTCGTGTTCTCATTGCCTAAGTAAACATTATGATTGCTGATGCTTTCGTAGTTCCTTTGAGTTTGAATAAGATTCAACTTTAAGTAAATTAAGCCTGTTGTCTTAATGGGACCCTTGTCAATATCGTGCAGTACCCGATTCCGACAACTTATTTTGGAGACTGACTTTGACAAAGGATTTTAAAGCGAAATATAGGATCTTACCTCCTGTGTCTATGCAAGATGTTGAAAATAATTAATGCAATGGCAGCAAGAATCCCGGCGATGCAGAGAGCGGTCATGCAGGCAAAAAGAGGTAGCGAGACGGTACGTAATTCTGTTACTATTACCGTTCGATCCGGAGGCACCTTCCCACCTGTATGATTTCAAATTCATTTTATGTCTTCGTGCAATATTTTTGAAGCTCGTAAAATACTAATAAAATTATCATTTTGGAAAGAGATTCGCAAGCAAAAACATAATTACTACTTTGTTACTTTTTTTTAAAATTTCTGCGTTGAATTTGACTTTGACGTTTGTTTGATAATTCGTGTCCTTTAATTTTCAATAATATTCGAGTCAGAGGTTTCATTACTTTTATTTTACAGTCTTGTTATGTTTCAGGCTTCTATCACTACATGCGAGTACTATGAATCATAATATTTATGAAAATAATGACAAAGATAATAAAATTATGTTTTGACGAGATAGCATGAAAATCGTAACTCTAAAATACTAAAAAAATATTAAATCTTTGAACCTAAATGCAATCTAAAGGTATATTGAAGTTTTACACATTCTTTTATGGGGTTTCTCAGATATAGAGGAGAATTTCAACATTAATTTTACGTAGTTGTGTATATAAAACTAATTTGGAAATTTATATTTCTATCGTATTTCTGATCAATTTAAACGCGTTTAAAACACAAATGCTTAAAAGTAATTGGGTGTGTTCTTTTATGCTAAAATATTGTGTTTGGTATTATTTGATTTTCTTCTGTAAAACTTTACAGAGAAATCATTTATGGAGAAAATTTAAATAATTGTAATAAGAAAATTGGTAGTTGTATTTTTCTCTTATTTATAATCTTTCTGTAGTTATAGGCTTTAGTCTTCTCGTCCTAAAGCTATTGTTTACACTTTCCATTCTTAGTGGATTTTGAGGCGCAAAAATATGGCTCTCGTTCTCTGCAGTCCGTTTCCTCTATAATTTGCTTTCTTGACTACCTTACCTTCACAATATATACCTAATTGTTCCTCTTTTCTTTGTTCATTGCCCTCCCTAATTTGAGTGACCTTTTGATTAGAGTACTCACGCAAAAGTGAGTATTTGTTACGCTTCTCCTCACTCTTTCGTGTTTATCCTACTAGAGAATAATTGACGTCTCTTTCTTACAAAGATCACTTACATTTATTGAGAAAATTTACCGTCAACTATACTATAAAATATCTTAACCCATATCTTGACATGAATGTCTTTACTAACTCTCATAAATTAAAAATCAGCCGCATCTTCTTTTCTTAACGACTGGACATTTTTGAACACAATATTTTTAGTTAAATATACGTTTGAAAATATGTGAGAGTTTAAACATAAAATAAAATTTGAAGTATAGTTATCGATGTTCTTAAATAGCCTATTTGAATGCCTTTTTTTAGGTCTTGTTGCATACTATTTTTTTTTTGTAATTTTATATATGTACTGTTATTAACTTATACACGTAATAAAGCCGTAATAAACACCACATCACACAACATTGCTGACTATAAAATGCTGCGAACTTTAAAAATTATGGGAGTGGGATTGAACACTGAGAAAATTAAAAGCACATGGAAAGAAACTTCTTAACGGTGGCTATTGATGAAGGAAGGCATATTGGTTCTAGTGACGTATTGAGAAGTGTAAGTAATAGCTCGACCAGGCCAGGAACGCATGCCTGCAAAACGAACTCGTTGCAGTTTAGACATCCTATCGACTTTTCAGCTACTGATTGAAAATTTACTTTATTCATAAATTGCATACATACCAACCCACCGCTCTCTGTCCAACCACGTCATAAATGGCCTATTTGAATGCCTTTTTTTAGGTCTTGTTGCATACTATTTTTTTTTTGTAATTTTATATATGTACTGTTATTAACTTATACACGTAATAAAGCCGTAATAAACACCACATCACACAACATTGCTGACTATAAAATGCTGCGAACTTTAAAAATTATGGGAGTGGGATTGAACACTGAGAAAATTAAAAGCACATGGAAAGAAACTTCTTAACGGTGGCTATTGATGAAGGAAGGCATATTGGTTCTAGTGACGTATTGAGAAGTGTAAGTAATAGCTCGACCAGGCCAGGAACGCATGCCTGCAAAACGAACTCGTTGCAGTTTAGACATCCTATCGACTTTTCAGCTACTGATTGAAAATTTACTTTATTCATAAATTGCATACATACCAACCCACCGCTCTCTGTCCAACCACGTCAAATTATCGGCCTGCGTGTCGTAGTATCCCAATTTTACGTAATGATTCTCAGTCAGCTGCTCGATCTGTGTCAAAGCTATACGGTCGCCTTGTGATGAAAAAGCTACAAGACCCTGTGTGTTAAAAATGAAATATGAATTTAGTCTTATATATAAAAGAAACAACGTAGTAAGATAATATTTGCGGTTTAAGTATTACAGATTATATTTCTAAATGTAATATAATTTAAACTAACAACACGTAACAAAATTCAGGTCCATTAAATTAATATCTTTCGATAAAATTGATGGCTCCCAGCGATAATGAGGGAATGTATTATGTACGAATTACTAGTTTTCAGGAAGGCTTTTAGATAATAATTACAATTTAGAATTCAGATAACGAAATTAAAAAGATAATATATTAACACATTGAATTATTTTTTTAAGATAAAAGTAAAGGGTAAGTAATAATAATTTATTTATTCATTCATTTATTTATCCTCAGACTAATAACGAAATCTAAAAAACTGCATAATTCACGATGATAAAATTAGAAGGGTAACTTTGGGCCCAGCAATTACCCAATTGAATTACTTATTCAAAAAATCGTAATTATTATTAAACGAAAACACAAAATATGTTTTTATCTAAAAAGCAGAAAAACTTGAAACAAAATATGCAACAAAAATCAATTTAATACAATGTGTCTGAATTCTTAATATTTACAATATATTTATATTCTTAATTTCTTTTGCAAATAAAGCAAATATTATTGAGTTAATACCTAGGCCCACTAAACTATGGACTCGTACCTGCCTCATTTACGAAAAAACAGTTTATGAATAGGAAACGTCAGCTGAGAACGTTTCTACGGCAGGATCTATTTCAGCAGGTCTAAGGGGTTGCAAGTTTATGAGCAAATCCTTGATTTCTTATATGTTATGTACTCGTAAGATCAGAAATTTAGCAGGAATGTGTAGATACGACGCAATAAATAAAAAGGAATCTCTTTTTTTACGTTTCTTTTAATACTAATAGTATTTCATTTAAAAATGGTATTTTCAATCAAATATTTAGTCTGTAGGTAAAAGATGCTAAGCTTAAAACAGGTGTTTCTTTAGGGCTACTGTAGAAAAGACAATTAAGGATTTCACGTAGCAGCATTTCCTTTTTTAATCAACTTTTAAAACTTCGCTTTACCCTCAATTTACAAATGGTAATAAAAATTAAAATGTAAGTTCTTTAATACTTACTTTAAAACAAAGTACTTTATTTTAGTGAATGTTTAAGCGTAAAAAGTGCCAAGTAACAGCAGATCAATGTACATAAATTCTTCTACGTTTTATAGTACCTTGGACAGGCTGAAGATCGTAATTAAGTTTTGGTATTGATGAAAGTAACAAATTTAATTTATCTTGTATAAACCCTGCTGGGAAAAAGTTAGTCCTATCTGTAATGGAATATTTTTAAACACGATACGGGCTTTTCGGTGTCTCGTTGTTGTTTATAAATAATATTTGATTCTATTACATTTATTTTTATTGATATTTATAACATTATTGTTATCCGATATACAATATTTAAATTAATAACAGCAACTTATGTATTAATTGTAACTTGCTCTGGCATATATTTTAATGTTTAAACAAATTGTGTTTGTAGTGCAAATTTGCAGTGATAAATAAATTTATATAACACATGCTCACGTCGGAAAGCACTTGCGTCAACTCGAGGGCAAGAACTAGTCGTAAATGTATTTTATAGCTTTAATTACAGTTTGTTTTATGTCACCACAACTGCCATAATACTTAAGCTTTTGGGTTTAGGGGTTTCACTAGACTAAACAACACGAGAAAACATAAAACGTATTGATGTCACGCGGATTATTATGAGGCAGCGAAATTAATTGGTTTGATTTCACTCTGTCATAAAAATTCTATAATGAATGCGCAAAACGAATAAAAATACTGTCATGGCAAAATAATCTGGTTATAGTCTACTTGTCTTCTTGCCCAATGCAGTATGAAAATGATAAATATTTTAATAGATTAACGAATGTAATCATCCTCTTAATATACCTCCCTATGTACATATGTTATATAATTACCATTTAAATTGTGACACTCTAAAATGGAAAATAAGGTTTTAAAATGAAAGTAAATTCTTTGAAAACCATATCAAAATTTAAATACTGTCACAAATACTGTACAAATGACCAGGCTTGAGCCTGGTAAACTCATACCACTGTCCTTTCTTTTTTTTAATTATAGAGCCTGCCAAAGTGACTCTACTCTGCGTGATGAAAAGCATGAGCAGAATCCAAGAGCGACTTAATCCCTAATAGTAAACTGATGTTCAGTCATTTTTTGTAGTTGCTTTTCACCAAACGAGTAAGGCTAGCGGAGCTTCTTCTCTTTCTAAGAGGGCGTACTCAAGGGGAGGTAATAATTTACCATCAGGTGACTGGTCTGCTCCTTTGCCACCCTACATAATAAATAACATTCACTACATAATTTGTGGAAAACGACACTAATTTTAAATGAGAAAAATTTATACCTTGTCAAATTATTACACAACTCAGTTCAGATAGCGGCTGGCAGTCGTGATCTAAAAACAAGTGATCTGATTTTATAGCGCATCTATAAATTAATAAATTATATTTTGCTGTGTTCAGTTTATGTTTGAAAATAATTAAAGTAGAAGACATCAGTTATCTAATACCTACTGCTCTAAAGGCCAGGTTTACCTGTTGCTGATAAGACCCCTTATATACGAGTACTAATGTCAACTTACCTGTAAAATAATGATAGATTTCAGTTTCAAAAGTCAGATGACATTACTTAAGATGATATTATCACTTAGATAGAGACATATATATCAGATATTTCTGAAACTTAATCAAGAGCAGGTGGAACTGACCCTAAATATTCTTGTAGTTTAACTTTTAGGAGACTCTAACTATTACCATGAATCTTCTAATGTTTCATTACTTGAAGTGATCCACTTTGTTCAAATTATGCCGCGACCCATTCAAACTTTCCCTTTTTTTGGTGAAAATGGCTATAACAGGCTGTAAACTTTTCTTCAGTGCACTTCGGTCAATTTATTCACGTTGGTAAGTGGTTCCTTCTCACATTTCAACAATATATTTTAAGAATAAAGAATGATGACCACAAATGGTCACGTGACGTCACTTAAATGTGTAATTTATGATACTTAATAGTTGATCTAGGCTATTTTGTTTCATGAAGGTCGAAAGGCACTTAAGCAAATTTATAACTAATAAATTTTGAAATTTAGTACTTAACCCCTCGGATTTATGAAAACGTCAAAATTTTTGAATAATGTATGTCAAAGAATTTCTGGTTATAAAATAAATTATAGTTTCAATAAGTTGAAACCAAAATAAACCTATTTAAATTTAGTATTTTAACATGGTTTTACATGTTTGTTTTAACCGACATTTGTAAATTCGTTTTTTAGTTTTTTCATAATATTTATTATTACTTGTTCGATGATCTTAATCTAATGACGATATTTTATTGTCATTCGCAGTATGGACAAACCGAGAAATTTCAAATTCATTTAGACGAAAACGATTTATCAGCGTTTATGTGCAACCAAAACTACAGATGTTAAATTGTTAAACATAATTTGATAGTTCGTACATCATGTTCAGAATTCGCTTTTAATTCTCAGTTTCAACCAACTGTATACTTTAGCATATTAGTTAAAAAAAATTAAATAAAGAAAATATGAGTGATCGATATCAGGATAACAAAATAAACAATAAATGAATTTACGCGTATTTATGACGTAACTCTTCAAAATTCTGTTACATATTATTCACATTGATCTCTTCCTTTGGCCGTATTATTAAAGACGATCCTTGTAACAATATACCTATTGTTCATTTAGTAATGCAAAAAATTATACCTTAATTATTAAATACAGAAAATAACACGACAAGGCTATGGCAGTACTTACCGATACCCCGAGAAATGAAGTCGAGTTAATCGCCTCGTAAATGTCATCGGCAATCTTCTTATTGGTATATGTAAAATTCTTCAGACTTAAACCACTTTTTTCCAGTTTTTCCATAGTTTTGTTGAAAGCTAAAAATAAAATTTAAACGATGACAAAATTACATGTTTATTGTTTCCTAAAACACTTTAAGATCGTAGGATATTTCAGTCTAATAACCAACACTCAAATAATCAATATACAATGTACAATGTAATCTTTCATTAGATTGTAAAATTTATTAGAGTTTGGAATATTCTTATTTAATATCAAAGTTGCAATTAATTAATGAATTAATTAATCAATTAATATGAAATAGCACAAGTTTTTACGCACTCAAGTGCTTCCAGTATCAATACTTGATTATAATTATTGTTGGTAATCTAATTCAATATTCAAGGTTTGCAAGTTTTACATTGTTCCTTCTCCATGTACTGCAAAGCTGTAATTACGGTAAGATTCTCTAAAATATTAATTTATTTGATTCCCTTCACGAAAATTGAAAAGCTTTCATTTTTATAATTTCCTTTTTTTTCTTTTACTTTGAATTAGGTTCTAAGTACTAATTCTGAGATTCTAAGAAAGCAATTCTGAGAGCCTTGGGTGGGGTTGTTTGAGTCGTAGGGCGAATCTGGCGGCTAGGTATTGAGGTGGCCCTGCACAAGTCCGAGGCCTTGTCATATGCCTCGGTACAAGCCTCTTGATCGATCCAGCCTTATAGTAGGAGACATATACTGCACAATCTCCTTTAAGGCGGCGAGTTTGCATGTTGGAACTCCACTATGGGAGTTGGAGGTGTGAGCTGCTGATCATTGGGAAAGGATGCTTCAGAGATCACTTATGTATGTCTGTTACGAAAGGAGCCAACGTCTGAATGCCATCGCTGTAATAGCCAGACCGTAGACATGGCGCTCCACACACTGGTAGAATGCCCGGCGTGAGCGGAACTGAGTACGATTTCTCTCTGAGTACTAACTACTGAGTAGCATGATTGGTATGGAGCGAGAACGCGTGGCACTCCGCTGTCTCCACCGGTGGTAACCGGGGAGAGAAAAAAGGGGTCAGACTGGTTAACGCAGGCTCGTGCTGGCGTTACGTTCACATGATTTAGTTCTACAAAGCGGTCAAAGAACAGGTAGTGAATAAAATTGTTATAATTCATATGCTTATGAATTATAATAATTTTATAACAAACGATCGTTATTCGAATGTGATAAACTGTTAAGTACTTATTATCTATTATAATGGCACAACCATTGACTATTCGTAGAAATGAAATTGATAATTATTTAACAAAGTATAGGGTTGGCCACCAATTAGTTAGCATTTGAAAAAAGCATTTAAAATAACCATTTGACATATTATAAAAATTGTTTATTTGCAAGAAAGCTAATTAGTTGGCATTTTTTTTAAAGATTAATGACAGGTCTAAATGACCTCTGTTTCGACGTTTGCACTCTTCTAAGCGAACACCAAAATTTTCGAATACTCGTCGGCAAAGAGACCGTTAGATCGCCGAAATCTCTTCGCTGATTTTTCGTTTCAGTTGACGTAGTGTAATTGCTTTATTGATGTAGACATGATTCTTCAAATAACCCCATAAAAAGAAGTCTACTGGGGATAGATCTGGACTTCCGGGTGGCCATGGAATGTGGCCTCGTCTGTTAAGTTACTTGATTTTATTACTCAAAATCATTTCTCTGTTTAAATACGGAGTTCATTCTATGAAAAATTTTGAATATTTTTTTGAAGTGAAAACTTCTTTAGGCGCGTTGAGCGTTTTGGTAGAGGGTAAAATCCTCGGTTCGCGTCACCGACATGCTAATGATAATAGTATATCTATAGCTATGGAGAATATGATATTATATATTATATATGAAATTTATTATTATTATATATTATATATGATATTATATATTATATATAGCTACATATGAAACATAAAAAATTTCATATAATTTTTGCATATAGTTTTAATTACTCTCAACTTAATAGTTCCGTTTTCACTTCTATCGGCAGTCCCACGACTGCTACTGTTTTTTTTTCTATGAATTAATTATACTCGTATACAGTAGAAGTTCCTTATTCGCGGGGTATGCGTTCCGTAAATATGCCGCGAATACAGAAACCGTGAATATGGAATGGTAATTTGTATGGGGTTATAGGGAATACGTGCCTAGATGACGAAATAAAAAAGCAAATTGTAGATAAAAAATGTTTAATTGAACTTTCTGATCATACAGGTTGATTAATTACATATTATCATCAGGTTTAGGCAATGGTTTAAAGAATTTAGTAATTTTTTCTTGTTTGGCATTTTTTAAAAGCTCCTTCAACTCAGACTGATATTCAGCAGTGGCATTAGCAATTTGCCTCTTAAAAATAAGGCTTCGTTCCATAGATGGATCAATTTTCATAAAGAAATCACAAAGCTCATTTGCCATTCTTAAACCTTCACTAAGATTTTTCAAATTAAATGTTACGTTTTCAGCGCTTGTTGAAGCCTCTTCTTCGATGGGTTGCGAATTTAACATTTCCTCCAAGTCGGTTTCAGTCAAATCTTCATCTTGTGCTTCAAGAAGTTCCTGAACATCACTTGATTCTATCTGATCGAACCCATCTCGTCCTATTCCACTCGCAATTTCGACAATGTTTGCAGTTAAACTTTGAATTTGCACAGGTTCTTCCTCATTTTCCGCTGTCAGAACAGGCCACAGTTTTTTCCAGCATGATTTCAATGTGTATGCCTTCAATTCTTGCAATGATTCTTTTATGTTTACGATGCATTTCGCTATGTCAAATTGCTTCCAGCATTCTATAACATTCATATCAGGATCACATTCCATATTATCCAGTATGATTTTGAAGGTTCGTCTAATGTAGTAAAGCTTAAAGGCCTGGATTATTCCTTGGTCCATAGGTTGAAGCAAAGCCGTCGTATTGGGAGGTAAAAATGTCACTTTTATATTTGGATGCATAGTTTCAAGTTCGCGTGGATGACCTGGTGCATTGTCCAAAACTAGAACTGCTTTAAAGTCTAAATTCTTTGATTTCAAATAAGTTTCAACTTCAGACACAAAACAATTCCGGAACCAGTCACAAAAAATAGCGCTTGTAACCCACGCTTTCTTATTAGCACGCCAAAACACTGGCAGGTCGTCTTTGTTTTGATTTTTTAACGCACGAGGATTTAAAGATCTATAAAGCATGAGTGGTTTAATAACACAATCTCCAGATGCATTAGAACAAAGCAGCAATGTAACTCTATCCTTTGCTGCCTTAAATCCAGGGGCAGACTTTTCGCTTTTAGAAATGAATGTTTTGTTTGACATTCTTTTCCAAAACAGTGCAGTTTCGTCTGCATTAAATACTTGCTCAGGCTTATACCCTCCATCAGCTATCAGGTTCGCAAATTCGTTTGGATATCTTTCTGCTGCAGCAGTGTCTGCAGATGCAGCTTCTCCAACGATTTTCATGTTATGCAATGATTGTCGCATTTTAAATTTATTGAACCAACCTTCCGATGCTTGAAATCCTCCATCTATACATTCACCACCACCACTACCACCAGGTTCCTTAAAATGTGCGTAAAGACGCTTTGCTTTCTCCCGTACCAATGGACCACTTAGAGGCACCCTTTTTTGATTGCGGTCTTCTATCCATAATGACAACGCCACTTCCATTTTTTCTATTGCTGGATCACGAACAATTTTCGCTGACAGTGAAGTTGAAGCTACAGACGACCTTATTTTATCTTCGGATTTTTTTATCGATCGTACAGTTGATTCGTTGACATTGAATGAACGTGATATCGATGCAAACGACTCTCCAAGTCGTAAACGATCAAGCATTTCTATTTTCACTTTAAGTGGTAACACTGATTTTTTTCGCATCGAAACACGTTTTTCATTTTTTTTGGTTGACATTATTACAGCGAAAGACACGTGTTACTCGATCAGAATTTTTGTAACGAATGGAAAAGTAAAACAACGAAACACGCAATGCGGCTCTTACCCGAGGACAGAACGTCCTATTGTGGCAACATTTAATAAATTACTTTATGTTTTGAGTAATAAGATACATAATTTTACCTACACATTCTGTTTGTGTATTCTCAAAAACACCGACTGCGGCGAAGGCGGCTTACGTCGAAGAAACTGCCGCATAAAACAAACAACGCCGATCACTTTAGAAATCACAATCTAGACGTCGTTGTAATAAGGTCTATTTTATTTTTTATCCTTCTACTGACGTGTCGACAAAGGATAGCGAATGCATTTTTTTAGGTAGGTACATGTACGCATCGATATTTCGATTCGATCCGCGAATAAAGAAATCTTAGACCGCGAAAATAGGAATTGGATCGCATTTTTTCAATCCGCGAATAGTGAAAACGCGAATAAAGGAAGCGCGAATAAGGAACTTCCACTGTATATGTAAATATACAAGTATAATATAAGCCTCATCTTCAGCCTCATATATATATCTATATATATAAATCAAAGACGGGTTTGTTACAACACTTATAACTAGAGATCTGCTGAAACAATTTTCATGGTTATTGATTCGTTGGATTATCTCCGCCAGAATAGCAGAATACATCATAAAAACAATGAAAACTCGATATGTGCAATGAATACTTAATCACTTCAATAAATATTCATTTTTTTTATTATATGTCAAACATTTGTTGTGCAATGCTGTCAAATACTGTAATAACTATTCATGTGTGCGTTCAGAAATTTACTTTGTGTAAAATGTCTCGAAAGTTCAGGTACTGCTATATTTGTTTGTTTTAGACATTAATTTGTGTAAATTATTTATTAATTATTTAATTTTATATTTCCGAAAAAAATAAATAAGATTTATTCTACAGGTTAATAAAATTTAAATCTCTTTGTATCGGTTGTCTATGATTTTTCTTGATAAGCTATTGTCTATAATATTTCATATCATATTTTATTATTGGTCTGTGTTGTTGTTTCATGTGGTTTTGTGCGAGTGCATATTCAGTATTACTATTAATAACAATGCCGCGTCCTAGAAAATCTAATCTTTCCCAGCGGAGCCGTAATGCAATTAGGCAACGGAATATCGCGAGTCAATTATCTGATGAAGAACGAGGAATTGTACGAGAAGACCGCCTAGTTAGTATGGAGCAAAGAAGGGCCTTAATTCGTGCTTCTCAAACACAAGAGCAGAGAGAGGCAGCCCGTGAAACGGCTAGGTTAGAAACGAGAAATCGTCGAGCTTATCGTACAGATGAACAGAGGAATAATCTTCGAAGTGCAAGAAGAAATGGTTCAAGTATTCATTTGAATCGAGCAGCATTTTATATGATTGCACCATCGACTACAGCTTGCATCGTTTAGTTTGCATTGGTCCAATAGACGTTGCTTGCCAGCATTGTGGCGCATTGAAGTTTACTGGTGAAACGCCTGGTTTGTGCTGCCTTAGTGGTAAAGTGAAATTACCATTATTGGTCCCGCCACCAGAGCCATTGTATGTCCTGCTTTATGGCGAAACACTAGAATCACGCCATTTTCTAGCGAACACTCAAAAATATAATGTCTGTTTCCAAATGACCAGGGAATTATCGAAGAACACGGATATAATCCGACATTTAAGGTATTTTACGTTAAAAACTTTATTTTCTATGATTGTAAAAAAAATCTGGAATGTAGTTTGTTAGATTTCTGTATTTGTCTTTAAAATCAAAATGGCATGTAATTATTTGAAAAAAAAAAGTGTTTGTAAATCTAACTATAACTACGGCTTTGACTTTACAGATTCAAGGCCAGATTTGCCATCACATTGGATCTTTGCAACCTATTGAAGATGCACAGCATAAATTCTTGTAAATATACTTCATGGACAATATGGAAGAACAACTTGACCGGCGTCAAGGGATCAACACAGCTACGAAAAGAGCAATTCTTCAAGATTTGCAGCAAATGCTTCATGAACATCATGCATTGGTCTTAAGAGCGTCTTCAGCGAGTTTGCTTAAGAGCGCATGCCAAGTGATGACGATAAAGTTGTGATCAGAGCAGATAAAAGACCAGCTGGAACACATGAACGCATATTTAATGCTCCAACAATCGATGAAGTGGCAATCCTGATCGTTGGTGAAACTTGGAAACACGTGATGTTGTACTTATACGACGCAATACTGGGCAACTAGAAAGAATATATGAAACACACCGTTCATATGACGCGTTACAATACCCGCTGATGTTTTGGCAAGGAGACGATGGATATCACTTTTATGTCAAAATGGTTAATCCATTGAATGGTAAGATCAATATCATTGTTTTCATTTTAACTTGATATACATTTTATTCTGTTTGCTCATGGTACCCAAAAAAAGTTGTCAATCCAAAGTTAGTAGAGAGTAGCTGTAAGAGTCATTAACCTATTAGGGGTTCTAAAATATAATTTTTACTGTATTTGTTTCAGGTGAGGAAACTACCAAGGTTAGTTAGATGAATTATTACGCATATCGTTTGATGATTCGTGAAAATTCTGACAATTATTTGTTGCGATTTCGTCGACTGCTTCAACAATATTGCGTTAACATGTATGTTAAAATCGTAACGGAGCGTCTGACTTTCATTCGGTCGAATCAAGCTAAATTGCGTTCGGAAGAGTATATTCATTTACGCGATGCAATTAGCAAAGAAAGAGATTCAGAAAATGTTGGTCGATTGACTATTTTACTGGCGACATACACAGGTAGCCCGCGTCATATGCATGAATATGCGCAAGATGCAATGACATATGTTCGTCATTATGGTCGGCCTGATACATTCATAACATTTACATGTAATCCAAAATGGATAGAAATTATTCAATTGCTGCTTCTCAGACAAACATCAAGTGATCGACACGACATCACTGCACGTGTTTTCAAGCAAAAACTTCAGTCACTAATGAATTACATTGTTAAGCAACACGTCTTTGGGATTACTCGATGCTGGAAGTATTCAGTCGAATGGCAAAAACGAGGCCTACCGCATGCTCACATTCTAATTTGGTTAGTCGAAAAATTCGGCCAGATCAAATAGATGACATCATATGTGCAGAGATTCCTGCTCCTGAAAACGATCCAGACCTACATGATGTTGTAATCACGAATATGATTCATGGACCGTGTGGTACTATGAACCGCCAATCACCGTGCATGGTCGACAGCAGGTGTTCCAAACGGTATCCACGAAAATTTACGGCAGAGACTCTTACAAGCAACGATGGTTATCCATTGTATCGGCGTCGATCGCCCCATGATAATGGTAGAACTATCACAACTAAGGTGAAAGGAAACAATTTTGTAGTTGACAACAGTTGGATTGTTCCATTTTTGCCACTTCTTTCCAAAACATTCAAGGCACATTGTCATGTTGAGTATTGCAATGCGATCAAGTCAATTAATTAATATGTCACGAAAGGGAGCGACATGGCGGTTTTTGGTATCCAAACATCCAACATCAACGATTAAATCACGCGCTATCCAGTTGGTAGATATGTGAATTGCAATGAAGTAATTTTGCGTATATTCTCATTCCCTATTCACGAACGTCATCCCACTGTTATAAATTTGGGGGTGCATCTAGAGAACGGTCAGAGAGTATATTTCACAGCGTCGAATGCTGCTCAACGTGCCGAAACAACTCCAGCGATAACACTGACCAGTTCCCTTGCGATTTGTCAAAGCGATTCGTTCGCACAAATGTTGCTCTACTCGGAAATGCCACGTTATTACACTTGGAACGCTGCATCGAAGAAATTTCAACGTCGGAAGCAAGGGGATGCAGTTCCTGGTCATCCAGGTATGCGTTCTACTGATGCTCTTGGTCGTATTTACACAGTTTATCCGAAGAATGATATCTTTCTATTTGCGGTTGTTGCTGGTACTTGTTCGAGGACCAACATCATTTGAATCACTACGAACTGTTAATGGTATAGTGTGCCCCACATTTCGTGCAGCATGTCAAGAACTGAATTTGCTTGAACGAAATGATACTCATTGGGACACGACAATCACTGAAGCAATTATTTCTGCATCTCCAAGTCAGATACGCACATTATTTGCTTTCATCATTTCGACATGATTCCCATCGAACCCACGTGGCCTGTGGAACAAATACAAAGATAACATGTCAGAAGACATTTTACATCGAATTCGTGTCAGCTCAAGAAATCCCGATCTTGAGGCGAATGAGGTGACGTATAACCAGGCTTTGCTCTTAATCGAAGATATGTGTTACTTCATGTGCGGCAGTTTGTTAGTTAGGTTAGGAATGCCAGCGCCAGATCGCGGAATGAATCATCCACATGAATTAATCCAATCAGTTCAAACGAATGTACCACTGTTGAATCCTAAGCAGAGAGAAGTCTATGATACATTGATTAATGCAATTGATGATGGAAACGGTGGCTTATTCTTTTTGGATGCCCCCGTTGGAACTGGGAACACATTCCTCATGTCATTGATTTTGGCCACTGTACGTGCGAGGTCAGAAATTGCGGTAGCAATTGCTTTTTCTGGAATAGCGGTCACATTGTTAGACGGATGCCGTACGGCTCACTCAGCGTTAAAATTGCCATTTAACCTTCAAACTACTGAACAACCGACATGTAATATTTCGAAACACTCCGCAATGGTCAGTTTTAGTAGCATCAAAAATTATCATATGGGTCGAATGCACAATGGCGCACAAACGCGCATTGGAAGCACTAGACCGAACATTAAAAGATCTGCGCAATGATTCGAGATGTTTTGGTTGTGCAATGATTTTATTATCTGGCGATTTCCGACAAACACTACCAGTCATTCCAAGATGTACTGCTGCGGACGAAATAAATGCCTGCCTCAAAGCATCAAATCTGTGGCGATATGATATGTGAGACTGTAGATAGGCATGGGGAGTCTTTGGCTATCAGTCTCGATATGACTAAGGCTTTCGATAGAGTTTGGCACAGTTCACTCCTCTCCAAACTTCCAGCATTCGGCCTGCCTCCAAACTCTGCAACTCGGCGACCACATTTCTATACAAACATCGCAGTAGAATCTTCTGCGATGGCGCCACCACCGATTTTCAGCAGGTTAATGCTCGTGTACCTCAAGGTTCCGTCCTATCACCCACACTGTTTCTTCTGCATATGAATGACGTGCTGACCGTTGGCAATACAGTCAACACGTGGTCTCAAAGGTTTGGCTCAATCACTACAGAAAGCTTCGGTCCTCTAAGAATCTTCTCCTTCGTTGCCCCTCCCATACATCTGAGTTTGTTGGTTCATCTTTCTTTCTGTGTCCGTTCTTCTGTGGAATGAGCTTTCCCTCGAAGTCAGGATGGCTACCAACGATTTTTCTTTTAAGAAAAAAGTGAAACAGTGTTTACTGAAACAGCTGGCAGAATCAACCAATATATGATCATCATCTTATACTTGTTATGATATTTATTTGTGTATATATGTATATAAACTTACATCAACTTAAGTTTGTATATGTATGTATTTATGTATTTGTATTAATTTTAGTATATGAAAGTTTGTATATGTTTACTTCTTCTATTCAACACCTGAAACGCACCTACTTCCTATTTTCTCTGCATCACCCAAAGGTTGACTGGTAGAGAATGCCTCATTCATAGTGAGTATGGCGACCACCGCTCTTCGATTAAAATCCAAGAGCGGTGGCGGTCGTTCATGCTTTCCATCAGGCAGAATAGAGTCACTTTGGTAGGTTTCGATATAAAAAAATACTAAATTGTACCCTTATTTTGAAAGTTCCTACTACACCACCCACGTTGGATAGTTACAACCAAGACCGTTATGACGCCCCCCTTTTGACGCTCTGACGTACATATATAAATGTATAAAAGTTATCTAAAAATCCTATTATATCTGAAATTACAAAGAAAGTAGATTTGTAAATTATCGAACCATAATGATGTTGTGAGCATGAAAAGTATACACAAAACCAATTAGTGATCCCTAAGGTTTTTGGGAAGACAATATAAAATAGGCTTTATCCTATGGGTGCAGGTATTATTTACAATTATGGCTTAACAACTGCCACAGTGATCATGATCTAAGCTTGATAATAACAAACCGTACCCGGAGAAGTAAGATATACGAGTAGGTGATGATTTAAGTCTCTCTCTTGGAAATCTTTCAGGTTGTATATAATGACGAAGGTCTGGTAAATCTTTTAAGTTATTAAGCGAAAAATAATATAAAAGTCTTAGAAGTAAAATGAATTCATCAGTTAATTTTTCAAGAAACTAATATTGAACGCAATCACCGATCAAATATATAAAAGTAGTGGTTCACAAAATATCGATCGCTTAATTTCTATAATAGTAAGGTTATAATATCGAGTGATCTAATAAAATCGAAACGAAGCCGTGAACTGACGTTTATTTCTATTCGTTACATATTAAATGTTACTTATAATATTATTAAAATATATAATGGAATATGTTTTTACAGCAAATTGTAATAAATTTTCAATTAAAAATTAGTACAAAGCAATCGCTTTTCTAATATTTACCGTCTCTCTTAAAGTACAAGATTATTACGAATGCCTGGAGCGGTTAATTATTATTTGTTTCTTTTGAAATACTTTTGTTTTATCTCTCTCTTAATTTATTCATTGTAAACACTTCGTTAAATTATGATCAAATTTGTTTCAGCGGATAGTCGGTGGTTATTAGGAATATACTCGTAGATTGTATAACTACTTAATAGTCTATCACATTCGGAGAACGGTTGTTAACTCTTATGTACATAAATAGATGAAACTATTAGAAGCAAATGGATAAAAAATCCACAGGATGATAATTTAGTCACTTAGATTTATATCATAAGAAAAATTCTTTTTCCATTTAAAAAAAAAGAGTTTTCTAATCATTTTACACACAAATTCAAACCATAATTGATAAGTCAACATACACAGACCTTATGTTGTATTCCAAGTTACAGCACAAATATTCAAAACGTATATTATAATAAAAAAATTACCTTATAAATTATTTATACATAAGCATATAGGGACATACCCAAAGCCACGGCCCAAACAGCGTCGTAGGCTAGAGGTGCCTCTTGATATCCCTCCGGATATCTTTCCCCGTCGATGTCGTACCCGGCTTCACGTAAAGCTTCGTTCAGTCTTGATCTGTTTGGATAAAAAAATGTTTTTCTCAGACCGAATCACGAGACCTACTGCCTAAGGAATGTAAAGCAAAAATGGGGATTTGCAATATGTTCTTGGATCTCAAAGTTAGGCTGAAAATATTGAAATTGTTCTTGTGGTGTTGCTCCTTTGTTATTTACTATCATTCAATAATTTCAAAATCAAAAAAGCGTAATAACATTTATCGAATAGAATATAGACCAATTGATTGTCTACTATCACAGTAGGACGAATTACTGAATGAGTGATTCCATTAAATGGCAAAAGTTCTTCAGGGTTGTAAAAAAAGAAAACTTCATTTAACAATGTTCAAGTAGGGCGACAATGTTTAAGGAAGCTATTTTTTTCTTTTGTATACATTAATTTTGAGTTAGTACCTATGTGTTATAGATTGATCAATAATAGAAAAATTGAGAGCACTGTGACCTCATGTTAAGTTATTGTCACGCATTTGTCCCAATTTATAAAACTTTTCCAAGAGTTTTCATTATTTCGTAAGTACCAGAAAGTCAGAAATGTAAGCTGATATTATACATATACTGAAGGTCTATTCATTCAAATATTCATATTTTTATGCCTATTTCTCCCAAGTTGCTAATAATCTATGAATAACTGAACGGATTTCCTTATGGATGTAACCATAAACACATTTTAAATGTGTGATGTACTTAATATCATATCAATGGCTCTTAAATATGAAATCTAAAATAAAATTGCTACAATACAAAAGTACTCGACTATGTACTTCGAATACTTACCTCATTAACTCTGAGTGTGTGCTTATCATGATATTCCTAGTTTTAGAAAAAAAATTTTGTTTCATCACAAAATAACTTTGTTACAAGTAATGTACCTATGATACTTTACTCTCTTAATGTTGAGCACAATTACTACATTAAAGCAAATATATAAAAATATTTTATTATCTTTTGGTTACAAAAGAGGCTCCAAATATGCATATGATGTTAAACTAAATATAGCAAAACAGTCACGCATCGCGATACCATATAGATATGCGGTAGGTATTC
This sequence comes from Hypercompe scribonia, assembly GCA_949316085.1. Classification (NCBI taxonomy): domain Eukaryota; kingdom Metazoa; phylum Arthropoda; class Insecta; order Lepidoptera; family Erebidae; genus Hypercompe; species Hypercompe scribonia. Next base: position 16,387,637 of record OX438969.1, on the reverse strand, counting down.
CCAAACTCAGAAATCGCACTGTACGACAAAAGAATAAAATCGTTATCTATTACGTGAAACAAGTTTAGTTGAAGATAATTTCACTTAAACGCCTCTCACTCTAAAATTTGTGCGATTTACAAAAGAAATTATCTTCACACTTGTTTCAGACGTTTACAGAAATAACAAAATATACCTGTGAAAAGAAAATAAGTAAAAATATAATAATAAACATTGTTAATTCGTTTTGGGAATAATATTATACGTATGTACGTACATACGTAAATAGAGATAGATAGAAATAGAAATTCGTACAAAAACAATATTAAACTTATGCCAACCTAAATTAAAACAAATCATTATTTAGCGTGGACTGCGAAAACTATTATTAAAATTTTTACTACATTCAGTATTCAGTATTATGTACAGAAAAGTACAAGTTTCGATGCGGACATTCGTTACCATGATTTTAGATAGCTAAATATTATCATAGTTTAGGTTAGTAATATTAATTGCTCTTTAATTTTTTAGTTTATAAAAGTACTAAATGGAAGAAAAATACCATTTGAGATAAATTTGAGGATCAGCTCTCTCCTTAGTCTCTAAGCTACCTACATATTCACTTTGTGTAAGTAGAAGTAGAGTAGCAAATTGGTAGAAGAAGTAATTGAATGCTGGTTTTCAATTATAATAATGTTTATTTTTATTAATAAACACTGCTAGTATCTGATAAAATACACCGAACACGTTTGCTCCCGGATACTCGGCCCGATATTCTAACTTGCAATTGACTATTTTAAAATAGACATACCTGAAATCTTCAGAAGTCATTCCAGAAATAGTTGTTTGGTTTGAGTTTTGATTCCACATGAGAGCCTCCGTAGTTAAGTGCCCCTCGGCCGCCTCTCGCATCTGTTCTGGGGCGCAGTCAATACCTTCCTTTTCTAAATTTGTTTCAAACCAATTGTCTTCGTACCAACCTAAGAAAATAAAACACTCTTGTAAAATAATAATCTTTATTTATAGCTTAATTTATATTTTAAATGTATTTGAAGCACAGTGGATAAGTTTAGTTGGTATTTGTTACGTTGTTTCGCAGATAATATATAAATTTACAAAATGTTGTTCCTGTAACAAAAATTTGAAATAAAGCCACCGTTACCTAATCTTGGGCCACTTTTGATTAGTGCAAGGGTGGCCAGGAATTAGTTCAGTTGGGTTCGTTGATTATAAAAGTCTTTAATTAATTGTTTTAAACTAACTAATAAAACTTTGTTAATATTACAACCATAAGAACTTGAAAAAATATACCTAACCTACAACATAGAAATATAAAAACCCATACCCAAACCAATACCCACTTTGAAAACTTTTCGTTGTGCAACTCAACTCAACATTGCTCTCAGTTTCGGCCGAAACCGAAACTCAAACTCACTCAAACATATTCACTCTTAAAATTTGTGTTGTACACTGAAATCTGGTATATTTTTATATATTTATTTGCATATACATACAGACAGTTAAATAGTGTTAAATGATACAAATTTAATAAAATAATAAAATCGTCGACAAAATAAATTTTTATATTCTTAAAGTTTTACCATGCTTACAACGAAAATTTACATAATGTATAAACACGGTTCATTACAAGTCAGTATTTTTTAACTGGGCCGAAGAAAAGGGACAAAATTACTAAAACCCGAATTTAAAATAAAACAAATACTTACAATAAAATAATTCAGAATTAGAACACTATTGTTTACATTAGTCACGCAACTGTAAATGGTGTGTCATAATGCGAACTTAATATCTTTATTACGAATCAGAATCACTTATTTTTCAAAATCAATTAATTAGACTTTTTTATTAACGTGTTTATTTCTGAAATTCTCGACTAATTTTGGGCCCCGCACTCTTTCAAAAAATGATTACTTTAATTGTCTCGTAATCTTTCTATTGCTCTTATGAAAAACCTTTTCGTATTCGTATTAGTAAAACTAATAATGCATTACCTGTAAATTTATCATAACGTGAGGATAATCTCTTACTTGGAATGTCATTCGCATCATTATAAATGCTGATATCGATGACTCAATGAAGCAATATATATTTGGTAACAGCATCTATCGCAGATGATTGTTGCAGTGCTCGCGGGTTTACGGGTTTCTGCATCACCATTGATGGCTATGGAGTCTTATGGTAACACGGTATTTATTAACACAACAGTTGCAGGCGAGTCTATAGGAGGTGGCAAAACGCGACGCAGTCTATTCTGTTAGAGATTTTCCCGCCAGACTTTGTCTTGTCTTGACATACCAGTTTTTAGGTCACCACGTCCGTCACCTGGAGGATTACTCGTTGTTAAATGATCAGCAATACGGTTTCAGATCGAACCGATTCACGGGTGATCTTCTTACGTTCTTCACACTCCTTTAGGGTGAGGCTGTTGATAGGCATGGGGAGTCCTTGGCTATTAGCCTCGATATGGCCAAGGCTTTCGATAGGGTCTGGCACCGTTCACTCCTCTCCAAACTTCCGTCATTCGGCCTGCCTGAAGTCCTCTGCGACGGCGTCACCTCCAATTTTCAGCAGGTTAATGCTGGTGTACCTCAATGTTCTGTCCTGTCACCTACACAGTTTCTTCTGCATATCAATGACACGTTGACCCTTGGTGATATACATTGCTATGCAGACGACAGCACAGTTCATGGACCATACTATGGTCACCCTACAGCCAAATTAACGGAAAAGCGACAAAAGCCTGTCACTGAGCTCGACCGGGTCCTAAGCGGCATTTCTCAATGGGTTCATGAGAATCTGGTCGAGTTCAACGCCAAAAAAACAGGCATGTGCACTCTCTGCCAAAAAGTCTCCATTGCTTCCCCTCCCCACTTTTCAGAACACTCAACTGCCACTGCAGGACAATCTCAGTATCCTGGGTATGAATATTGGCCGGGACCTCAATCCGCAAGAATATCTTAAAAGTGTTACTAAGGTGGTCTCGCGTAAGCTGGGTATACTGAACAGAGTGAGAAGATTCTTTGCGCCGGAGCATCTGTGTCTTCTTTATAAGACCCAAGTACGCTCCTGCGTGGAGTACTGTTCTCATCTTTACGATGGATCCGCGCAGTATTTGCTGGACGCTTTGGATCGGCTACAGCGGCGAGCAGTCCGGATTATCAATAACCCGAAAGTCACTGACTCCCTTGAGTCTCTGCAGTTGCGAAGAGATGTCGCCTCTGTGGCAGTCCTCTATCGTCTTTAACAATTAAGCGGGGCGTGAAAAGGCATCTCATTAGGCCACCATAGAGTGGGTCGCCATATTAAACTGTCGTATCGGTGAGTATGGCGACCACCGCTCTTAGATTCTATTCATGTTTTCCATCAGGCAGAATAGAGTCACCTTGATAGGTTAAATATACAAAAAAAAAACGTTACCGAGGTTTTGTTTCGGTACATTGTTCCTAACTATCAACTTGAATACCAAAGATGTTTGTGTTACGCTTGCAAGAGTCTTCAAATCCTTACATTGGACTCAACAAGTCTTTTTGTGTCCATTATTTGGTTTAACATGGCCTTTCGTAGTTATCAGAGAAGTCTTCTATACTTCAGCAATATAATATTACAGTTATGCTGCAGAAGTATGCTTATTTAGGACTACTAAGTTGCTTATTTTGATTTTTAAAGTGATTATAAGTGCAGTCCTGAGGCACCGTATATGGTACTGCCGTTGAATTTTCGCTCTGTTATGCGTATATAGTCCACCTTTTACAAGCAGATAATAATGTTCTTAGCATGCAGATCTGGTATATAAATACTTTGGCGTTTACTGTGAGCTTACTGTCTCCAGAGACAAGTAAAAAGTCTGCAAAAAGTAGTTGATGCTTTATCTATCCAAATATCTATTTCCTTGTAAAATGTAATCATAGAACTATGATACCGAAAATGATCTACAAGCTCGAGAATAGGTACCCATCGAGTGATATTTTATATGAATATATAATTTTTTGATTTTGATTTCGACTCAATAATGCAAGACTTATTGTGTTTAAAAGGTTTGTAGTCTAGAGTCGAAGGGAGCTTCATTTCACAGTGATTTGCGTCTTACAATGAACTCAAGTCTTCAAGTGAATCTCAGATAGGTCTTGAAGCTTATCTTTCCAAAAAAAAAAAAAAAACCTACAAAACATCAAAAATCATTCTGAATCAGCTAATAAATTACTTCTAAGAATATATAGATGTGGAGGTAAGCTTCCCTCTAAATTGATAATATTTTAGATTTTTGAGTAAACGTGAGTGTTAGTTAGTAAATTGTATAAAGAAACTTGAATTCGCATGTGACATTAAAGAGAAAGCAGAGAATTTAGTCCTCTAGTCTTATAGTTCTGTTAAAATGAGTCGAGTCTTATAATTCATCAATTGAACTTGTTTAATTAGGACTTCAAGACTCAAGTTTTTTGTACTACTGTTACTACTACTGTACTACTGTTAATGCATTCAGTTTTAGGCATATTACACAACACAAGCTAATAGTGACCCTTATCAAAATTAAATTAGTGGGACTTTTTACAACATAAGCCTTAATCTCACGATAAAAGAAATTCTCATCATTTTTGTTTACTATGACAAACGCAATAAGACTGAAATATTAACAAATCAATTAAAAAAATCTAGAAATATATCTCAGGACCACCAATAATATCATTATTACCATAGTTCGTCATAAACATATTTGGAAGGACACAGAACAGCATAAATCATACAGTGATTGGTCAAGGCCAAGGGTCGACTGGCTGGATAAATAAATTAAAACGCCTGTCTTTCATTCTGGTGACCTAATTTCGATCTATTTAATTCGATTCAAGTAGTTCTAGTAAAAGCAGTAACAGCTAACTTGTAATTTTACCGCACCGTGTATACAAAATTTACAGTTTATGTACTATAACACATGATGTTAACATGCATTTACACATGATGTTACAAATTATGAAACATAAAAGTTGTCCTGTTTCTAAATCACTTGATATATTTCGTTAAAATTTTGCAAATCGTCCGAGAAAAACGAACTTTATACATAGCAGATTTTTATTGCAAGCCCTAGAATACAGTCTGTATGTTAATCGTTTCTTATGTGCAAGACAAAATCTAAACTCAGTGTGATTAACGCCACGAAGTTTGCCAAACGACGTACGATGATTCACAAACACTGGAGCTTCGGTGTGGCCAAAAGTTTCTTGCATTTTTGGCCGAAACTTAAACTAAGGTCTAAACTAGATTTTTGGCCGAAACTAGTTGAAACCGAAATTAAACCTTCGGTCGATCATTAATTTATATAGAATTATTAAAAAAAAGAAAAATGACGCAAGTAGTTTAAGTGATTGCCACCTTAAAATTAGTATTTGTGATATTTATTCAAATTCTATGTATATTCAATAAGCGTTTAATAATCATTTTATTTGCATAATGTAAATTAAGAGTTTTTGAAATCGTATACGCTCGTCTGACTGTACCTTCAATGTGTAAAGTAGTTTTTTGTACCGTTTAAAACAGGAACCATACACATGAGCCATAAAGTCTTCTGTTGTTTAGACACTATTTCTACTGGTAACAATTCGAACCGACTAAGTACTAGCGAGTATTATCCTACACTCTTTCATCCCTACTAAAATATGAAAATATGAATGACCAAATGACCGTAATTCTCATTATTTATTGAAAGAATAACCGCAAATTATATCCCTTTATTTTGCATTTACGTCGAGCCTCACTCTTGACCATTATTTATCCCCTTTCTCTATCCATTTTCTTTGTCCCATTTGTTAGTAGAACCTGATGCAGACAAATGCTTGTTTGCTATGTCGTCTCCATTTTACTTCAGGCTATGTATTTTCCTAAAAGTTGAAGTGAAAATGTTTTTTGAGTGGCAATATAACTTTTTTCATACTTTTATAAAGGAGTTTTGTCAGTTCAAATCTTAATACGTGTTGAAACTTTTCAAATTGTGCTACTGGAATTTGCTGGCGCTACAATCGTAACACATGGTTTTTACAAGATGGAACCACTTGTCACACACCCAATGAGTCCCTGGCGGTGGTCAAAGACATGTTTTATGGAAAAGCTGATTTCCAGACGAGGCTGATTTCCAGATGGAATATGTCCATGGCCACCCAGAAGTCCAGATCTATTCCCATCAGACTTTTTTTTATGAGATTATTCGAAAAATTGTGTTTACATCAATAAACCAAATACACTACGTCAAATAAAAGAAAAATCAGCGAAGAGATGTCGGCGATCTAACGGTCTCTTTCCCGATGAGTATTCGAAATTTCGGTGCTCGCTTAGAAGATGGTAAACGTCGAAACGCTGGTTATTTAGACCTGTTAGGTATTAGCCATTTAAAAAATAAATTCCAACTAATTGGCTTGCTTGTAAATAAAGAGTTTTTATAATATATCAAATGGTTTTTTAAACGATACGACCCAAAAAGAGGGGTGCTATAAGTTTGACGTGTGTGAGTGTGTATGTGTGTCATTCTGTCTGTGGTATCATAGCTCCCAAACGGGTGAATCGATTTGGATTTTATTTTTTCGTTAGAAAGATGACTTAATCGAGAGTGTTCTTAGCTATGTTTTATGAAAATTTGTACACCCATTTGAATGTCATCAACTCTTCTAACATGATGTAGAGGTAATTATTCATTTAATGGACTCTTAGTACAATTATACTGCTCTGATTGAGTTGAAACTTGATATATATAGCAAATCATATAACATGATAATAATTTGATTTGATTGATGACCTTGACCTGATGTTACAGGCAGGATAGTCTGTAAAGTACCTAAATCCTCGACAAATAACAGCAAATATATCGTGTTTAACCTCATTGAAAAGGGCTTGATGAGTGGATAACCATACTGTTAGTGATATAGATCGAAGTACATAGAGACCTGATGCTGCAGCAAACATAATTGAATACTGTCTAAAAAGAGGGAAATAAAAATTAAATTAAAAATTTAAAAAACCCCCGACACAATATAACACTTCTAAAATCTAATAACAAATACATGTTAGCCCTTATAGTTTATACTAGTAATTTTTTTATCCAGGTATCCTCGTTACGTCGGAGGACCACAGTAAATAGCAAGTCAACAGCAGCGCAGGTTTGTCTAAGTATGAGGGTCGACAGGAGAGGCAATCCCGTCACCCGTCACCCTCGACGCGACGATGATACCTGGATAAAAACTACTAATTCAAACTATTGGGGCTAACATGTAGTTAAGTGTTATATTGTATCGGGGATTTCTAAATTTTTAATTTAATTTTTACTGTACAATTACTTTTAATCGTGAGCTTCAATCTTCATTTCATTTTTGATAAATTGAAGGTACGCATTAAATTTCGACAGTCACTCCGGGTAAAAAATTAAAGTTCTGCAATATTTTAATAGACTTAAAGCTGATCACAACCTAGTTTGCGTTAAAAAGACGCGACCAAATCTAAAAATTCGTGGTAGACACTAAATTTTCTATCCGATTCTTAAACACAATTTGTTATAGGCTCTTAAAGTTGTTAAATCCATAAGTTTTTTCTAAAATTAAATATCTATGTTATAAAATATAGTACAATAATCAATAGAAAGTCGACTCAGTTCACTAATTTGTGCATCCTACAAAGAGATGCCTCATGTGAGATGTCCACCAAGCAGTGAATACGAAAAAACTTTCTATAGTTAAAGCTATAAAAGGACACCGACTAATCTTGACCAGAACGTGGACAGCCGATTTGTTACTATAATAAATTGTGGCAAGTTTGTTTTAAATATTTAATAATGTACAATCACAGTCCAATAGTATCGTAACGAAAGTTTTTAAAAAGAACGTATTATAAAAATGATTGAAATAAAAATGTTATTAACATTTTATTTTTTTATGGTAGAACTAATCGTTCATGTTGTCATGTATATAATGTAAATACTATCATTATATCAGACAACTATCTTAAAGTAAAAAATTAAAAAAACTTATAAAGTACGCTATGGCGGCGCCGTCACGTGTTATGTGAACGACACTGTGACGGCATGCGGCAAGACGCACCATGAGATAATCCTTTCTTTTGACGTGTGGAAACCCCCCGGGCCGACACCCCACTAGCGTTTACGGTGTGTGTGTGTGTGTGTGTGGTGTGTCGAAATTGGACCGACTAAAACCACTCACGGCACATGGTGTGCCACTCCACGCCTGACATAGGAGAATCCGGGAACAGCTGCTATTATGACGTCCAGATTCCTCCTAGCGCCTGCCCTCTACCGCAGGTACCATCTGCGGGTAAGCTCTCTATTTTAGACGACGTATGGCACAGGCGGATGTCACCTCCTCACGGCTGGCCATTGTAGCAGATGGAGGGAAGTACCCGTCCCGTCCACCCATGGCCACACTCAAGGCGGCATGAGGCGCTGGTACGCGCGTCTCGGCCACCCGGTTCGCCGGTGGCGAATTGGGTCTGAGTGGAGATCGTCCTCCCGGGCTCTCTCCGCCGCCTCCTTCCACGAAATTACGTCTTCGCAGAAGGTTGTAACCGCGGCAAAACAACTGTCGCTGCCGACCATGGAGCGTATGACGGCCAGTAGCGAGAAATCTCCTCCAATAACTGCAGTGAGGATCCCACGTTGCGCCACCCAGAATCCTCACTGCAGTCGCAGTGGTGACAGGTAGGACTCAATTTCCTCCTGGCGACTGAGTGCAGATACTTTAGGAAGCAATTGTGCCCGGAAAGGATCTGCGTCAGTCTGAAGAAAAGGGTCCCACGCTGTCGCCCCGCCCACTCGTTGATGACCCGCTGGAGAGCCTCCACGACGGCAAAGCCAGCACGTGGAGCCTCCAGCGGGGACGACCAATGAGCCATCGTGGCTCGACGAGCGACCTCTCGCCACTCGCTTATTTCTTCGGGTGGGGGGCGTATACTGTTACCCGCCCGGAAGTCAGCCGTTTGCCAATAAACTTGGGCGTGCACTTCTGCCTCCAAATCCCACGGAGGAGTTCCGGCCAAAGCGCATCCGTCGATCCTGTGCGGTAACCGTATATGGCTCTAACCTCCAATATCCTCTGAGGGTGCAAGAGGCGAGCCCTAATAAGAGCTGTCAGAGCCGCCGCCCACACCGATGCACCATACAACGCCATTGATCGGACAACTCCCGTGTATAGCCGTCTCGTCGCAACGCTGGCTCTACCCAAATTGGGCAAAAGCCGACTAGCTTTGGAGAAAGCTATCGGAATTGCTCATCGAAGAGCCACCTGCCGTCGAGGATCAGACCCAGATACTTCATCTGGGCCTGAACCGGTACGATGATCGAATTGACTACGATGCGGGCCCATGGAACAAAAGGGCCTCCGTCTTGTCCAGGGCCACGCGCAAACCCAGCGCCTCAATACGCCCAACCACCAGAGAGACACCCGTGGTAACCAGACGCGCTGCCTCTTGAAAGTTCATCCCCGGGCTGTGACCTATGTGTCATCTGCGTAACAAATTACGCCCAGCTCGGGGGGAAGATGACTTCAAAGGGCCCAGTTGTATCCCATATTCCACACGTCTCGGTCTTCGTACATAACGGTACGCTCCTGCAGATAGTCTGCCACAAGCCACCTCAGGGACTCTGGCACTTTGTGGTAGTGGAGTACTTCCCTGATGCAGCTAAATAGCAGACTATTAAATGCACTGGCGATGTCCAACGATACCACCAACAGGACACCGCCACGGCTCACTGTCTCTTCGGTAACGCCCTCAGGCGAAACACAGCATCGACTGTCGAACGCTCCGCTTGAAAACCGAATTGGGTGTCCGACAGATCGGGGCCCACCTCGCAGAAACCGTGAGATAATCCTGACACTACCCAGGTTGCCCAAATCGTAGCGTAGTGAATCCGGCAGTTGGTTTTTGAGTTGGTTCTGCACAAGTCCGAGATTTTGTTCTTTCATGGGCCTCGGAACAAGCTACCTAATCGATTCAGTCTCACAGTAAAAAGCACTCGCATCGCCATAGAGCCTTGCATGAGATATCTGGGGCTAATACTCGACGGCCGGTGGGGCTTCGAATATCACTTCCGAAGTCAAGTACCCGAGTTAGTTGGAGCAGTGCGAAAACTGATACGGTTGTTGTCTAACATGTGAGGACCCTGCAGGTGCCTCCCACGTGGAGGCCCCTGCAGGGCCCTCAATGTTGCGCGATCAATGGCTACTGGGCCACAGGGGTGGAGGCCCTCAAGGCCAGCAAAATTGCGGTACTGCGACGAACAGAGCGAGTGCTGGCCATCAGGGTCATAAAAGGATACCTAACGACAATCCTAAGTTGCCTTTGGACCCCGCCCGCTTCGACCGTTAAAATTTAGAATATTATATGCTTTATTACAATTATTGTTAATTAAATTGAAATGTAATACATTTCATAGAGTTATATTTTCTATTGGGTACAGGGCTCTAAAAAAATATTGTTATATTATTAATAAATTGTGCATGTCTAGGCTATAAGCCCATATAAAGTGGTCGATATCCTTTGTTGATTAGTTTTATGTGAGATGACATGATTGATCACTGAATGGGCTATTTAATTTCCAATAAACTTTTATTAATTTAAAAGAGTACCAGAATTTATATTAAGGCCAAGTGCACATTGATAACCTGGAGAACTTGAGTTGACATGATTTTGGCCCGACGCCAATAATCCGGCGTATAAGTGTACGCACATTGGTACTCACACCTAAGAGATCCAATTTGTACTAATTTCGACTATTGTTCACATCAAGTATGTATAAGTGCCTTGAACTGAAATGAAATAATCTTATGATACACAGAGACATCTTGGTAAATAATTGTGAATACAAAGATATTGCGTAGGCATGAATATAACTAATTATGTTGAATCAATGTGGCACAAGAGAGGAATGTAAATGTGTCTAAATTAGACACATTAATGAGAATTGATTCAAAAGACAATCACCATTTGAAACAATCATCACGAAGGTGATGCTGGTCTAGTAGCCAATTCAGATTCAAGAATACACAAATTGGACTTTATAGTTGTTCTGATTTCAGTTTAAATAAAGCATATTTACAGATGCAGAGAATAAAGTAACTAACTGTCTTGGTGTCACCATTGCAGACAGCTCTTGTAAATTATTTATAATGAAACATATATGTAAATGACCTAGAAAAAGTGCTTTAGTTAAAAATAAACTTGGAACACTGTATATAAATTATTCAATCTGCTATCCAAATCTTCAACTTTAGGAACTCGAAGCGCCATGTGTTGTCATCTCATCTGAGCCAAAAAGTAAGTTCGCATGTCGGATAAAATAACTGTTGTGTGTATAAACAAATTTATGGCACGATTTCATGCCTGTGTTGTTTTTTAATGCCACTATTAAAATTGAAAATTTTATTTCTTTCTTTATTGACTGCGACCTAAATTAGGAGATATTTTAGCTTGAAATAGTTACGCTTTGCTATCATCATCATCAACAACCTTTAACAGTCTACCACTGGACATAGGCCTCTCTTTAGAGAGGCGACTTTGAATTACTTCACTACGCTATCATTGCCTTCTAAATAATTACAATTTCTAATTTTGATCCTCAATAACATAATTTTAATATTACAATTCTAGACAATCAATATTATGTAAAAAATTAGGAAAGAATGAATATTAATAAAAAAATTTCTTAAACAGTATTTCGTGTTTCTCTTTGCTTGATTTACGACCGAACGTTTTATTTTATCTACTGGAAACTTCCTACTACTATGTAAATAAGTGTAAAGTTATGAAACTCATGAAACAGTTTTATTTGAATAGATACATGTTAATATTACTTCACTAGTAATGATAAAAAATAATATAGGTATTAGAAGTCATTCTTCATAAAAATATCAATCTTTTTGTTATATTACGCCCTAAAGCGTCGTTAACGACGTGGTTGTTCTCTTTACTTCATTTAATCTTGGATTTTTGCACTTTTTCTTATTGTACACTATTTATCCAGGGAATTCATTAAATTTTAATTTGTGTTGTAAATATCTTAACAAAACTATTTACAACACAAATTAATATTCGGTGCCGCAGATGTTTAATTCAATTAAATCATATACATATAAAAGAAGCAATAAAAATATAATTTCCTAAAAGTTATTCACAGAAAACAGTCCATTTTCTTTATTACGTTTGGGAAATTGTCTTATTTCTTCTAACCCTCATTATAAACAATATCTAAATGAATTGCGACAACGTGTTTTGCCACCCTCACATCCCTTCGCATTATTTCTTGCGATTTATAATGCTTATGACTTATGCGCGTTTATTGTTCATTTTAATGTTGTGTTACTTTGGATTTTATTATACGATGCGAACTGTACATTCATGGACATAACCAAACTTCAAGTTTACAATAACAAAATCAACTTGGGATGAACTTACCCACCTAATGAATATAACTTTAGGACCATCTAGTTTACAGAGATTTTATTAAGTTCATTACCACATACAAAGCGTATAAATGATTTGAACACAATTTTAAGACAACATATTTTTGAATAATGGAATAGTAAATGTGTGATGTAGTGTGGTGCTTTTTGGTACACTGTTATGCCCACTTGGCTACAATAAAAGATGTTTGTGTATGGGTTAATAAAAGAAAAATGCCAATAACTGAAGGTAAACTGTTTTCAGAACAAACCTCATTTATTTATACAACTTCAAGTTTGGTAATTTACTTTTATAAATTCACCCAGGACTTATTTTCCGCATCTGCCAAAATCGAGTTTTAGCGTAGGTGTTTTATGAAATTTTATTAGTATCAAGTATATTTTATAATTTTTTGTAACACTTTCTTATTGTAAAATACTATCATTTATTTTTCATGTCCCAGATACCTTTTTATCCTTAAATAAGTGAAGTTCAGATTTTCAACTTTTACTTAGCCATACAATGTTACAATTTTGAAAAATCGAACTAAATTTCTGTAGTTAAGAAACGTTGCATTTTCAATTTAGTAATATAATATACTAACATATCAGATTTTTTGCTTAGCATATCTTGTATTTTTTGCAGCCTGCAAGATTTAAAGTGATCTTACAAGATGGTTTGGTTGGATTTGATTTCTACAATGAAGATCTGGCACTTTAACTTTAACACATCAGACTTTACTGTACCTTCTGTATTAATTCGTCTTACACAGCCGTACAACCGTAAATACTATATAAAGCAAGATATATAGAGATTTAAACATTTAAAGAACTAATTCATTAGTGTATGGATCGGTTCTGTCATATTTCCCTTTACTATCATCATATGTGATCTCTTGAACTGAAAATATGACACCATAATATTTGATCTAAAAGTATAATACATACCTATGAAAAACCACACGTAAGATTTGCCGTATAAGCGATGCTTGTAAACTTCGCAGAGCACACGCCGAGCGGCGACCACGTAGAATAATCCCACAATTACACGTGCATCTTGCCTTCGCAAGTTCCTTACTGCATCAGCGGGATCCGATAAAAACGATTGACGGGTCACAATTTCAATAGCAGACTTCTTGCAATGCGCCTCCAAATCTTCCACCGTCTGTAAAGAAAATATCCTTTAGTATATAACTGAGTAAAAAACCCCTTTACTTGACAGAGTCGTAAAAAGTTAGTTATTTTAATATTTATTTAACCATATATCATATAGATTATGTTAAATATAAGGTATTGAGATGATTGGATTGTCAATGAATATTTCTCCTGAAAATTATGCTGTTAAAGGAAATGTTATTATGTTATTTTCTTACATAAATAGTAAATTCAAACAACTCAACGCTTAAACGCTTTACCTTAACGATGAGAATAGTCCAGCGGAAAAAATTATTGATGGAAGCCCCGACGGGGACATAAGAATACCTACAGAGATTTATATATATATTCTAAGTTACCTATCTGTCGTACTATTAGACGCATTGTTGTAAATTGAAAAATCTATATACATATGTATTATCTATCTTCCTTTCCGGCTTAATTCTACTTAGTAGTATCCATGTATATATTATTCATTAAAATCTATATACATTTTGAATATTGTATTAATGGCTAACAAAACTGAAGGGTCTAATCACAAGACCCAAGTTAAAATAAATAAATAATAAATAGATACTAAGGGTTATCAGAAAGATCCGTGTCTAAATAAAGTGAAATGTTCACCTTTTAACTTTTATTTAAAAGGTGCTTCACGTTAATACCTCTTCATAGAAAGGGGTAGAGAGTTGTAAAATACACAAATTTTATTTCTAAAATCAAACCAATCAAGCTACTTCAATTTACATTGAACTGAAAATGTACAAATGTGTAATAGATACAATTGTTTGAAACGACATACATATTTATGTATAAACCTGTAGAATCAGGAACGAAACTATGAATATAGAAAAAATGAGCCCTCATCAAGTGAAACTGGCATTTCTTAAAATACTCACGTCAGTGAGGGTAAACGAAGAAATTATAGACCATAGCGGGACGCGTTGAATGCCTTGGGCTATTCATGTTGTTTTTAATGTAATTAGAGCGGCCCCGGTTTTTTCTGCAAAAGTAGGTCTAAAGCGTTCCTGGCCTCCTGTTTAGCTTTCAGAGTATAGAAGAAATATTTTTACAAGAATTCATGTATATAAAAACATTGACGCTTCAGATACGTGCCATAACAAGAATTTTTCATTTACCTTCTGTATACACGAGCTTCAGAATAAAGACCTAAAACGTTTCAATTTACATATAACCACTTATTTCGCCTTCACTTTGTGACTCGGTACATGAGAAGTTAAGAAAATTTCGTTCAAGTTGAATTTCCTTTTAAATTACGCTATCGAGTCGGTCCCTAGTCCATGTGCGGTTTTTCGAACTCGTACTTTATTTACGTACATCTTACTTTGAATGTATGTACGCCAAAGCTGCCTACTTGCAAGTTTCACACCGAAATATTACCATCTATTTGAGTATACATTTACGTTGTTCATAAATATTGGTATAAATTTCAACAATAAAGTAAAATGTTTAGAAACAAGTTTTTTTATTTTTATTACTGTTATAAACGAAATAAACGTCGATGATTAATATTTCAGATTAAATAAATAATTTTAACGGCATTCAAGAAAATGAAAATAATACAAAATGTACGAGCATTCCATATTTATGTATGGAATTGACCATTAAAGTAAGGTTTATAAAATAGTATTTTAAATGAACCCGTACTGTGCATGGCTACAAAATTTATTTCGTTCGACTGAGATATATATTACCTGTACTCAATTTCTGTATATAATTTTACAGTAGCCAATCAGAATAAATGATAATGTATCTGTAAATATTCAAAACAAAAAAACAGTAAACTTCAGTAAATAATGCGTCAAACATCGTAGTCCTGATTCGTATAAACCATATTACTTTTCTAATTAGGGTATTCCATTCGAAATCAAATCCCATTTCGGCGATCTTCTTTGAATGACTCGAATTTGACAATTTGTTAGAGTGAATGCTGAATTGCAAGTGATTTTTTAACGCATTGTCAAAAACATTTTTCGAAAAAAGAGGAAGATTTTAATGTTTTGTTATAAAATACAAAACAACGTTTCAAATGTAAGTTAGAACAATATATCAAACTTTAATATTATAATATTATGTCCAAATTATGTTTTTCTTTGTTCACGTTAACGGTTTTAATACCCACTTTGATCTACATATTGAAAGTTAGCTCTTTATAAAGGTTTTAAATGAACCACGAAATTAGCTGTATGAAACCCTCAATATAAGGATTACTTTTCTTTTCTAGTAAATCATTTTCATTTTAAAGAATTAAAGGTAACTGTATTTTCTAACAAAGTTGACTTGGCAAATGTTGTTTTGTCATATAAATTATTTCTAAAATAAGGATTGGTTGTAAAGGGTTGATAATTAAGGGTTGTGTGCATACACAGTAAGAAAAATTGAAAAGCCTCTCTACATCGTCAGTACTCTGTAGTTAAAAAACAGTTGTATTTCTCTAGTCTCTTGTAGTTTCTTCATGGTTATAGTAAGTATCTGAAATACTTTCACGTTTCCTACCACTAACAGGTTAACTACATTCAATATTGCTTTTTTTTTTTACACAAGTTCTGTTCTATTCACTGGCATATCGATAGTTGGTTCGAGCTTTTCTATTTCATTGTTTGACTCTTAACCGTGGGCGATTTCTTTATATTTGTGAAAATACGGACGCTTGTGAGGAACCGATATTTCGCCTCAACAGTTCCAGTACTTAATTTGAGTCGAAATCGTTTATAGGTTGAAGGCCAATTACCAAGATTGTTTGTCAATCACCAAACAAAGCGTTTACCTACCGCGTGTAGTTCTCCACTCGATACCGATACGAACAACTGCCCATCGAACAATTTCAGTCACGCAAGTGACCTCCGACACGATATTGCACCTTCACGTAATCGTGTAGCCCGATATCATTCTGTGTTGTCGCTGTATTCAATACTCCACAGGTTGAATTATCACAACCTTATAAAATAAGAACACATATGACAGACTAAACGCTGTTAACTTGTATAACAACAGTAACAAATTGGAGACGAGTCGTTTTCCTTCAAGCTATCTAGCTCAAATGTCTTACAATAAGTAATCTATTGAAATCTATTATAGCAGTGGAAACGACCCGAGACGGAGGAATAAATTTGAGTTTGCCGATAAAATAGAAACGTTTTGTCAGGACAAACATGGCGAAATGAATCGGACTGTCTCCTGGTAACCGCAATTACTCTTTCTATTTCTTATATAAATTTATTAAAACTCTTTACATGCAGTTTACATTTTTATCAAGCCAATTATGACTGGTAGTACTTAAATAAAAGGTTAACATAAATTTAAAAGTTGCCTAACACTCCAAAGGTCTAATGTTTCTTTGTATGGAGCCTCAGTATGGGCAGAAACCCTGACTGGGGCCCCATAAAGACAGTAATATCACTCTACTGCGAAGACCACAATGAATGCTGGCCATCAAGATCATAAATCTACTATCTCTTTCTGTGAGCAAGTTATGCTTGCGAAGAAGATGACGGCACGGGACCAGAGTTCTAAACCTCACCCGGTCCGCCAGGCCCGAGAGACGCCGGAGATCACAGAACGATCTTCGCCCTTCATAAGCACAAGCCTCAGGGTAAAAGGTTTCACCTATCATCCTAGCAGAAGTAAGTCTGAGTGACCATCTAACAGCCGTACTTGGCCCGTGTTACGTCGGGGTTCCAGGGATTTCTTTTATAGGGTGCATCTGGTACCGTGACTAGTAGTACCGCTGACGTGACGGCGCTTGATTTTTCATCAGTTGAACTCTGACATAACCACCAGCGGGTGGTTTCAGGAGGATTTCCGTACAGACAAAAAAAAGGTAGGCTTTAAAGAAAATATTGCTTTCAGGATCCTGATTGATACTGATTTAGCCTTTCCTAGTTGGGTTGACAAATTGCTTTTACTCTAACGATATCATAAAGGAAATTTGCAGTTACAGTGGTAAATATTAGTTTGAAATAATCGCTACTTACTATCTGATATATTTTATTTTCTGCTCGTGTTTAACGAAAATTTATTTTGGCTCAGATCTCTTATAACTTAAGGCACTTCGACAGTACTCGACTGTTGAAGAGCTCTTGCCTTCAAATTATTGAGCATTGACCACTCTCACTTGAAAGCATTATTTAAAAAGATGCGAAGTTATTGATAAAACAAGCACTTTGTTTTCATTTCTTTAATTTATTTATTTGAAAATTTCGGTCACACATGTACATCAGCAGATTATTTATGTCTGATGCTTAAGGCAAATGCAATATCAGTCAACCTTTGGTGATGTAGAAATTTTGTAAGGTAGATGCACCGGAGTTGAAGTCTATTAATAAATATACAGGACTGTCATGAACTTACATGTACAATTACATACATATATACATAAATAAATAGGGATATTTACAAACATTAATAAATAACTTTTACATTCGTATACTATGAATAGTAGATTTTTAGGAGGTTTAACATTAATTATAATGACCCTGCCATCTCGTCAAGAGGTAACTATACTACTTTCTTAAAACTACTTTTTTTTAAATGAGAAACGACTTGCTGACATCCCGATTTTAAGTAGGAGAACATTCCAGAGCAGTACTGTTTGCACAAAGAATGAAGGGTTCATGAAGTTGAATTTTAAAGAGGGATATAAGAGTAGCAAATTATTTGATAAGCTTAGATATCTATCGTGATTTGAGGACAAGAAACGCAGGTCGGGATCAAGGTAAGTGGGTGAGAATAGAAAGTTGAGGGAAGCAAAGAGAGAAGTCGGCGCTCGCTAATTGCGGCGCTAGAGAATAGGCCATCATTTAGTTGGGAACAAAAACCAGACACGTGGTCATACTTGTGGAGATTGAATATAAATTGAATGCTATGATATGATTGAATGTCAGGAGACGGTCTTTTTTATCGAGGAGGTCTGCATTCGAGTCGAGAAACATACATCACCATCCAGTTGACTAAGACCAGAACTGTAACTTTGGTGTCTTCTAAGCTCTTCTTAATAACACCAGTCACTTTGAAAAGGGCAGTAACAGTACCAGGCTTAAAGCGGGACTGTAGAGGGGTCAGTAGTGTATGTCGGCATACAATTTCTGAAAGCTGTTTGGATGGAGAATGGAAATAGGTCGAAAGTGTTTGTGTAGTGAAGGGTTATTTTTTTACGTAGATGGATGATTTAAGCCTTATGCCAAAAAAGGGAAGATTCCAAGGCAGCATCTGCATATAATTTTCTAGATCCATGTACTGAAAACTACCTACCTAAAGAATTTTGAGAGATGGTTTAGGACTTTTCAGGCTATAAAGTAAGATGATCAAGTCGTGATGAGAAAAACCGGTTTTAAAGCTTGGGGAAGAGGTGAGTCAAGGAAGGAAGTAGGTCAAGCCAAGTATCTGGGTATTGGAAATTGTGATGTGTTGACTTGAAGGGAAAAAACATGGAGGCTGGTTGATTTGATGATCTCTAAGAGATTAAGTGTGCGGGAGTAGTTCAAAGCTAGGAAACCTATGTTCAAATCTTCAGTGATGATGTGATGTGAGTGTTCCGACCTTAACGATTCCAGAACAGTTTCCAAACTGGAGAAGTAGTTGACAGCAGGAGGACAACAGACTACATCAAGAATAACATCAACTTTCCTGAGACAAACTTCTAGGAAGAGATATTCTGTTGTAGTGGTTTTTTCCTTTATGTATCTTTGTGTTCTATGTATAGACTGATTACAATATACATTGTTCTTTTGTCCTTTTGTAAACATTTGATATGGTTATATATCTTAACTTGAGAAATTATTACGATATTATGTATCTATTAACGCGGTACCATTAGAATTTTCTGAAATGAAATCTCAAACTATAGAGCTATCGTCGACTATGGCTTTATGATTGAACAAATTAATAAATGATGAAAAGAAGATACATTCGAATTGAAAATTTCCTCCTTTTTTATGAAGTACAAGAACAAGTAGAAATAATCACAAAATTAAAATGGACTCAAAAATAACAATAATATAAATCTGATATATTTATTAAAGATTTTTCTTAAATTACATCTAAGAATATTCTCAATTAACCTACTTTTGAATGGATAAATTTAACTAACTATCATTACCTATGACAGTTTATTATATTACACACAGATATACAAATACCTTTACCTACCTCTGAGAATGGCGATCGTCCGTGGGATACAGTTAACGCTTCGGTCAAGTATGCAGACTCACAGACCGACCTCTAATTTGTTTTAAAACTCTGCAATAGTGTCTTAAAGTTTACTTACTGATATGAAAACCTCTTCAGCTTGTTGTAAGATAGCTATTCTTGACCAGCCAAACTTCTGCATAAGTTTTATTCTCGTCGGGTTGTGTACCGTGGCCGAGGGATGTGTGCGGAATAATGTCGGAAACCGGGCGCGGTCTGATAACGCGGGCGATGATGCACCGTAGCATAGCTACAACAAACAAAAATACAGCTTAAAGAGTTGCTTTTTCTATGCCTAAAACACATCAAAACCGTTTTCCTTTTATGTTTACTTGGTTTAAAATGAAATATGAGTATAATTTATCCATCATTGTGTAAATTAACTGTTAGTATTTTTTATGTGGCCGATTTTCGCCCACGGCATTATTGAACAAAATATCTTTTATAAGTAAAAAGTAAAATAATTAAGGCGGAAAGTCTCATTCAACAAACAAAGGCCAACAAGCTCAGGAATATTATAAGTGAATTAATTTAACAGGTCAAATGATGAAAACTTTAGGAAAAAGTTAATTAGATAAATTCATTACCTATAAAACCTTGTTTTATTTTAGAACTTAAACGGCATAAACTTTATATTTACTAGAATGATATTGAGAATAATTATATAACAATATAATTATAAACAATACGTGCAACAAGTTGTAATAATGATGTCTTTAGTATCCGATTTTTCTCATATTGTACATATATGGTCGATTACAGATTTTAGGAGAGTTAGGTCAAGCCACACAATATACTCTTATTTTACCACTTTATAGTATGCTAATATGTGGGTACAGTATGGTCACACAATTTTAAAGTTACAATGTAAGCTTTATGTATAATAAATATTTATAGCATCATTATCAGTCGGATTAATTATTTGGAATTGGATAACGTTGATTGTTTTAACTGTTATTTTGTTATTATTGATGTAAAATTCGATATATTACTGGGATTAGTTAATTCCCAATACTATACTGCAAAAATATACAACAATTTAGAACTAAGTCTATAAACTACAATCTATGGCAAAAACTTGTGTAACGGTTGTGTAACAAGAACTTTGAAAAAGAAGAACATTTATCATGAGAAAAATTTTTGTAGCTTTCGTGTCTTCATTTCAGGTACCTTCATACAAAAGATTCTTGACGAAGTTGATAAAATCCCAGCGATGTGGACATATGTCAAAAAAGTATATATTATATCCCAAAATTCAAGCTCAGAAGTTCCAGTAAAGTTATTTGAATAGGAAATAATATTACTTTTTTAAAGAGGGAATGTAATTTATAAATTTGATCAAGTTTTGTTGCTTAAATGGAGATATTGTGAGATTTAGTCTTGGAAAAAAGTTTAATTTATTAAATGTTTCTTCTTAAAGTATGACTAAGCAATACTTACGACCATAAGATTCCACATTTTAGCGGCCTCAGCAACCGTTGTGCATACTGTAGAACATCCGGCGAGAAGCAGCAACTTTTGAGGAGGGTTGTACAGTAGGTTGTACATAACGCTGGCGCCAAGACCCGGTTCGCACTGATAATAAGTGACATTCAAATTAATTAGACGTTAACTGAACTAAGTTATTTGCTTAAAGTTAAGCAGTGAATACTCAACGGAATAGTCTATTGGGTTAATTGAGAGTAACAATAAGTAATTAACATTTACAAAAAATATCACAAGATTAGGTAAAATATAAGAACTGAATGTCAATGAAAGAATTACTGTACGCACCAGGTTTACGCATGTATTAAACTTGTGCAACACAGGTGAATTTCCTTTAATGATTGTATGATACAGGTAACTGCTATTTATACATTCATGTTTATAATATTATAATAATTACAACACGATATGACCATAGGTATTTCCTGGGGACGTGACAGGCGACGTCAAAGTTCAAAAAGAATTAATAATTCTTAACAAGATCGTTTGGACCGCTCTCAAAGTTCACGAAGCATTAAATAAGTAGACCTTTCCATTGAGTTTTACCAGGAAATTCATATTCATGAATTACAAAGTTGTTTAATGTGTTTCAATTACTTAATTAAATTCCCAATCAGGTCCCCGATTGATTGTAATCAAGGGAGCACATACGCCTGAAGCAGTCCAAAGGCTTTTTAATGAATTAGGAACTTGACCAAATTTATCAGATAAGGAAAAGGCCGCCCACATAATGACTCCAGCCCATTTAATCTAATTAGATTTCTCATGGGACACTCCGACTTGAAAATCTCTGCGCTTAAGTTTGAGATTTTTAAGTGTTACTGTTTATTCGTACTCACGATTTATTAATAAAATTACGCAGGGTATGAAATACTGATTAAAAACATATATTATGTAAAAAATATATCTTTGTGATACACAATGGGCAAAGGGAACGGGTTCTTCTTAATTATACCCAAAATATAATTTTTAAGTCAACGCTATTATTAAAGGTTAAATGACGTCTTTTAACTTATCTTCTTTAACACTATACAAGCACTCAGTGTCGAACCCTATGAATTACAATTAGTAACGACCCACATCTACGTGTGAGTGTTGGTAGTTAACACTAATCAGGTTGAGCGTTGGGCGTGTTATTTTTTTCATTGCAAGTAAATAAAACGAAGCTCGGAGCAAAATGTTTGAGTTTAAACATATTTATACTAGTATAGACTGTGACTGTTTATTCAATATTATTAATAATTAATGAAGGGTCAATATAAATATTTGTATTACTGTATTACAAGGAATATTGTTCTGGTTTGAAACACCATAACGCATATACGTTTATACACTAAAAAAATAATGGTTTGTATGCGCTTCAAATATATAAAAAAATCTGCTCTGATTGAGTTAAAATGTTGAAACAATCGATAAGCCGCTTAAGAAAAATTGTTTTGTCTATTCTTCATGTCGGTTTGTTCCTCATTCCTCATCAATACTACCACAATATACTACATAAAAGCGTAGTCGAGTGCAGCTATTAATTGAGTAATTTGTTTTTTGTTACACTGTTTTTGTGACTTCACGGATGGCTTAGTACTTTAGGCAGTCACCTCATCACTTCATACTGCGCTGAGTGTATGGAGTGTATGGATGTAAAATAGGGAATGTTAATAGCCCGTCTCTATCTATCGCTGCAAATAATATTTGTGTCTAGAAAAAAATTATGACTGAAATTCACAAAATCATCAAGCAGCATAAATATTACATTTACATAATATTGCTCAAACCATACATGAAATGGTCTTCTTTGCGTGTTTCAACCCTTGGGCAGTGTAAGTCAGTTGTTCTTTTTTCTACTAATACCCATCTCTTTTGAAAATATTTATAATAAAACAAGATAACGACCAATACTACAAATACTTGTATAATGTACATGTCATCGTAATGACCCTCGTAGCTATGTAGTAATGACCCAACTACTTCATCCTTATTATGATTTTGCCTTTTCTTTTCAAAATTTATGAGTAATGAAATAATTATCAATAAAGTATTGATCAAATCCATCAAAACATTTCTGAATAGGTACAAATTTAGAATACGGAAATCATAAAAAGCATTACACCGCGGCAAGTCTGTCCAATAAAATTATCTTCCTGAACCATTCACAAATTCTCGATTACTAAATGGAATGTCAGTTTCACTCTCTTAACTGCTGTATCAGAAGCCTATGAGTTTAGTTCATTTAGATTTATGAGTACTCTTCACTGTAGATAGAAACACGAAAACCTTTTTGTTAATTATAAGAACAGGTGACTTGTTTCAACCTAATAGATTGGGTTGATACTTATCATTCTATTTTTTACAGATTGTTTTTATTGAACGACAATTATAACTTATTAATAGAGTCGATTGATCATCAAACATATGGTAGAAGTATATAATATCTTTTGATTATATGTATGCATAAAGTTTGTCTAATAAGTCTAAAGGTAGATAAAAGCTTATAATCCTTATCATGTCATATGAACACTGAAACGCAAACACACCATATGTGTGTAACTTTATTAACGGTGAAGTTGGATTACTCTTCATACTGAGGAGAATTCACATTATGTCAAATTACAGCATTAATTAAACTTGAATATTAAAACAGGGTTGGTCCAAAGAGTGTGTTGATAAGCTACTCTGTTGAAAGCTACATATATTGTGAAAAATTACTGTGCAATATGTCCATATTTTGCTACTACTCAATTAAAGAATGTTTAATAAATTCACAATACCTTACTATCATTGCTGTGTATGTATAATTTGAAGCCAGACAATAAATCAGATCGTGCATTGACATCGGCGAGTGCGAGCTCGGCGGCGGGTTTGCAGGCCTGGCCTCCTTGCCACCCTCCCTCGCCCTCCATAGGAAAGATGCCGCCGATGTGTAAGTCACCGTCCCGTCGGCCTTCGCTGTATTTGCAGCAGCTGCTCAGCCACAGTAGTAACAGGGTATATGCTTGCCGCGCGCCGCCTTTGCGCCGCCAGCACCATCGTGCTCGCGCTTCACTTACTACACACTTGGCAACAACGAATAATTGCACTAACGTCTTTACTAACAATGCTTTAATATCACAATACACTGTTCTAGTTCGAAAATTAAATATATTATCCACAACAGTTTTTAATTTGACTAGCGGACGCTTTGAAAAATTAAAGTTTACACGCACACGCGGCATGGAGGCGTCGGCGATTTGATATAAATATGATATCACCTGTAGGTATTGTAGACATAGCCTAATAAGCGTGAAATTTTCTATAAAATATGGCATCGAGCGTGATCGGGAGACCGCGCAGCGTACGACGCGCCCCGCATTCGCAGCCGCCGCGTGACCCTCGCTGCCTTGCAGGGTCATCGCTCGCGGCGGGGACATGCTGTCATTGTTCACCTCTCTGTGCATTTTCCATGCTCTCTCCTGTAACAAATAAAATAAAACGTTTTAACTCATGTACCAATCGTAAAAATATTAGCTGTGTCTGTAAAAATAATAGCACCTCTTCTTAATAAATTTTTAGAATAATAATTATTGTAGCATGAGGAGGAAGAGAAGAAACAAAATACGATGTTAGAATAAACAATGTATTTTACTAGTAGTAAGGTAGTTTGGGCACGTCGTTATTGCGCCGTTGTCCTCCATAAGGATAAGATAGATTCGAGATTTAACACGGGACCCTCTCACACTAGCTGACGCAGGTGATCACCGGAAAAGGATACTCCGGAGATCACCTGGCTCTGATCCCTATGGATCCAACTTGTATGTGTCTCCACTACGATGATCGTAGCGTAGACACAGAGCTATAGATGCTGCCATTTCCTTCTTCGAACAAGTTATGCTCGAGACAGCGAGTAGCGTGTGGGACCGAGAGAGGTTAAGAACAAAGATTTGTTGGTGTATGATAATGTGTTATCATATTCCATTTAAAACACATAGCAGTGCATCACATTGGTTCTAAGAAAATGGCCTAACAAGTAATATACGAACAGTATGTGACAAAGTATCTGCTAATTATTTATGAAGTCGATCTTACAAGACATTTTAGAATGAAACAGTGCATTTCGTGGTTCTGTGTCAAATGTCATGCATACAATGGTTTCTCATACTTATGTGAAGATACTACCATGATCTTAATGTTTTTATTATCACTCAATTATCAATAGCCAATTATTAGAAATCGAAAAAAAAATTTTGTACGCCAGCTTGACAAGAACAGCGCTTGAATCTCTTCAAATAGAATAAATCATTAGATGCTAATAGAATTGATTCTGAGCTCTTAAAATAACTATTGAAGTTGGGTCTAAAATATTAGCCAAAATTTCGAATTCATTTACTTGATTTAATTCCCGGTGGATACTTCAATGAAAGCTTTGATCACAATAGCAGAACACTTTATACGAAAACGGTTTTAAAAGTGGCATTCTTTCGTAACACTGGAGTTGTGAATGACTTATTCAATAAGAATTTCTGCTGGCGAATACAAAAAACTCGATAATACAATCGTCCCTCTGTAATCGCCCGCAATGAAATGAGAAGTTAATGATTCGTAGGTTATTCCTTTGTAATACAGATGGTAATCAGTGAGAGCAAATGGTCTTCAATTAAAATTTCGATTTTCAAAAAGCATTAGTTTGATTGCGTACCCATTCGTTACCTATCAATGATCGTAGGACGGTGATCGATCATAAGATTATGGTTTCATACATTAAATGAGTCTAAGATAGCATAGCGTAACTAAGTCTCAGTCTTGGCTGCTTCTTTAATCTTAATCACGGACCTCGTATGTCCCTATACTATACTATATACTAGCTCCACCACTTTAACTAGTTTCCTTACTACAATTTATTTTGTTACTATGAACCGTCTGACAATAACAACGTAAATTCACGAGAAGGTTTGGCACATGGGTATAAAAGAGACCCCGGGCCGGACGGGATACCTATCCGAGTGCTGGCCCGAGCCCTTGAACACATGTAGGACTACCTCAGGGAGGTTCTGGACGCTTCCCTGAGTGTTGGAAAAGCGGGAAGCTGGTCCTATTGAGGAAGCCGGGATAGTTAGCCGAATCGGTGGCGGCCTATAGGCCCATTGTGTTGCTGGACGAGGCGAGTAAACTGTGTGAGAGGATACTCTCTGCCCGCATCGTCCTGCACCTAAGCGAGTTGGGCCCCAATCTGTCGGACGCCCAATTCGGTTTCCGAGCAGGGCGTTCGACAGTCGATGCTGTGTTACGCCTGAGGGCCGTTACCGAAGAGGCGGTGGGCTGTGGCGGCGTGCTGTTAGCGTTTTCGTTGGACATCGCCAACGCATTTAATAGTCTGCCATTTAGCTGCATCAGGGAAGCACTCCACTACCACGGGGTGCCAGAGTATCTGAGGCGGCTTGTGACAGACTATCTACAAGAGCGTACTGTCATGTACGAGTACCGAGACGGTGTTCTGAGGCGGCGGCTTATGTCGTGCGGTGTTCCACAGGGGTCTGTCCTCGGACCACTCCTGTGGGATATGGGATACGACTGGGCCCTTCGAGGTCGCCTCCTCACGGACTGGGCGTAATTTGTTACGCCGATGACACATTGGTCACGACCCGGGGAGCGAACTTTCAAGAGGTGGCACGCCTAGCCACCACGGGAGTCTCTCTGGTGGTCGGGCGTATTGAGGCGCTGGATTTACGGGTGGCCCTGGACAAGACGGAGGCCCTTTTGTTCCATAAGCCCCGTCGTGGTCCACCCTCCGGTGCCTCCATCGTAGTCAATTCGGTCCTCGTACCGGTTCAGGCCAAGATGAAGTATCTGGGCCTTATCCTTGATGGCAGGTGGCTCTTCGACGAGCACTTCCGGCAGCTTTCTCCAAAGCTGGTCGGCGCTCCTTCTGCCCTTGGGCGACTTGCCTAATTAGGGTGGAGCCAGCGTCGCGACGAGACGGCTATACACGGGGTTGTCCGGTCAATGGCGCTGTATGGTGCGCCGGTGTAGGTGGCGGCTCTGACCGCCCAGAATAGGGCTCGCCTCTGGCGTCCTCAGAGGATATTGGCGGTTAGAGCCATACGCGGTTACCGCACTGTATCGACGGAGGTGGCGTGCGACTTAGCCGGAACTCCCCCGTGGGATTTAGAGGCAGAAATGCTCGCCGAAGTTTATCGGCGAACGGCAGACTTCTGGGTGGGTAGCGGCATTCGGCCTCCGCCCGAAGAGATACGCGAGTGGCGAGCGGCCGCTCGTCGAGCCACGATGGCTCGTTGGCCGTCCCGGCTGGAGGCTCCACGTGCTGGCTTTGCCGGTCATCCCCGAGTTGACAGGGCGATAGCACGGGACCCTTTTCTTCCGACTGACGCAGATTCTTTCCGGGCACGGTAGCTTCGGGAAGTAACTGCATTCGGTCGCCAGGAGGAAATTGAGTCCCGCCTGTCACCACTGTGACTGCAGTGAGGACTCGGCTCAGCACACGCTGGCGGTTTGTTCCGCCTGGGCGGCGCAGCGTGGGCTCCTCACTGCAGTTCTTGGAGGAGATCTCTCGTTACAGGCCGTCAGACGCTCCATGGTCGGTAGCGACAGTTGTTTTACCGCGGTCGCAACCTTCTGCGAAGACGTAATTTCACGGAAGGAGGCGGCGGAGAAGGTCCGGGAGGATGACCTCCACTCGGACCCAATTCGCCGCCGGCGAACCGGGCGGCGGAGGTGTGCGTACCAGCACCTCATGCCGCCTTGAGTGTGGCCGTGGGTGGACGGGACAGGTTTTTCCCTCCATCTGCTACAATGGCCAGCCGTGAGGAGGCGACATCCACCTGTGCCATACGTTGCCTAAAATAGAGAGCTTACCCGCAGATGGTGCCCGCGGTACCGGGCAGGCGCTATGAGGAATCTGGACGTCATAATAGCAGCTGTTCGCGGATCCTCCTATGTCAGGCGTCAAGTGGCACACCATGTGGTTTTAGTCGGTCCGATTCCGACACACCACCCCGCCGTAAACCCCAGTGGGGTGACGGCCCGAGGGGCTTTCCAAACGTTAAAAAAAAAATTGGTATTAAAGACAATATTCAAAACCAGTTATTGTGTTAAGCATGCGCTAAATAAAATTAGATGAAGAATAAGGAAATGAAGTATACTGATCAATAGAATAACTAATAAAAATAATCAATATATTGCTCTATTTATCAAATTGTTTAGTACCACAATTTAATTTTGCCATTCCAGTTAAATAATTTTTAATTTACCATGGAACTGTTTTATTCCATATTACCGTTAGCAGCTCTTTGAATATCTACACCATAGTACTTAGTATTATCGCATTATCGCGTTTGCATTATCACGTTGCAGTAGCTCTGGTTACACGAGGTGATCGATCAGCGCTGTATCGAATGTGCCGCACCGATATGTCGAGTTTGCAATTTAGATATTTATCCACACACCTCATCTTATACTCACAACACCTCGTTAAATAATATATTATATGCCCTACATGAGGCTTGCAGCACACCGTCGATGTTAACTGAATAAAACAATACACTATTATATACTATGCTCATCTTATAAGCGGCGTTTTCAGAGCATTTCACTGGAAAGATAGGAGGTACGACAGTTAGTAAGTAAATGAAACTTTACAACAAGGACGCTAAATTCAATATTTTACAAACAAGGTAAACTGTCTACCCTCGCAATAATTTTTGTAATTATACTTTGAATTTTTTTCGAAACCAATATTACAGGCTGGTCAATAGATTTAAATTATTACAATAAAAAAGAAAGGACACCAATTAGTTGTGATAAATTGTTCTCTTCGACGAACTTACTTTTTGATTTGCATAAAGCGTACGAAGATCTGTCAGACCCGATCAAGCATATGAAGTAAAATTTAAAATGTAAGTAGAATTTTTCTGTATTTTTATATTTTTCAGGTTTATTTAATATTCATGTAGTATAACCTTATGATAATGTATTTAGTTACAGTAAAAATGTCTAGATCACTACCAGACGTTCAAATTAGTAATGTGTTAGGCATATATGAAGACGAAAACAAAATTATTCTTGATACCGGTGGTGACGAGTCTGATCATGTGAGTATTCACCAGGATTCTGACGAGGAAGAATGTCATTTTGTAGAACAATAAAGGTCCACGTCCGATAGTGATGAGGAGATGAATCAGCCTCTAATCAATTTTGTCGCAAGGTCAGTGTATAAGGGAAAAGGCAACACAATATAGTACCGGGTACTTCTTAGTTCCCGGGTCCGAACAAGAAGTGAAAACATTTTAACAGGAACACCGGATATAAAACCTCATGTCAGAAACACTATTGAAGCACTCGACTATTTTCACTTATTTATAACAGAGAACATGTTAGAAGAAATAGAACATAAATAAATAAATAAATATGAACGCATACAAATTGCAAAATCCGTAGTGAACGAAACGGCGCGAATACTTCAAATGAGTACGCTTAGTCAGAGATATGTATGAAAGCAGTTATTGGATTGCTTTATCTTGCTGGACTTTTTCGGGCTAGGAGACAAAGTCAACGAGGAGTTAGTTGTATTTCGTGGGCAATGTAGATTTCGGCAACACATTCCCAACAAGACTGCTATGGCTATGTCTTGAAAATTTTGTATGTAAAAGTTGCATGACAGAAGAGAGCCAAGAAAATGCTGATTAATTTAACTCATAGTTCATATTTCTTTTTAATTTGTAACAATATTTAATATTCTATAAAAATATAGGAGTTAGATGTCGACCTAGGTCTGTAATGTACGATTTAAAAATTTTAAAGTAAATGTTAGATTTTGGTTACCATTTTTAAGAGGTTTATTTTTTTAGTTATTAAAGACTGAAGACGTGTTGACATAACTATTGTCAGTTGTATTTTTTATAGGTAAAAGGTATTCTATAGGTAAAAACAATAAATAGTTTGAAAAATATTTTATTTCTATCCTTTACTTAATAAAAATTATATTCAAATTATGAGTCTCTCAGACCCACCAGGCATGCCATGTTAATTCTGACCACCAGGCATGCTAAGGGGTAAGTGTGTAACTCAATTGTATTAATAAAAATCTCGAGCACGTCATCATTTGACTATAACAAAAATTATGATCATGTGGGCTACGCTGTGTTCCATCATAAATCTTCTTAGTTGATTTTCTAATATCTTATTACAGTATTCCATGAAATAGTAAGTAATAGGTATGTAATAAAAGGCACACTACATGATCACATTTAGACCTAAAGAACTTGCTGTGAGTAGACGGCAAGAGGCTAATCCAATCAAGCTCTGATGTTGCGGCAATTTCAAAAGGAAATCACAGGAAGGAGCCATCCAAGCCTTAATTTCTCGCTTGTCATTACAATGGTCTATATTACAACCTAAATTCCATTTTATTAACCGTCTTCAAAAAGGAGGAGGTTCTTAATTCGATGTTTGTATGTACCTACTTTTACATTACGCTTGGGAATGATTATTATATTTATAATGTCGTCAATAATATGTCACACTTGCTTTCATATGAAACATTAAATCCGTTGGTCGCTTATCGTTACCAAACCGTTTTATTAACGATAATGATTACGTAAACTCTTTTAAAATGAGGCTCGGTTTAATGTCGGTGTTACAAGATTTGAATCCAAAAATAAACTCTTTTCGAACCGAATATTTTGTGCTCCGTGACACGCGCCCATGGATGTAATAAAATGTTGGAAATGTAAAGAAAATGTCCAGGGGCAGAGTGAACCTCGAAATCAACCATTTACTTTTATGGACTACACCATTCGTCTCGGTTCATTTACATTTTGAATCCGTTCCGTTATCGAACTGACTTTGTGCCTAGGTTATAAAGCCACTTGCACAGTTACTTCTACATAAACTATGTGAAATTGGAGATATAAAATTTTGAGGAATTCTCATTCCACAATTTGATAGATCGAAATAATCAATAAGATTATTTTTCAGATTGATTACCATTTTGGCAATGGAGAATTTATAGTTTTTCTGTATCAATATTACATAATATAACAGACATTAGCATGTAGGTTTTAAAAACTTTGTACATTTTTAAACGAAACTTACTAAGGTTTTGTGATAACTTTGACTGTTTAAACATTGATGTGTGCATATTCTTACCACAATTTTTGACTTATATTGCTGGACAAAGCTGGCCGTGTTTTTTAATAATATAATTACAAACTATAACTATTTATAATGAACGCGAAGCATTGACAAAATCTGTCTTAACAGGTTAATTATTTTAGGAGCTTTCACCGTTTTACCAAAGAGCCATCATTTTCAAAACATAATCTACTGATTGAGACAATGGGTTACCTCTCATTGTGTTACCATATAATATATTATTTTATGTGACACACCTTTTCATAATTAATGTTTCGTTTTATTCGACCTGTGTGACATATTGCTGCTCTATACACGAAAGCGAAATGATGTGTGGGTTTTTTATTCATTTTCAACTAGTTTTTATTAGCCCCACGTGTTTGTTTGTTTGTAATCAACTTTGTAATACGCTTATAAACTTTTTTAGTTTTTTAAACAATAATTTTTAAATGACTCAATAACTGGTATATAGTGGTATGATAATTTGGCTGCTGTCGGGTAAATTTCCTACAAAAATTTATTGCAGCAAATATATCACTTAAACATCCTTAGTTTATTTAAAAAGGTATTTAAATATAAACTGGAGTTAGAAACTCAACAAATGCTGTACTTATCAAAACTTTTTAAATTAAAAAGTGAAATTCTTTTGTCCGAGTTGAGACTGACAAACTTTTTATTGTAAAGCATGGCTTGCTTGGAATTGCCAATTTTTTTTGTAGCTTTTTATATTTTTCAGTTTGATGAATTTATTTCAAAGTACGATCAATACGTCAATCTATATCTATATCTATATCTATATCTCTAATACATATATCGTCTTGTTTTCAAAAATCACTTATTAGCTAACCAGGAAGTATTGTAGCAGCAACTATATTAATCTATGAATATAGAAGACAGTTCTATCATGTCATAAGACAAACGAGAAGGCAAGTTACATGATGGTAAATGACTAGCCTAGTTCGACTTAGAAGACATTTGAAGAAATATTGAAGCGGTCGCTTAAAAAATACAACTTGCAGAAGACTCAGCGTGAATCATGCTATACAGTCTAGTTTCAATTTACATTTTTGGAGTCAGAATACATGCTCTTAACAAACGACCTTAATGTAAAAAAAAAATTGACAGAATGTCGCCACTGGTTTTTTCTACACCAATTATGCAATGGCATAACTTCCCCGTAAGCTCATAGGAGAAACCTTCGTAGAAAGTACTTTAAATCAAACCTGATTGAAGCTGTCAATGTGGTCGAACTAACTACACACGCCTCTTTTTTGATATCGAACATCTGTGCCCACTGGCAGGTACACGGGCGAATATATTCGATCACTGATAAGTTGGTGACTTTTCAAATACTATTAGGAGCTGGTAAACGATAACTTTAACTTTAGTGAACCTTTGCAATAGCAACAAACATTTATGTATGCATATTATATATATTTTTATCGTATCGTATATCATTTCTGGATTAATTATGTGGTGCGTAAATAGGTACATATATAATACATTAATATTATCCCTTTTTCTACAGTCAGTTAAATTAAATCTAAAACTGTTTAACTTCACGGCTGTGTCTCAATAACAGATTTTTCTGAGAAATTTTATTTAAACAAAATTATAAATATTTATTTACTAATAGCCAAATTTCGTGTGATGACGGATGAAGAATACGGAGTGTCACCACCTTTATTCATTGCGTAGGTATCGTAATAGGTGAAGAAAGTAAGCTATGTAGGACAACATCACTACAAAGAGAAGGAAAAGTTCAAACAAACCATTATCTGAAGTATTATTACCCTAAATAAATTTCTCAGACAATAAAATAAACGAATAAGCTTTCTAGGCATTTAACTCTCAGTTTAATAATCGATCGGAAAAGTATCTGCACTCTCCTAGATAGGTTATGCAATCGATGAATGAAGGTTTGAAGTTCTTATTGCTTAAAGTTTATTTTTTTTCTATTTTTACTTATAGATGAGCGTTCAATAGATCACAAATAATTTATTGAATGCATTAACGAAATAATTTATTCTAAGTTTAGGTAAACAAAAAGTTGCGTATTGATGAGGTACCAATCCCTAATGTGACGATTTAAATTGAAGTTGTGAGTTTTTCCGAAGTGGCCTATTAGAACAACACAACAGCACGGAACTTCTTTTCTCCCTAGCCGAAAAGTATTCATAATGGGTAACGAATGATCAGGCAGGTATGCATCTAGTAGAATACGAGTAGAAGAAATATTATTCTTTCTTAAAGACGGTCTTTGTAGGAGATTAGAAATCTAACTATGGTCTACTATAGCTGGCGCAATGTAGTTTTACATGCCTTGTAATCCTTCGAGAATATTTGAATATATAACAAGCAAACATTAACTTGTATTTTCACAGTATCTGTTTAAATAACGTTAAATACTTTACTAAATATTTTTACATGCTTTTACCTGCACAGCAGACGGTAGTCTGGTTGACAAATAAATATATGAAAGTAGTAAGTAATTCTAAACTTAAAGATTTCCAAATGGGTAAGTTCTACTTTGTATAATGTAAACTTGTCACGAGTAGTTTACGTAATACACATATCTATGTAAGTGTGCACAATATTCATAAAGGACTTCATATTGGACGAAATAACAGGGCACCTCCCTGCTATGAGGAATCTTACGACACATTAGACCTCAACCCTTAAATAAATAGCAAGCTAGTATGTGTGTAAATTGTTAATCAAAATTCTTTAGTTTAGGATCATTTTAAAAAGATCATGATTATTTAACAATGCCTTATAAATACTTATATGGATAGGGAAGGAAACAACCTCTAGCAGCTATCATATTATATACATGTTAAAGCCTAGACGTTTAGACAGACTAATCAAGACTACAGTTTAGACAGTTTATAAAATTAATAGGAAATGTTAAAAAAAATATTTCATAAGCACTCATACGGAGACACTAAGCCTTAAATAATAACATTGTACAAAAGTAATACGTTTTGTTTTAATTTGAACTAATTATATGTTCTTCAGCAGACGATTGTTTACAACATACTAAGGTTCTGTGTCACCTAAATGGACGCTTTGTGAGACTATAAATCAACTCAATACTATCGATATTATAGACGTTAATAAACGAGATTTGATAGTTAGTCCATTAAAGTGGATTAAAATGTTATATTTTTATGTCATTTAGGCCGCCCTCGTTGTAAGTACTATCGATTGTATTAGAATACTTGTAAACAATGACATCGTAAAACTATTCACTTTACGATTCGATTAAGTCCTACAAAGCTTCGGAACATTAACTAATGTTGTGAGAGTTCTTTAGCTGTGTGAAGCGCACGCCACAAAATAGCGGTACTTCTTGTGGTCAAAGCAAATCGCACTGAACAAGAGCAGCATAATGAAATTTATCACGTGACGATACTCAGCGCTACTTAGTTTTTTTCAGCACTGAAAATTTTATTAAAATCCACATTTTTCAGCTACAGTTATTATTTGAGATACATTTAATGTAATAGCAAATGGACAAAAGCACAGACCGTGCGACGTCAGAAATGACTAATATTATGATTTTTATTTCTCACGTATCTTATTTAGTCTTCAGTACATATTGTTAATCACACACCTAATCTTCGAATTATTATCATTGGTTGACGAAAAATTATTTTATTTATGTCTATTTACGAATATATAATTTTAAAATCTACATTTACAAGGCTTTGAGATTTTGATCACAGGTATCATTAAATTCTTTCATTACTACCTTTCAGGCTGCTAACGGGTATCAATCACGAAATCAGTAGGCACCGAACCTAGTAGTGTTAAGACTGAGTCGATCTTGTTTTAATGTGAAAACGTGATTCGAATATAAGCAAGCTTGTTGAATCCGAAATACCTGGACGAAGGTCTCCGTATCTAGTGGTATTTACAGGTTATAAAGCTTGAATTTGTAATACTATCTTGACTCACACTAAAAATATCAAATAAATTAAGAACATATTTGACTACATAGCCACATGCAATCACACAAATGCTGAATATGAACCTAAAATCTGTTTGTGGTAATTTTTTTTTTTAGCATTCCTTTTTTTCTTAAAGCATAGATATCATTATTGAAAGCAAGTTTTGATAATCAATGGTTTATTTTTAAAAAAAAACAAGCATTGCTTTTCAAATATCAGAATTTATATACTTGGTTAACGTGTGATGTTGTAATAATTAAATAAATTTCAAAAACGTTCAATGTAAGTATACTTACAATGGTATTGATAATAATATAATATCACCAATTTCTTCATTCTTTAAATATTAATACAGTATAAATAACAAATAGTGTTTCAAAAGACTCATCACAGTATACCTCCCGCTGTGTCACAACTTTGATTGAATCTATTAAGTTCACAGAACTTTATACCATTAAATATTGAGACAAGCACTTCTCAGCGAGGTATGTTTTCGCTTCAGAATGTAATTAGACACAATTTGTTAACAAATATTCTGTAGAACTTTGTTGTTGTAGTTGTTCTCCTTACTGTTGCCTTAATGGAACTAATAGTGAAATGAAAATAATTTACATAGTTATTACGAATTACATTATTCTTTTTTTGTTTGGACTAAACAGAAAGCATTATTATTGCGAAAGTACAAAAAACCATAATATTGACCGTTTTTTGGTGTCATTTGTTATTATATAATAAGTATTTATCATTTGATAAAGATGAAATTTGGTACTTTTTCTTTAATCTGTCTAATGCATTTTGATGAGTGGGTGTTGCTCATAACCCGACTTGTCGTTTTCATTAGTCAGGATGCGCTTTATATACCTTATTATATGAAGTACTACAAGCTTGACATGTATTGCCTAGTAGACACATATAGATTTTGTCTTTTTTTGCATTATTAACTGTAATTTAAACATTGTTTTTTATGATCTTGTAAACTAGTAAATAGTTTTATAAGATTTTGATAAACGGTCAAATTATATGCCGTTTTTTCACTAACTAGTTACATATACCACAGAGAAACGATACAAGGTTAGTAGATTATTTAAGATAGTAAATTTAGTCTAGCACGCCTTTTTTTGACCAATTTTTATTCTTTTATGTGGGAACTTAGAGTTAGAAGTATCCATAGCCGCTTTAAGTTAGGTGACCTATTAGACAAAAACATTTTTTTTCCATAGGGTTGGTACCGCTATACAAATAATAAATTTTCAAACCATGGGTAGTTTTCTAGTTTTCATAATAGGTTAATAAACAACATATAGTCCAACATCTCAGGCTGAATGCAACGCGAATTCGAAGCTGATGTTGAATCACCAACAGATTACAAAATAACACAAACATCTACTAACGCATTGCAAAAATGGTATACGGAAAGTTACAGCCACCCGCCTAGAAGTTTACGACAGATGTCCAAAGAAAAATAAACATCACGGGTCCCTTGTGCGTTTGTAATGACATCACCTATTATTTATGTATCAATCTGCAGATCCATATTAATTTCAAATTCTCATTTCTGTTATTGTATCTATATCAACATCATTCAATCATTTGAATTAGCAGGTAATTTATAGAATTAGGTAGCAAGTAAGATTCATTAATTAATTTATGGTTGGCAATTAGTAAAGGTTCATAACCATAAACGATAGTGCGGCTGTCTAAGTTAGTCGGGCTGTAAATAAATAGCATTAGATAGTTATATAAATTATATCATTATCTAATTTCGTCCAACATGTATATTGATTATACGAGAAGTGTTTTCGCCGTCAAATTGGTCCTAGTTACCGGTACGCCATAGTCTCCACACTGACAGATCTACGATTACGCAAAGCTTTAGGTGGGTAAGCACTCCCGGATTGTGCACTACGCGCAACATTAGTGTGAGTTCAATGCCCTCTTGTGTATTCATTTAACATCTACTCTTGTAACATCTTACTACTAATGGGATTCTTGATCAGTAGATCGTATACCTAGCATATTACCTGTGGTTGTGCTTGCAACTCTTTTTGACCTCTGTGACTGTACTTAACTATATATGACGTGTGAATGTGTTTATGGAAGTTTGATAGAGGAGATAAACATGATCACTTACAAAAATATGTTTACGCAAAAGTATACTGACCTCAAATATTTTAAGGCAGTAACGAAAAAGGGTTCTGATTCAGTACTTTACTAGTAAAATGTTTTTGTAACAAGTTGATTGTAGAAAACAAGTTTTTATAGATTCTAGATATGATGCAGCGACAAAGTACTTGTCTAGACAAAACAAATGAACCGTAGGTTAATAGAAAATTTCTATGGCAATCTACCGCCACCATCATGGTGAAGAGAACAGCTCCATGGTATCATATCATCGTAGTGTCATTAAAGATACATGGGTATGTACAAAAAAATTGAGGCTAATAGGACATTGGGCAGTGCTGAAAACGTACAAATGTTGCAAGTAAAACAAAAGCTTATAAATGTCAATGTTGGTAGAATATAGAAGTTCATTGAAAATATACATAAGAGTGCGAATTGAAAATTCATTTAAGTCCTATTCTACATGAAATACGAAAAAATACCTTCATGACCATACATAAAAAAAAAACATCTCCGAGGTTGCAGAAGGGTATGACATTAACAAACTATTTTTAGCGTTAGTTTTATATTTTATTTCAGGTATTCTTAAAAAATCAATTCTTACGTCAGATAATTAACCTTGATTAATATTCAATAGTGACGATATATATATTTAAAATGAAGTAAATCGTTAAGAATAGTTCATTGTAATCAGTTAACTATGTCTATGACACAAAGAAATAAATGGTCGTTTGTAGGGGTAGCGCCAAAAGGAAAAGCAATTAGCCAGAATGCAAATAGCAAAATGTATTGTAGTGTTGAAAACATTTGCATACGAAGCGACGGGCAGTCAGAATGCCGAGGTTCTGGCGAACTCATTCTCTGTATAAGCGTCCGTTCAAAAACTTCCATCGTAAAATTTAAAAATTCAATGTTCTTTTCACTTTAATATGAATTTGTGAGAAAAAATTGAAAGTTTGCTTTACGTATATTATAAATAAGGAATAAGAAAACAAAATGGGATACAACTGTACTCTAAAAATAATTAGTTATTATTGGATAGACTTACATTTTTAATTGCTATTCACTACATTACCTTTCTTTACGTTCAATATATCCTCAATCTTGTTAAGAATTCATTTATTATCCAGAGAAGTGTTTTCTACGAACCATTTAGCTTGGTTATTCCGATTTACGCGTTGCCATTTAGAGAAATTGTCTAATTAACCTGCCTATTGAACAATTTATTACGCAAACCGAAGATGTTTCAGTGTAATTTTGTCTGAATGTTATTGACTGTGGTATTACGAATAAATCACTGACGGTGTAATTTCGTTTCAAGGTATATTGCAGGCATATCTGATATTCATTATACTCGTAATGGCTTTTACGCTATTTTTATTTAATGGGTTACACCTGTTGCAGCTTTATTCAATTTGATTTTACCTTTAAAAGTTGTTGTAAAATAGCTCAGTTATATTTCGATTACAAAGGAACGGAACATTTTTATCTTTGAATTTCACCATCGTCATCAACAGCATTTAACAGTCCACTACTGGACATAGACCTCTTCTTAGCATATTTTTGACCTATGTAACGACGTTACTCAGACGTATAGGTATAGAGTTCGTTTCAAGTTTCCTTTCTCTGTACAGTGATGTTGTCTTACATATTTTATTCTCTTAGTCGCCTCTTACAACACTCATGGGAAGAATATGGGTGGTAAGACTCTATATTTCTCATCTGACACCACAGGCATAGTTTTTGAATTTATTTAGTATATATGTAACAGATGCGACCCGCTTGAATGGTAATTTTGGAAAATTCGTATTAATTTTAATTTTTATATCTCTATATGCATACACATGCGTGATTTTGAGTTGCTACAAAAATGTATTTTTTTTTAGGTTTGTAAAATTTTATAAAGTTTGTTATAGCAACTATTATGAAATCAATAAATGACAATTTTTTTCATTATTAAAGTACACTGTAAAATTAGTAACGTTTTATTTGTACTAGCGAATCACTGGCACTCTTTTAACTAGGGTATGTTAATATTTTATTGTTACCTTGTTTCACACATAATGCACTCTGTATGATTTTATTTTAATATTCGACAATTCGCTCCTAGCTGATTTTGGTATGATCGTCAGTATAATCATCTTTGCTCCCTCACTTTCACAATCTAGTGGAACGGCTTGTCGACAAGACCGGGGAGAGATCAGGGGCAATATCGACGACTTCACGTGTTCTCTGAGGCACGGAGGTTAAGACTCCAACTTCCAAACTCTACGCTGTTATTAAGCATTTCTGTAACCCGAAAACTCTACAACATTTATTAACCGACCGGGGATTAAACCCGAGACCCCTCGATCGGCAGTCACATACGCTAACCGCCAAACCAACGAGGTATTTCTTCTCAAATTCAGTTCATTTTAAATATATTTGTAAGAGGTTTCTATGTAGTACTTGTATACACGCTACATCCTTTTATAATTTTACGTCAATACTTCAAAGCTACGTGATGTCACACGTAGTCCTCTGTGTATAATCGTTTAACGCACGCACTACAGACAAAGTGATTAGCCTTTAAACATCACAAGAAAGCTATTTTTTTCAAATGCACTTCAAGAAATTTATTTTGTGTGGATTTCTCGAAAAACACGAATATATAGTTCGTGAATATATGTATATTCGTGGAATATTTTTTCTTCTTTAATATCATAGGTAATTTTTATTAGATCTAGCAAGAGTTCCTGCGTTTATTGAAAAAATAAGACCTTGATATATTCGGGGAGGTAGTTTTGTATGCCTAAAGTAAGTTGCGGCATTTTTCAATTACTTTAGGCAGCACGCGACCAGCATTGAGTATGCGCTATCATGTGGCAATAGTTTCACAATATTGACGTTATTTCAGTTCGCAAGCAAATGACATTTTCGACGGTAATTAGTTTTGAAACTGCGTTTCTTTTTCCGATATATATTATGTACTTTTGATTTTCACAATTTTTAATGTGAATATTTTTATGTTTGATTAACTTAATTGTAATCATAGCATATTATTTTATTTGAAATGAAAGGCGAAAACGATAAAACCCTTCAATCACGAGTGATTTCAAAACAAGTAACGATCTTGATTAGAAATACAGATAATAATTTATTAAATGCCAATTATCGTATCCGTGAAATTGTCTATTTCAATTTCTTTTGCTTTGAACACCTAAATATTGCAGTAGGCGGAGCAGTCATTAAATGTTATTGCTAAGGCAGATTCCTGTGAAAGAATTCACAATGGTTCGATTTTTTTCAGCTATAAAATTGTGCACGTGACGCTAGAATGCCACGTCATGGTTGGATCACGCGCTATCCTCCATCACCCAACTTATCTTTGCTGTAGTTATTCTGCTAAACGTTTCACTAATTAATATCCCAGACCTCAATTTGTTTGGCACATTTCTGTGGTTCTTTCACTTACCACTTCACAAAACCTTTGCGAGGAATTTGATAATAAATTGATGAAAGTTCCAATTTTAATATGAGGAAATGCATTAGTATGTAGTATAATTATAATTATTTAGTGAAAGACAGTGTAGTTTGCCAGACAAAAATACTTATGGTATTTAAATGACGTTGTCCATTTATGGCTATTAGAAAATAAAGCATTAAACAAAAATCTTAAATTGTAGCACTGCATACCACTGATATGTAGTCTCTATCACTAATTCTAAGCGGGTTTATTGTAATAGATGTATAATAACACTTTATACACTATGTTACATTCGAACTACATGAATTATAATTGGCTTTCAAGATGTTTAGAACAGTAAGTAAGTTAGTCACTTCCAAGAGCCACTGATTAAAGATATAAGATAATCGCAAAAACTAATACCTGATGGAAAACATGAATAGAATCCAAGAGTAGTGGCCACCACACTCATTGTGAATGCAGACAATACAGTACGATGACTCACACTATGGCAGCATAAGAAGATGCTTTTTCACGCTCCGATTTGAAATTTAAAAAGACATGACAGTCATCGTGCTAGAGTAAGGCTCATACACTTACTACGATAACTGTCACCCCTGTATCAATGGGCCTCTGGTCACACACTCATTATCAGTATTCGTTAATATATTTTAGCATATCGGATACCTTAAAACTTACAAAACTTGATTTCATCATCGTTATCAATTTTTTTTAAATACAATCCCCCCACTAAGAATATTTCTCTGTTGTGATAGGCTTGACAAACATACATGAGGCGGACACAAGAACATTCAAACTCAGTACAACAATTTGGCGTCACACAAAGTATTGTCCCATGCGGGTTTGAACCCTCAACACTCAGCGCAGTAGAAAGTGGCGAGGTGACCGCTTAAACCACTTCATCATTCGTGCTGTCATTTTATTCCTGATCATTATTTAATTTAAAGCTTTTAGAAATTAAAACCAAAAAATGATTGAGTTGAGAACATCCAAGCGGTTAACATGTGACGGATGTCTACTTATCCACTACTACGAGTATTCCAGCCTACACATTGCAATTCATACATATATATAACTCCACGTCAAAATGTAGTTTGTGGTCGTCTTTATGTACGAACACATAAACTAGTTGTAGTTGTTGGAAATGTTGAAAGCAGCCGTACAGCTGAGGTAAATTAATTTGGCACACATTCAAGATAACAGCTCATCTTTGAACCAAGAATTCTTATTAACTGAAGAGCTCACAGTTCTGCTCACCTTTATACCGAAATAAATTGATACAATTGTGAATTTTTGCATATCAATAAGTTTTTTTATACTAATAAAAATCTAAGGTTAACAGTTTAATCGTATTACATGTAATATGCCCATATCATTAATTTAAAATATCAATCAACAACATATTTTCTTTCGAAACTGTATACCAACATCTTTAATGTAACAATAGTTCTTCTCTACTCCAAATCTTTTCTTTTACAATAACTGAACATTGATTAGCTTTGATTGAAAGCTTACTTATTCTTAGTCTTTCTTGTTAGGATCACCCTGTAAGTATTTAGTGTAAAATACATTCAAATAATAAATAAACATAACCACAGTTTTGAAGTATTAAAATATACCTTTACTAGTGGAAGCCGCTGCCATCGCGATAATATGCCATCGCGCTTTTTTTTTTCGGGTAGGCAGTTAAAAAGTTAACACACGCATTAAAGAGCTCATAAAGTATTAATTAATTTAATCACTAAATCTTTACAATTTCCACACAAAAAGTATATTAAAGTGTAGATCTGCACAGTGTTTATATGATCTAAGACCAGTATCCTATCCACCTGCCAGCAAAACAAAAACATAATTTCACAAGGAATAATTTAACTAACACTTTGAACACAACATCTATTACTATGTCTCAATTATCAGATATACAAGAAGTACAGAACAACCTGGAAGAGAGCTTTTCGAAAAGGATGGCTCAGCTTGAGGCACAACTGCATTCTGGTAGTAACAGCAAAGAGACGGTTGCACGAGTGTCAGAGGAATTCAGAACATTCCGGGAACTGGTGTTTTCAATGTTGGGCCTTCTTCGCAAGCAAATTTCTGAGTGTGTGAAAGTGGTTGA
This sequence comes from Hypercompe scribonia, assembly GCA_949316085.1. NCBI lineage: Eukaryota > Metazoa > Arthropoda > Insecta > Lepidoptera > Erebidae > Hypercompe > Hypercompe scribonia. The sequence continues at coordinate 16,344,593 of OX438969.1, read as the reverse complement.
TGCCATGGAGACTCGTCATCGTCACAAATCACTCATCTTCTTAGGAGTACCCGAAGCTATCAAGGAAGACTGTGCTACAACTCTACTTGCAGTTATGAATGAGAAGATGGGACTACATGATGTATCACGGCACAACATAAGGCACTGTCATCGCCTTGGAGCCCCCTCTAAGGAACATCGTCGCCCAATATTGGTGAGATTTGCTACCGCAGAGGTCAGATCTGACGTCTGGAAGTCCAAGACATCTCTTAAGGGTTCTGGTTACTCGGTGAGAGAGTTTCTAACCAAAATACGTCAGACTGCCTTCACCATGGCTCGACAACATTTCGGCATGTCGGCTTGTTGGACTCAGAACGGCAGCGTAGTAATCAAAGCGAGTGACAACAGCCGATATAAAATTACATCCACCGACGACCTGAAACCACTGCTAGTCAAATTTCCAAAGGTGTCATCCGGGAGCAAGAGTGATTCCACTAATGCGAGCTCAGATATTGGTAACAAAAGTTCGCGAAGACGCTAGTTGTATGTAACATCATTGTTAGTCATCTTGCAAATACAACGGTACTTTGATTTTGTTTACATGGTTTAGATAATCACTCTTGACGGTTGGTTTTATGTATTGTACCTTCAATAAATTACAAAATTAACTTTTCGTACTTTTCCAATGATGTTTACAATTGTGTTGTGACAGTTATCGCACCTGTCAAATCGAAATTTTGCTCTTTGCTCAGCGTTCATTATTTATAACGGATGCATTCCGTTTCTTACAATACTTCGTTGGAATACACAGCAGTGGAGTGATGTTTAGCATAACCATTTATACTCTTTAGATTTTTATTTTTTATTTCTTACTTTTTTTATATTTCACTTTGATTAGATTGTATAATTTATGGTCACGGGTACTTATTAGTATTTTGATAATTATGTTTTACCTTTCGTTTTGCAACAGTCTCATGTGTGTAAGCTGGCGGGTGGTGTAGAAATACTCACCGGTTTCGATCAAGGTAATTATAAATTAGACTTATAAATATATAATTATATCTATATAATATATTATTATTATTTATTTATTCGTGTAACATTTGTTACATTATATTGAAATTAAATATATATTATTTTATTGTGTACTCGTTTGTAAAGATGATGGATGATAACGATTTTTATTTTTCTGCAAATGACTCATCTGGAGACGAGAGCTTCAGTTCCCTACCTGACACCTTGGGTGAACAATTACGTCTGTCATTTAACAATCAATCTCGAGCGCTATTGAATGTGTGTCATATTAATGCTCAGAGTATCCCCAGCCACTTCAGTGAATTGGCTGAAACTTTCTCTGACAATAATGTGCATGCCATCCTGATTTCGGAAACTTGGTTAAAGCCGCATCTTGTTTCCACCGCTTATTCACTCACTGGTTTCGTACTCATTCGAAACGACCGGCTTGAGCCGAGGAGGGGCGGTGGGGTTGCCATCTACCTGCGTGAGTGTTTACCCTACAAAATCCTAGCCATTTCCTCTTCTGATCTTTCTTCTACTGCTGAATATCTTTTTCTTGAAGTCTGTGTCAAGGGATCTAACGTCTTACTAGGGGTCGTTTATTGTCCCCCCGCTGTTAACTACTTCTCCAGCCTGGAAACAGTTCTGGAATCTTTAGGGTCAGAATATTCACACCACATCATTATGGGCGATTTTAATACTGATCTCCTGGCATCTTGTTCGCTCCGTACTCGTAATTTGCTCCATATCATCCAATCCACTAGCCTTCATATCCTCCCCCTTCAACCAACTCACCACAATATTGAACACCAGGATACTTGGCTTGACCTAATGCTCACCTCTGCTCCATACCTAATCTATTCCCATGGTCAACATTCTGCTCCCGGATTTTCTCATCATGACTTGATTTTCCTCTCTTATATCCTGAAACCTCCTAAATCCCCTCCCAAAATTCTGCATATCCGTATTTTCAGACAAATAGACGTCGAAAGACTGTGTACAGACGCTTCTGCTTTAGACTGGACCAACTTGGCAACAGCTACAGACATTAATGATAAGGTCAGTATTTTTAATGACACTGTTCTGAAATTATATGATAGCCACGCACCTGTGAGGAGAGTAAAATTGAAGCGCCCCCCTGCTCCATGGATGACGGCGGAAATTCGAACAGCTATGAGACGCAGGGACCGTTCTTACAACAGATATAGGAGGAACCGCTGTGTGGAGAATTGGGATCTTTTTAAGACCGCTAGGAATCGGTGTAATCAGGTGATACGTAACGCCAAACGCCGCCACATAATTCATAATTTAGAAACCTCTTCAATTTCCAATATGTGGAAATTCCTTGGAACGCTCGGCATTGGAAAGCAGCAATGTCCTGAGCTTAAGACGACAATTGGTTTAGATGATATCAACGTTCACTTCGCAACCACACCTCAGATGGATTATCAAATCAAAAGTCAAACCTTGAGCTACATATCCAGCTTAACGCATCCAGACATTAATTCCTTTGATTTTTCTCCAGTATCTCCTGAGGACATCAAAAAGATTATCCTGTCCATTCGTTCCAATGCTGTAGGATGTGATGGCGTTAGCCGTTACATGATCGTTACTATCCTGGACCACATCCTTCCAGCAATATCTCACATCATTAATTTTTCACTTGACTCTGCAACCTATCCCTCACTCTGGCGTAAGGCCTTCATTATCCCTCTACCTAAGAGAACTGACCCCTCGCTCCCAGAACACTTCCGACCCATTTCTATACTTCCCTTTCTCTCTAAAGTCCTTGAAGCCTGTGTTCATAAACAACTCTCACAGTTTGTATATGAACATAACCTCCTTAGTCCGCTACAATCTGGCTTTAGACCCGGTCATAGCACAACCACTGCTCTCCTCAAGGTGACTGGTGATATTAGGGAGGGTATGGAGGACACCAAAGTCACAGTGCTGGCTTTGGTAGATTTCTCAAATGCCTTCAATACCGTTTGCCATGAAGTCCTACTGGCCATCCTCTCCTATCTCATGATCTCCTCAGAAGCTCTGGAATGGTTCTCTTCCTATCTTCAGGGACGTCAACAGTGTGTCCACATTGATGACTTATCGTCGAGTTGGCGTGAACTTCTCACTGGTGTCCCTCAAGGCGGTATATTATCTCCCTTATTATTTTCAATTTTTATTAATCTCGTAACCCAACACCTTCAGTGTGCGTATCACCTGTACGCTGATGACCTACAAATTTATACATTGTCAAGAATTGAGAATATATCAGAAGCCGTAGAGAAAATCAACAAAGACTTAGAATCTATAAGGAGTTGGTCTACCAAATTTGATCTGTCAGTAAATCCAACTAAGTGTCAAGTGATTGTCGTGGGGAGCAAACAAATGCTCAGTAGGTTGGACGTGGCAACTATCCCACCTGTTGTTTATGACAACCTGACTATACCTCTGAGTGCAGTAGTTAAAAACCTGGGCCTATATATGGACTCGTCACTTGATTGGCGTGCTCAAGTTACACACGTGAGCCAGAAAGTTACCTCGTGCCTCCGTGCGTTGTATCGTTTAAAAAATTTTCTCCCTATTAAAACTAAGGCTACGCTTATGCAGTCCCTAATTATTCCCTTAATCGATTATGGTGATGTGTGCTATTTTGACCTGAATGCAGACCTCCTCAACAAACTCGATCGCCTTCTCAATAACTGCATTCGATTCGTTTACAATCTTCGCAAGTATGATCATGTGTCTGCTTTACGTTCCCAGCTACAATGGCTCCCAATTCGACAGCGCCGTAGTTTGCGTGCACTCACTTTTCTTTTTTCGTTCCTCAACTCTCCATCGCTACCTGAATACCTTGTTCCCCACTTCCGTCTCTTATGTTCCACCCATGATCGAAACCTTCGGTCAAAAAACAACATGCTTCTTCTATGCCCCCCTCATACCTCCAACTTTATCAATTCCTCCTTCTTTGTGCAGTCAGTTCTTCTGTGGAATGCACTGCCCGCCGATGTCAGGATGTCCACAAATCGCCACACTTTTAAGGCGAAAGTACGTGATCTACTTAGAGATAATTTGGTGGAATCGTCTTAACGAGTACCCGAGTTAGTGTTTATATTTATATAGAATATTGTATTAATTTTATATACATGTATGTTTATGTATTGTTTATGTACTGTTTATGTAAAATAATATTTTATTAGTAATGTATGTCAACTTTATTATTTTGCCTTTGCACCTACCGCTCATGTTTCTACATCACCTAAAGGTTGACTGTGAGAGAATGCCCCATGGCATTAAGTCCGCCTTTGTACAACATGTGCATCAAGAATAAATAAATAAATAAATAAATAATATGACTGTTATAAATTTTACTGTGCTCTATATTTTATCTATCGATTACAAATTTAAAACAGTGAAATTTAATTTGGAATGATTTAGTTGAATGTTTGATATTTAAACTATAATGTGTGAATCTACATCTATATGTTTGACTTCATCTTCTACTTGGTCTTGATCCATATCCCCAGTATAAGAAACAGATAAGGAATTTCTTTCTGCAATTGTTATTAGATTAGACCCTAAATCTTCGGGTGTACGTATAGTTGGTAAATGGGCTCGTCTAAGGACACCAGCAGTCGGTGATAACAATTTGTGGATTATGCAGCAGACTTTATAGCCCCAAGAGCAGCCAGGCACTGCAACGTCCATTTTGAGATTTGGACATCTCATGATGTCTACACAAATGCCACCGCGTGCCCAACAAGTTGAAGATGACGTACCTGTGTAAACCATTTTAATGTTCTTATTTTAATAATTTAAGTTTAAATTAAAGTATACGTTAGGAGTTCGTGACATGATGGAAGCATGCAAAAGCTCCAAAAAACAAGAAGTAAATGTTATCATTATAAGTACGTAGACATAGAAGACATAGAAGAAACATAGAAATTCATACAAAAAAGCTGTTTTTACTCGCAGAGGATATATAAGTAAGATACAACAAAACCATTTTAGTCACGTATATATGTATACACAAATAATGAGTTGATAGGAAAACTGTAATCAAACACAAACAGTGAAAAGTTATTAAAATTTGTTACTTCGTTCGGCTATTGTATTTTTTAGCATGTCAGCGTAAAAAAATTATTTCAATCGTAATGGCTTTATTTTTTTATGATATAGGCGACAAACAAGCAAGCAGTCATTTAACGGAAAGTGACTAACACCGCATATGAATGTCTTCAACATAAGAGTCATGAGCGCGTTGCCTTAGTGATAGGACTACTCTTTTCTTGAAGATCTGAAGAGCGTGTCGTAAATATAGCTGACGGTAATTTGTTTTATATATTTCCAAATAGTTTTTAAAAAATACACAGTGATGGGATGACAATTTTGACGTGTGTACTATACCGACCAATTCCTTGGACCACTCTCCATGATACATATGATATAGAATACAAAGTAAAGCTACATCTTTACGTATGTATGTTCAATGGGTTCAATCACAAATTTTTAGGCTATCAATAATTCAAATTTCTCTGAGTTGGATACTCTGGAGTGGGATAACTCTGTACAGAGATGAAAACAGTACTTCATATACAACGAGACTTGTTACTCATAGAGTTAATCGATGTATCGGAACAAAATACTGCCTTAATATGTTTAGAATGTGGTGACATTTGCGGAGAAACTACGGAAGAACTATCGTTTCTGTGTCGCAATGTAGAAATTCTTGTGCCTATTGGCATATATACGACTATCCAACATCAACAGTTGGATCACAGCCCACTAGACATGGTCACGTCGCCTGGTTGGAGGATCCACCCTTTGTGTTGGAGGGTCGTGACACCCATTCCTCTACAGTAGTGACACCAACGTGATTGGAAGTAAAGTTTTCAAAGAAGAAGAACAGCAGCAGAGCAGCATCACCGCCACCATTGTATCACTCCCACAGCGATGAGCTTTAAGCAAGCCTCAGTCAGTCAGCATCCTCGGCCTTAACAGGATACCACACGTAGGTAGCGACCGCTCCAGTCTGGTTATCCCTATAGACTCATTAACATTAAGGCACAGCATACTGCTTCTACAATTTACGAAAAAGAGCATCTCCCTGCCGCTTATGCAGCAGCCAGTCATTACGCTGTAACCGTTCCGACTCACTGAGAACTTTACCGCAGCACCGCGCACTACATACTATCCCTAGATTTACTTACTCCTGGGACTGGCGCACTCCAGAACTAGGCATAGATAGTTGACTAATTATGTATCGACATCTGGTCTTGGAGAGGAGTAATATGGCGATACCCACATACAGCCTCATGTATTGAAGATAAACCGAACTACGATGTAGCGAACAACGGAGTAACTACTAATTCTGTATCGTGATATAACAATTCTCACACCGATTAGGATTTATACAATATCTCAATATCAACGGTTGGATCGCTGCCTGTCAGGCATGATCACGTCGCCTGGTCGGAGGATCCTTTCTTTGTACTGGAGGGAAATGACATCCTCCACATAAACCAAAAACTTCTTCCAGGTTAATTTAATTTGACGCTTCCGTTAACATTAAAATTTGTGAAGATGGCAAAGTTCACTAGAAATTCATAAAATATTAAAAATAAATATATGGAGAAGGCACTGGGTGTTAAATTGCATAAGCACACATCCCGTCAAACAATTGTCATTTTATGAGGCGTGAAACGTTGCGTAATTAACCATTATATATAATTAAATGGAGAGATCTTAGAACAGAGTTTCGTATTTGGATAAAATGAAACATTAATTTACATTGTGAACGAACAACATTTTTAAAGCGAAACATCAGTTGTATCGCAATAAAATCTAAAGAATGCTGCTTACAAGCGACCTCAATTTCTTTTATATTCCAACATTAGTAAAACAAAGGGATGTAATTGTATATATATTACATTAACATTTTAGTTCAGTCTGTATTGTGTCAAGGTAAAAAACAAATAATTTGTCATCGATTTGCAGCCAATGTACAGAATGAACCCGTTTACTGTAAACGTTGGTCACGGTATACAAAATGTTGCTGGCATGAATAAACACTAGATTTGTTTTTTAGTTCACTTTAGTTCAGTTTTAGTTCGAATGATATGATATGTGTATGCCAAACAACATTTTGTAAGTGGTTTAATTTTTTCTTTTATACTTTTTAGGTCTTTAAGGAACGGCATACGCACACTACACTGTATGCTACGTAATAACAGTATTTCATTTTTGAATTATTGGAACAAAAACTGTTTATTGATTTTATAACTAACGATAGCCATTTTTTTACGCCACAAAACTTTTATTTTATTGTCTAATATCTTTCCTCTCACTTTTTCCAGTATCTAACGAAGTGATTTCGCGAAAAGGGATGGATGTGCATAAAAATCAACCATTAAGCGCGCGTTATTTTATTTATCCGACGAACGTCCATGGTGCTATAGCTAATCGTCAGATTGTAGGTGAGATGTAAATATTACATAGGTTAAGTGCCAGAAAATTTGGGTTTTTTTACAGTAGGTCAAAAAAATACGATTGAGAAAGCTAATAAAAACGATTCTGAAAAAATAAGCTTAATAATAGCGAAGAAATTATGCATTCAAAACTATGTATAATTTAGTATTATTAGTATAAACACTGTATATAAGAGTGTCTTAAAACCATTGAATTAGAGAACATGGTTCTTTGATACAACTACTATGCTACAACTAACCGAGTGCAGGTTTTCGTCCCGCTCCTGGGAAAAATACATCCTTGTATGTGTCCGGTAGCTTTTTTACTGTTTCTTTTTCCACATAATTTGTTTTTGCGAGCACTGTGTTTAAAATTATTAAAATTGCAACTCCAAATAACAGAGACATGATTCCAATGGCTTACATAATTGCATGGTAAAACTGATTAAAATAAAAATACTTGTGACTGACTTTTTAATTAGAAAGAAACTACATACGATAAGCTACGTAACGATTTTAATTAATTGTTTTACTACGATTCTAAAATTTTGACATGGCAGGAAATCAAGAAAATCAACAAATTCTGCTATCGTGATTTGCTTTTGTTGTATTACTTTCTATCTGGTTTGAGAATTACTATAAGAGCCTGTTTTTGCTTTCTGGCACTTATATGTTTTTTCTCATTTTCTTGTACTGCTAATAATTTAGATCTCTTTTCTTCTTCAATGGTAGAAACATCGTAGGTCAATATATCAGATTCATTATTATTTGAACCCTTCTTTTTATTATTAATTTCCTCTGACGTTTGCACTTCACCGGGTCTCATTAGCCCCTTTCCACCAAATGGGTGACTGATTGACCACGGTAGGGCTAAATTACTTATGCCTTTGTCTGTCATGTCCCTCGTCTGGAACTTGTTCCACGTAAAACAGCACACTTCTATTTTGTCTTTGCACCCGGGTATTTCAGTAAGAAATCGATGTCCTATACACATTTTGTGATGAATACAAATACCACTTAATTTCCAGCATGGAGTAGTTTTCATCGATCCTGGGAAAAATAATGATTCATAAACATCGGGAAATTGCACGTTTTTATTGCTCAGATCAGCATTTTCCTTTCTAGAGAACGTACTTTGAGAAATAGATATTTGTTAGCTGATGTAAATAAATTAAAAAAAAAACAATTTTCTGTATTTAGATAAATTAAACTTGCAGAAAAAAAGGTGTAAGAAAGAAAATTCTTTTTTGGTTTCCGTGTAATGAGTGCATCTTGATGCAATATATCAGACACCATTAACCACAACATTAAGTTTTGAACATCATTGTCTTCCTAGCCTTCCTGATTTCCAAGGTTATTTGGGGTCGGTTACTAGTTCAACCGGTTTTAACTGAATATCAATTTTTCCATAATGTAACCGGCATCAGACCGCCGCAACCCTGAGGGTGAACCGAATTTGACGGCTGAACTTGTTGCCAGTATACGATTGCGTGACAACCGGGACCGACGGTTTAACAACCCATCTGAGGCACGGACGTGAAATACTATGAGATTTATATACTCCAGGCTGTCACTAAGAATTTTTTGTAAAAAAAAATTCCACAACATTTTTCCCCGGCCCAGGAATTGAACCCGAGACATCTTGATTGGTAGTGGTGTACGCTAAATGCTAGATCAAATAAGCAGTCAACATTAAGTTTTGAACATAATCGATGCGATATGTGAATAAGAGATTTTTTTAGTTATAAAACGTGTAGTGACTATTTTATATTAGTAACTTTGAGTTATCATTTTTTATTTGAAGTTACAAGACAAAAATTACACCCGAATAATTACAATACACATTAAATTTTGATATTACTTAATCTAGTTTTAGACTCTTACTCTTCCAGCAGTATTGAATCAGTATTGAAAATTATCTTCGTCTCTTTTATAAGTGGGTAAATATGAAAGTTCTGCTGTGTACATAATATACTCACTACGAGTTTCAAACCCGACGTTATTGCCAGGTTCTGCAGCAACGGCTTCAGCTACTTCAGGTGGCAGTGAACCATCGTCAACTCTCGTCCCAGAAAGGGATGATAAAGCTGTATGGTATGCAAGTAGTTCTGCTCGCAAATCTTCATACTCTTCATCCACAGAAAGATCTAAATTTGCATCATTTCTTAAAGAAGTTATTAAATCTCCACCCAAGTCTTCAGATGATTCTTTCTTTTGATGTCTACGTCGCGATAATACTAAGGGAGACAATATTATATTGAAAAATAAAAACTCACGCAACATGTCTATAAATGTACCAGCATTTGAGAAAATGTAACGCTCAAAACAAATTTCGTTTAAGTACGTTTTTTATTGAGGTAAAGTACAATAAATTCAATGATAAGCTGCGACCAGCTATGAATTTTGCAATCGATATTATTTTTAAATAATAACGTAAAATAATGTTTTAGAGAGTATATTACCTAACTGTTTAAATTGTCACATGTCGTTTCATTGCGCGAAGCAATTTTTGCGTAACGAAGAATGCAAAAGAGCATTTTTGAATGGTCTTAACGAGTGAAATTTTGCAAGAAGTTTTTTATTTTATTAATACTCTTTATCATAGCTATATTTACGTATAATTTACATTAAATAACGAAATATAAAACAGTAGCAATCGTGGGACTGCCGATAGAAGTGAAAACGGAACTATTAAGTTGAGAGTAATTAAAACTACGAGTATATGCAAAAATTATATGAAATTTTTTATGTTTCATATATAGCTATATATAATATCATATATAATATATAATAATAATAAATTTCATATATAATATATAATATCATATTCTGCATAGCTATAGATATACTATTATCATTAGCATGTCGGTGACGCGAACCGAGGATTTTACCCTCTACCAAAACGCTCAACGCGCCTAAAGAAGTTTTCACTTCAAAAAAACAACACTGAGAACAGGTGCAGGGACCAACTTATAAGGTGTGCATAGAGGTTCCTGGATTTTTATTTAGAGTAAAGATGCATTCTACATACCATATTACGGCCTTAACTGTCTCGGCGCGCGCAGCTATAGTAAATGCAACTGATATGCTTGAGGTCTCGGGTTCGATTCTCGGGTCGGACCATATATTTGTATGATCTGCAAATATTCGTTTCGAAGTTTGGGTGTTTTGTATATATATAATATGTATGTATTTACAAAAAAAAGTATGTAAGTTTTCTATCAGTCAGTCTAGTTATCATAGCACAGGCACTGCTTAGTTTGAAACTAGATGACGTTGTATGTCAAATGTCCGAAATATTTATTTATTTATTTTTAAATGATGTACCACATCTATATAACAATTTTATTTTTATAACAGTTAGTAACTGGAAACTATTAATAGCTCGGTATAGCCTATTCAAAATATTTTCAGACTCGTACACGTTTCAGCTGACTAACGTTTAAATTTTCGCGTTGCATGAATTTAAATTATTTATTAAGTATTACACTGACCGTGTTTATAGGGTAACCAACTTGATCTCACATCAGCTTATTCGTAATTGTTAATACGAAACTCCAGTTGACTTACGCAAATATTCATATTGAGGAAGTCATTAGTGTCACATATTTAAAGGATGTCAAATTTCCAGAAATATAAATGATCAAACTTTCATTTTCAGTAATCGTTACTGTCAGAATAGATTTCAAATAATTATACGCAATTGACAGACATATAATATAATATTACATTATTTCTTATTTTAAAAAAAGACAATGCCTGCGTTAGGAATAAATCCTGTGTTGCGAGGGACTTTACAAACATATAAGAAACGGACACAAAGAACACCGAGACTAAGAACAGCAACCGCTTAAACCACTAGGCCAATCGTGCAGTCAAATATTAACCTATATTATTATAATAGTCTAACATTAATAGTTATTTTATTGTAATAGTACCTGATCATCACCTTAGTGACATTAGGATTTCTATAAAAATAATCTAAAACACTAGTATTCTCAATATATTTCATCACCAAGTCAAATATATAAATAAGAAAAGACTCGAACAAAATACTCGCACCAAAATCTTATATTAGAGAATCAGGTTAAGGACGTCTTCGGCTCATAAGTTTAGATCCTTCAACGTTGTAATACTTCTCTTACACTTTGATTACTGTTTAATATTCGATAGAAAATTATAGTATATACTAGATAGAAACATTTACTTATATACTCAATTCAAAGAGTTGTGTGGGAAGAAAATATACGCCGTGAGCGATAAGACCGTCGATTATTATATATTCGTGACTCATTTTTATTATGTGTACCATGAAAATAAGTAAATAAATTCTTTTCCAATACTCAAATATATTTCAAAATATGTTTTTGTTTATTTATTCACCAATTTTTTTTTAATCTTTATATGTATAATTCTACTGTACATGTGTATGTCACTAAAGTCCTCCTAAACGGCTGGACCGATTTGAATTAATTTTACCCTAGGTGGTTTAGATTCACAAATCATCTTGGCAAAAAAGTTGAAAAAAATAGTCTTGTAGTACGTAGTTCGGCGGGTCAGCTAGTTGAATATACATTATTTCACGAATCCTTCGATGCTTTTCACAGAGTAAGTGACTTTCCCATAGCTCAAATCCATCTTCTGGCTCTGGGAAGGAGGCTTCAAAGCTATCTAGAGGGCTAACACTAAAAAATTGTATTATATGTTGTAGAAACATACAATCATTCAATTAAATATTTAAAATAATAGAATTAAGATATCGTTATAATTCATACTACTGAGCATGGCACAACATAAATTCAATAACTTCTAGGGTCATATGTTAAGTACATAATTGGGAAAATGAACAAAAATAAGATGTTAATTATCAAATTAATTATAACATACACGTAACGAAACTAAGGCCCGAGGTTGAATAAAAAATCATTCATCATTTATTAATATGCTTTTCACGATGATCTTTAGCGTAGTTAAGATATGAAAGAATAAGTAAATCATGACGCAAGTTTATATTCATATTTATAATACTGATTAACATTCAGGAAACAGTTAACGTTATATTCTTTGATTTAAAAACGTAAAAAGTATATTTCAATTCAAGTAGAGGCCTCAAATTTTATTTATGTAAATAGTATAAACGGGAAACGATTGAAATATATATATATGTCCGTATACTTAGACTCTTTTATTACCTAAAATAATCTACTTTATAAGTTGTGGGTAATTACTCAAGCCTAGAGCAATTTTGAGCGTATTCCAACTTTAACGATGTCGTGTGTTTCATTATTTAGAACATGTGGTATAAAACATGCCTAAACAACTCGTGTATTTTGTTTTGAGACCTTTGTAATTATCATTCAACTTTGTTACTATTTATGAATGGTTTTTCAAGTATCTATGTAGTATGTATGTTCTATAATGTCGTCTTTTATGTTCCTCGTCTGTACTTTGTGTTTAGTTGCAATTAAAAGTCACATCGTTTTTAAATTTTGATAAAACCTTACACATTGAGTTTGTATAATATATACATATATATATGTACTGTCCAAAAAGGTAATTAAGAAAACATTTCAATTTATTTTGATACACGCGTTTTCGTATCACGTAACGTATTTTGTCTTATGAAACAATAAAGAAATAATAAATGATTTCTACATTATATTACGTAATGTAGAATGCCCAGTAAAGGTAAAACCTAACATTATCTGTGTTGCTTGTCGTTATAACGATAAAAAATTTTGAGGTTTCAAAATCCAAAGACATAATGGACTACGTGCATATCGAAATTACAGTATAAAAATAACGAAGATTCATCGCAAATCCACAGAAATCTCAAAATTAATCATAAATAAATTATTTGTAGTGAAAACATGCCATATTGGCCGCTTTCTTAATTATATCTCTAATGTGATACTACCATTTTAACATATTTATAGTAAAGTATTGCTAAATTATTATATCTTAAAAACATGTTTTTTTTTTTAAATTATCTATTTAAACTTACGGAGTAAGAGGTAGCCCATTGAAAAAGTCCAAGCTTTGCTTTAAGATGACTTTGACTTACTAAATAAATGGTCACACGACGCAGGCCTAATGATAAGTATGGACAACAGCCGTATCCAAGCATGGATACGGCTGTTATCTGTGCCTATATAATTAAAACAAATTTTTTAATATCTAGCCACGATATACATTTATGAAATTTTAGTGTAGTGAGATACACAATAAACATTGATTAAATAACATTACGATTGCGTCAACTCTGTAAACACTATTGTAACTCTTTTATATGAATAAATTAATAAAAAAATAGTACACGAAGAAAACACTTGCCTAGGTTGTTAGTAAAGTGGTTAGTGATCCTGACTGTTAAGTCAAAGGTCGTGCTTTTGATTCTTACCCAGGACAAATGTTGTGTGATTAACACGATAATTTGTTCCATATTCGGGTGTAATTTATTCATATTATGTAAGTATCTGGCAATATTAAAGTCCGTTTATCAGCAAACTGGCTACTATTTTCTTTAACCTATGGTAATCTCTACGAGCAGTCATCCCACCGGAGTTTGCAGCGAGATAGTTTATCGGAATCGGGCCGAATAAAACCACACGGTGTGCTCCTAAGCTCTGTGCTAGGAATAGAATCTGGGAACTGCTGTTGTGAAATCCTCCGGATCCCTCCTAGTGAATCATCTGCAATCACTTCATAATTGATGGAGTTAGGAGGTAACAATAATAAAATATAGATAGAGTAAAATCAAAAATCTACTACTTCATTCCAAATCAGGTTAAAAATTTGTCTTAATAAATCACATCTAAATATCTTTGAATGTATGTATGTAAGAATGAAATAGTAATCCTATACTTATTTATTTTTCCAATATATATTACATTTATATATTCAGCAGATAAAGTCTGCCTTTAATTACTTCTTTGTTTTTAAAATAATTATTTGTGAATGGTCCCGTTTCACCGGGTATGGTCACAAAGAATTTAAAATCACGACGACAAATAATCAATTACTGAGATCAAAACAGAAGCAGCGAACTGAAGAAGGGATGTGGTTATACTTCTTAACAGTAAAATATTTCTTGTATAAATTATGATGAAGTGATAAACAGAAGGTAAAATATTTACTCCAAGAAACAAAGAAAGTATTTAAAGAACCTTTTCATTTCTATATTTTAAAACTGAATAGTACAAAACTACGCAACTGCTCATAACCAATTCCATCTAATTTTAACGAGTCACGATTCAACACAGTATCGTGAATTATTTGTATCGCATCATGTTAATATTTGAAATACGTTAATATAATATACGAACCATTAACCGATCAATCAATCAGCATATCACAGTTGACTGCTGCCGTAGAAGACGAAATACCTATGTCTTTTCTCTTTTGTGCTACAAACACCCGACCCTTTGTCGGTAAAATTATAGACGTAGTGAAATGAATTTAAAAGGGTATGTTAAGGATTTATGTTATGTGTGCTATTAGGACGAAGTACAGGTTTCCACCCTCAAGGTACGTTGACAAACTATGAATTTTCAAAATTAAATAACGCAAACGTGTCAAGTTAAGTTGAGTTCAAGATAAAGGAGTATTTATGTAAATGAGACAATGATATCAGACATACTTATATTTAATTTTTAACATTATTGAATATCGCTATTGAAAAGTTATTGCTATAAATCTTCAAACTGCTAAATTAGGACGGTAAAAACGTTGAAAATTTGTATACATCTATCCATGAGAGCTACCAAAATTGTTGGATACAATTACATAGACTCCCTTGAAGATATACTGGTATGAAAACCTCCAATTTATATAAAGTGGTGTTTGTTAAAGAATACTTTGGTCTCCTAATAGAGCAACATATTGGAGTACTACTTTCATAATCGACTGGCCTGTTGGTCGGGTGGTCAGTGTCCCTTACTGCTAAATTGGAGGTCTTGGGCTCGGATTCCACCTATAAAAATATTGCGTGATGAGCACGATCACTTGTTCTGTGTCTGGGTATAATTTATCTATAGTATTTATTTGGAAATATATAAGTATATAAATCAGCAACCTGGTTAATATAGTACAGGCTCTGCCTAGTTTGGGATTAGACGGCCGAGTGTGAGGTGTGCAGCAAAAACTGGAACTCTTTCTGTAAACTAAGCATATTGCTTTTCTTCGTCGTTGACATAACATATTTTTTAAATAAAATATAATAGTATCATTCTTAACCAAATTATGTTGTATAAGTAGAAATATGGTTCTTTTCATTTAAATAATATAGTATGTGTCATACTAGAATTTATATGTATAAAGTGTTAAGTTGGTTTGCGTACCGCAAAAGCCCAAAAAGTTTTGCGCCATTGAGCTCAAATTTTGTTACAATATACAATCCACTCATGTCAGTTTTATTCCTCATCTCTTGTCAATCTAACCATCATGTACAACAGCGAAGTGAGAGCGAAAGTTAAGTGACGGTACAGATATTTTTCTATTATTAAAAAGCTAACAATACAGTTATTGTAGCTTGTGAATTATCAGTATAATTAACAAGCTATCTGCTGTCAAAGACCTATTTAAATTAATAAATAACAACTAAACATATATGTAAGAGAACGTTTTCTTTGACTGAATATACATAGAGAATGAAAACTAGAGTTAATAAATGAAACTGAGAAGTTTTCAACCATATTATCATGTAAAAAATAGGTCATTTATTTTGGCTCATTTAGATTTTCTATCTAAATGATTAGATAATTATATTATTAATTTAATTAAGGTAGGAAGTTCGTTTTGATTTCAGAAAACTTAAAAGAATTAGCTCTTAATTTGAGTTATTACATACTGAAATTAGTTGAGATAGAAGGAAGCTAGGTTTGAATATTGTAAGGAAAATTAAAGGTTCAACAGAATCCAATTTACGTTCCTATGTATTGAAATAAAAATTGGAAATTTACAATTCCTGTGTGATATTGCCGATCAAACCGTAATATTTGTTATTTGGACAGTACCTGTGTAACTCGTTACGTGCATATGTATACTCGCCTATCCTGCAGAATTATTGAACCATTCGCTGCTGAGTCAATTGAATGTATGAGCACGTATTGGAAACATTACCTACAGTTCGATGGTATAAAACTTTCGCGACGTTTGAATTTCAACTACTTTAAAAGATTTCATCATCCTACATTGAATGCTCTTCCTACTGTACAACTGACGAAAGGAGAACGGGCAGAAAATTGTTAAAAGTCAAAATTAAACTGATATGTTTTCAAGTCCGTCGATGGTTTCCGTTTTTTGATAGAACTTGGCTGACAGACTTTAATTTAAAGGACTATTATTTTGAATCGTAAGTTGTGGTAATGACGGACAGTAGTTTTATGTTGCCTGCTTAAAAAACGAGGTTTGGTAGGTAGGTATCGTTAGTAGGGGTGAAATGTCTTTAGTACTATATTCGAAAATGGTATTTTTAAATATAGTTGCAAATATAATCGTAAAAGTAATAAAAGAATAAATATTTATGAATCAATAGTTGGTATTGTTTTCAGAAGTATTAGCAGCACATTTTTCGTCTGTCATGTCGTTCGTCTTATTCATATGTACATACACATAAATCATATGTGTTGTCTTGTTCGAGAATATTTATAGGATGAGTATGAGGTATTTTACTACACAGCCTACAGCGACAGCCTCCGAGCAGTACTTTCGTTGGTAAGTGTGTGGTGGAGAGACCGGAGCGACATTGATGCAGAGTTGACAGTTATGGGGTGCTGGGTTAGAAAACCTACACGTGGTGCACCCTAGCAACGTTGGCGACGGCACTGTTTATCTGTGCTATTTAGAAGAGGGCATCACCACCAACGGACAATATTCTAGCACGAAGAGGAAACAATTTACTTCGGCCATTCGGTCGAGGTTTGCTCCAACAGAGTGAGCATGTTTGTCGATTCTTCTGTTGGCTCTTCGCTTTTCGGAGCAATGAGGAGGAAAACCTCGTTAGTAAATCAGGAACGTGGGACCCTTTCACGGATCGGAGTTTCTCCACTGTCAGTGGTGGAGAAAGAAGCACGGGCTCAGGGTGTACTCATACTGCCACCGAGCAGGTATTGGGTGATTTAATCTTCCTACCACTGTCGTCAAATAGTAATCTCGAGAAGAGCGTCGTGGTTATGTCTCCTGGTTCTACACGGGAGCGAGAGTGTTGGCTTAGCGGTCTGGAATGCGAAGAAGAAAACCTCTTTTAAAAAAATCCCCCTGTTCCGCGTTCTGGTGTGTGTTCAGGGGATGCATGGCTGATAGGTAGTCCAGTCGCAAGCACACTCCCAGCTGAGGCACCTGTAGACCCCTCACTCGGGCTCAAATTTATGCTTGCGCGGATATAGGGAAGAAGGGAAGCAGGAAACGGAAGCCTGTTGCAACAAATGACTTCTCATCTAACGTGGGAGAACAAGTACTTGGGATTCCTTTCGCGATAGGGCTCCTAAAAGTCAATTTGGTTGCTAGAAGCCAAAGTAGAACATCGAGACGATTGCGTTCCAGGTCCGTCGACCCTTGGGTCGAGTTCACAGAGGTAGAAATCTGCGGTAGCAGAAAACGCGGACGTTCCAGGGACTAGGAGAGTGATACGTCCCAGGAGATGCTACCGCCTGAAGTGGGGAGCAGCCGCAGACGCAAGCCACGCAAGTCAATCTCCTATCCCTTGAGGCTCTGTTTTTTAGAAAGCAGAAGCCTACAGACGGGTCAGAGCGGAGTGCGAAAGCGCATCGGAAGAAGAGATTGTGGGTCTCCTACAGAAGATCCGTGAGCCGGTGGATAAAGATTCTACCACCCAAACACCGGCGTCTTAGCAGGAGAGAGCAAACGTAGTGGTGGCTATAATTCAGGAGGTGGCCACCAAATCTAGAAGCCCGAAGAGCTCTTTTGTGGGGTCTCTGATGGATTCCTCTTTAGCTATCACTGGGGTCGTTGAGACCACCACTGCAAACGTGGCTCATCACCAGGTGACTAACGCTAGATTGACGGGGCAGGTAGAGGACGGGGTAGAGCTTAGTGCTCAGTTTGTCCAATATCGGGTGCAGGCGAACTATCATGAGCGACAGAACCCGGCTCAGCAGCAGACTGACCTCACCTCGTCTCTTCGTACCTAACTGTATCAAATTACTGACGTCCGCGTGTGCCGTACGGCGCCTAAATAGAGAGTTTACTCGGAGATGGTGCCCACGCTAGCGGGCATGCGCTAAGAGGGGTCTGGATATTGTAATAACAGCTGTTTCGGGATCCCTCCTATCTAGAGTGCAAAGTGGCACACCGTGTGGTTTTCGGTCGTCAGTCGGTAAGATTTCGACACAGCACCCCGCCGTAAACCCTAGTGGGGTGACAGCCCGAGTAGGTTTCCACACGGTTAGACAAAAAAACAGGGCTGACAGTTTATCATGTTAAGTGTGTAAACTTTACGCTGTCACAATGACTGTTATGCCTTTGACGTACCCAAGCGAGACGTGGAAAAGCATTTTATTGAGCTGTCTAAGTATGGGTCACCATACTACATTGTTTCCATTTCCAGTGAGTTGATGACCACAATTCTTGGATTCTACTCACTCAGCAGGCTCTTAAAAAACACTTAAGCCTCTCACACATTTTTACGTAGATATTATTTTATATCCACTTATACATTGACTTATTTACATGTAGGGATTATTTTTCAATAAATTTTATTTCGAGATATTTTCTATCATGGAATCATTTCCTTTTTAAATAACTAATACCTCATTTCCACTAAGTTTTAATGTAAAAAAAAATGTACGGGTAATAGCGTACTTATTTATCTTCTAAACACATATTGTTTCATGCATGTCTTTGCCCGGCCGAAAATGTCTGGACCAATGGCACATTTCCTTCATTCATTTTATTCTAAAATAGTACATATCGAGTAATGTTGAGTGTTCATTCATCTGTAAAAACTTTATTCAAATATCAGCAACAATGTAAGAGTCAGTTTCATAGTCTTCAGTAGCAGTTTCGCAGAAAATGCATGGTACAGTTTTGTATCACAAGGTTTTTAATTATTATTTAAATTAACAACTTAGTTCATTTCTTTAGAATGTTAATGATATCTAGTTTCTTTCATAGTTATGGCACTGTTAGGTAATAGCATACGAATACTGTTGACCTTTACAGTAATTGAATAGAGATGAGACAGCAAAGACCTTTGTCTATCAAATTGTAATTTCAAGACACGTGGTAATGGCCGGTTCTTTGTCCTGTCCATTCTAAGAAAATCAACCTTGTAAATAGATGGATATAGTGTCTATATATAACCAGAACAAGACTTTGTGTAGTCAAACCTGATCTATGTTAAATAAAGCCTTTGTCTCCTTTCATATGCCGCATTTTTTATATTTAGGTCAAATTGTACAGATAAATAATTAATGGTCTAATCATCTCGTTGAGCGATGAGTTAGTGCTTAACAACTTTTCTATCTTTAAGTAAAATATATCATAGGGATTGTTTTAACGTTCTCACAACTATGACGAAACTAGTTTTTAGAAAATATTAATGTTCGAGACATTGAAATAGTTAAATATTTCAATCATCTTACAGCTAACGCTGAATTAGTGGCAATTTTAACCACTGATGATGTATTTCAATGAATCATTGACGAATTATTTGAAATATGTTCAAATAAGTCAGCTTGAGACCACGGCCAATGCAACTTAGTAGAAGCATCAGGTAATTTAAAGCAGGTAGCTTCATATTAGCTTGTAGTAGAACCACGCTGATTGCAGCATGAACGGGCCGGCTCGACCTTGGTACTTAGTATAAATTTAAATATCACAAGTAAAAAATATTAATGCGTCTGCATTGCATCAAAGATTGAGTGTTTGCTGAAATTGTACTTTGTGTTCAACATACGAGTATATCTGAATAGCGTAACGTGGAGTATACTTTCTGTAGAAGTATAAGCTCAAAAAAAAAACAAGTACCTGTAGGGTATCTGTTCTACACTTAACACAGTTTGACAGCTCTCTTTTTTGGTGAGAGTCGCCAAGACTTGGAACGACCTGCCTGGGTCTATTTTTCCTGATGACATGAACTCTGCAGCCTTTAAGAGTAGAGTGAACAGGTATCTTTTGGATGGGCGTGTACTACCTTCGTCTTCATCTGCACTTTCCATCAGGTGAGATAGAGGACAAACGCCTATTCCACTACAGACGTAAAAAAAAAAAAAAAACTAATGGTTTAACATTTATCTAGAAAGCCAAAACAACTTCCATCTTAACTCTAAGTTATTTTACATTTCACTAATAAGTAAGAGAATTTAATAGCTTAAAAGTATGAACAGATTATTTTCTTTGTATTTCTTATATTTATAAATCAGTTTTAATAAGGAAAAGTAACAAATTTTTGATTAAATGAATAAGTTTAATACCTTTTCCTGCATTAGGAAAAGTATTTTCGGTCTTTTTTTGTTAAGTAGATATTAACGTATTTTGTTTAGTGTTATTAATACAGAAATTAGATATATACTTTTTAAATAAGTATCTCTTCATTAAAAACGTAAACCAAAGAATGTATAAGTTAGGACGTGAGAATGTACGGTAAGATATACTTGTGGAGGAGCGGGTGTTATGTTTCACCAACAAAAGGGAAGATTCTCTAACCAAGCGAGGTAATCATGCCTGGCGGACCATGGCCTAATGGTTGCACACCGTTGTCATCACAGTGTTTCACAGGGGACGCGTGAAGGCTGAATCAGGGCGGTTTTTCCCCTGCCAACGGTTCCTTAATTCGTTGCCCCGTGAATAGTGGCAGGTTCTGGGGTGAATTTATTCTTATGTTGTGATGGAAGTGGGATTGTTATGCTCTTCAGGCCGCCTCGACGGTCAGCCCAAGCCTTCCGTGTCATGTCCGATGTGCTTGACATTTCACACCGCGTAGCGGTCTATGAAGCGTCAGGTTTTTGCTTTTGTTTCTTGTTACGGTGGCCACTATTTACCTGCACACATTGCACCTATTCAGGCAAGTTGATACAGGTGTCACAGGCCGGTATGCTCCTACAACACGGAAGAAGATCCTCCGACCAGGTGAGGTGATCATGCCTGGTGGGTTACTGCCCAACGGTTGATGTTTATGTGTTGTATATATGCTAATCGGTACGAGAACTTCTGTATCATAATACAGTATTAGTTACTCCGTAGTTCGACGTGTCTTCGATAGATGGCGTTATAATCTATTTTTATTACCGCTGTATATGTATGAAAGTCGTCATACCCTTTTTAAGCAAAATGTTTAAAAAAATTGAGAATTATAATACGTGAAAACGGGCATAATCATAACCGGATTCGTCTTTCAGCGAATCTTTAGAAAGAGTAGAAGATAGTGGAGAACGTAAAAAAGAAGTCATGTGTTCTTATTAAGGTAAGGGTAAAAGTACATAATTCAAACAATTACAACATTCATGTCTAGATATACATTCATAAACACAAATATATATACATATACAATGTGCCCGATTATTGAAGGGAGAGATAATATTGCCTGGTTCTCCTTCTAAACGCTTACAGAGCAGGGTTATTACGTATTACCAGCGAGAAGGTATTCCACAGACACACAGTCACGATATTAAAGGAGTTGTCTGAACTATTTGTTCTACGGAGAGGAGTTCGAAAGAACAGAGAAGAGGAGGAGCGACAGCGATTACTTTTGGAAACAAAGTGCTCAGCGCTCACGGAAGCATGAAGAAAAATCTGGATTGTATAATGTTGAAAAGAGTAAGGAAGGGATTCAGTTTTCTCCGATATTCTGAAACATGATTGAAATTTCACAAGAAAAATATGAACCGGATATATAAATTTTGCGTTCGGTCTAGCTTGTCTCAGAGTTCTTTATTGGCATCAAGAACAGAGACATCGGTCATAGTCAATAGACTGATTATCTTCTTTATGTCTTCTTTTTCTCAATCTCTTCTCCGTCCCCTTCCTGACTATTGTGAAGAAGCGCTTTAGTTTGAAAAAGAAGAAACCTTTGAAGACATTTAAGTAAGTGATATGATCAGAAAAGCCTTTTACGCACCTCTGTTGTACAACAACAACTGTTGTTAACATAATAAGTTGTAGTTCATAAAACATCAACATTTTTAACGTCTGACGAATGTGTATAACGATTTTATTTAAAAAAGATTGGAAATAATGAAGCATGGTCAAAACTATAATACAACTATGATACTATGCCTTTAGCATTTATGAAAATCAAGATAGAACGTCACCCTGGGGCATACCAGCAGTAAGGTCACACCACTTGGATTGTGACTTTTCTGAGTGAACCACTTTTGAGCGTTCCCGAAGATAAAAACTAAACCAAGCAATTACATGATTAGAACATTTAGAAACAATCACAAAGGCACTGCTGCACTCCAGTAGTATAAAAATGTTCGTTGTTTATTTGCCTGGCTACAGAATTTATTATATCATATCAGTCTAGCTTGATATGGGAGTCAATATCAATCATGCCGGGTAGCAGGGTGGCTTTTCAGTTGGGTTTGAACAATATTCTGAAGCACTTCGGAATGAATCAGGAGAATAGTTATAAGACGAAACTAGAATACTGAGGACGGGTTAACAGTTTTAGTCAGAGAAATAGCCTGGGTCCTCTTCAAGACCAATGGGAACACGCTTTTTTTAAGAATGGAAAATTTAACATGGGTGATAACTAGTAGGAGCGCACTTATAACAGGCCGTACCAGTTGTTTTTGACTATCATCATCATCCATAGCTTTCGTAAAGATAGAATGTGTTTCTTTACGTAAAAACCTGTAAACGAGTTAAAAGAAAACTAGGTACATTAAGGTAACTGTAGACTAGATAGATAGCTGAAAGTAGATGATTTTTCTGAAATATGTACACAAGCCGAAGGAGTGAGAAAAAGCCTATTCAGTACTTTAAGATCAATAGCAGTAGAAGTTTCATTAGCTGCTTTAACAATAACAAGAGATCTAAGAAACGGTCATACCTGTGGTGAGTTCAGATTCTTTATGAAATCGTAAATGTGGCATCTTTTAGCATCTCGACACAGGCGACTGCAGCGATTCCAGAGCACTTTATAGTTTGACCGAATTAGTCAAAGTATGTAGGAGCTGTTTTTTATATCTTCTCATTACTCCTGCTTAGACATTAGTTGTTGAATCCCTTCGGAAAGCCAAGATCTGGTAAGATTTTTAACCCCGAATCCTTTATGCAGCGCATGTTTATCGTAACGATCAATAATCATTTCGTTGAATCTTTTAACTTTAGTGTCAACATCACTACAATTGTAAACATGGTGGTGACCAATCTATGTATGTTTTACATTTCTCTGAAGCTGCGAAAAGAATGTATTTGCTTAGGTTTAGGAGAAATGGTTTTTGTATGATAGGAAAATAGTATGAAAAAGGCACGGCAAACTGTCCATGAGTAAAGACTTGAGAAGACAAAATTGCTTCGTACTTTTTTGTTCCTTATTATTATTTTGTTATTCTGTCAAATATATCTCTTTTTCGCAGAGGTTGTTATCCTACGATAATTGGGTAGCAAAATGGTGTGGTCTTTGATATATAAATGTGTTTATATTAAAATTTGCAATATCAGTGTTGAAATACCTTTATATTTTTCAGTGAAACTTAATTGGTCATTTATCTGATATCAACTTACAATGGTCTTTAATCATAAACCCTTTAGGTAGGCAATTTAATATTTTACCTTAAATCTCAACGCTGTTCTCTCTAATCAAATTTTCCCGAGCACCATTCCCTTAACGAACTATTTATGAGCCGTTTGCATCTTCGGAACAAAGCTTCATGATTAATCGTTTGTTGAATGACATTTCGAAGTTTGCCAGCGAGTTTAACAACAAAGTTTTACTTAAATCACTTTTGCAACACGAACCCTAATTGCTATGAGTCAATTTTGACAGCTGATGGTCAAACAATATAAATGAATATTGACATAATTATAACAATTATGTCATTAAAACTCTATTACTATACCGTAGCAGATCTTGTTGATTCTTACTATTGTAGTTATAATGCTATTGAGATATATTTACTATACTTTAAATTAAGTCTAAATCATTATATTTGACCGACTTAGGGATATTAAGGTAAGAAGGTTAAGGGCTTGATTTTATTTAATTTTGGGCAAGTAAGGTGATCACATTTTTTAAATTAATTTTAGACTATGGATAGACATACTAAACATTTATGTATTAACCACTTTTTTTAATATAGGCACTTCTCAGTTTGTATTAAACAATTTGTCTCACAAAATTCCAATTCTCTTACACTGTACCGAGAAATTACAACTTCAAATTATTTTCAACATATTTATAAAGTTTGCTGTTTTGTTTTAATAAAAGGAAAACGCAGAATATATTATAAGCTTATCACTAAGAAGTTATAAGGGTCAAGTGAAGTAAACAAGGGGACACTGTCGGTTGTAGTTTTAACGACATATTAGTATTGATCATATTTCCCCACAATAACAAGATGGCTGCCAAATCGAAGACATCCTTGCTCTAACCATAAAAAGTAGCTTTGCCTTGAAGTGTTTCTCTCGGTTGTTTTAATAATACGTGATCCGGTTTGCCAATTCCTCTGAAGGTTTTCAATTGGGTTCGGATAATCTGTGTTCTGTGTTATCGTTTGCAAAATATTACCTTCTAGCTTTTGCCCCGATTTTCACTAAATAAGATTTTATCCATAAATTTAACCATGACTTGTGAACAGAATTTTACTAAGCAAATCTACTCTGGAGACATTAGTGCAAAATTCCAAATTAATTGGCTGACAAGTTGAAACATGAAAGTGTAGAAACAAAATCTTATCTAAGACAGTTAGTATTATTATATTCTTACAGTATAGAGATTTATGCGTGTGTTTAATAATATGTATCAATAAACAAGAATAGGAATACCAATGAAAAGAATTTAATATTAAAAAAATAATTAGTTTCTTTATTACTTCTGTAAAATTTGTATTTAATGACTGTTTTTGTTATATTTACTTAAAAAACTTTGGTGTAATAAATATATTTTTGTGCACCATTATATTTTAGGCAGGATAATATAGTACGTATCAGAATAAGTGAAAAGACAATTTAAAAAAACAAGAAACCTAGTACTGTCCCGTTCCGCAGAAAACTGATTGGGTATGATATCCCAAGTTTTTCTATTGATTCCACCCTTGCTGGAACACAAGTTATAAGATGTAGTTCAACAATATAATTTACAACGTTTATTGAATTCAAGAATGAAATGACATAAATTATTTCGACCTTTGATCCATCCGTAGATTGTTTTTTGAATAAATAATGCAGTTATGATGATATAAAAAGTTTCGTTAGATTGTAAAACAGCTGATTGGCTAGTATTTTTGAGGTAGGATAATGCACGATGCATCCAACCTTGCCTCGACACAAATGTAACTTTTTTTTTATATTTAACCTACCAAAGTGACTCTAATCTGCCTGATGTAAAGCATAAATAGAATCCAAAAGCGGTGGTCGCCATACTCACTGCGAATGACAACAGTGCAATATGGCGACCCACGCTATGGCGGCCTAGTGAGATGCTTTTTTACGCCCCGCTTAAAGGACCCGGGATCGTAGTGGGAGGGAAACACGTACGTTGGTAATGAATTGCAGGCTTTAACTGATCTGCACAGGAAGGAAGAGCCGAATCGTTTAGTTTGGGAGCGTATGTCTACCATTCTGAAACGGTGACTTCCAAGGCCAGCACGAGTTGCCCTATAGAGGAACGGAGAGGATGGGATCAGTTGGAAGAGCTCATCAGAATACTCTCCATGATAAAGACGATAGAGGACTTCCATAGAGGCGACAACTCTTCGCAACTGCAGAGACTCAAGGGATTCAGTGACTTCTGGATTATTGATAATCCGGACTGCTGGATGCTGTAACCGATCCAAAACGTCCAGCAAATACTGCGCGGCCAATATTCATACCCAGGATACTGAGATTGTCCTGCAGTGGCAGTTGAATGTTCTGAAAAGTGGGGAGGGGAAGGAATAGAGACTTTTTGGCAGAGGGCGCGCACACCTGTGTTTTCTTGGTGTTGAACTCGACCAGATTCTCATAACCCCAATGAGAAATGCGGCCTAAGCCCCGGTCGAGCTCAGTGACAAACTTTTGTCACTTTTCCTCAACGTCCGGTGATTTGGCTGTAGGGTGACCATAGTAACGTCCATGAACCGTACTATCGTCTGCATAGTAATGTATATCACCGTGGGTCAACATGTCATTGATATGCAGAAGAAAGAGTGTAGGTGACAGGACGGAACCTTGAGGTACACCAGCATTAACCTGCTGAAAATTGGAGGTAGAGCCGTCGCAAAGGACTCTAATGCGACGCTCATGCAGAAATGCGGCCA
Source organism: Hypercompe scribonia (assembly GCA_949316085.1). Taxonomy (NCBI): domain Eukaryota; kingdom Metazoa; phylum Arthropoda; class Insecta; order Lepidoptera; family Erebidae; genus Hypercompe; species Hypercompe scribonia. Next base: position 16,317,712 of record OX438969.1, on the reverse strand, counting down.
CCCAGCTGCAGAGTTTGGGGGCCAGGCCGAATGACAGAAGTTTGAAGAGGAGCGAACGGTGCCAGACCCTATCGAAAGCCTTGGCCATATCGAAGCTGATAGCCAAAACTCCAAAGGTGTGTAAAGAACGCAAGAAGATCACCCGTGAATCGGTTCGGTCTGAAGTCGTATTGCTGATCATTTAACAACGAGTGATCCTCCAGGTGACGGACTAGTTGTTTATTAATGACACGTTCGAGCACCTTGCAGATAATGGAAGTGATGGCTATAAGTCGGTAATTGGCCGAGTTGGAGCGGTCGCCTTTTTTGGGGATGGGTTGGACATTCGCCTCTCTCCAGATCTCCGGAACAACCCCGGAGGGTCAAGACAGGCGGTATAGGCGCGTCAATGCTGGAGACAACTCTGGAGCGCAGTTCTTAAGAACTACCGCTGGAATACCGTCTGGTCCACTGGCTTTCCAGACGTCGAGTGACCGTAGCTCCGCACGGACGTCATTTTGCCGAATTCGAATATCCCGCATTGTAAAGTCGTAGGTCGGAATGGTGGGCGGTTGTAGACCATGGTCCTCGATTCGGGAGTTGGCTGCAAAAAGGTCAGCGAGCAGATTCGCTTTCTCTTGCGATTGATGGGCGAGCGATCCGTCGGGATACTTCAGTGGTGGTAGCGAGGATTGGCAGTGATTGGACTGCACGGCTTTGGCCAATTGCCAGAACTTACGGTTACCCGTAGAGTGTACGATGAGTTCTTGGCCAGTCCGTGCAACGCGCTGGGCATCCGCTCTGATGTAAGCCCTCTTGCATTCCCTGGTGGCTTTGTTGTACGCTGCTTTTAGGCGATCTACGTCTGGATGGCCTTGAGCGTGGCCGCTGGCCCATGCACGATAGGCTGCTTGCTTTTGAGTAACAGCGTGAGCGCACTTACGATTGAACTAGGGGCGGGCCTTCGTGCTGGGGACCTCACTATAGGGAATATAATATTCCATAGCGACAGTGATCTCGCCAGCAACGGCAAATGCACTTTGTGAAAGATCCCTGTCTTTGATGCAGCATTGAGCCCAGGGGATTGATGCAAATTAATTTATTTATTTATTTGTTATACATCATGCACTTTATGTACATAGGCGGACTTAATGCCTAAGGCATTCTCTACCAGTCGACCTTTGGGTGATGCAGAGAAAATAGGAAGTAGGTGCGTTTCAGGTGATGTTGAATAACAGAAATAAACATATATGTACAAACTTATCATATACTAAAATTTATATAAATACATAAATAGATACATATACATACTTAAGTGGATATAAATCTATATACATACATACATACATACACAAATAAATATCATAACAAGTATAAGATGATAATCATGTATTGGTGGATTCTGACAGTTGCTTCAGTAGACACTGCTTCACTTTTTTTTTGAAAGAAAAACCGTTGGTAGCCATCCTGACCTCGAGGGGAAGCTCATTCTAGAGAAGAACAGACTGCACAAAGAAAGATGAGCCAACAAACTCAGATGTATGGGAGGGGCAACGAAGGAGAAGATTGTTAGAGGACCGAAGCTTTCTGTCGTGATTGCTACATATGAGTTGGAAATAGCATTTTAAATATGTTGGCGAAGATGGGTTATTGAGTATAGAGTATAGGACAGAGAGCGCGCGTAATTTTCGGCGTAGATGAATTGGTAGCCAGTTGAGCTGCGAACGTAAAGAGGATACATGGTCATATTTACGGAGATTATAAACAAATCGAATGCAGTTATTAAGATTATTATAATTAATCTCGCATTCCATCCCAGTCTGCTGAGAGTGCCATAACAGTCGTCTCGCCGCCACAGGTAGTGGCGGGTCAACAAGGATGGACAAGTGGTGGACACCAGGCAGTGATCGGAGAATCCGAGGGGAGAGAGCCGATACTGAGTATTGCGCTGGGTGACTCGTCAGCAGTAGGTCTAGCAAAGAGGGCGCTTGACTTGTTATGTCTGGTATCCTGGTGGGCTAGAGTACCAGTTGGGTGAGGTCATGCGTGAGAGCGAATGCGTGGGCAGTTCGACCTGCATGGTCAGTTCTGGAGGACCCCAACCAGAACTCACGGTGGCCGTTAAAATCTCCCAGAAACACCAGCTCAGCGGTCGGGAACTGCTCCTGTGCTTCATCTGCTGCCTGACTAAGATGGTCAAAAATGCGAGTTGTCTCAGAGTCTCCGGAATGGGATCGATAGAGGCACGCGTAGATTCGGCTTGTAGATCCGAAATCTACGTGGAGCCAGAGGATAGAGAAGTATGGCTCCACAAGGCAGCGCAAACGGCGGTAACAAACATCCACCCTGACGAAAAGACAAACTCCAGCCTTTGCGAGAAAACATTCCTCAAGTATATAGCCGGGATTGTGGAGATAAGCCGTGTCATCAGGGCGGCGCATTTGTGTCTCTCAAAGACACTGTTACAAATAAACTTTCGAAATAAAGAAGAGTAAACAAGAAAAACGTTACGGTCGAGTTGACCCATGCAACGTTCACGTATACAGTTACAATTAGGTCTTGCCAAATATAATACAATAATTTGCTAGTATTAAAATTTAAATTTTAACACAATAATGCCTAAATAAAAATATAAAATTACATTTAAATCATAATTGCATATGATAAACAAATCATTATGACCTATGTTCACAACTCAATATAAATGTTACCTTGAGTATATATAAAAAAATAATGTTGAATGGAATATCTTCTCCAAAGTTGCCCTAAATGCCTTGCCTTATTTATTATTACTATGCTAATTAAAAAATTACAACTATTTTGAAATCAAGCAAGGATTAATATATTCAAAACAGAACCGTAAGAAATAAAAAGGTAACTAACAACTAGTTAATCAATTACATATAATGCAAAAAGGATATGACCATGTGGCTTTATAAATTCTAGTTGATGTCTAGTAAATTTTTCTGTTACGTCAAGTATGTACCTATACTGCTTACAATTGTCATGCTAGAAAAGATTTATCATACATTTGGATGTCCTAACAGATCTTATCCTTGTGAGTTGTTACATGACTGAATAAATACAAGAAGGTAAAACCTCTCGGACAAAACCTAAGGAAAAACCAGAATAAATCAAAACATTGCTAAAATTTTTGTAGTAATGAACCCGAGCTACTTCTTTTGCTGTACTAAAAGAAAATTATAGACAAAATATGTTTTTGAGTTATTTAACAAGTTACGGTTTTTAGCATGTCAAAATCTTTAACCTTTCGGCTTGCGAGCTCTTTAGGTCTATTTTCAGAAACAATGTCAAGGCTCTCTGATAGATTAGAAATGTTTTCTCTACTAGACATAGATTTATCTTCATATGTGAGATACAGCGGTGAAAGTTTCTGTGTGAGATCTGTCCCGAGCATTTATCTTAATGAATTAGTAATTTCTGATTATTTGTAAACTATTTAATATAAACTTTCGTGAACTTTTCTAATACTGTAATTTTATGTAAGTGCACCGAGACGGGTAAATTAAAACAAAATGAGTATTTAAAAAATAGCCCCGAGATAGGTTGTCTCAGTAAGCAACATCAATTAGTGTAGTTAAGCCATAAAACAATAACAGTCACAAAATAATTTAAATATAAAAGACTTTTTTGAATTGGTGCGCATTTAGATATTTTATGTGACACCTGCAGCCGGAAGTCGTTATCTGCAGCCTGCCTGGACCGCACTGTGAGCGCGATAACGACTTTGAATATGACAGAGTTTAAGTTCGATTAATAACATTTCGTTTTAAAACTTAGCAACCTTAACATAACGATGTATTTAGATAAGGTACTCGTGAATAAAATGTGTTAATTACCTACATATTACTCGTACATCTTGAAAAAACTCAATATTCACGTAAGTAATATAACTACTTTTATACTTAATAAATACCATATATCAAACTATGAATTACTCTTATAAAATATGTATGAATGAAACAATTGTAATAAAATGATTTACATTAAAAAAGACTGTATTCTAATCTTAAGTTAGTATTGACCATAACTTAGTTATTTGCACTAGAACCATATATTTTTGTTTAAATTATTTTATTAAAATATATATACATATATACTAATTTAAATCTGGTGATTGTGGCGACTTCCACATGCAGTACTAACAGAAAAACATACTACAGCGCTATCTAGCGAAGATATATCGAACCACGGAGTATAATGAACTACAGAGCAACTACTGATCTTGTATCGTGAAATAGAGATTCTCGTGACGATTAGCATATATACGACATCCCAACATCAACTGTTGGGTCGCGGCCCGCCAGGCATGATCACCTCACCTGTTCGGAGGATCCTCCCTTTGTGTCAGAGGGACGTGACGTCCCTCCACAGTGGTTTTTTCACTACCTATGTGTAAAACTTATAGTAAATATATTGACGTAGAGCTACATGAACAGCCTCTTTCTAGAGTTAGTTAGATATGAAGTCTACATAAGTAATAAATTTGTTAAATAATATAGGTAGGTTTGAAGTTTTAACACAACAAATTAATGCCAAGTTTATTATGGTGCCGTACTTATGTATATTATATTATATTCAATAGTCGTTTTTCTTCGAAGAGTAGGAAGGAATACCAGAAACAGCAAAGAGTGATAGTTATTGGAGAACTACTGATATGGTAAAATTGAGAGTTATCAGTACAAGGCAGCTTATTGAGAAAATTTAGATTTCTTTTTAAGTTTAAGGAAAGATTGTTAAATTCTATTAAAGTCTATTTTCTTCTCATTGAGCTGTAAAATTGTTAAAATCGAAGTTTACTTTTGTTTCCTTCAAGCTAAATCGATGATGTTGATATACTAGCCGATGATGTACTTCTAGCACGAAAACCAGCCATTATAGTGCACAAGCGTGTGCGCAAACACAGGTCCACTCTCGGTTCCCTCACTTTCACAATCCAATGGGACGACTATCCAACCTGGCCAGAAAGATGACACGATTTTATAATCAGAAAAACTTAATAACACTTTTTGATTCGAGCTGGGAATCGAACCCGAGATTTCTTGATCGACAGTCATCTAGATCAACGAAGCATTGAGAATTATAATCTGACGTAAAAGTAAAAGTAAGAAGTACTTACTTTCGTAATTATAGTATAGTATATATATATATATTTATTTACGAGTATAGATACTGCTAAATTATGAGTATTTTGTACAGTCCTTCGACTACCCCTTGTAACGCTAGATGGACTGCTAAATTTATTATTTAACGCCCTTTGTAGGCGGTAAACAAACCAATGTGTCATTATTAATGAGATTAAGATAGGTCTTAAGAGGCTGGATATTTGGATACCACTTAAACTTTGTCAGTCAAATGTAATGTAATATGATTATTTAAAGTTAGTGACCTCTTTTTTTAGTTGTGGTTAGTCAAGTATTGAATTTTAAAAATTAAATAGGGTTATTTACTGATAATTAAAAGGATTTTATTCGAAAGGCCAGCGTTTTTTTTATGTAGGTAATAAAATTTCATTTTAGGCTTAACAGGTTTTCAGTTTATGAGGTGACAGGCGTTATCCGTATGGCGACGTATTAAAAATATAGAATGTCAGTATCGCTATTCGTTCCATGGGTGTCCTGGGAACAAACTACACAGGAAAACATCACTGCAAAAAAACTGCCAGTGTGGTATATTACGCCAAAAGCTCCTTTCGAACGAGTGGCAGGTCCAGCAATGGACTATTAAAAGCTGTTGATGATGATAATGAGGTTCTTGATTTATCAAGTACATAACGTCGATGGTGGTACAGGAAAATACTTGGATATCTTTATCTTTAAACAGAAGTAGTAAGTTCCGAAGAAGACTACAACTTACGTGTGCTGCTGCAGTAAAAATACACAACTTAAAAATACATAAACAGTCTTCTTCGACAGTTAATTAGAGACGCCACCGACATAAATCATAAATTTGTACAACGATAAAGGAAGTTCTAATTCAACAAATGGCGCCGGAAGCATAAGTGAGTAACAACTTTGATAAAGTTGCGATGCATGGCAACTAAGCGATTCTCTTTTAATTACACAGGCGGGAAACAAAATATTGTTTACAATAATACTGATATCAAACATTGCTATAAAATATGCCAGTATGGAACGATTTTAAACAATGAAACATTTAAACAAATATTTACTCTTGCCGAACAAACTGGCAGCTTTCATAATTTTATGAAGGTGTACGTTATAAATCTGTTTGAAACCGGATGCCCAACCCTCGGTACGTGCTGAGACAATTCAGAAAAAAATAATCCGATGTGATTTTTTATTCCTTGCTGCTTTAAAATGTATGTATACAGAATGCTTAAATTTGTGCAAATTCCGTAATACTAGACAAATATTGTCAGATAACATCAACACTTATATCACTTGTTGTCTTGTGTTTGGACCAAAGTCCGACCTGGGAATCGAACCCGAGACTTCGTTTGTAAGATCTGCAAATATTTGTTTCAAAGTTTGGGTGTTTTCTATGTATAACATGTATGTATTTACAAAAAAAAAAGTATATAAGTATTCTATCAGTCAGTCTAGTTATCATAGCGCAAGCTCTGACGTTGTGTGTCAAATGTCTGAAATATTTATTTATTTATTTATTTTATATCACTAGCCAGTACTGTCACAATGTGTGATCTTATCATCTTTTGCAAGTAACTGGAGCTATGCTACGCGAACAAAGAGAAAAATTGAGTGCATAACAAGTAAATTATTATTTAATTTTACTTAAGGTGTAGCTAAATGCAACAGGATGGTGATAGGCCGTCACCGTTACTATAAGCTACACCCTACAATCACCAACCCTGGGTGGGTTATAATATAGAATATAGAATAATGCGTGTTATAATTTAAACTACATTTAAACAACTTTTTTCCATGCCACCATAGTGTGAGTCACCACACTGCATTGTCTGCATTCACAATGAGTGTGGTGACCACCATTCTTGGATTTTATTTATGCTTTTCACCAGGCAGAGTAAAATTACTTTGGCAGGAAATGAATAAAAAAAGCTATATTTGTACAAATACTTTTTATGAACCACTTACCCAGCCTTATAATCCACATTGAATTACTTTTTGAGATCTTTTACAAAGCCACAGCAACAACAATATGCGATAATGTGCCACTCAAAATCATTATCGAAAAAGGCTTTCAGCCGCTTCATTCATTTTCACGATTATTTAAAAGTTAATAGCCCCTATTGGCTCTGAGTCAGGTAAATTGTTGTAGCTTTTCAAGTAAGAACTGTTAATATTTATCTTTTGGAACGAAAGATTTTTTTCAGAATAAGTTAGGTTTCTAGAGAACGTAGGCGAATAAACAATTTAGAACTTCTTGCGAAATTTTTTCCTCTATGTTTATATTTTGTACAACCTACTCTAGTCTGTGTACTTTACATTAGAATAGAGAAACTTTCTTCACCCCTACACGTGGGAGTTACTGTTAGTACGCAAAATGTCTCGAGTTAACACCTGCATATAGTTATCTATCCGTGCGCGTCGCTTTGCTACATATACGAGTGGTATGTTCTCTTGGGACTGCTAACAAGCACCACTAAGTTAAAAATTTCTATTCAGAAAGGATAACTTTTCCAACTACTTTATTAAGTAAGCTCATCTTATACCATTACGTAGTGTAAAACATACATATAATTTAAATATGTGTTTCTGTATTCACAAATATGTATTTTCAATCTATAAATATTTTGATACGATTCAGACTCAAAACCGATTCAGTTTTTGGTTCATAGGAAAAAAAACATCTGGTTGCCTTATGTCAACTAAAATTTTATTTCCGATTTATCGCAATTAAAAGTATTTTTTTATAGAGATAATATAATACAATACAATAATAATAAAATTTTATAATAATCCTGAACTATCTATAAAATTTAGACCACATGTTTTGGTAAACAACTTTGATGATTAGAAAACACATTATTTACTTTTCTACTTCTTTTTAAAAGACAACGCACGCACTAGGAATAAATTCTGTGTCGCGGGGGACTTTACAAACATACAAGTACATGAAACGGACACAAAGAACATCCAGACTCAGAACAACAATTTGTGGATCACAAAAAGTGTTGTCTCACGTGGAATTTGAATCCACAGCACTCAATGCAGTAGAAAACATACAAACAGACACGAGATGACTACGCCAGTGTTTGATAGTAGCACTTTCTGTCTGATAGCAATATTTTAAATAAAGCAAGTACATAGTTGTATAATTGAAATAAGAAGTTCTCAAATTCTAATTTATCTACAGGTATATTTAAAATTCAATAAGTATCTCCCCGGTACTATTCGATATTAAGTCGTAAAAATCTATCTTCATTTAAAACACAGAAAATATAACTGTGGCAACTTCCACATACATACATCGTGAAATCAAAGGCACACCGAACTACGGAGTAACTAATCCTTTATCGCGATATAAAAGTTCTCGTGCTGATTAGCATATACTTAGTCTGGCCATAAATACTGTTACACTTAATTATAAAAAAATATTACATTTGAATTTCGAATCTGTCATTTTTATACGATTGTTCATTGTGTTTTCTCATTTTGGCGCCAATACATTGTAAAATATTTTGCGATATTAAAATGGTGTGGGGTGATAAAGAGAACCTCATCGCTGTGATAGCATTACACAAAGTAGGTATGGAGCCAAATGCAATTTTTAAAACTCTCCATACACTTGGTATTAGTAAAATGTTTGTGTACCGGGCTATTAATAGGTACAATGAGACCTCCTCTGTTTGTGACAGAAAAAGATCTGGCCGTCCACGTAGTGTTCGTACGAAAAAGGTGGTCAAAGCAGTAAGGGAAAGAATTCGAAGAAATCCTGTCCGAAAGCAAAAGATTTTATCTCGGGAAATGAAGATAGCACCTAGAACCATGTCGCGTATTTTAAAAGATGACTTAGGACTTGCAGCCTATAAGAGACGCACTGGCCATTTCTTAACTGATAATTTAAAGAAGAATAGGGTGGTAAAATCGAAACAACTACTGAAGCGGTACGCAAAGGGAGGTCACAGAAAAATTTTGTTTACGGATGAGAAAATTTTTACAATTGAGCAACATTTTAACAAACAAAATGACCGTATTTATGCTCAAAGCTCTAAGGAAGCTTCCCAATTAGTCGACAGAGTGCAACGTGGACATTATCCGACTTCAGTGATGGTTTGGTGGGGTGTTAGCTATGAAGGAGTGACTGAGCCATATTTTTGTGAAAAAGGTATCAAAACATCGGCACAAGTGTATCAAGATACCATTCTTGAGAAGGTAGTTAAGCCCCTTAACATCACCATGTTCAATAACCAAGTATGGTCCTTCCAGCAAGACTCGGCGCCGGGTCATAAAGCTCGGTCCACGCAGTCTTGGTTGGAATCGAACGTTTCGGACTTCATCAGAGCTGAAGACTGGCCGTCGTCTAGTCCCGATCTTAATCCGCTGGATTATGATTTGTGGTCAGTTTTAGAGAGTACAGCTTGCTCTAAACGCCATGATAATTTGGAGTCCCTAAAACAATCTATACGATTGGCAGTGAAGAATTTTCCCATGGAAAGAGTGCGTGCTTCTATTGATAACTGGCCTCATCGTTTAAAGGACTGTATTGCAGCCAATGGAGACCACTTCGAATAAGCTTTTTATATTTTTAATTGTTTTATATTTATGTATTAAACTGACACACTGTAAAAGTAATAAATGTTATTTGCAGTTAACAATTTTCTTTTTTCTTTATTACAATATTTATGGCAAGACTAGGTATACAACATCCCAACATCATTCGTTGGACCGCGCCCCATTAGGCATGATCACCACGCCTGGTTGGAGGATCCTGCCTTTGTGTTAGAGGGGCATAATACCCGTTCTTCCACATAACCATAGGGAGATTTTAATTTTTCATTTATATACTTCATACAGGGTGAGCCACGAATTAGTTAACATTTGAAAAATCGTAGAAAAAAATCATTTGATAAATTATTAAAATTATTTATTTACAAGAAAACTAATTAGTTAGAATTTATTTTTTAAAATTATATCGTCTAAATGACCACCATTTCGACATTTACACTCTTCTAAGGCAGCACCGAAATTTTCGAATACTCGTCGGCAAAGAGACCGCGGAGATTATGGGTGGCCATGGAATGTGGCCTCCTCTGGAAATCCTTAATATTTGTTCGCAAATTCCAGTAGCATCAGTCCCAAGATCTCCCATAACATTTATACATATGAGTATTCAGCAAGATTAACAATATCTGAACGGCAGCGAGAATCTTCAAAAAAACAAGGTCAAATGATTTCTTTTGCTGCAATTGCAGCCCATACAGTTCCTTTGGGAGAATGAAGAGGTCTCTCGTGTTTCGCTTTGGGATTTTCACTGCTCCAATACCTGCAATTATGTTTGTTTACATGTCCGTTGAGGTGACAACGGGCTTCTTCAAATGCAATGGGATTTGTGTAAATTTAAATCATTAAGTTTTAGTTCTTGCACTATCTGGATCTTATATAGATGTAATTTCAAATATAATTTCAAAATACCGGGTAAAGATTACGTCAAACAAAAGTGGAAACTTGCTGCACGTTCTATTCGGTCAGAGAAGTCCAAGGGCCTTCAGTTTGCTTCACATTTAGCGTAGATTCCTTCTCTTGGAATTTCTTCACTCATTTCTTTATTAAAGGAGCACTCGGACACTGGTTTAAGTCATGTAAATCATATTTAACGCGAAATAAGCGTCTCACTGCAATTAGCAAAGTGTTGTTTAAATAAAATTGTTTCACACAGTGGACGCGTTGCTGCCCCGTGAAGTGATCCATTGCGACTACCGAGAAACGAAATAGTGGTCAGACTCCTCCCCTAGATTTTAATTTTAACGAATTCTTGGCCTACCCTGTATCATTGACCAATGTAACTTTGTCTTACCTTGTCAGGTCTACTAACTTGTTGTAACCACAGATATTTTTTTAAACACGGTATCTTTTCATAATTAATATAATTATAATTAGCTTAAAAAGGGTACTAAGAAAAAAGATCTTCATTGGTTTAATTCATGTATTTCTTGAGAGATATAGAAATTGTAATTAAATGACCTTTTTCATCCCTAACTGATATTTTGCATAATGCTCCAAAGGTATCGTATCATTAAAAAAAAAATCGAATAGTAAAATTACCTTTAGGTGAGTAATTCTGCAGACAAAAACTAGTATATTATACATCAGGCACGAACGGAACACAAATCATTATTGTAGTTACATATCTCGTATCACTGGATCTTCTTCTCAATGTCAAAAGAACTTATATTTGTTGTTACTCTTTGTTGTCCTCATTTTATCTGATACTCTTAATACTCAATACAGAGAAAGCAATATTGTTATTTTCTGCAATAACAATTTTGTAAGATTAATTTCATTTATCTTTAGTGTTATGGACAAGTTCGTCGTATGCATAAATGTTCATGCTGAATTACACGTATAATATATACCTAAATTTTGCATTACAAAAAGCCATATAATACTTTTAAAAATCGTTAAAATAAATAATGATCCTAAAAAGAGTGATTAATAAACTTTTTTAGCCTACTTGTATTCATCTGGACTAATTCAATTCGATTGTCAATTTACAAATAATCCCTTTAAGAGCCCACAAACATTACATTAACGTATTAAGTTGTTTTCACTTTCAAATATTTGTGAACTCTTCTGTGTTCTGTGTGAGGTGAGAATACGCAATAAAGTTGTGCATGCACTCCGTATGCATACTGTAAAAAGCCAATAAGAGTTTAATGTTATTGCATTGACTTCATTTATTATTCGTCTTATATATACATTGTTTCACTTAAATCACGAATTTACTTAATTTAAAACTATCAGTTATATTCGTCTTTAGCTTAACATCATCGAGTCGTCAAATTATGCAATTCCAATAATGTACACTCACTACGATAAGCTGGATATAAATTAGTTTTGAACACTGAATACGTTAAAGTTCCCCGTAATATTGAATTCAATTTTATTGATAGCTTTCACTTGCAGTTTGCGGCGGCAGGTTACCTGCTAACAACGTATAATCGAAATTTTGCATTTTCGTTGAGGAAATTCAGTGACTATTCAGTAGGCGCATAGAACATAGTTCGTGTTGATTGCATTACCACCTGCCTAGTAAACAGCATCGGCGAAAATGAAGTTCGCATTGTCATCTTTTCTCATTCATATGCTTTTATACAGAATCATAATCTGCTTGAGTTTGCAAAACATAAAATAAGTGTTTACCTTTTATCTAGATGTTTATTTTCTATGACATCGTCATCGTCATCAAAGGACTTTAACAGTCTACTGCTGGATATAGGCGTCTCTTAAGCAAAGAGGTTTCGATCTATTATAGCACGTTGACAGGATGGGTTACTATAGAGTTTGTTACATGTTTTCCTTCTCTTACAGTGATATTACCTCGCACATTTTGTTCCCTTAGTCACGTCTTACAACACCCATGAGAAGAATAGAGGTACGTGACCATACGGAGATGCCGTTTTTACAAAGATGTATACTTCTGTAAGATAGTTCAGAACGATGGTTACTGGATACCATTGCAGCTTATTTCAAAGAAAAAATTATAATATAATAAACAAATATTTGACACACAACGTCATCTAGTTTCAAACTAAGCAGAGCTTATGCTATGATAACTAGACTGACTGATAGAATACTTATATCCCTTTTTTTGTGAATACATACATATTATACGTAGAAAACATCTAAATTTCAAGACAAATGTTTGCAGATCATACAAACATTTGGTCCGACCCGGGAATCGAACCCGAGACCTCAAACACAGCAGTCGCATTCACTATCGCTGCGCCACCGAGGTAGTTATACAGTTATAGTAACTTAATCTACTTGTATCACAGAGAATAATTAAAATATTTAAGGTGATAAGAAGCTACGTACAAGTACAAAAGAAGTCCGAAAGCAAACCTGTAAGCTCAGACGGTATCGAATAAAACTAGATGGTTCTGAAATAATAAACAACTTTTGCCGATAAAGTGTCTATTGTCTGCAGAAAACCAAAGTAGAGATAAACAGTTGTCGGAGCACGTCAATGGTTACAACTAGAGTTTGACACTTGTTGTTATAACTATTTGAACGGACTAGTTCAAAATACTTTTACATATTTTTTTTAATGTAAAGGTATTTTGAACTAGTCTTTTCAAATAGTTACCCAGTCTTTTTGAACAGGGTTAAAATAACATAAAATAAATTAATTAATTTTATGCAATGTTTGTTTGATAGAACGTGCAACTATGCAATGGTACTGAACTTTAAAACATTAAATTATGGAAAAAGTACTCAAAATCAATTGTAAATTATTTTTCAAAGGTCAATGATTTCCTATAATAATTTATCATTGCTATTCTAAGTATATTGTATTGACTAATTGGAACTTAAGAAATATGTCTAATCTAAGAAAATATACACTTATTAAGCCATTGTAAACGACGGTAGACAATAATTACTTTTCCAAATGTCAGAAGACAAATTTAGACAGAAACTTATTCGTAATCCTAAAAAGATTTTTAGATATTACAGATATTCACTATTTATTTAATATGATTAAATTAATAATCACGTTTTAGTTCATAATCAGAAACAAATTAGTAATAACAGTAACAGAATTATCAGCATATCTTGAATTATATTAATCAATGGAAAGCAATGTTGAAAATCAAAATACCAACAAAATAATCACTTCATTAACATCGTAGTTTAAACAACATTATTATAACGTGTTCTACATATTTAAATACTTAGCACAGAGCTCTGTTTGAAAATATAATAATATAAATACGAGTATTACTATGTTACCGTAGAGATAGTTTTAGTATAATTAATTAACAATATGATGTTCGTTGTTGTTAACTGTGCTCATTGTTTAAGATAAAGTGGGTTTGGATTGTGTAAGCCAAAAGTAACTAACGTACGAAAAAGGATTTTTAGTTTATCTATTCACACGTGAATTAACTGTATAAATGTTGTACATTTTTATATATTTGTTCAGAATGTATACGAATATGTATGAAAACACTATTGTGTTGAGGGCATACATACCATTCATTTTGTAGATATAGATCAAAAAATGAGAACAGCAGTGTTGATCATCATCATCATCTCAGTCAAAAGATATCCACTGCTAGACATAGGCCTTATTCAAGATTGTACACAATAACTGGTCTCGTGTTTTCCGCATCCAAGGACTTTCTCCAAGGACCCTCATTAGACAGTCGGACCACCTCATATCAACGCTGTGTTTTCAAGTACCCTGTCGTCTTTCAAGAACTTTATAGCTCCAACGGCCATCGTTTCTGTGCGCAAGGTGTCTCGCCCACCGCCACTTAAGTTTAGCAACTTTACGGGCAATATCTGCAGATTTCCTCAATCCTGTTTTGATCACGTGGAGAAACGTCGAGTATTGCTCTCTTCATTGTTCTTTGAGTGACTTTGAGCCTTCTAATGAAATCCAGATTAAGCGACCACATCTCTGTACCATAAATCATCACTAGCAACACTCAACGGTCAAAGATTTTTATTTTGAGACACTGTGGTATTACTGACGAGAAAACGTTACGCAGCTTCTCAAACGCTGCCTAACCTTTATCTGACGAGTCTTGATATCTGATCTTATAAACGGACTGTTATAGTGACGTTTTCATGTGAGCCCTTCAACACTTTGATGTATCGATAGTCAATTTAGCACCGCAAGAGAGACTCTGGCTCAAATCGAATCTTAATCGTATCAAAAGCTTTCTCATAGTCCACAAAGGCCAAGCATAGTGGAAGGTTATACTTCTTTGGACTTATGTATAATTTCGGATGGTCTGACAGGATCAGACTGACTAAAACCACACGGTGAGCCATTGCGCTTGAGGTAGGGTAGATCCGAAAATAGCTTTATTACGACAACCAGAACCTTTTTACCTGCTCGTTGGCGTGCCATGGAGCGTAGGACGACCGGTGGCTACAGATCTCTCTCGATGACTACAGTAAGGGGCCGACGCTGCACCGCGCAGGTGGAGCAGACCGCTCGATGGAGCAACTCGGATCTCGTCGTTAAAAATCTGCCAGCAACGATCTTCAGTTTCACCAACTGACTCTGCCCAAC
This sequence comes from Hypercompe scribonia, assembly GCA_949316085.1. Lineage (NCBI taxonomy): Eukaryota > Metazoa > Arthropoda > Insecta > Lepidoptera > Erebidae > Hypercompe > Hypercompe scribonia. The sequence continues at coordinate 16,302,523 of OX438969.1, read as the reverse complement.
AGACAGAGCCCTCCCTTGCTTTTGATAGCTTGGTCCTTAGGTTTACTCTATAGCCTCTTGAATATACAAAGTAGTAACTTGGCGTAGGTCTTTCCTCTGACACTTAGAGACCTATGTGTTGGGCTGCCGGTATATAGTCTCATCGTCTAAAAACTGCAGATTATGTGTCACTTTTCTTCTATGAGCTTGAGCGTATGGTCAGAGAACCTCTTAGCTCTATTTATAGGATGGGTTTGGATTAATCGACACCCGAGCACATGGTCAGTTTCCACTAGCCGGTTACTAGACTCGTTCATATCAACGCGACGGCAGCGTTATATGTACAAAGTATAATATTTCAGTTATCAGTGATGACTTGCCTTTGGACTGTATTTGCCTTTAAAATTTTTCTACTTTTATAATTAAACTGTCATCGAATAAAACTGATTATTGATGCTTCTTAACAAATCTTATTAGATAGTTTACACACGAACGTTATCTCCATTTTGTCGTATTGACTAATCTCTTAACCCCATTAACGATTCTATGCAAAGTTTCTTGGCTTAATCCACGACTTAATAGTGAGGGAGAGATATTGATTAAACGGCCCTTCCTTAGCATGTAGCTCATCTCATGTTAAAGGATAGCCTCGACTTTAGTTGCTAAATTCTAGAATCTATAGTATTAGGAGAAAGTATCTACGTTGATACCTTAATATAAAGTTTTCGTAGATTAAACAAATTGTTCAAAATCCCTAGAACTGTCCGTATGAAAAAAAAATACTTTACAAACACAAAATTATAAAAACGTGTCAATAAAAATCTGATTCCAATATTATGTTCAATTATTGTGAATATAAATAGAAAGCACAATTTATGTCTGTTTAACAACTTTTATCTACCTCCTAGTACCAACAATCAACTGTTAATCTTGCTTCTATGTAGTTGGAGTTAATGATCAGTAAAATATTGATTTTCATTTACTTCTTTCTTATTTACTTATATTACTTTTAAAGATAAAATCTTGTACTTGTGTTATCGCAAATCTGCGAATATCCTTATCCATCCAAATTCTTTCGTCCTATTTTAGGATCAGAAATATTAGGAACATAATATAATAATATTTATCATTAGGAGTAGAAATATAGGCCACGAACAGGCTTACGTAGCTAAAAAGAAAAGTTAAGACGCTTCGAAATATTTAATTTTTTAGCTTTTCAGCAATATTTTCGGTCGATTGCACTGTCTCCGTTGAAATATTTTGGTAGAGTTGAGAGTTGTCAAGATTCTATTCGTTTCACATTTATCGCAAGCATTGAGATATCCCCATTGAGTACTAAGAAGATACAGTGTTTTGATTATTCAGGTATATATTTGCGTTTTCTACATGTAGTTTGTAGGATTTGACACATAGTTTTTTTTACACAACAGTGTTGGGTTATTTGTGCTAATCAACTTTGATTTTGCAAAAAATGACCTAGTATCTCGAAGTAAGCTGTCTTTTAGACTTTTAGGCTTGTAACTTTCAGTGGAATTATATACATAAAATCACAAAGATCAAATGTTTTTAAAAAAACTGTTACACCAGAAAAAAAATGGCTATCACGAGGTCCTAGTGTGAAAATTGTTAAATTAGACATTTATCAGAAAATTGCCAGATTATCTGGTACTTCTTCATATTTTTCTAAATATACTTTAAATGTATTAACACATATAAATATAAGTTACTTTTGAAAGCTTCTTACAAAATTGAAACAAAAATTTTAATGAAATCTTCATAAATATTAATTTACTGTTGATATATGTATCTATCTATCACGGTGCCTATATATATCCGTCAGAATGTGGTGTATTCATCAATCACAGTGTTTTTTTTATAAAATGAGATTAGTTCATGTCCTACAAAGAGACAAGGTCACTTAAAATTGTTACCGGGAGTTGGTAGTTCCGTCACTGTGACGAGTATTTCCTAATACTATCATTGTCAGAATACTTGTCTTCTATATACTTGTATTATTTTACTCTCGTTGCCTCGACTGTCTTGTTAGTCTAGCGGTTCCCGAGTCGGACCATAAAGTGTTATTGAGTTTTTCTAATTACACAAAGCTTAGCCGCCGTAGTCAAAATTGGCTAGGAAACGTGATCATTATTTTACTCTATGTATTCCACTAAGATAAAATGTGAAATTCAATATATTGATCCAACTAGCTTTTGCCAGCGGCTTTTTTTTTATATAAATACAGGCACCCGCCATCGCAGGGTGTTAAACCTGTTTCCTAGCTCCTCCAATATTTATAATTTGGAGTTTTTATCGAACTTTTTTATTTATTTTTGTTATTTTCAGGACAATAAAATTTACATAATATTTACATTGGTTTCTTACTTGACTAATACTGGTTGTTCATTAATTTTTTACCTTAAATGTAACTTATTAATACTGTATACATGTGGAAGGGGTTTACATTGTTTCTTATAAACTACTTCTTATATACTACTACTACTTAAGTTTACTTATGATACCGTACTTACTTACTATCTTAATATATTACTAGTTTTGTGCTATGATGAATAACAATAATTTTATATTATTTGTTATCATATTATTAATCTACCTTATTTCTATTATTTTCTATCTTCACTATTTCTGTACAATGTTTTAGGAATACCTTTCTATTCTTACTTGCTATTATTTCACTTACATTTTTATTAGTAATTTTTATGTTCAGTTCCTGTTCCACATTGTATCTTTTACTATCGAAAGCGGGGCATTCTGTGATCAAATGAGGGACGGTTTCAGCGCATCCGGGTCGCAGATACACGAAGGGTTCTCCTTACACTTGTACCGCGTCAAGTATTCAGAGAATCCACCGTGCCCCGTCAGTAATTGTGTAGTGTACTTATTGGTTTCGAATTTCCCTATAATTCTGTACGCATCCACCGCATCTGGGAAGAAGAGCTTTGTTATTGAAGCGGTCTCACCAGATACATAGCTACGATTCCATTCCAAATGCGAGTCCATATGGATTCTTCGCTTGACAAAGAAGACCGGGCAGCGATCATAATCCGGAGCCCGCTTCAATCGCAAGGCCGCCTCTTTCGCTAGGCGGTCGGCTTTCTCATTACCCTCCGTCCCGATGTGAGCTTTGATCCAATACAACTTTACAACTTTGTTTTGGTAGAAACAAGTTCTAAATTTTTTCCTGGTTTCTACAGCTAAGGGATGGAGGCTACTGGGATTGACGACCGTCAGGAGTGCCGCCGTTGAGTCACTAAAAATCTCAAACATAGTTGCCCTGTATTTTATAATAAGCCTTGATGCTTCGCATATAGCCAGGAGTTCTGCCTGGTATACTGTACAATATAACGGCAAGCAAAACTTATGGGCCTTAATTTCGACCCCACCGTTCCATAGGGACAATGCAGCCCCCATCCTGCCCTCAAGCCTACTGCCATCTGTGTAGATTTGAACGGTGTCCCCCTGTGTTTTGTCTAGTTGTTCACGAGTCACCAGTGTTAGGAACTCCAAGCGCATATGTTCCGCGGCGTGGAGACTCTCCAATCCTGATGACATTCGTTCGATCTCTCTCCCCCCTAGGCCCGGCAATGGATCTCCTTTTCTAATTTTGTATAGCAAAGCTGCTTCACGCACGCGTAGGTTAAGTGGGAGTATTCCGGCCAGTATCAGCGCTGAGTGAAGAGAGACCGTACGATAGGCTTTACAGATTTTCTGGGCAAAGCCAGCGGCTTCGCTCGTGTTAAGAAGTATTATTATTAATTAGGTATAGTTTTTGCGGCTTTACGGTTGTTTAGCGTTTGTAAAAAATTAGGGCCTACAAAACTTCTTTATACACAATATTCTTAACTAATCTGTTATTAGGTGCTAAAACTATCAAGCTATTGGGTGAACTTACTCGTGAGCAAGCAACATAAAACTGTCCATGAGAGAAGCAATGTTCTGTGAAGTAAATACACGCAAATTTGAGAGTTTTCCCCTGAGACTTGTTTATTGTTATGGCAAAGCAGACTTTTAGGGGAAACTGTAATCGCTTAAATTCGAATGGGATATAATTAGATATTAATGAGATTCATGGTATAAATACAGTTTCCCCTTTCACACACCCAGTTAATATAGTGGCCTTCACTATATTGCGATGTAACGCTTTCACTTGCAGTCTCGTACCGTTACAAAGTTTTGGTGGTTTTCAATTTCGTAACAACATAATTGGAGTGCCCACACGCAGAATAAGCTTATGATAAGGCAAACCTGGCGGTTTCAATGAATTTAAAAATTCTATAGGGTAATTAGTAGCGTCATCTGTATTAACCACAGTATCAATCGAGGTATAGACCTTTTCTTCGCCCTCAAACGACATGAGCAGGATATCGTTGATAGCTGCTGCTTGATCGTTTTTTGGAGAAAGTATGGCACGCTCACATAACCTTTAGATAAACTTTAGACAGCAATTCTTGAACCGTAGTAACAACTGTGCACAATTCTTCCGGGATGATTATCATTCCATCAAACGATGGAAAATCACCAATACCGATTTTAAGAAGGAGATCTGAAAATCTACCAGCAGACTCATCCCCACCCAAACGTGCTCTCATATTTTTAGAGAGCTTAAAAATGTTAACCTGGGGCCACAAATTAGATTTCTTAATGCACGACTTTACTTCGTCAGCTCTAGTCCCTTTTGGCACCACTGCTAGAGTCTGCCGCAAATTTTCGGCCAGCAAAACTGTTACGCCATCCATTAATTTTGTATTACCCCTTATATCCCTTAGCGGTCTGTTTAAGGCTTCAATACCACCTTTATGAGCCATCGTTATTTCGTCCCACACAATTATTTTTGTACTCTTTAAAACTTCAGCAAAATTATTTTGTTTGGAGATGTTGCAAATAGGAGTCTCGGCAGTGATTAAATTGAGTGGTAACTTAAAAGTAGCATTAGCAGCTCAACCACCTTCGAGTAATGTAGCAGCTATGCTGGACGACGCCACAGACAGGGCAATGCAGTGAGTACTTAATACTTTCGCTAAAAGTAAATTAATAAGGAAGGTTTTATCAGTTCCACCTGGAGCGTCTAAGATGAATATTCGACCGTCATCTGCATCTACACTTGTGATAGTTTTATTGAAATCTTTCTGTTGCTCGTCATTCAAGAATGCTTCATTTTTTCTTACTGCGTCTTCTAAGGCCACTGTATCGTAACTGGTCTCCTTCACGTACTCTCTATTTTCAAAATTTATTGATGTTATTGGCTGAAGTAATCTATACTCTTTAAGAAGACGGCCGCCTAATGATAATACCACCCCCTTTACTACTGACAGGAATTTGTTGATATTTAACAAATTCCTGTCGGTAAGGTCCGATGAGTGCTCCACATCCACGTCACCTTGACTTTTCACTTGTTTTTTAAAGTTTCCAGAAAGTTATTTTTTGTATTTTGTCCAAAGACATCAGGGGCCGAAAACCTAGCAGAACAATAAAATGATAGCAAAAAGCTCTCGTATCATATGTGGTGTTTGTCAAAGTGCTGCCAAAATCGTCAAATATAATCCACTATAAATATTTACGTACAGTATGTACGATTAGATACGGCGGCTACTCCTCATCAGGAATATGTAACTATATATGTTAATGTTATGTAACTATATGTAACTCAGAGAAAACACAACGATAGCGTGTTTTAAAATACTACTAACGCCATCTATTGTCAACATTAAAAACTAAAAATTATTTTGTTCGTCTTAATTTATTCGTTCCATGAGGTACTGATAGGTTCAAACGAATGCATTTACTTCCTCCACCATCCCTTATTTTATCCCCATGGGGTTGAATTTATCAAAGTCTTCATCATAGTGGCTCCAACCTTTAATTTCAGTTCAATCGGTCGAAAACCTAAGAAGATTTATACAAACTTTCATCCCGTATTTTATCCCCTTAGAGGTAGAATTTATCAAAAATCTTTCTTAGCAGATGTGTACGTCATAGTAGCTTTGTGCATGAGAAGGCTCAGCCCAATCGGTTTAAAATTGACAAAGTCTCATACAAACTTTTATCCCCTTTTTTTTTTTTTTTTAACGTGTGGAAACCCCCTCGGGCCGTCACCCCACCGGGGTTTACGGCGGGGTGGTGTGTCGGAATCGGACCGACTAAAACCACACGGTGTGCCACTCTGCGCCTGAGATAGGAGGGATCCGGGAACCGCTGCTATTACGACATCCAGATCCCTCATAGCGCCTGCCCGCCAAAGCGGGCACCATCTGCGAATAAACTCTCTATATAGGCGACGTACGGCACACGCGCACGTCACCTCCTCGCGGCTGGCCACTATAGCGGATGGAGGGGAAAACCCGTCCCGTCCACCCGCGGCCACACTCAAGGCGGCATGAGGCGCTGGTATGCGCGCCTCCGCCGCCCGGCTCGCTGGCGGCGAATTGGGTCCGAGTGGATATCGTCCTCCCGGGCCTTCTCCGCCGCCTCCTTCCGCGAAATTACGTCTTCGCAGAAGGTTGCGACCGCGGTAAAACAACTGTCGCTACCGGCCATGGAGCGTATGACGGCCGGTAGCGAGAGATCTCCTCCAATAACTGCAGTGAGGACCCCACGCTGCGCCGCCCAGGCGGAACAAACCGCTAGCGTGTGCTGAGCCGAGTCCTCACTGCAGTCGCAGTGGTGACAGGCGGGACTCAATTCCCTCCTGGCGACCGAGTGCAGATACTTCCCGAAGCAACCGTGCCCGGAAAGGACCTGCGTCAGTCGGAAGGAAAGGGTCCCGTGATGCCGCCCTGCCCACTCGGCGATGACCGGCTGGAGAGCCTCCACGGCGGCAAAGCCAGCACGTGGAGTCTCCAGCCGGGACGACCAACGAGCCATTGTGGCTCGACGAGCGGCCTCTCGCCACTCGCGTTTCTCTTCGGGCGGCGGCCGTATGCCGCTACCCGCCCGGAAGTCAACCGTCCGCCGATAAACTTCGGCGAGCACTTCCGCCTCCAAATCCCATGGGGGAGTTCCGGCCAAGGCGCACGCCGCCTCCGTCGATATGGTGCGGTAACCGCGTATGGCTCTAACCGCCAATATCCTCTGAGGGCGCCAGAGGCGAGCCCTATTCTGGGCGGTCAGAGCCGCCGCCCACGCTGGTGCACCATACAGCGCCATTGACCGGACAACTCCCGTGTATAGCCGTCTCGTCGCGACGCTAGCTCCACCCAGATTGGGCAAAAGTCGCCCAAGGGCAGAAGCAGCGCCGACCAGCTTTGGAGAAAGCTGTCGGAAGTGCTCGTCGAAGAGCCACCTGCCGTCGAGGATCAGGCCCAGATACTTCATCTGGGCCTGAACCGGTACGAGGACCGAATTGACCACGATGGAGGCACCGGAGGGTGGACCACGACGGGGCCCATGGAACAAAAGGGCCTCCGTCTTGTCCAGGGCCACCCGCAAACCCAGCGCCTCAATTCGCCCGACCACCAGAGAGACACCCGTGGTGGCCAGGCGCGCCGCCTCTTGAAAGTTCATCCCCCGGGCCGTGACCAATGTGTCATCTGCGTAACAAATTACGCCCAGTCCGGGGGGAAGACGACCTCGAAGGGCCCAGTCGTATCCCATGTTCCACAGGAGTGGTCCGAGGACAGACCCCTGTGGAACACTGCACGACATGAGCCGCCGCCTCAGAACACCGTCTCGGTCCTCGTACATGACGGTACGCTCCTCAAGATAGTCTGCCACAAGCCGCCTCAGGTACTTTGGCACCCCATGGTAGTGGAGTGCTTCCCTGATGCAGCTAAATGGCAGACTATTAAATGCGTTGGCGATGTCCAACGACACCGCCAACAGCACGCCGCCACAGCTCACCGCCTCTTCGGTAACGGCCCTCAGGCGCAACACGGCATCGACCGTCCAACGCCCCGCCCGAAAACCAAATTGGGCGTCCGACAGATCGGGGCCCACCTCGCAGAGGTGCCGGACGATGCGGGCAGAGAGTATCCTCTCAAACAGTTTACCCGCCTCGTCCAGCAACACGATGGGCCTATAGGCCGCTACCGATTCGGCTGGCCGTCCCGGCTTCCTCAATAGGACCAGCTTCCCGCTTTTCCAGCACTCAGGGAAGCGTCCGGACGCCAAGCTAGCGTTCAGGACCTCCCTGAGGCGGTCCGACATATGTTCGAGGGCTCGAGCCAGCACTCGGGCAGGTATCCCGTCCGGCCCGGGGGCGGTGCTCTTAGAGCGGATCCGTAGAACAACCGCCCCTACCTCCGATTCCCTGACGGGCGGAACATCGTCCTCGTTCCCCCCGTCGTCTCCGACCATGAAGGCCATCGACGGGGGTGTGTGTTCCACCCGCTGCGGGAAAAGGCCCTCGACCACTACCCGCAGGAAGCTGGGCTGGAGTGTCTCTGTAAGGGCGCCCGACGTGCGGAGCTTTTGCCGCGCCGCACGATAAGGGCGACCCCAGGGGTCACGATCGAGACCCACCAGCATCTCCTTTCTCTTAATTTCTTTGGCGCGGCTTATGGCCAGCTTCAAAGTTTGCCGCGCCTCTCGGTACTCTTCATGAAGCTGGACCTCCTCGCCTTCTTCGCGGTGTCGCCGCCGACTACGCGTGTAGGACCTCCGGGCACGAGTACAGGCCGCGCGGAGGTCCGCCAACTCCTGGGACCACCAGTAAACCTCCTTCCGTGGAGGCCGACAACCTCGGATGCGGGGCATGGCCGCATCGCAGATTTGCGTAATTACATCGCGAAAGCGACCAGCCCCCATATCGACCTCCTCGGTCGGAGCCTGCGGAGACAGCCAAGAATGAATGATGGCTGCCTCCTCTAGTAGGTCCCTGTTCAATTTAGCTACAGCCCACCGCGGAAAGCGAGAAGGACGCCGCGCCATGTGACCCCTTCTGGGGTCCTGGGACCGGGAGAGCTCAAATCGGATATAGAGATGGTCCGAGAGCGTCTCAACCTCTTCCAGGACACGCCAGTTCCTTACTCGTGCGGCGAGGGCAGGGGTAGCGAACGAAAGGTCCACTATCGACCCTCCCTGCTGTCGCACGCACGTGTTGGTGGAGCCCCTGTTTAGTAAACAGAGGCCCACCGAGGCCGCCCACTCCTCTACGGCTTCGCCCCTAGCGTCCGTCCTGGGGGAACCCCACGCAATGGACTTTGCGTTGAAGTCCCCCAGCACTAAGACGTGCCCAGACGTTAGACGCCGCATCGAGGTTTCCAAGTTGTTAAGGAAAACCTCGAAGTCGCTCAAACTCCGGTTGGGGGAGAAGTAAACACCATATACGGTGATTCCCCCCCACTCGGCAGCAACATATCCAGTGCCCTTGTCTCTTAGCGACAAGGGCGGGGAATGAGCCGCCGAGGAGCCGACGACTGCCACGGAACCGTCCCGGTCACCCAACCAGTTTGGACGGGGAGGAACGTAATAGGATTCCGCGGCTACGGCAACACCGATCGACCACTGCGCCATGGTTTGCAGGAAAAGGTCCTGCGCCGCGGCACAGTGGTTCAGGTTCGTCTGGACCAAGAGGTTGGAGACTTGGGCCATTACTCGACCGTCTCTACATCCTCCTCCACGAGCGACGATGCCGGCGTGCGGACGACATCGGGGGCAGCCTGGGCCGACTGGCTAGCCCCCGACGCTTGTCGAGAATTGCGGGGAGGTTTGCAACCCCCCTGCCCAATCTGGTGATTGGTGGGTTTATTACCCGCCGCACACGCGGGGCAGTGAGGGGCGGCAGAACAATCTGCCGCCTTGTGCCCCGGTCGACCGCAACGGAAACATAGTCCGCTGCAATCAATGCAACTTACACACTTGGCGTGTGTGTGCCCCGATACCAGACATTTGTAACATCTCATCGGTCTCGCCGCCAGGATTGTGATCCTAGCGCTCACGAAACCGACGAGAAGTCTGCCAGCGTCGCCCAAAATTTTGGCTGACGCTACGGGACTGCTCACCCACACTGCGCCAAGTCCTCCTGGACCGGGGCGGATGGTGCCGACTCTAATGTTGTCCGCGTTGCATCCCGTCTTCTCTCTTATTGCAACGTGGACATCTTCGGCCGTTATCGAGTCGTCCAGGCCCGAAACGCGCAGCTCCGCGCACTTGGTAGGCCTGGCGATCTTTACACCATCCGTGGCCTCAAATATACCCCGCAGCTCATTGGCAAACGTGTCCGCACTCTTTGCGCCTTCGGCACCAGGGAACTCGAGGACTCGAGCTCCTGTCTGGGCGAGGCGCATTCTGACTCCTACTGTCCCAAAAGTATTCATGGCGAGACTGTCCCGGGCCCTCTTGAAAACAGCAGCATAGGACAGCCCCCCATTAGCCGCCTCCGGCGATACTGTAATTACTACAGCCGCAGATTTTGGCGGCTTCCGTGGCTTCGTCTTCTTAACCACTACCACCGGTGGCGACTGCGGAGTCGATGCTGCGTCCTTGGCAGCCCTCCTATCGCGCTTTCGGGACTTTTTAGTCCCCCCGACTACCTTCCATCCATCGGTGGACGGGGCAGACGTGGAGGGGTCAGATGCAGGTGTCGGAGTGGGAAGCGGCGGGAACTCTGCCCTCGTTTTTGCGGCGATCTTAGGGCGGGTTTCAGATGCAGCTATTTTTGCTACAGCCTTCTTTGTTGCCGCTTTTGTTGCTCGACCTGATTTCGAGGTGGACGCAAGTGTTGCCGCCGCATATGACACTCGACCATCTGGAACGGGAAGTGGAGCCGGCTGCGACTTAGTCTTCGCCCTATCCGCTGCTAGTGATGGGCGAACTACGGGGGCCGGAGGCAGCCTCGCCTCCAGTCCCGCGAGACGTCCGTCCAACATATGTCCCACTGCGTCAAGTATTTGGCGCAGGTGGGCATCAGAGACGTCATCAGGACCGTGATTAGGCGCCAACCGTTCTGAAACTGGGCCCCGCCGCTCAGGGTGTTCCGTTTGTGCTCTAAAATGAGCAAACTGACTGCTGAGCTCAGCCACCTGTCCCGTCAGGCGGTCGTTAGCCGCCTGAAGGCGAGCCACATCACCAATAAGGGTTGTGACAACCTCTGCGATAGCGGAGGAGGAGTCCTTAAGGGGGGCCCTAACGAATGGGCCCTTAAGGTTTGTAGATTTTGTGGCCACTTTGTTGATAATGGCCACAGCTACGTTCGCCCTCTCCTGCAGGGACACCGGGCCCTGGGCTTCAGAACCCTCCACCGTTGGTTCCCGAATTTTTTGGAGCAGATCTGCGATCTCCTCCTCCACTACACATTCACCCTCCACCCTGACTCTCCTATAGGCTGCCGCCTTAGAGAAAAGGGAGCCTGAGGGAACTGAGACTGGAGTGCGTGACCTTCCTCTGCGGCTAGTAGCCACTTTGGTCGGCAACCACTCCTGAGAATTTTCACCTTCTTCGTCTGTGGAGCGTCCGCGTTTCCGATTATCGCGGATTTCTACCTCCATTAGCTCCAATGCTTCAGGTGTTGCACTGGAGTCACCTCTGTCTGTCGGAACGGCGGATTTCGAACGTAACCGATTCGATCTCCGCAGGCTCCCGGAAGCAAGACTAACTTGAGTGAGCCCCAATGAGATCGGCGTCTCACGCTCTTTTGCCGTTTCGTTCCCCTTCTTATTCTTCTCCTTTTTCTTCTCTATCTCCTTCTTTTCTTCGTTTCTTTTATTGTTAGTTGTAAATATATCCATAATTGTTCCCACGCGTGGGGGAGAACTAAAGGTCGACCCGGGCAGAGATCCCCCAATACCCGGGCAAGCGTAAATTTGTGCCCAACCGAGGGGTCCGCAGGTGCCTCGGCTGGGGGTGTGCTTGCGACTGAACTACCCATCAGCCATGCATCCCCTGGTCACGCACCAGAACACGGGATTCGGGGTAATTTTTTATAGAGGTTTTCTTCCTTGCAGTCCGGGCGGCTAAGCCAAGACCCTCGTCCCCAATCGGAGTCGCGAGGCATAACCACGACACTCCTTTCGGGACTACGATATGCCGACGGCGGCAGGGAGACAGCGTCTCCTGATGCCTGCTCGGTGGTAGTGTGAGTACACACCGAGCCCGTCCTTGTTTTCCACCGCTGAAAGCGGAGGAACTCCGACCCTAGAAAAGGTCCCACCATCGTGATTTTTTACCGAGGTTTTCCTCCTCATTGCTCCGAAGAGCGAAGAACCAACAGAGGATCCGACAGAAACGCCCGCTCTGTTGGACCAAGTTTCGGCCGAATTGCCGAAGAAAATGGCTTCCTCTTCGTGCTAGAATATTAGCCGTTGGCAGTGATGAACACCACCACCGCTAACGTTTCCAGGGTGCACCACGTGGAGGTTTTCTAGCCCAGCACCCCAAACTTTTATCCCCTTTTCTATGCCCTTGAGGATATAATTGATCAAAATCCTTTCTTAGCGGATGCCTACGTCATAACATCTACCTGCATGCTGAATTTCAGCCCGATCCGTCCAGTGGTTTGGGCTGTGCGTTGATAGATCACTATGTCAGTTAGTCACCTTTGAATTATTTATATTTAGATTGAATTCAGAAGAATTAATAGTCATACATGGTGTTACGTTAGGTCGGCCTTGTTTATCTTCAATCGTGGGAAAACTGGCACCTGATGCAAAATGTTGATTACAATAATTTGAAAACCGTTAAACTGCCTACTCCACCATATGAAAGTATGATGGTGCGTTCATAAATTAACCCTTGCCGGAATGTCATTGCTCAAACGGGGAACTATAGAAATTTTTTCGTAAACTTTCCTTATTATTTAGACATATTATATTATTTTTATTTTTTAATTTAGAATATTTTAAGCCCAGTTCTTACTATATTTTTTTAATACGAGTAATTTGCAGTATACTTAGTCTGGCCATAAATACTGTTACACTTAATTATAAAAAAATATTACATTTGAATTTCGAATCTGTCATTTTTATACGATTGTTCATTGTGTTTTCTCATTTTGGCGCCAATACATTGTAAAATATTTTGCGATATTAAAATGGTGTGGGGTGATAAAGAGAACCGAATCGCTGTGATAGCATTACACAAAGTAGGTATGGAGCCAAATGCAATTTTTAAAACTCTCCATACACTTGGTATTAGTAAAATGTTTGTGTACCGGGCTATTAATAGGTACAATGAGACCTCCTCTGTTTGTGACAGAAAAAGATCTGGCCGTCCACGTAGTGTTCGTACGAAAAAGGTGGTCAAAGCAGTAAGGGAAAGAATTCGAAGAAATCCTGTCCGAAAGCAAAAGATTTTATCTCGGGAAATGAAGATAGCACCTAGAACCATGTCGCGTATTTTAAAAGATGACTTAGGACTTGCAGCCTATAAGAGACGCACTGGCCATTTCTTAACTGATAATTTAAAGAAGAATAGGGTGGTAAAATCGAAACAACTACTGAAGCGGTACGCAAAGGGAGGTCACAGAAAAATTTTGTTTACGGATGAGAAAATTTTTACAATTGAGCAACATTTTAACAAACAAAATGACCGTATTTATGCTCAAAGCTCTAAGGAAGCTTCCCAATTAGTCGACAGAGTGCAACGTGGACATTATCCGACTTCAGTGATGGTTTGGTGGGGTGTTAGCTATGAAGGAGTGACTGAGCCATATTTTTGTGAAAAAGGTATCAAAACATCGGCACAAGTGTATCAAGATACCATTCTTGAGAAGGTAGTTAAGCCCCTTAACATCACCATGTTCAATAACCAAGTATGGTCCTTCCAGCAAGACTCGGCGCCGGGTCATAAAGCTCGGTCCACGCAGTCTTGGTTGGAATCGAACGTTTCGGACTTCATCAGAGCTGAAGACTGGCCGTCGTCTAGTCCCGATCTTAATCCGCTGGATTATGATTTGTGGTCAGTTTTAGAGAGTACAGCTTGCTCTAAACGCCATGATAATTTGGAGTCCCTAAAACAATCTATACGATTGGCAGTGAAGAATTTTCCCATGGAAAGAGTGCGTGCTTCTATTGATAACTGGCCTCATCGTTTAAAGGACTGTATTGCAGCCAATGGAGACCACTTCGAATAAGCTTTTTATATTTTTAATTGTTTTATATTTATGTATTAAACTGACACACTGTAAAAGTAATAAATGTTATTTGCAGTTAACAATTTTCTTTTTTCTTTATTACAATATTTATGGCAAGACTAGGTATAAACATACGGTATGTTGGATGTCGTGGATGTCTTTCGTCAGTCAACAATGTGTAAATCTTGTAACTATATGTTAAACGCTCCTTAAAAATATAGTTACAAAATTTCTATTTGTTAAGCTTGTATTAGGTGCCATTTTTAACATAAATTAAAGAAATTCAACAATATGGGATTCATTGAACCAATCTCGACTTTTAATTTGCATGTGCACAGTAGAAGATGAAATATTATAGGTAATAATATTATTATTGTTCTAATACATATAATATGCTTGTATTAAAAAAATACATACGTATTATGCACACCAGATTGCAGGTTTGGAACTAATCCTTTTTTCACCTCTAATAAACTAAATAAGCATCACATAAATTTTGAAAGAAATGATGTAAAATCAATTATTTTTATGCAACTAAATTATAAAATAATACAATAATATAAAATAATAGATAATATCTCAGCACGAAAATCTTGACTGATAAATACTTTGAACTACAGACGTATTTACAAAAAAACTTATTTGTCACAGAATATTTGCACTTACACTACTTTTCACAAAGGGCTCGTATTAATATTGAGTAAGTCGGGTTATCTTTGAAGATGTAGGAAAAACGATATCCTTACTATGTGAAATGTTAAATTAATCAACATATCATAATTAATCAGCTAATGACACGTACCACTAATTATGCGGTAGACCACCACGGTTAGAGGGTCTATTCTCAGTGCCGATTAAGATTTACTCTGCCCATTTTGAGAGTGATTGGATTTAATATAATTGAAAAGTATATTATTTCAACATAGAGTTAAACGTATAAAATTTTAATTTAAAGACAAATGCTTCAAATAATTATCAATATTCTAAATCAATCCGTGCAATAAAATACATATTCGTTGTAAACATTTTTTTACTTTAATAATTTTGTGTTATAGTTTAATTTAAAAAATAATTCTACACCTTGAAATAAAATGCCAGCTAGCGATTGTGACTGTCTATTATTGACCTTTAAATCGAATGACATTGGGTGAAATTCGAAATTGCAATTCACGAGCAGTTGTTGGTTTTGACATGTGTGCAACGGTGTGAGTTTATCAGTTAACAAACCGTAGAATGGTAGTTAACTACGAGGCGGCAATGTGATAATAAACACATGTACATAAATCCGTATAGTTGTTTGATTTGAATCTCGTGCCCATATTATTAAATAGACCTTATTATAGATTCGGAATGCAGACACAAAAAAAAAACAAATTTACGGTGTTAGCGAATAAAATTTGATCCTTATTAGGTGTCAATTTTCAGTAATTTGAATTTCTACTTGATGGGAAGTAGAGGTGCAATATTAGTTCCAATTATAGAACGCTTCATGTCAAATCCATGTTGACTTTAAAATCCACACGATCAAAACAGTTTAATGAAACAAAATTACGATACCTCGGAATTTATTCTTCCAATAAGCAATTATGAATACTCTACTAAGTATACTGTCGCACAATAAGAAGACAAAAGTTATTTTTAAGTCGATTGTATCTACCTACGAGTATGAGTCTTTTTATTTTTTTTTTGACGAGGCTGCATGTCTTGAGGTGCAGGCGTCAGGAGTGTGTGGTGTTCCCATTGAAAACCGCCCCGACGGCCGGCCTCTGGCACCCCACTCTGGAGGGCAGGAGCGACCCGGACCATATGATTTCAGGTCCCTTCTCAAATTGACGCCATGCCCCGTTAGGCCCTACCTCGGGGAAAAAAGTATTTCTCCTCCACAGTTCTGACGTGGTCTATCTATACTATATAGATTCTATTCTATTCTACCTATGAGCCTAACATCTCAAATTCGTGAAACACTAATTTAAGACAAAATGAACGCTAATTAAGAGTAATAGCGGTCTAACTACTAATAAAGTTGACACTGAAATCATTTTTTTTAGAATTTCTTGTAGAGAAGTTGTTTTGGGAAAGTAATAATAAAAAAATAATTGAAGAATCAATTAGACTGTCGCCCGGGGCAAATGCAGGGGCGTCCCTTAGGTTACCTGAATAGAAATTGCAATTGAACCTGGATAGACAACATTTGTCTTGAAGTACAAATACATACAGAAGTCTTCAATCAGTATTTGAAAGACCCTTCGTGTAACGGTAGTAAAGAAATAAATAGATGAACGAATCAGTCGCTCTGAATACACTTGTTTATATCGGTAGTTGTTTCTTTTCAGAAACTAATGTTCGTTTAATGAAGTTGCTCAAATTTTTCGGTTAATAATTTATTTAATAAACAAATTTATTTTTTTGTATTGTATTTGTAGCGATTTGTAGTATCGTGCTTCAAGTATAATTGTAATATAGGTATTAGTTTTAAGTCTCATGATATCAATTTCTTACACAAGTACATTGGTGCAATTTATTTTTCAGTATTTTAATTGCAAGTTGACACTTCCAGGTATTTTTTAAAACACTGGGAAAGACATCGGATTGATCTTGTAAGTAAAGTAAATTTTATTTTTGAATATACAAGATGAAAATTTTGTCAGTGTGTCATGACTGTATGGATTGCGTAATGGCTTAAGAGGTCGCCATGCGGTTTTCTACTGTTGTGGGTTCAAACCTCACATGGGACAACACCCTGTGTAATCCACAAATTGTTGTTCTGAGTCTGGATGCTCTTTGTGTCCCTTTGTACGTGTATAAAATCTTTAAAAAAATATATAAATCTACAATTACTAAAAAACTATAAAATAACTAAATATTTCGGACATCTATTATGTAAGCAAAAATAGTTTTTTTTAAGCTTTTATTTAAATAATCCAAATACTTCATAGGAACAGTAAAATCAACTTTAAATTAAAGTTAGCAGTTAGTTAAGAAACATTTCGGATATATAAAGTAACTTCATCCAAATTTTATCATAAAACCAGAGTCTTATTATTAAGATTTTACCTTTCCCTTGTTGCACAACTCCTCTACGCCTCAAGCTTATCTTGATACAGACAACTCGCATTATTCTTTCAAGAGATACTTCGCGTCTAATTAAGGAAATTGTATTTGAATATAAAACAAAGATACCGGGTATCTCGTTATTCAGACTCTTATGTTTGCATTAAATTAAAAGGGTCGTAGAAATTTAGGTACAATTTAAAATGTTTTTGAAGCATAATGTGTTTAAGCATTTTAAATTTCAATTATGGGATGTAATGAAGCTCTATAGTTTGTCTCAGATGTAATATAGGAGGTAAACACGTGTTTAAGTAGGAAATTGCGTGCGTACTGAGTGTAAGAAATTGGTGAGTCGTTCGAGTTAACAAAGCGGTTGTGTTTAACAGCTCATGTAATTTCCTTTGGTAGGCAGTATTACTGAGGATCGTGTGGTTCAATTGCATATTTAGAAAAAAATCTCGGAAGAAGATAACATTGTATACCCAAAATACTTTACTACTTCATTTTATTATAAAAATATTGATCTTATTTATAAGCTATACCCAAACGTTTTGATGACCGCTTATTCATAATCTACTTAAGATTTTCGATGGTCACTTTTTTATTTATGACAGCATTGAGTGCGATATTTCGTGACCTATTATCATAAAAATTCGGTCCTTTTCACCGACATCGAAGACGAGGAGGTATTGATACCGTCCCGCATTGTTCTGATCTTGTGGGCACTTGAAGCGATCCTTTTATATAAAACTGTTTGAGGATATCAAATAAAATCAATATCTAAAACGTAAGCAAGGTTAAATCCTTGCTCATTGTAGGCGTGTTTAATGCTAATAAATCATAGAACCGGAAAGTTTTAGAGGGTTATTTCTGCCATTACGAAACTTGAACAGACAATTTATTAAAGCAACTATGATGACCATTTTATAAATATACGGAACATGTTAACTAAGAAATATAGACATATTATGGGCCATTGCAAGGGTGCAAAACGTCTCTATGAGCATTTGAGATCTACTACGTGACTTTTAGTGAAGCTTTCAGTATACGGAGCTATTCATTTAGTGTAAAGACCTTGAGCAGGAGATGTTTTTTAAGGTAGTAAAGAAGTTTATCTGCCTTTTAACAATAAATTATTTGTTAGTTAGAAGTCGACAATTTCAAATGAAAATTATGAAGTATCATTTAATTTGCCTCAAGATAAAGCAAATGGAGGATTTTATTTTTTACCACAATTTATTGCTGTGAGCTTTGTGTGTTATTTGCTTTTAGTTATGACAAATCACATGTATATAAATTAATAACAATTGTTTGATATTTCTAAATTGTCAATAGCTATAAAAAGTAGTCAGGGGTTTAATGCAATTGAAATTCTCAGTTCTCGTTTTTAGTCTCAAGCACACCTTAATGTAAGGAAAGGGTCAGACAAGATTTCTTAATGCTCCTGACAATTGGCTTAGAATAAATTAAATCCAGGATCTCAGGATAGTATTCAAATTTCAACACGAGTTTAAACTACAAGATGACAAAGAACAACCGTATGATTACCAGTTCACGTATTGTAAACGGCACAAAAAGAACAGTTAAAAATAAGTGGATTTATTATACAATATATGTATGTAGTAATATTAATTACTACATACATATATTGTACTTAGAATAATCTAGACGGCGAAGGCGCTTTACAATCTTTAAAAAAGTACTTAATTTTAGAACACTTTTTCACAATGATATATATATAGATGTGTATTTATTTTTTAAGAAATTATCAAAATAAAAAAAAACAACATAGTCAACAGAAAAATACATCAAAATTTAAATGAACCTAATGAAATTTAAATGAATTTAATCGATTTCAGAGTCCCTAATTCCTTTTTTTTCTTCAAAACCATTCTGTAAAATTGCTTTAGGTAGCAACACCTGGTCTCCGAAAATTACGTATAAAATAGCATTGTTATAATAAAAATCGGACAAACATAGACGGGTAGGATTAAGTTTCAATAGTTTCTTTTCATCATATTGTACGCAATATATCGACTTATACGATGTGTACATTATATTGACTTACCTAAAAGTCTCGCTTTCATAAAATTTGAAGAATAAGAGCAGAAAGGTTAAAGTATTGGAACATATTCTGTGCTCATCCCAGCGTTTTATCATCTGCTCAGGATAAATTCATACGTATAAATTTCGTCGAGCTATTAAGCTTATAACTAGCCCATAAAATTACCAAGGTTTTTTCTATATGTTTTATTATTACAGTTCAGTCAGAATACTGATTTTACACTTACATTTATTTTATACCAAAACAATAGCACTATATGAGGCAGGAATTAACACCGGTAAACAGGTACAAAAAGGGACGATATGGACCCCAATAAATAACTTTAATCCCTTTCTCTACATCGTCCATTTTTCTGCTGAACGCATTTGACCCCTTATTATTTAAAAATTGAGATATGTCAGAAGGGCTGTCAACTTTATGTATGTATTTAATCTGACTCTTATTCCCTGTTGTTTATAACCTTACTACATAAGGATTATTATATATATATTACATATATATACAAATTTTAAATATTTACTACGCAAAACTGAAATTAGTTTCACTAATATGTAAGAATTAAGTTGTTGTATGTAAGCGTCATAAGAAGGCTTAAAGTCACTCAAAGAGTAATGGAGAGAGTAATACTCAGATCAGGAAGGAAGAGATCAGTAAATGAACGAAGGTCACCGATTTTGTTCGCAGAATTGTTAAACTTAAATAAGAGGCCTATGTCCAGCAGTGGACGCATTTTGGTTGAGATGAGATGATAAAATGTAAGCGTTATAATTGTTTACAAATATTGATGTTAACAGTACCATTGATATCGCATACTCTCAATAATGAAATCGTGGATTATGTGACATAAATTTTAAATAAATAGTATTTGAAATACCATATGAATCCGTGTCAGTATCTTTATTGCCTATCATTTTGACTACTTTGTTCTGTTCATTAAACCATCTATAATGCTGCAACTTATATAAGAATCTTGGAAGGTGAAGACTTCTACTCACCGTCTCGCAACTGCAGTTGCGGGGTCATGAGTAGAAGTCTTCGTCTTTTTCGTCTTTGCAGCCTTAGTTGAAAAATATTAGTTTATAAAATAACATCTCGATCCTTTTATCTAGGGTTTGTAAGCAAAAGCTTAAATCATTGTAAGCATTGACTTTCAAAACGGAAATTGGTAACTGAAACTAATTTTAAGTTAACTTCAAGGTTGTTCAAAAGGAATGTCGATTTAGATTTATGTTTTAAGCTTCTCTTCTTGAATTTAGCAGCGCCATCGCATTCTTCCATTTAATTCGAAATACATAAACTACGGGATTTCATTTCAATTCAAATAATAGGATTATTACCATACCTTACACAAGCTGTTCTATTAGCCGAGTAAGAATATTGTTCCCAATAGAAAATTCTTTACACAATGTTACCCTCTAGAGAGTTTAGTACGACGGTACAATAGACTAAGAAAATATTACAGTTGTTAATATTACTTCTCATTAGGTCAACTCTTTGTATTTCCTTTAACAAATCAACAATTAATCAACATATACAATTGCTAGGAACATATTTATTTAAAGTATCACTATATATTACAGGTGAATACACTATATATTATGAGCAACAGTGTGTATGGATAAGAGTGCACATTATGAGCACATGAATAGCACTGGTAGAATTTTGGCCTAGATCACCGCACATTTTGTGCAACTTTAGCACTCTTGAATGCTGAACACTTCGTCCAACAAATAAATACTGCTTCGTATAACTTTTGAAATTCGCGATGCTCCAGATTTTAAATATTTTCATTATTATTCATCATTTTCTTTTCGATAATTTATGGAAAATTTTTAATGTTGTTTCGTCTTTTATTTTTACTAAACATAAAAAATATTTATTACATTATATATTTATTTAAGTTTATTTTTTATTTTAAAAAAATTCTAGACACTTCCAACAACAACTACGTAACATCTATAATAATTGGATTGTCCAATGTTTGGCTTTATGTTATCTGTTTACGTGTGTGGAAGGAAGTGTAAATTCATAATTTATTATTATTCACTATTAGGATTCTAAACCGGCACTAAAAATCTAGTAAAACATAACAAAATTCAAATGAAATTAAAGTTGAATCTCAATGTAACTTTAAAATTCAATTGAATTTATGTAGTATCGTGGTAACCAGCAATATTAATCCACCTTATTCGTCTCACATACAAATAAAATCATTTGTTTCTTTGGATTTCAAAACGTTAGAAAGCAAGAATGTCACTAAACATGACTGCAATATTATTTATATATCTAATTTAGGTTCCCTGTGGTTCTGAAATATTATAGATTTAACAATACTGCTATATAAGTATGTTCACAGTGCAATTTTGACAAACTAAGGAGTATTTTTAATTCTTTGACGGTTTTTATTATGCATTATATTTCAGAATAAATGAAAATTAAATTGTACTGGCTGCTAAACGGTGCAAAATATACGTAGTTGTGAAATAAGTCAATTGCAGACAGAGCAGCAACGAAGTGACTAGTATGAATATCGTGTGACAAAAGCATAAATATTATAGAAGCTAGCTAACAAATAATGATAACACGTCATATTGTTTCTACTTTAGTAGTACGAAGAGGGATATCGTTTCCAAATTAACGATGAGATTTTATTTATGGAAAAAATTCTGTAAATACGAGTACATGTATTGTGTAACACAAAGGTTTCTTGATTAAAAAATTCTGCGTGGTGAGTTTCTTGCACGAGGTCGTACCTTCTTACAGATGGCTACCGCTGTCATCTACCTCTTGTGATGCTGTCATATGTTCATACGTGACGTAATATATTTCTTCATTCATTCTTATTCAAATATTTTTACATTTGTATATCTATGTGTGCTAAATGTTTTATTTAATTTATGTAATGAATAAATTGAATACTAAAATTGTAGCTCTCTCTAATTATTTTTTGTTTTACGTTATTTAGATTACTATCTTTCTTAGGTTTCATTTTTTAGGTAACTTTTATTTTGTTTAGCTGAAACGACGAATGCAATTTATCAATGTAGCCTGATATACTACCCTATTAAGCCTTAACGAGCAGACACCCAATTAGCGTCGTTACCTGTTGTCGGACGTTCGTACAATGATAATTATAAAATTCGACACCGCATGGTTTGTTAATCCTATCGATAGGCATAGATTATAACAAACCCTTAAAAATAATTCTATGGTTAGGCATTTTATGTGTGGTAATGGTTTAAACGATATTAAGCCTCACTTATAAACCATATTACGGATGTGCCTGCACCTTGAATATGTAAATGTCGAATGCTTGAAGTAATGACCGAATTTTAGCTATCATCATTCAATAATGTCTATTAAGATCAATCTCACTGTGGAACGAAAGTATATTAAAATTATTTTTTTTATAATTTCAGTTAGAAAACATAACACACTTACAAATCTACGCCATGACATAAATAGAAAGGCACGTAAGTGACCACCAATAAAAAACAGAAAGAGCCACTTGTGAACAGCGCGCGCTGGTGTCAAATAAATTAATATGTCGCGATTTAATTTGAATTATTTTGAAAATTTTTAGAAAGATTAGGATCAAGAACATTTTCAAAATTATTTTATTAAAATGCCAAACCATCATCGAAAGAATGAGAAGTCTACCTAAAAGTACCTCCTACATTGAGAATGAAATAGAAGGTTGTCTAAATTTAGTTAAATAGGATTTTGTTTTAAATATTACTAATGTAGAAATTTAAATATAAAGTTTATAAAGTTTAAATATAATTACATTAAAAATACATGACTAACCTATGTTAGTTGTTAAAAAATGTTTGAAATAACGTAACAAAATAATTTAGTCTGATCCGAATGAAATATTGAAACGATGAATTAATTGATTTTAAAGTAATTACGAACGTGTTTGCATCACTTCAAGTCTCATAAACCTTTAAACAGTTGAAATACCTCTGTGTAGGGGGGTTCTACGGTAAACGAAACTCCAAGCTGCCTCTGTCAGAGAACATCATGTTTCAACTGTCTACTGTAATCTCGCTTATCGCTGACGTCTATTTGCTTTAGAATTTACACCGAGCGTAACTTCTATTTGTATGTGAACATTCATAATTGTTAACTATTATTATTTTACATATTGTCTACTTAATAGCGCAAAATGAAACTTCATATTATAGTATTATTATCTTTAAAGTTATTTTTATTAAGTTAACCTATAAATGGTCTTTTAGTATTAAAATTTAATTTGCCAGTGTTGTTTATATACCAGTTTTTTCACAAATTCATTTCAGGATTTGAACTTGCCAGCAAAGCCAGTTCGAGTTATATTAACGCTTTAAATATATTAAAAGTAGTCTTGATATTATGTTGCCCTGGTATAACTTGTTGGTAAACATGCTGCTTAAGAGAACACGCCTAAAATGTCTCTAATTACAATTTTACACGAAGCAACAACTTCGATACAATTCCACCTAGGATCGAGTTTGTGGTATTAGTCTCTGTTCGGGATCTGTGGCTCGCACTCTCGCAGGATAAGATAAAAGAGCTCTAGGACCCAAACAGAAGGCTTCAATTTCTACTCAAATGGCTGATTTCATAGAAGAGATATGAAAACTAATATCATTTAATTTTACCTTGCAAAGTAATGAGCTGAAGAAACTGAATACCACTTTTAACCACCAGTCACGTGGGGTCTTTAAATAGACTTTAAAAATTCCCAAATCAAAAACAGGATGTTTTACAATATTCTCACCGATCTGTTACTTTAGGTAGTTTTCTGAAAAGGATTTTATTTGATATTTGCACTAACAACAATTTAGGTACGCAGCCTTGAGATATAAATGTGTGTTTCTGTGTGAGGCTCTAATGGACCCCACGCGACGGCTGACTTTAGTAAATTTAAACAAGACAAAAGCTAATTGGGATATAATTGACAAACTTATAACTACTTAAGAGCGTAAATTTGCCACTGATGGCCACTTTAACTATTATTTACTGTTTTAAATGTTGGCGCACTAAATGCTCACATGATTATGGACGCAGAGCAAAAAAGCAAAGGAGGAGCTGAACAACAGCTCCTCCTTCGATGTCGTCTTTATCTTGTCAATCGTAGCGTAGCGTCATCCTTTCACCCGTTCAGTTTCAGGAGCAAGAAAAAGTCACAGGGGGCCAGATCTAGGGAATACGGTGGCTGCGGTATCATTAGTGTGTTGTTTTTGGCCAAGAAGTCGCGAACAAGCAGTGATGTGTTAGCAATTTTGGTACGATTTTGCGGCGATCCGTCTCATGCCCAAATTATCGATTAAAATCGAATAGCACGAGCCAATGGATCTGCCTAAGTCCTCAGAAATTTCTCTAACGGTGATTCGACGATTGACCAATACCAGTTTCTTCACTTCATCAATTGTTACGTCTGTTGTAGAGTGCTCGGGCGTCCGGCACGCTTTTCGTCGTTCACATTTTCTCGGCCTTCTGAAACCATTTTGTACCACTGATAAACGTTGCTTTTGTCCAAAGTAGCTTCTCCGTATGCCAGCGTCAACATTTGGATGCAGCCGCGCACTTAATTTCGTTTTTCACACAAAATTTGATACAGGTTCTTTGTTCCATTTTTTTGAATAGGTAAAAATGGAAGACGAACCAAAACACGTGCAAGCAAAGAAGCTGTCAACAATTAACTGAACATTTAAAATGGCCAAACTTATCAGCATAAGTGAGAGACATATGTACCAACATAACGCCACAAAAAAATCGAAATTTGGATATACATAACCCGCGAAAATTCAAAATTCGCAATAGTTTTTGAGCACACCTCGTATATGCAACTACCCTCGCAGATAGTGGCAAAGCGCCACCGTTGCCGTTCCTGGCTCGTTGACTTCTAAACTGCAGTCTTAAAGCTAGCCCCACAATTAGTAATGTTCCTAAAAACAAACGCTCTCTAAAGCGTTTAATTACACACGGCATGCTATGTTGCATTAGGCATAGGCACAAATTACAGATAAATGTACGGCAGGAGAATTGCGATGATTACGAGCCTTATCTAAGAGCTTAAAAGAAAATACGTATAAATCCTGCTAGCAAATCGATTAAAAACAACAATCTTTTACAGCAAAACATAAAACGCCTAATTTATTATAGTGCACCGCATAACGTTAACTCGGAATCCATCCATCTCAGAAACGATCCCACTGAATCTTCCAAATAGAACTAATAGCTACTTTTTGAACATAAGGAAAGAACTAGCCTGTAATATACAGAAGTACTATTTATCTGAATAATTAAATACACAATATAGTATCGCAGACTAATTCATTCTGCCTACTAGAAACAGATACCTATGAAGTCGAACAAATCTTGATGCGTTTAAAATCAAATAACACTTCTAGTTAGGACAATTAACCAGTTGGTTTTCTAAAATTTACAAAGAATGAACTAGATCTAATACTTATGCATCTTTTTAACTTTTGTTTTTGTCAAAATATACTTCCAGTGCCATTATAAAGCAATCATTACGTTAGTATATAAGGGTAAGGACAGAGATGACTTTAGCAACTACAGGTCAACTGTTGTACTCTCAACTATTTTAAAAATACCAGAAAAACTTTTTAACTGCAGACTGATAAGTTACCTAGCCAGATACAAGTTCATATCCTCCTCCCAATTTTATTTTTGACAAAGTGTCTGCTGAAGGCGCAATTTCGATTGTAATCAATTAATTACTGAACAGCTTGACAAGGGACACAAGTGCCTCTCGATATTTTTGATCTCAAAAAAACATTTTCACACCGTCTCTGTTTGTATTTTAATATACAAGCTGGAATAACTTGTACTGAGATCAACCAAACTGTCTTTAGTAGTTATCTGTCAGAGAAAACACAAAAGATAAGGTTCAATCAATACACTAGTGAGGATTCCACCGTTGTGATACGGCGTTTCACAGAGCAATGTACGTGGCCCTACTCTATTTTTCATATATATTATATAGAATATTTATCTATATCCTTTTCATCTTTCCAGATGATTCAAACAGCGTCTCTGTGACAATGTATGGTACGACTGTAAAGCTCAATACGAATACGGTAGTAGCGTCCGCACTTTTGGTACTTTAGTGAAGGATCGTTAATGTGCGACAAGTGAGGTGATTGCTGGTGACTAGAGTCTTGAAACACCTCTTGATTTTGTTAGTGCAGCCTCTCCCCCTCATAGAGTTCCTCCACCGGTAGCAGTAGTTTGCGAGATCTGAGTGAGCCAAAAGTGAACATGCCATGCTTTGTGCAGTCCTTAAAATGCAACATGGGCCTTCCTACCCTTCTCGTAGCAATTGAAACTTCATTTAGCAAGGCACGCCAAGGCAATCGAGTACCCCCCATTCAACGCACATGCTGAAGTTATTGTGGTCTCCTAGGTTAAAGTATTGCTATAATGCTGGGTAGCTGTGCAATTTATATCATATTTATTAATATATACTCTTTCATTTGAGATCATATTTCACCAAATTAACTTTAATATGCCATGAAGACAGCGCATATGTAAACTACTTAGTTTAGTTTTTTGCTTTGAATAAAACGTCCAGTTTTTAGCTTGGTACAAGAGAGGCAACTTTGGTATACAATCATTTTGGTCCTAGTATTGAGATGGTTGATATTCTACACTCTAGTACTAAGCCTGCCGAACATTTTAACCGCCTTACCCAACTAACTTATGGTGTGCACATCTAGCGACAGATTACTGAATATATTGAAGTCTAGATAACAAAATTAGTCCCACTACATCTGGAGCCATGCCATCCAACAAAATAGTTGGTTTGTGATTGTAACCCTCTAGAAGAAGTTAGCATTGATGAGCATAGAGAAGAGAAAGCATACGAGTACATTTGTGAATTTATCCAAAAGGATTAGCAATTTCTGCGTAGTTTTTGCAATAGACGAATAGGGTTTCTTGTTTATGTTACGTTACGTTTACGTGATTTTAGGAGAGAGGCCAGACAAATGTATTCCCTGGATTACATCCCCAAAGGGGGTTTTAATAATTCAGTGTCATAGCGCATCCCTGCCGCATTCAGCTAAGTATCAGCTTTGACGGGCCTGTTGGTTTAGTGGTTAGTGATCATGACTGCTAAACCAAAGGTCGTGGGTTGAATCCTCACCCACTCTTATGTGATGAGCACAATCATTTCTTCTTTATGTGAGTGCCATTTATGTTTAATATGTATTTAGAAATATATAAGAATGCTTGTCGGCAGTCTGGTTAACATAGTACAGGCTTTACCTAGTTTGGAATCAGACGGCTATGTGTGAGAAGCGTGAAGATGTTGTTGTTATAGTATAATATTCCAACCAACGGTCCAATTGGTGTTCCCTGTCAGTAATAATCGATTTGTCATATATTTTCGCATAGTTTCAGCTAAAAATCATTTGAAAATTGGCAGCTTTTTTACTGAATTTCGGACTTATCATCACAGAGAATATTTTTCGCTGCGTTGCAAGATTCAGTAGGTAATTTAATTAAGCAGCATCTTTAGTTACGAGACACTAGATCGATTGCCACTCCGTGTCTATCAGTTCTTGATTTTGGTAAGGTTTAATTTCTTTGGCCCGGGCGTTTCCTTAGAGTGAAACTTATTGCATACATAAGTCGGACTTTGTAGAAAGAAGAAAAGAGAGTGTTATCAGTATCACAGTCAGCGCAGTGGAAGGATCTCGTGTAGACTGTTTCCCTAAAGTCCTTATTTCTCAGGCAAGACAATGTCCAGTTGTTGCCAATATCCAGAACGAAAGTATTTTAAAGAGACGGATTCATTCAGTTGTCCTTAAAGGAAGTGTTTGTAATATACAGTTGGAACCTGCAGCAGAATTCTAGTAAACGTTGACCATTTTCATTTTGCTTACCCACGATGTGGTTTCCGAGATGATCGGGCAAAACGATTTTTTTTCAGATGGACACAGCCTCCGGAACGTATTTTCTGAATTAATTTGCACAGTTGATCATTAAACTCATACTCGGATTCAACATAGATTTGAGCGTTGTTGCAAATACGAAAATAATAGTAATATAGAAAACAGTAGGACATATGCGCTTAGAAATCCCACGAGGACATTACGTACGTCGTCCAACGATATACGAGTATATAGACTACGTTACAACATCATAGCAATATGTTTCCTCCGTGAAAAAAGATACTTGTAAGGTTTATATTTTATCCGAAATAGTTATTTAAATCAAACTATAAACAACTATTATGTCCTCGCTTTTTAACATTTTTCTCGCTTTCGATAATATTACGAGATCGATAATAATATTAGGGATACAATATAACTCATATAATACATTCGTGAATTAACAGCTATTAGTAGTGAATAGTTATTAGCCGTGGTACTTTTGTTTTATGTGAAAAAATTTCGACTGATAAACAAACTCCCTCGTAAAGGCCGTCGTGTTTTTTTTAGTACTTGGCTTTTAAGTAAAACATGTCATTATTGATTTAAGTGACATTTTCATTAAGTGACAAAAAAAAAATGAAATTTGAATTGAATATACAGAGATTCTCTATTGAACTATATAACGCTGGAGTTGCTCACATTGACTATATGGGATTATTATCCTCTTATAAATAATAATGAAAATAATGTTAAAAGTAATAATGATGGAAGGAGGAATTGAAACTTAATTTTTATATTTAAATCCAAAGGATAAACGACGTTTGCAACCGATTATAAAGTGAAGACCTTAACTTGGCTGTATAATAATTTCAACTATTATGTTCTAGTTGACAAGTGTAACAGGATGTCGTATGACTGAATACATTGTGCAACTACGCAAACCACACAGGACCATCCGTCGAAACAATGTCTGTACATTGAATAAACATAACACTTTCTTTCAATTAATATTCTCATTTTATTCCATTCCAAATTTTCAATCTTTAATTCAGCAACTTGTTTCTATTTCTTGGACGTGATGAAATTATAGATAGTAAAATCTGATCAATATACCCATGGATATAAGTTAAATGTATATTAATCAGAATATACTATGATGATTCATATAGAAATATAACAGTATTCTATAAATTTGTATTGAATATAATACACGTTTCAATTACATAATGGCGAAAATTATTTAGATGTGACCCATCTGTGTTGTGCGAGAGTTTAAAGATAAATGCAAGTAGTAAACTTTTGTGGTTATCTATTATTGTGTAAACATAATTAAAGAAAAAAAAGGTTTTCTTTAAAATTATTTGCACTGTTTTAAAGCTTGTTTGACTACATTAATGATTACTTATAATACAATATAGGGTGGGCCACGAATTGGTTAACATTTGAATAAATCGTATAAAAAAACCATGTTGATATATGTATTATAAAAATTGTTTATTTTAAAAGAAAGGTAATTAGATGGAGTTTATTTTTTAAAAATTACATCATCCAAATGACCACTGTCTCGACGTTTGCACTCTTCCAATAGCAATGATCCCAAGAACTCCCGTAACATGTTTGCGCGGAATGTCAGGTTCAAATGTTAACGAACTGTTGGCTCACTCTATATTTTACTTATCACGGTTGTATCACTTTGAATAGTGTCCATATTGAGCAAAACTTAGAGCTTATAAACCCCTCACTAGCGTAAGGGGTAATCTCTTCTAGTGAAACTGATCACAAAATCTAAAACCAGAGCGTAAACATCATAAATGCATTTTGTATTGATTTGATAATTTAGTATTACACACTTAATACAGTACACAGTACGTGTTTAACGCAAATTCTAAATAAAATAATACAATAATAATACAACATCAGTTAACTTATCAATGCTCATTCATTAATCCTTAACGAAAATCCCATGCGAAGAATCTACATCTATCTACGCTATTCGTATAATGGATTACAATGGAAGATATCTCGTGTGTATCAATATGGAATATGGATTAGTTTCATGTTTATCCCGCTTTGTGGTTATCTCTATAAATATTAATAGACTTTAGTGAGGAAATTAAATTAGTTAATAAACAATATGATATTGATATTAGCTTAATTAAAACTTGAGTATAGTTGATTGTACAGTAGCTGACCCGAAGACTGCAAATACAGATTAAATACCCACAATTTGTAGACCACACACCACAAATTGTTCGTTTCCACATCAACTTAAACCATTACAATAAGCCTCAAGTGTCAACATCAAACTATATGCGAGTAAACTGCCATACTTAAGCTTCTAGTGAAGTGATTAATTCCATTGGTAACACTTATGTGTAACACATAATATATATATTTATTATAATACACTATTCACAACTAGGCATATTTAATTAAGTTTAGACTAATCCAATAGACGTAGTTTGTTATTAAAGTGTCACAAGGTGATTTGATAAGTCAGATATAGGGTCATCTTACCCACGAAAGAAATTGACATTTAATGAAGATTTAATAAAAAATCTTACCTACTAATACACAGTTTTATTGTACATTACATACATACATTATTAAACTTCATAGGCATCGTCTTTTACAGAGTTTTCAATACGGTTTTAGTAATACACGCTTTGATCGAGTGAACTATTATTGAAAGGTCTGTGAGGTATAATTTACTTGAATATTAAGGTATACTGACAAGATAATGGATTTGTTAAACATGATTGACAGATCTTTTATGAAACCAAAATAATATGTAGTTGAAAGTTATAGAGTATTACAGTATATTGCTGTAATTTTCAGTCTCTCGATAGAATTGATATATTTGGACTCCCACAGTGATAAGTTGACTATCTGACTGTAAATACGAGTGTCGCAGATGCTTGGGTTAATATTTGTCCGTTGTGAAACAAAGCCAATATTTGTTACAGTTTTGGCGCTTCTCTTCATTATTTATTCAGAACCTCTTGCGTTAATTTAACTTTTTGGGAGCTTAACTCGAAAATATTATAAAAGAGGTCTTCGTTTTAATACGATTGCCGGCAATTCTTTCCCGAAAGTCTTGAATGTAAGTACATTTCAAATATTTAATTTATAATAATATAATATTCAAATAGACGGGTAAAGTGATTATCATTCATGAATTGCAAAGAATTGAAATTAAAAATGAAAGTTGCTATTCTAAACATGTTCTGTTATTTTTGTTAAGTAACCATCATGGAAGGAGAACAGAGCGAGCACACAAATGAATTATTAATTGCTTTCACGAACAGTAACTTAAGACAAAGCTCGCTATTTTACATAAATATTTCGACATAAGCTGCTATTTATTTAAATATATGTTTTCAATAATATAAAAAATATTTAAACTCTTACAAAGTCCAAATATTTCATTACGACCAAAAAACACGCTCGTAATCAAAAGAGAGGTAAATTGTTGCTTAGTGTATTTTAAGTTTAAAACAGGTTTGTTGTAACAAAAAAGGGAAATAATAATCTTTTTTCTACAATAGTATCTGGCTTTATTCAATTCATTATCGTAGATGTAGCGACTTAATAATCTTTTGTTTTTTTAAAGTATGAAAACCTCCTCGAGCCGTCAGCCCACTGGAGTTTACGGCGAGATAGTGTGTCGGCTTCGGACCGACTAAAACCACACGGTGTGCTACTCTACGTCTGAAGTAGAAGGAATCCTGGAACAGCTAATGTTATGACATCCAGACTGCTCCGAGCGCCTGTCAAACTGACGCCATCTGCACGTGAACTCTCTATTTAGGCAACGTACGACGTCTCCACGCGGCTGGTCACTGCAGCAAATAAAAGGGCAAACCTGTCCCGTCCATCCGCGGCCACACTCAGGGCGGCACGAGGTGCCGGTAAGCACTTCCGCCTCAGGGATTAAATAATCTAGCACAGCCATTAAGCGATTGCTTAAATTAAGGACAAAAATATTTGCCAAGCCGCAGACCTCCGATTGTCAACCGACCAAGCTTAGAACAGCACAAGATACCATTATCACCTCCAAATGAGAGGTTCTCCCTGAAGTTTAAAAATTTTATGAGGTCTTTAACATCTTAACAACTCGCCCAGCGGAAACCCACAGCGCAGATGACCCACTTGCTTAACTGAGAAATCACCGTGACAACGGACGAAATTACCGATACCGATATGGGCAAGATTAGAATAACACTCTGACAACTCAATGACAACAAAGCTACGTGTAAAGACGAATTTACAACAGAGTAACTAAAAGTCATAGGAATTCTTATGTTAGTATGGCTGTCCCAACTACTTGATTTTGTCATCCATACCAACACTACACCGGAGGCATGGAGCAGGAGCCTATTAGTACTATTTTTTAAGAAAGGAGATAAAAGTTTACTAAAAACTACTGTCCAATATCACACCTACACCATGTATACAAGTTGTTTTCAAAGGACATTATGAATGGTCTTGCCCAAAAATTTGATGACTTAAGTAATGTACCATATACACACTCTAAGGCAAATAATTACGAGAAATTAGGAGTATAACCAGTCTCTCTGCCTACCTTATATGTTTTTTTAGGCCATAGTAAAAAAATAACGATCAGGCATTGAAATATTTAGACAAAATGGGTACTAATTTTAGGATTAAGTACCTGATGAGATTACATCGCGATCGGTCGAAATCTGTAATTAAAAGTATGTCGAGTCCGCATGGGTTGGTAATAGCGGTGGTTTCCAAACAAATACTACAGTATTTCTATACAGTACTTAGTTGTATATATAGTAAAAAGTCAACTAACTTACTTTCATATATTGTTTTATATTGACTTACGTATTAAACAGATTGCACTGGCCATAGTCACTCTCGTTAATTAGGACCAGTTACATATCATGGAAAGCAAGTCGAAATATTGAACACGCATAGTTTTTCAAAATATCTTTATGAAAATTAATCAAGTAATTAAAAAAAAAAAATATATTTAATTTTATCGTCAATACAATGATCAATTAAAATTATACTCATATTATTGCAATTCATCAAATATAAGTACTTCGCTAGCAGCGCGACCAATCTAACGATTTAGAGAATCAAACTTCAATGTTCGCATATGTGATCAAAAATTATTACATATTAGGTAGCAAGGGAAAGGAAAGGGGAAATTACGACGCGTGCGATATGAATATAATGTCAATAGCGTATAGCAAACAGGATTTAACATACGATCTTCGATTTTAAAATACAGGAAATGATTTTAATATTATTGACACTTTGCTTACGAGCATGAACTTATGTTCTCATAAGACTCATAACATAAGACGGCGTTAAATTTTTCGTAGTGTAATTAATTCTGAAAATTTTAAGTTATACAACGGAGACCCTCGTATCAGAAAACTTGAAATTAAAAATTGTAGAGTTATTTTTTATGGTATAGGGAGCAAATGAGCTAAGCGGATTGTCGGTTCCTTGTTCCCGGTGCGAGTAGTGGAGCACGCTCCACCACTGCTGGCTTCGCCTCCGGCACCAGAGGTCAGTGCCGGAGGTCACTTGGGAAGAGCTAGCGTTGGCGGTGCGACGGTTTAAAGCAAAAAGCACCGCCCCAGGACCCGATGGTATACCAGGCCGAGCTTGAGTCCTGGCTATAAGCGACGATGCTCTTAAGCCCCGACTGAGAGAGTTTTTCACCGCATGCCTCGAGCAGGGCCAGTTTCCGAAATTGTGGAAGACGGAGAAACTGGTATTCATCCGAAAGGAGGGGCGCCCGGCAGACTCACCATCTGCCTACCGGTCCGTAGTGTTGCTTGACGAGGTATGCAAACTCTTTGAAAGAGTAATTGCACGACACCTCGTCAAGCATCTCTTCAGGGTGGGGCTGGATCTGGCGGAGAACCAGTATGGTTTCCGTCAGGGGCGCTACACCGTGGATGCGATTATGCGCGTGAAGACTCTAACGGAGGAAGCAGTTTCCCGGGGTGAAATAGTATTGGTGGTGTCCTTGGACATTGCCAATGCGTTCAATAGTTTGCCCTGGAGTTGCATCAGGGAGGCACTCGTATATCATCGAGTGCCTCTCTACCTTCGTCGAATAGTCGGGGCATATTTGTCGGAAAGAGCCGTCATCTACCCAAGTAAGACCGGTTTCGGTAGACGTGAAATGTCGTGCGGAGTTCCGCAGGGATCTCTCTTAGGACCGCTCCTGTGGAATATTGGCTACCACTGGGTGCTTCGCAGTGTTTTCTTAGATGGTGGCGTCGTCACATGTTATGCGGACGACACACTTGTGACGGCAAGATACCGTTTTTTTTTTTTTTTTAACGTGTGGCAACCCCCTCGAGCCGTCACCCCACCGGGGTTTACGGCGGGGTGGTGTGTCGGAATCGGACCGACTAAAACCACACGGTGTGCCACTCTGCACCTGAGATAGGAGGGATCCGGGAACCGCTGCTATTACGACATCCAGATCCCTCCTAGCGCCTGCCCGCTAATGCGGGCACCATCTATGGGTAAACTCTCTATTTTAGGCGACGTACGGCACACGCGGACGTCGCCTCCTCGCGGCTGGCCACTATAGCGGATGGAGGGGAAAACCCGTCCCGTCCACCCGCGGCCACACTCAAGGCGGCATGAGGCGCTGGTATGCGCGCCTCCGCCGCTCGGCTCGCCGGCGGCGAATTGGGTCCGAGTAGACATCGTCCTCCCGGGTCCTCTCCGCCGCCTCCTTCCGCGAAATTACGTCTTCGCAGAAGGTTGCGACCGCGGTAAAACAACTGTCGCTACCGGCCATGGAGCGTATGACGGCCGGTAGCGAGAGATCACCTCCAATAACTGCAGTGAGGACCCCACGCTGCGCCGCCCAAGCGGAACAAACTGCTAGCGTGTGCTGAGCCGAGTCCTCACTGCAGTCGCAGTGGTGACAGGCGGGACTCAATTCCCTCCTGACGACCGAGTGCAGATACTTCCCGAAGCAACCGTGCCCGGAAAGGACCTGCGTCAGCCGGAAGGAAAGGGTCCCGTGCTGCCGCCCTGCCCACTCGGCGATGACCGGCTGGAGAGCCTCCACGAGGGCAAAGCCAGCACGTGGAGCCTCCAGCCGGGACGACCAACGAGCCATCGTGGCTCGACGAGCGGCCTCTCGCCACTCGCGTATCTCTTCGGGCGGGGGCCGTATGCCGGTACTCGCCCGGAAGTCAGCCGTCCGCCGATAAACTTCAGCGAGTACTTCCGCCTCCAAATCCCACGGGGGAGTTCCGGCCAAGGCGCACGCCGCCTCCGTCGATACGGTGCGGTAACCGCGTATGGCTCTAACCGCCAATATCCTCTGACGGCGCCAGAGGCGAGCCCTATTCTGGGCGGTCAGAGCCGCCGCCCACACCGGTGCACCATACAGCGCCATTGACCGGACAACCCCCGTGTATAGCCGTCTCGTCGCGACGCTGGCTCCACCCAAATTGGGCAAAAGTCGCCCAAGGGTAGAAGCAGCACCGTCCAGCTTTGGAGTAAGCTGCCGGAAGTGCTCGTCGAAGAGCCACCTGCCGTCTAGGATCAGGCCCAGATACTTCATCTGGGCCTTAATCAGTACGAGGACCGAATTGACAACGATGGAGGCGCCGGGGGGTGGACCACGACGGGGCCCATGAAACAAAAGGGCCTCCGTCTTATCTAGGGCCACCCGTAAACCCAGGGCCTCAATGTGCCCGACCACCAAAGAGACTCCCACGGTGGCCAGGCGTGCGGCTTCTTGAAAGTTCGCCCCCCGGGTGACGGCAAGATACCGTGAGTCAACCCTGATGGCCACGGCCGGGGTTACCCAAGTCGTGGAGCGAATCCGGCGGCTGGGTGGCTCTGCACAAGTCCGAGGCCTTGTTCTTTCATGGGCCTCGAAACAAGCCACCAAATCGATCCAGCCTCATAGTAGGAGACACTCGCATCGGCATTGAGACCTCCATGAGGTATCTGGGGCTCGTACTCGATAGCTAATGGGACTTCGGAACTCATTTCAGAAGCCAGGTTCCAAAGTTGGTAAGAGCAGCGCGAGCATCGGCGCGGCTGCTGCCTAACATGAGGGGACCCGATGACTCTTACAGGAGACTCTACGTGGGAGTTGTGCGATCAATGGCTCTTTACGAGGCTCCTGTGTGAGCAGAGACCCTTAAGGCCAGCAAGTGTGAGTGTTGGCCATCAGGGTCATGAGAGGATACCGCACTATCTCCTTTGAGGCGGCGAGTCTCTTGGCTAGAACTCTCCCATGGGACCTGGAGGCGAGAGCCCTTGCGGTTCTTTATCAGTGGCGCAAGGAGGCACGGGAGTAGGGCCGGAGTCCTGAAACTCGGGAAATAGAGTATCAGAAAATCCAACTCCGCTGGATCCTTGTGGAGGAGTGGAAGGAACGACTTGGGCAACCAAGCGCTGGGCACGCCGTCATTGTGGCGGTAAGACCCGTTATGGAGGATTGGCTCAAGAGGAAACACGGGACTCTCTCATAACGGCTGACGCAGTTGATCACTGGGAAAGGATGCTTTGGAGATTACCTGTGTCTGATCCGTAGGGAGCCAACGCCTGAGTGCCACCAATGCGATGGCCGGATCGTGGACACGGAGCTCCACACGCTAGCAGAATGCCCAGCGTAGGTGGAACTGAGGCGTGACCTTATAGCGGCCATCGGAGTGGAAACTCTCTCGTTCGGTAGCATGATCGCGGCCATGTTGTGGAGCGAGAGCGCGTGGAACTCCGCCGTCTCCTTTTGCGAGCAAGTTAGGCTCGTAAAGGAGATGTCGGAGCGGGACCGGGAGAAGTTTAGAACTTCCCTAGTCTAGTCTCTATATCACAGACGGCTCGGATGCCGGAGATTACAGAACGATCTCCGTCCTCCGTAAGTGCAAATCTGGGGGTGACAGGTGAGGCCATCCGTCACTCAAGCAGAAGCAGGCCAGGATGGCAGCGGGACGTGCTACGGACCACACGATCTTTTGGTACAGAAAAGGGGTCATCTGCAAACCGTAGATGGATGACCCGAGGTACGTCGGGGTTCCCGGGATTTCCTTTCTAGGGTACACCTGGTTCCCCGACTACTGGTATCTGAGACGGCGTATGGTTTTTGGTCAGTTCGAGTCCGACATAACCACCAGTAGGTGGTATCCGGGGGATTTCCACACAGAAAAAAAAATGTAGCAAATGAGCAAACGGTCACCTGATGTTAAAAGGCTTGTAAGAGTAGGGATTTTAAGTATTTGAAATATTTTTATGTCATTAAAATATAAAATTTTATTAGAAACACAAGAAATGATGACAGTTATATAATATTCTGACAGTTTTATGTCGTTCTGTATTCTTATGTACGATATGCATATTAGGGTGTCCCTTATATGACAAAAAAAAATTTTTTTTCGAATTTCGAAATGCATACCCTCTATAATTTTTACTAATGCTATAAGATACTTAAATATAAAATTTTATCAATCTAGCATAATTGCAACCAGTGCCGACCGAGCTTCAAAGTTTAGTAAAAAACGTGTTTTGTCCTAAAATTTCAGTCTGCTATAATTTCACTATAAATGCAATGAATTAAGTGAATAAAATTAAATAATAAATTAGATGAACATTAATCTTTAATTAAAAACATAAAGAAATAAGAATCATTCAGGGTAACTTCTTTTTAGAGTAGTTTTTTTACAGTCTGGATACAATTTTAGATGTTCCTGGACACAGCGCAGCAAGAACTGTTTTTGTTCTTCTTCAGCCGTGATAAGTCCGTTAAAATCTTGCATTAATTTAACAGCCCTTTCAGCAGTATCATTTACAACTCTCAAATAACTTATTCTTCTTTTAGCCTCCAGAAAAGCAGCATTGTTATTGCAAGAAGATACATCTTCCTTTAGAAAACTGTCGTCGATCTGCAGTCGTGATAAAAATTGTTTGCTCTTTTCCGATACGAAATCATCCAGTGCTTTGTCTAAAAAAAGAAGAAAAATAAGTTAAATAACAAATAAAAATCAACAACAATTTTGAAAATAAATAAATAAGTATTGGACATTGAAATTGAAATCCAACAAAAAGTCAATTTAACTTACCAAACAACTATTGAGTCAGTTCTTCCTTCGACGGGTCATAGCGTTTGCTAAAATCCGAGATTTTGTCCCTGTTGAAGTTGCCAATCATCTTCTTCTTAGTTTGGTTGTCAACTTCATCATCAAATAGTGATAGAATGACTGTCTCTTCACATAAATACCACAAGTGATGGCTGAACTTGCTTATAGAAGCTTTAGAAATTGTTGCGTCAACTTTTTCATACTCTTTTAACATCTTCAAGAAGCGCAAATCTTGATTAGGTGCTTTGGTCGCCACTGTACATTCGAGCCAAGGTTTAACATACAATATTACGAGAAATAAGCAAACATCTTGTAGAGCCTTTTTGTCCTTCGCAGTTACTCTGCATTGTGACTGAAGTAAACATATTTTTAAAGAATAGATCGCTCTCGCCATCCAGCGTGCCTGATGTATAGCTCCGGGGGGCCTTAGTTTTAATTTTTCCTCTGTGTCTCCTCCTAAAAATATTACGCACAGTTCGACCAATTCGCGGTAATCATCTCTTACAAAACCTTTATCTAATTCTGCCTTATAAAATAGTAACAACGCTTGAATGTCTGTCTCGGCAACCCGTGCTTTTACGAAATTAAGAGATGGTTCATTTTCAGTACAATCAATGTTTTTCCAATTTTTTTGGAACTTTTTGAACATCGGAATATCTGGGCTACTAGTAATTTGCTTAATCTTGGTTTCAAAGACAGCTTTTAGGACCAATTCATAAACATGATGACGACAGGCGAAAAGCAACAATTCTCTTCCTAAAGTTTGCTCCAAAATAGCACAAGCTCCATTGAAACGGCCCATATTGGAAGCTGTTGTGTCGCAGCACATTATTTGCACTTTATCATAAAGGTTCCAGTCAAAGAGAGCTGCTGATACAGCCTTCGCTTGATGTTTTCCAGAAGAACTTTCTAGTTTCGGCACTGCAAGAAGCTGCTCTCTATCGTCAAATGAAGCTATAACTGGCAAGCGTTCTTCTTTTGAACTCCGTACATCCAACCCCGGTAATAG
This sequence comes from Hypercompe scribonia, assembly GCA_949316085.1. NCBI lineage: Eukaryota > Metazoa > Arthropoda > Insecta > Lepidoptera > Erebidae > Hypercompe > Hypercompe scribonia. The sequence continues at coordinate 16,263,399 of OX438969.1, read as the reverse complement.
TTTTCCATCCCAATGGACTGTGACTATGTCGGGTACATTGTTTTGGAAGTTAGATTTTATTGCTTCTGCCCTTGATTTTCTAGTTTCAGTACGAATTCGCTGAATCGAGGATTTGTTAATACAGAAATCATCGCTGCTCAGACCAAGCGCTTCTACCACCGCATTAAGAATGTAAACGATATCTCTAATGCTTAACTGGCATCGATCTAAAGCTGCAACTAGTTTAGGTGTTATAAGATTCTTTCTACCTCTTTTTGAACTTTGTTCATGGCAGGGAACGTCCGGCAAGCTGAGTTCAGAATTCAAGATCTGTTCTTCGTCTGAATCTTCTACACTGTCTAAGTTATTTGTGGTGGAAGTAGATGCAACAGCTAGTGATTCTCTTTGTCTTACAATCCTTTCCTCTTCTTCCAATCGTCGTTGTCTAGATCTTTGTTCTTTTTCCGCCAATTTTTTATCTACACCACCTAAGCATCCCGGTCGACCTGGCTCTCTCTGTTTCATTAAAAATAATTTATCTTCCTCTATTTTCATTCTCTCAAAAGCATCAGCATGTGCAATATCAAACAAATTATCAAGATTAATTATAAAATTGTTCTATATATAAGATATAGATATTCTCTATATAAAATCTGAGTTTTCTTACAATTTTTTTGCAACTCTCTCCAAACATGATATAAATCAATAAGTTTCTTCACGCAGTTAGGAAATGCCCTTGTTGGAATTCTTGCTTTTTCCCAATATATGATGCACTCCCTAATCACAAGATTTGCACTTTCACTAACAGTCAATTTAACCTCACGAATATTGTAAAATAGGATTGAGAGAACTTGTCGATTAGATGGTAATTTTGCACCATTTATTTGGTAGCTAGTCAATCCGATAAGAAAATTATTTTGTTTAGCACTCCGTAATTCCACCGACATGTTTACGCACTAAACAATGAAGCACTAATAGTCTCAAAAATCACGTACGAAATGGCAAATAAAACATGTCGTAACAGGTCACTGGGCAGTACTTAAGCAACTTGTATCGACAAGTTTAAATAGCAAGTCGGCACGGGTTATCGTTTATATATCGAACTAATATTTTTTTCTAGACAATATAGGGTTATTACGAAACTTTTAAGAAGGTATGCGTAAAAAAATATCGAACTTGAAATTTAAGGGACACCCTAATGCATATATACAAAATATCGATATTTATTACGCTCAAATGACTTCCATTAATTATTTAGTAATTAAAAAAAAGGATCGTTACTAATCATTTTAATTGATCCGTTAAATTGGGAACCGGAAACGCTTAATTCAAATTTATCTGCCCCAATTTTTGTTGGTGAGGTGGAAAATCATTTCTGATCTTCGCCCAGGAGAATGTTGTGTTTTAATTAAAAATCACCTTAACGACGAATTTCAGCGGTTACTTGTAAGTATTCATTAGTATTTTTTAGAAATAACCTATTTTATCGCTACTTCTTTAAATCAATAGGGGACCGGCATCATAATGTAATTACAAGCAGCTTGCACTTATGTCAGAACACAAAAGTCTACCCTTAACATGCGGTTTGTACATAAATGTTTATATATACTCGTACATAATGTAAATATAGAGAAAAGGACAGAAATAAAAATATAGGATTTCATATCCTATCTAATGTAAAAATTATGAAGCAAATCTTCGTAACTTTAATCCTGTCATTATGCTTTTCAATGAGTTTCATTTCATTTCCTACACGTAATATACAACCAATCAGTGTGTTTTTGTCAGCACTTTTAAGTTTGCCTGAATGATCGTGGGAGATAATTTTTTCAGCACAAATGGATCACGTCGACCAGAGCGATTCCACGTCTTTACAGAAAACTGGTGTTAAATATGTTATATGTATATTCTTTCGTTGCTTTTCACTGAGCGTGATAATGAAACCTTAAACGGATGGAGAAGAGACTCCAAGGATGTCAACGCAGTTTAAGTATTATACATCGGCGGCGATATTCTCTTGCCATCAGGTGATCCATTTACTGATTTGCTCCCTATATTATAAAAAAAAAACCTCTACAACTTTTAATTTCGAGTTTCCTAATGCGATTGTCGACACTGTATAACTTAAAAATTTCAGAATTAATCACACGATGAAAGACTTAACTTCGTCTTATGTTATGAGTATTATGAGAAAGTCTTACTCTTTTACGGAAGCTGATTATTATGTGACACGTTTTACACGATCGTAATATAAAGAGGCGAATTTGGATATGCCCTTGGTAATAAGATATAGATAATAATATTTTGAATGTTAAATGTGATATTTAAAAATACGTGTTCAAAATTGATATTTAGTTAACAGTTACTTCTGCAGCGCGAGCTTGAAAGATGGAAAAATACACGATAGAAAAATATTCCGACCTCGTTACGAACTTGAATTGACAGATAACATACACTTATTTGTTTGTGTAGCTCAAATTTATGACGAGGGTGGTTGATAAATGTGACATACTTTCAGCACATAAGCTAAAGCTTCAAATACCGTGTGTCGGCATTAGAATGTAATTTTTGTGCTCCTATATTATTTGCGAGATTCTTTTTTGAACATGTTAATCAAGCTCGTTATTTTCTATTGGGACACGCTTGATAGATTATTTGTCTGTATTAAAGCAAAAAGAAATTGCTTTTACTGAAATCTTGACTCGAGAAATCTGCAAGTGTTTGTTTCGAAGTTTGTTTGCAAATGCATTTATTTATTTATATAAAAAGTGTATATGTATTTATATCAGTTGCCTAGTAGTCGTAGTATAAGCTCTGCTTAGTTTGCGACAAGTGGGAGCTTATGAGTGTGGTACAATATTTAACTATTTTTCATAAAAATCAAAAAATCAAAATCAAAATCATTTATTCATATAGATCACACTGTGACACTTATGCAGGTCAAAGAAAATGCCAAATGAGACGTCAGCCAATTTACCTACTACCAGTTCGCTGACTGAACAGACAACAGTAGGGCCTTGAGAAAAGAACTGGCAAGAAACTCAGGCCACTCTTTTTCATCGCCAGGTTTTTACAATTTCTCAGGTGTTACAATCTGTGATTGCATCGAGAGCGACGCCACCACATCATACACGAATAGAACTAACTGTTTCAAATTATTGTCTGATAGTAGCACTCAATCAGCCAGACGCACTCTAGCACTTTTAATGGTCAAAGTTCAGTTGTGGATGAGTGGTAGCTTCATCCTCCGTTGACAATTTCCAGTAATATAATATCAATAAAAATAATAAAGCAATCATAATAATAATTAAATAGATCAAATTTAAATTGAATTAAATGATTTCTGATCATTAAATAAATACGTAAACGTAAGCTGTGGAGCGAGCAGTTCATTGCCAAACCTTTTTATCATTCAAATAATCCGAAATAGTATAATACGCTTTTTTACAAAGTACATTTTTTATATAATTTTTGAATTTGCTTTCGGATAGGTTTCGAGTATTTATAGGTAACTTATTGTAAAACCTCACGCATTGCCCCATAAAAGAGTTATTAACTCTATGTAGGCGTGTAGTGTGTGCAGCAAGATTGTCTCTATTGCGAGTGTTTAAAGTATGCCTATCTGACAATTTAGTAAATTGCGACTCGTTTTTTTTAACATACATTAAATTAACAAAAATATATTGAGAAGCTACAGTCATTATCCCTATCTCCCTGAACGCCTCCCTGAGTGATACTCGCGGGCCAAGGTTGTAAATAGCCCGGACGGCTCTTTTTTGAAGAACAAATATTTTGTGAACGTCTGCGCAGTTCCCCCAGAGAAGAATCCCAAAAGACATTACACTGTGAAAGTAGCTAAAATAAACTAATCTTGCTGTATCTACGTCTGTTAAACATCTTATTTTCTTTACAGCATAGGCAGCGGAGCTAAGCCTATGTGATAGTTTTTCAATATGCGGACCCCATTGTAACTTAGAATCTAAAGTGACACCAAGAAATACAGTAGTATCTACAGGTTCTAATGCTGAGTCATTCAATATTACATTGGTACTTGTGTGCCTTACATTTGGAGTGGAAAACTTAATGCATTTGGTTTTTTTCTCGTTTAAGAGAAGGTTATTTGTTCCAAACCAAACCATAAACACTCATACACAACAAACATTTTACAAAATCTTAGTTAGGATTTTTTTATTTTACTTTGTCACTGTCCAAGGACTCAAGATCATAAACAGCTTAAAGATACCATTTTTAGCCATTTTGAGTAAAGATACTGCTTAGCAGGGTGTGTCAATATAAGTTTCAGAAACTATTGTCTAGTCGTACAAACCAAGCTGGATCTTCCTGTAGAGTATGTGCTCTAGCACCTCCTCCTCTTTTAAGTAACCTTTACGAGAAGAGAATATTTATGTTAAAAAATAACCAATGTCGTCATCGTTTTGACAGATTCGTAGCGCCATTAGTAATTAAGATGATTGATAAGCACTGTTTTAAACGATTTTATACAACTGCCATTGTGGTTTTCAAACCCTAAATGAAATATAGGATTTCATGAAACATTTTAATAACTTTCAACATTATTTTTTTAATTTTCGCGGACTTACATTGGTTACGTTACGTGAATCTTGTACGCATGAGAACATGAGCTTTGGAGTGTGTCTGGCAGAATGTCGCTTATATCTAGATAAACAACATTTATAAATTATTAAATTTTAACTTTTCACCGAACGCATGAAGTTTATTTTAGTACTCGAAATCAGTAACCAGTGGCCTAACAGGCCAGTCAGGATTGAGAGTTCAATAGTAGATTATACAAACGAGCTTATTATTTTGTATAAAAAAATACAAGATACAAAATTTTGAAACTTAGTAAGTTTTGCGCGGATTAGTTTAAGAATTACATACACAATGTAGTATTAAATACAAAAAAAAATATTTGATATATTTATGTTAAGAATAATTTTTAGTTTGTTGTGTCTACAGCTAACGTTTGTTTCTTCTTTAACTCTTTTTTATTTCAGATGTACAACATATAACATCACCAAAAAAGTTAATTTTGTTTTTTACTATGCTATCTAACTTTTATATTTAAGTACGTAAAATTGTGAGTAGTTACTTCCACTGATTACTTACATTTTTATTTTATAAAGAAGATTCTAATTTTCAGAAACCTTCAATATTATCTTGTCTACTCAGGTCGAGTTTAAGTCGATGCATAATACGGTATTCATAAATGGTATGTGTTTTAATTAAAACTTCATATTTCTATGTGTACTCGTATTTCTGAAGCTGAAAGTAAATCCTTCGCTCAGTATAAGTGGGTTTAAGGAATTAGCTGTTACAACAGAAGCTTTCGCCCAAAGTATTGTGCTTAAGTAATTTGTTTAAATTATTTAAATATATGTATGGTATCTTTGTATACCTATTTATATCTTTAAATTAGGATCAAACTTTAGAGAAATCACCACAGATCATTACCGAAGTAATTTCAAGTTGATATGTTGGACATAAATCGATTAAAATAAATAAACTAATAAATATTTCGAGTATCTGACGCACAGTGCCATCTGATCTCAAAATAAACAGAACTTGTATTATATTCTGAATGTAAGATTGATTTATAGAATACCTTTATGCTTTTTTGTTAAATACATACATATTATACATAAAAACACCTGTTAGCAACACTATTATAATTTTTGCTGCGTGTAAATTAGGTTTGGACAGTAATTCCCACAGAGTAAATTGGTAAATAAGTCAAAACAACTTATAATTGTACCTATATAGCTTGATTGCTCAGTAAAGTAATTTTATATTCATGTTTAATTAGATTTTATTGAAAATAGCTAACTACATTGTGCTGATATATAAAGATTGCTGATGTTGCACATGCACCAATATTTATTAAGTACACGAAATTGCGGATGCATCAATGACGTCAATTGATGTCGCGAGTAATATTTATTGCAACATTCTGTAAGAACGATTATTCTATATTCCTACTTAGAAGTAGAATCATCGCTCATTAGGTTTAGTTTTGTAATATCGACTCAAACGCATTAATTGCGTTCGATAAAGTGCACCAGTAATTTTTTCAGAAGGTTTTAGCAGCTCATAATAAATTACGCCAAGCAGATCCCACCAAATACACAACATGACCTTGGATCCGTGAATATTCTGTCGAGGTGTAGCCGTAGGAGTGTGGCCGGGCAATCCCCATGATGTGCGTCGCTTAGGGTTGTTGTAGTGCACCCATTTTTCGTCCCCAGTAACAATACGATGAAGAAATCCTTTTCGTTTTTGTCTTTCAAGCAGCTGTTCACAAGGAAATAAACGTCGCTCAACATCTCTTGGTTTCAACTGATACGGTACCCAGTATCCTTGTTTTTGGATCATCCCCAGCTGTTGCAGGCGTTTTGATACTGCTTGTTGAGTTACTCCCAATAATTTTGCTACCTGTTCTTGAGTTTGGCACGAGTTAAGTAAAGCAACGAGTTAAGTAAATTAAGTAAAGCCTCCAGTTCATCATCTTCAAAAGTTTTTTCTCTGCCACCGCTATGCCGATCTTCAACAACAAAATCACCGCTTTTAAAGCGCTGGAACCACTCGCGACACGTTCTTTCACTAATAGTATCATCACCATAAGTACTTGAAATAACCCGATGAGCCTCAGCCGCTGATTTTTCATGTTGAAATGAAAAAGTAAAATCTCCCGCAAATGACGTGAATTCGGTTTATAAGTTGACATATTTAATTAAGTCTAACTATATGACGCAAACAAAAATTAACTAATATCGATGTAAGGTTATATTTATAGATGTCAAAACTGACGGAAAACAACTGTGATTTATTTATTTGAACTATTACTGGCTACTAGCGCCATCTTTTGGAAAACGGCGGGAGCAAAGTTGTAGACCTAATAATTAGCTTAATTATATATAATTTACAAACAAAATTTTTAATTTAAGTTGTTTAAAGAGTCGTACTTCTTTAACAAATAAATAATTCAGTTTATTTCTCACTTTTTAATGTTTCTAGGTACAGAGTTGCCGCTCGTTTTTTTTTTGAAGAGTAAAATAATCGTCGGTATATTGTAATTTGAATTATTTCATATAAGTCACGAGAAATAGCAACCTACGGTAAACGTCCGAAAAGTGGGCAACCTTCAAATGTTGCTCCTGTTGATGCGAATAAATGTGGTTGTTAGATTTGAAGCACGTATTGAAACTAGGTTCCATGCTTCAGAAGTATGTTGAGATACAATGTTTCTCTTGTGGTTCTTCTCGTAAACCCTTTTGGGGAGGGGTCTCGGAGTAACTTTACCAGGTCTACGGCCTGTCGAAGTGGTCCTCCGCAACGCCTGCGGCGGTCTACACTACACGGTACTACAGGCGGGTCACTTGGTTGGGCCCTTGGGCTTGTTAGTATTTCCGGGTGTCAGTTCGGAGAGGGGGCGTCTCTAACGAGGTCAAGCCTTTGCAGATGGGTGTCACAGAGCGACCAGCATGTTAGCTACGTCTGAATCTCGTTCTGTGTTCCCTCGGATGCTTAGCGAGGTCGAGCACTAGGGGGTGGGGACCCCGAGAAGCACCCATCAACCAGCACCAGGCAGGATGTTGGGGATGGTCCAGTAGGGATTGCTACGGAGACGAGGTCTCACGGCAGGCCATGCCCGTCTGGCGGTCGCCGATGGGAAGGCACGAGCTGGCGTGCGTGGCGGGCTTGCCAGCCATCGGCACGCATGAATAGGTTTGAACTCAATCGTCTCACGATACCTATTACTGGAGCCTATTCAACGCGGCACTAAGATTGTGTACATGATCAAATAGAATCGGGCAAGTAACTTGAAAATAGTCTTTGCAAAAATTGGTGACAGAAACGATAAACATTGAGGAGCTAGTTGACATAGCGCTTGTGTTAACAGCCTGTCAGACATATGAAAGTTACGAGAACGTTAACGAAGAATGCTACCACTACTCTTTACTTGGGTGGTTAAGGTGTAACTCACGTCTAATTGATTCGACAGAATCATAGGTCTAATCAATCGTCACAGGGCGCCTTGAGCATTTCGATGGCTCCGTACTGAAATGAACTGAGTTAATGTGAAATCGCGACTCCGAGCCCAACAAATTGCTTAAGAAACCGAATGATGAAAAAGCGTTGCCAAAAGTACAATAATTAAGACTAATTGTCAGTATTTAAATTAGAATACTAAGATCCTGATAACCAAATCCGGATATGGTAATTATGAGACCACTTCGAGTTTATATCCCTTCGAATACAAAAAAAAATACATATAACCGAATTTTCGATTAAAAAGTCTTTCAATTAACGTATTCAAAACCAAGTGGTAGGTGAAAGTAGTTTAAATAGACTTAGTAATACTGGTTGACAAAACTATGGATTATATAGCGTTTGCCGGGTAACCATTGCTGAAACGATGTTGTGTGCCCTTAGTCTTTACGATATATTTGTGATCCATTAGATATTTATTAGTAACTTGACCCACAATATTCTACCGACTATTATTTTGCTGATATTTTAGTTTTGTAGAAAATATTGATATATATACTTAAAATATCAAAAAAAATTTGGTCCGTAATTACAATTTTAATTTTGACCTTTTTATTTATCTTCCAGAACCATTTAATGTTTATTTATAATGCCGTTAGCATCGTCTTTAAAAGGCATGGAGTACAATCATTTGTTATAATACTTGAAAATGTAAAATTCGTAGATACTGTTCGCTCGATGGGGTCACTTGAGATTTGAATGGACTACTGTTTGTGCTTCCTATATTTGTACTATGAGTCAACCCATTATCTTTTATGAATTGAGTTCTGAATTCACATAGTGCCAGTTAAATTTGACTCATTATAATACACAAAAACTCGACAATTGATTTGTAGGTACCTAGTAAAACATCATTTCCTTTGTGAAAACTACAACGGTACTTGATACGAAATTAACAGAACTTTATGGCACTTGTGGACCTTACTTCTCTAATGTTAACTTCGATTTTTAAGTATGTTAAGTATTGCAAATGACGTTCAGACGAACTCTTCTAACTGGTCCCACCTTCTTCCTTCTTCTACAGGACAATACTTGGCCTCGGCAGTCACCGTTTCAGAATGGTAAATATACTATCCCAAACTAAACGATTTGGCTCTTCTTTCCTGTGTAAATCGGTTAAAAACTAGAATTCTCTACTAATGCACGTGTTTCCGTCCTATTATGATCCTGGGTCCTTTAAGCGGGCCGTGTAAAAGCACCACACTAGGCCACCATAATGTGGGTCGCCATATTGAATTATCTGCATTCGCAATGAGTATGTAGACCACCACTCTTGGATTTTATTCATGCTTTCTGATTAACAGTTAACTCTTTAATAATAGTGCCACAATAATTTAAGTATGTAGTAAAAACCATGTAACTATGATACTTAAACAATTTCATGCAACAATACGATATTCACAAAATTTAATACTCAGTGATGTATGCGCAATCACAAATTGTAGTCACATTTCGAATTTGTGAAAAGAGGAAAGTAACAAGTATATATGTACAGTCAGTACAAAATAGGGTAAATTTCCTCATACCTACATGCCGTAATAAATTCTGGTGTTGTTATATTAGAAAGGTATACTCGATAATACTATGAAAGTATATATCAAATAATACGGTTTATTTATCCATATGTACGAGTACATTATCTCTATCGTCTATACTAGTATGTATAAACTCGGTACGGTTTTCCTTATTATGATAGCTGCGAGTTCCCTCCATATTTGATTGGAAAATACATGCAGTAAAATATACATATGTTTGCCAACTAACGAAGATACCATAAGTACAGACTAATGATATTGATATTTAATATGTTATTAATAAAAAAAATATTATATCTCGGTAAGGAAAGTAAGTCATTTTCACAGAAAACTCCTAAATAAGTAATGTAAATAATAAGTGTGAATCTCCTATTAACACATATTTAGTTTAGATCTAGTTAACGAAAGTAAACACTATAATACATAACAACGTGTAGCTTTTAGGTGTTCTAGCTCTGATTTGAAAAGATTGACGGGATATTTATTATGTAAAACAAAACAAAATCATATCAGCACGAGCGGGCCGGCTCGACCGGGGCAGTACTACACTCCCACATAAGACCAACCTAAAGCGCCAGCATCAGTGTTGTCGTGTTTCGTTGGTTCAGTGTGAGACCGGAGGCCCATTGATGCAGGAGGTGACAGTTATCATGGTAACTGTGTAAACCTTACACTGTCACGATGACTGTGATGCCTTTTACGTCCCCTAGCGGGATGTGAAAAACATCTCACAAAGCCGCCACAGTGTGGGTCACCATACTGCATTGTCTGCATTTGCAATAAGTATGGTGACCACAACTCTTGGATTTTAATCATGCTTTCCATCAGGCAGAGTAGAGTCACTTTGGCAGGCTCTTGATATAGAATATATAGATATAGAAAATATACAATAGTCCGTAAAAGAATTTGTTCTTATCCGTGAAGGATATTACTATCCCACAGTGAGTGGAGTTGTAGTACATATATGTAAGTATAAACTGTTCGTTCTTACTTAAACTCAAAGACTTAGTGGATTTTAAAACGAACGAAAGTAAATTATTGTTCATTGTATTACTATCCCGAGAGTTAGTAAACCTGATTTTTTACAATTTAAAATCTAAATAGCTTTTACTGAGTAAATTGAGTTATCTTTTTCTTAAAGTAAATCACCGTTATTGTTAAATTGTTAGATAAACTTAAACAGTAAGGTTATTAACAAAATTATCTATGAAACATTTATTGAGAGTTATATGATGGCCCAAAGATTAAGAAGCTATATCAAACGAGTCCGAATTACGGTATGACATTAAAAATAACTCAAATATTTTATGTTTACCTTAAGAAATGCCTATAGTACGACTAAATAGTCGTGTTCAATTAACTTCTGAATGGTCTGAAGGAGGTTTTGTTCTGTTGTTATATATAGTACACAGCCACTCACCAAAACAAATATAAATCATTCCTTAAGTAAAGTGTTACAAGACTCAGCTACGGTAGAAAATTGTGGGCTCAAGCTTATGTAGCGTACTGTTTCTCGTGAATCATCCCTCATGATGGAGGCTCCATTATGTTTGGAACGATGATTAATCTAGATAAGACAGTAAGGAATTACTCTTCATCTCAAATTATACATTAAAGGCAGACTATTAAAAAAGAGTTTATATAACATATGTAAATAATGTTAATATAATATAACCTTTTTATAAAGAGGTTGTATAGAGTGAGTCATCGAAGCAAGAACATGTACACATCACAAGGTTTGTTACAATGTCGTTAAGATATTTAACAACATCTAAAAAGTCTCAATTACATGTCTTGATGACATTTTTACGGTTTTTCTACAACGTTGGCACTAGGTTGAAGAAGAAAGCGATATTATATAAAACAATAGGTCACAGAAAACGAAAGTCATTTGCCGCCCGAGGCTGATCACGAAGGGGCCAAGCGGTTTCTCGCTTACGTAGCAACTAAAATATGCGGCTTTCAGCCAAATTGTTTTCAAACAAATGCTATTTAGAAGGTCTAGGGTATGTTATGAATTAGTATTATTACGTGGTAAATAACTATTTAGTATGATGGAGTACATTTTATTTCATACAATTCTATGCATGACTGAATGTATTTTTATGTATATTTATATTTCGCTCATTTATGGACTACGTTTAAAACCCATTTTTCAAATTTTGGATTGTACTCTAACAGTGACTAACTTATCACCAAATCACAATGAATCTATTTATCTATCAAGTAACTTTTTAATTTGGCGCCGACTGCAAGCTGACCAAAAGGGATCAAGTATTTTAAAATAATACCAGTTAAAATAAATATATCACGTAAATTGTACAACAACCAAATATTTCTTTACTTTTAGTAACCGTACGGTAATCGTGAACGGAATGTCGATCGCGGAGTGGGTCGTTTCTCAATCGTGATAGTTAATCGTTCGTGGCCAGTAGCTAAGACATTGTTCCGTATGAACGTAAAATTAAAAGCGTTCAGTAGCTAAAATTGGAGATGGACCAAAATTTATTTGACAGCACCGTCGTGCGGATGTAACCGATACACAAAGGCAGATTATTTGCTATCCAGTGTAGAAGGCGAACCACTCGGCCTTGTTATCAAATCTACCTATTGTTGTCCACTGTTGAACGAAGGTCTCTCCCAAAGAGCGCCAACCATCCCGGTCTGTAACAATTCGTATCCATCCCCTGCTAGAACCTTCTTCAAGTCGTCAGTCCATCTCGATCGAAGTTGTGCCGGTCAAGTTTAATGGTTTACCCAAGGTAGATTTATTCTTGCACAATCCGATAGCAGCACCATTTACGGTTACGGGACTCGGGCAGACACGCCTATTATGCATGATTTTCGTTTTTCGATAACCATCCGCAATCCCACTCGTTTTGAAGAATCATCCAGACTATTCAGCTTATCTTCCAGATCATGCGGAGACTCCGCCAGGAAGACTATGTCGTCTGCAAACCACAAATGTGAGAGGCATTGGCCATTGACATTGATTCCCCGTCCGTTTCAATTGAACGTTTTGAAAATGTCTTCCAATGCATTGGTAAATAGTGTCTGTCTTACCCCACGATGCAATTAGATTGGTCTTATGCTCTTTTCTTGTACTTGGACGGCAATTGTTTCAGCTTCATAGAGGCATCTCATCACTCGAAGATATCGATAGTCGACCAGGTATCTCTGCACGGATTTCAGGACAGCCTAGGTCTCGACGGTATCGAAAGCTTTCTCGTAGTCCACATACGCTAGACAGAGAGGCTGCTTGTATTCCTCTGTCTTTACAATTATTTGTCTTTTCGTTGGTGAGTGCGAGACCGGAGGCTCATTTATGCAGGGGTGACAGTTATCGTGGTAACTGTGTGAGCCTTACACTGTCACGATGACTGTCATGCCTTTTACGTACCCAAGCGGGGCGTGAGAAAGCATCTCACAAGGCCGCCATAGTGTGCATCACCATACTGCATTGTCTGCATTGGCAATGAGCATGGTGACCACAACTCTTGGATTCTATTCATGCTTTCCATCAGGTAAAGTAGAGTCACTTTGGCAGGCTCTTAATATAGAAAAAAAAAGTAGTCCACGGTACTGTAGCCTTTTCGAAACCCAGCCTGCTCCACGGGCTGGAAGTCATCGAATTTTTGGGAATAACGATTCATAATAACCCACGAAAACAGCTTATATTCATGGCTCAGGAGTGAAATTGGGCGGTACTTATTCAGTAGGCTCTTGTCTTTTTTCTTGAAGAATAGCACTACCACGCTCCTGCTCCATGCCTCCGATGTAGCGCCAGTATGAATGACGGAATTAAATAGCTTTGAGAGCTCTACTAATATAGGCGTTCCACCAGCATTTAGGAGCTTTGTTGTAATTTCGTCTTCACCAAGAGCTTCGTTGTTGTTAAGTTGTTCGAGTGCCATTCTAATTTCGTCCAGATCGATGTCAGGAAGCTAATCTGTGAAGTGGTGAGTCAATCTAACATTTGGGTCGTCTGCGCTATTTTCGTGAAGTGTATAGGTCCTCATAAAACTTTGCGACTTCAGCGAGATGACACAGACATACTATCAGTTAATGATAATCCAGTAACAAGATCAGCCAAACTACAGGCCCACGCCCTCAAGGTAGAGGAGTAGTTAGACACATGGCGCATTAAAGCAACTCAAAGGAAATCTATCTATGTAACCTTCACCCTTAGAAAACCAACCTGTCTGCCTATAAAACTCAGCAATAAAAAGATTTCCCAAGCTGAAGACGCTAAATACTTCGGGATACATCTTGATTGACGGTTAACCTGGAGAAAACACATATAGGTCAAACGAAGACAGAAACGAGAGTGAGGTCAATGTTCTGGCGTACTAAGTCGGTGTACTAAGTTGTAATAGGTTTTAAGTCAAGCCTGACACCTGAAAGCAAAATTACAATGTATAAGACCGTACTGAAATCCATATGGACTTATGGTATTCAATTTATGGGCACTACTAGCAACAGTAATATTGAAATTCACGAGAGATTTCAAAGAAAAACACTAAAAGCCATGCTAAATATACCGTATTACATGAGCAATAAACATTTACACACAGATTTAATTATCAGGACAGTTAAACGAGAGATCACTGAGTACAGTAGAAGTTATGATACCAGAATATCTACTCACGTTAATGAGTTGGCGTCAGGACTACAAGGTACAGGCACTGTATTGCACGATCGATTAAAGCGGCATGATGTACCTAGGCTGACCACAAGATTTGATTGAATAATTTGAAGGAAATTCTTTCTGCTATAAACAATTACATTAATTAAATACATACCAAATGATTACCAAGTGGCAGATAAATAACAAAATAAGAAAAAAATACCCAGGTTTGCTCCTGCGCGGAGTATTGTTCTCATATTTACGATAGATCTGGGCAGTATTTGCTTAAGACTCTTGATCACAATGACTCTTGAGTCCGTGCTATCGATAATCCCAAAGCCACAGTATCCCTTGAGCCTTTGCAGTCTCAAAGGAATGTCGCCTCTTCGGCAATCTATCGCCTTTATCTGGAGCCCTTCCAACTGGTCTTACCAGGTGGCTTTCAAGGCCAGTATGTTTATTCACATACTAGCCTTGAAAGCCGCCTTTTTAGAGTGCTAGACATACGCTCCCAAACTAAGTAATTTGAATCTTTCTTCTCATCTAGAACTCGCTGCTAGCTGTTTCCCTGCCACTACGATCCCAGATCGTTAAAACGGGGTGTAAATAAGCATTTCACTAGGTCTCTATAGTGTGGCTCACAATACTGCAGTGTTTGTATTCGTAATGACTATGGTGACCACCAGTCTTGGACTCTACTCATGTTAGTATAGCGCCATCTACCGAAGACGTTCCAAACTACGAAGTAACAGCTGCTCCACGTTTGATCCTTTCACCTTTTTTTTTTTTTTAACGTGTAGAAACCCCCTCGGGCCGTCACCCCACCGGGGTTTACGGCGGGGTGGTGTGTCGGAATCGGACCGACTAAAACCACACGGTGTGCCACTCTGCGCCTGAGATAGGAGGGATCCGGGAACCGCTGCTATTACGACATCCAGATCCCTCCTAGCGCCTGCCCGCTACCTCGGGCACCATCTGCGGATAAACTCTCTATTTTAGGCGACGTACGGCACACACGGACGTCGCCTCCTCGCGGCTGACCATTGTAGCGGATGGAGGGGAAAACCCGTCCCGTCCACTCGCAGCCACACTCAAGGTGGCATGAGGCGCTGGTATGCGCGCCTCCGCCGCCCGGCTCGCCGGCGGCGAATTGGGTCCGAGTGGATATTGTCCTCCCGGGCCTTCTCCGCCGCCTCCTTCCGCGAAATTACGTCTTCGCAGAAGGTTGCGACCGCGGTAAAACAAATGTCGCTACCGACCATGGAGCGTATTACGGCCGGTAGCGAGAGATCTCCTCCAATAACTGCAGTGAGGACCCCACGCTGCGCCGCCCAGGCGGAACATACCGCCAGCGTGTGCTGAGCCGAGTCCTCACTGCAGTCGCAGTGGTGACAGGCGGGACTCAATTCCCTCCTGGCGACCGAGTGCAGATACTTCCCGAAGCAACCGTGCCCGGAAAGAATCTGCGTCAGTCGGAAGGAAAGGGTCCCGTGCTGCCGCCCTGTCCACTCGGCGATGACCGGCTGGAGAGCCTCCACGGCGGCAAAGCCAGCACGTGGAGCCTCCAGCCGGGACGACCAACGAGCCATCGTGGCTCGACGAGCGGCCTCTCGCCACTCGCGTATCTCTTTGGGCGGGGGCCGAATGCCGCTACCCACCCGAAAGTCTGCCGTTCGCCGATAAACTTCAGCGAGCACTTCCGCCTCCAAATCCCACGGGGGAGTTCCGGCTAACGCGCACGCCGCCTCCGTCGATACGGTGCGGTAACCGCGTATGGCTCTAACCGCCAATATCCTCTGAGGGCGCCAGAGGCGAGCCCTATTCTGGGCGGTCAGAGCCGCCGCCCACACCCGTGCACCATACAGTGCCATTGACCGAACAACCCCCGTGTATAGCCGTCTCGTCGCAACGCTGGCTCCACCCAAATTGGGCAAAAGTCGCCCAAGAGCAGAAGCAGCGCCGACCAGCTTTGGAGTAAGCTGTCGGAAGTGCTCGTCGAAGAGCCACCTGCCGTCGAGGATCAGGCCCAGATACTTCATTTGGGCCTTAATCGGTACGAGGACCGAATTGACTACGATAGAGGCACCAGGGGGTGGACCACGACGGGGCCCATGAAACAAAAGGGCTTCCGTCTTATCTAGGGCCACCCGTAAACCCAGCGCCTCAATGCGCCCGACCACCAAAGAGACTCCCACGGTGGCCAGGCGCGCCGCCTCTTGAAAGTTCGCCCCCCGGGCCGTGACCAATGTGTCATCGGCGTAACAAATTACGCCCAGCCCGGGGGGAAGACAACCTCGAAGGGCCCAGTCGTATCCCATATTCCACAGGAGTAGTCCGAGGACGGACCCCTGTGGAGCACCGCACGACATGGGCCGCCGCCTCAGAATACCATCTCGATCCTCGTACACGACGGTTCGCTCCTCAAGATAGTCTGCCACAAGCCGCCTCAGGTACTCTGGCACCCCGTGGTAGTGGAGTGCTTCCCTGATGCAGCTAAATGGCAGACTATTAAATGCGTTGGCGATGTCCAACGACACCGCCAACAGCACGCCGCCACAGCTCACTGCCTCTTCGGTAACGGCCCTCAGGCGCAACACAGCATCGACTGTCGAACGCCCCGCTCGAAAACCGAATTGGGCGTCCGACAGATCGGGGCCCACTTCGCAGAGGTGCCGGACGATGCGGGCAGAGAGTACCCTCTCAAACAGTTTACCCGCCTCGTCCAGCAACACGATGGGCCTATAGGGCGCTACCGAATCGGCAGGCCGTCCCGGCTTCTTTAATAGGACCAGCTTCCCGCTTTTCCAGCACTCAGGGAAGCGTCCGGACGCCAGGCTAGCGTCCAGGACCTCCCTGAGGTGGTTCGACATGTGTTCGAGGGCTGGGGCCAGCACTCGGGCAGGTATCCCGTCTGGCCCGGGGGTGGTGTTCTTAGAGCGGATCCGTAGAACAACCGCCCCAATCTCCGATTCCCTGACGGGCGGAACATTGTCCTCGTTACCCCCGTCGTCTCCAACGATGAAGACCATCGACGGGGGTGTGTGCTCTACCCGCTGCATGAAAAGACCCTCGACCACTTCCTGCAGGAAGCTGGGCTGGAGTGCCTCTGTAAGGGGGGGGGCCCGACGTACGGAGCTTCTGTCGCGCCGCACGATAGGGGCGACCCCAGGGGTCACGATCGAGACCCTCCAGCATCTCCTTTCGTTTCGCATCTTTGGCGCGGCTAATAGCCAGCTTCAGAGTTTGCCGCGCCTCTCGGTACTCCTCATGAAGCTGGTCCCTCCCGCTATCTTCGCGGTGACGCCGCCGACTGCGGGTTTAGGACCTCCGGGCACGAGTACAGGCCGCACGGAGGTCCGACAGCTCTTGGGACCACTAGTAAACCTCCTTCCGTGGAGGTCGACGACCTCTTATGCGGGGCATGGCCGCATCGCAGATCAGCGTTATCGCATCACGAAAGCGGCCAGCCCCCATATCAACCTCCTCGGTCGGGGCCTGCGGAGACAGCCAAGAGTGAATTATGGCTGCCTCCTCTAGTAGGTCCCTATTCAGCTTCGAAACAGCCCACCGCGGAAAGCGAGAAGAAGGCCGCGCCGCGTGACCCCTACTGGAGTCCTGGGTCCGGGAGAGCTCAAATCGGATGTAAAGGTGATCCGAGAGCGTCTCAACCTCTTCCAGGACACGCCAGTTCCTTACTCGCGCGGCGAGAGCAGGGGTAGCGAATGAAAGGTCCACTATCGACCCCCCCTGCTGTCACACGCACGTGTTGGTGGAGCCTTTAATAAACAGAGGCCCACTGAGGCCGCCCACTCCTCTACGGCCTCACCCCTTGTGTCCGTTCTGGGGGAACCCCAAGCAATGGACTTTGCGTTGAAGTCTCCCAGCACAAGGACGTGCCCAGACGTTAGTCGCCGCATCGAGCTCTCCAAACTGTTGAGGAAAACCTCGAAGTTGCTCAGACTCCGGTTGGGGGAGAAGTATATACCGTATATGGTGATCCCCCCCCACTCAGCAGCAACATATCCAGTGCCCTTGTCTCTTAGCGACAAGGGCGGGGAATGAGCCGCTGTGGAGCCGACGACTGCTACAGAGCCGTCCCGATCACCCAACCAGTTTGGACGGGGAGGAACATAATAGGGCTCTGCAGCTACGGCAACACCAATCGACCACTGTGCCATGGTTTGCAAGAAGAGATCCTGCGCCGCAGCACAGTGGTTCAGGTTCGTCTGGACAAGGAGGCTGGAGACTCGATCCATTACTGGATCGTTTCTACAGCCCCCTCCATAGGCGACGACGTTGACACCCTAACTACATCGGAGGCAGCCTGGGTCGACTGGCTAGCTTCCGACGCTTGCCGAAAACTGCGGAAAGACTTGCAGCTCCCCTGTCCCATCTGATGATTGGCAGGCCTATTGCCCGCCGCACACTTTGGGCAGTGAGGGACGGCAGAGCACTCTGCTGCCTTGTGTCCCGGTCGACCGCAGCGGAAACACAATCCGCTGCAGTCGAAACAACTATCGCACTTGATGCGAGTGTGTCCCGTAGCCAGGCACTTGAAGCACCTCATCGGTCTCGCCGCCAGAACTGTGACTCTGGCATTCACGAAACCGACGAGGACTCTGCCGGCATCGCCTAAAATCTTAGCTGACGCTACAGGATAACTTATCCACGTCGCACCAAGGCCTCCTGGACCGGGACGGATGGTGCCAACCCTGATGTTGTCCGCGTTGCACCCAGTTTTCTCCTGAATCGCAACGCGGATATCCTCAACCGTTACGGAGTCGTCCAGGCCTGAGATTCGCAATTCTGCACATTTGGTAGGCCTGGCGATCTTTACACCATCCGTAGCAGAAAATATACTCCGCAGCTTTTCGGCAAAAGTATCCGCCGTCTTTGTGCCTTCAGCCCCAGGGAACTCCAGTACTCTAGCTCCCGTTTGGGCGAGGCGCATCTTGACACCTACAGTCCCAAATTGATTGGTGAGACTATCCCGGGCCTTTTTAAATACGGTGGCATAGGATAGCCCGCCGTTTGCCGCCTCCAGTGATACAGTGATCACTACAGCCGCAGTCTTTGGCGTCTGTAGTTTACGCGGCTTCTTCTGGGTGGCCACTGCCACCGATGGCGACTGCGGGGTAGAGGCTACTTTTTGGGTAGCCTTCTTACTCCATTTTCGGGACTTCTTGGCCGATCCGACTACCTGCCACCCATCCTTTGGCGGAGCAGAAATTGAGGGGCCAGATATAGGTGCCGGAGTGGGAAGTGAAGGGAATTCAGCCCTCTCCTTTGCCGTAATCCTTAGGCCAGCTTTAGGAGCCGCCGTCTTTGCCACAGTCGTATTTACCGCCAATTTTGCTGCTCTAGCCGTCTTTGCAGCAGCCACAGGGGCGGATGTAACTGTTGCGGCGTATGCGGCGGCATACGACACACGACCACCTGCACTGGGAACCGAAGCCGGCGGCGACGTCTTCGATCGGCTGATCTTCGCCCTATCCGCTGCAAGTGGCGGCCGAGTTACGGGGGCTGGAGGTAGCCTCGCCTCAAGGCCCGCGAGACGTCCTTCCAACAGACGCCCCACTGCGTCAAGCACTTGGCGCAGATGGGCATCAAAGACGTCCCCAGAACCGTGACTGGGGGCAGACCGTTCTGAAACCTGGCCTTGTCGTTCAGGGTTTTCCGTCTGGGCCCGAAACTGAGCAAATTGGGTGCTCAGCTCAGCCACCTGCCTCGTCAGGCGGTCATTAGCCGCCTCCAGGCGAGCTACGTCCCCAATGAGGGTAGTAACCACTCCTGCAATGGCGGAGGAGGAGTCCTTAAGGGCCCTGACAAATGGACCCTTAAGGTTTGTAGATTTCGTGGCCACCTTGTTAATGATAGCCACAGCTACATTCACCTTCTCCTGCAAGGACACCGGTGCCTGGGCTGCCAAATCCTCCACCGCCGGTGTCCGAATTTTTTGCAGGAGATCTGCAATTTCCTCCTCCACTATGGATTCACCTTCCACTCTGACGCGCCTGTAGGCTGCCGCCTTAGAAAACACGGAGCCTGAGGGAACCGAAACTGGAGTGCGTGACCTCCCTCTGCGGCTACTAGCCACTTTGGGAGGCAGCCACTCCTGAGAAGTTTCTTCTTCTTCGTCTGTGGAGCGTCCACGTTTTCGGTTATCGCGAACCTCCACTTTCATTACATCTAGCGCCTCAGTTACTACACTAGAGTCACCCCTGTCTGACGGAATAGCGGATTTCGAACGTAGCCGATCTGATCTTCTTCGGCTCCCTGAAGCAAGATTAGCTTCTGAGAGCGATATAGGCGTCACACGTTCCTTCTCATTAGTCGAGAAGTCCTCCGTCTTCCTAGGCTTTCCCCTCCGATTCTTCTCCTCCTTTTCGTCGTCTTTTTCATTATAATTTTTTCTTAAGATATCCATAATTATTCCCACGCGTGGGGGAGAAATAAAAGTCGACCCGGGCAGAGATCCCCCAATACCCGGGCAAGCGTAAATTTGTGCCCAACCGAGGGGTCCGCAGGTACCTCGGCTGGGAGTGCGCTTGCGACTGAACTACCCATCAGCCATGCATCCCCATTTCACGCACCAGAACACGGGATTCGGGGTAATTTTTTATAGAGGTGTTCTTCCTCGCAGTCCGGGCGGCTAAGCCAAGACCCTCGCCCCCGATCGGAGTTGTGAGACATAACCACGACACTCCTCTCGAGATTACGATATGACAACGGTGGCAGGAAGATTAAATCTACCAATGCCTGCTCGGCGGCAGTGTGAGTACACACCGAGCCCGTTCTCCTTTCTCCACCATTGACAGTGGAGAAACTCCGACCCATGAAAGGGTCCCACCTTCATGATTTTTTAATGAGGTTTTCCTCCTCATTGCTCCGAAGAGCGAAGAGCCAACAGAGGAATCGATAACCGAATTGCTCTGTTGGACCAAACCTCAACCGAATGACCGAAAAGATTGGCCTCCTCTTCGTGCTAGAAAATTAGCCGTCGGCGGTGATGAACAGCGCCATCGCCGACGTTACCAGGATGCACCACGTGGAGGTTTTCTAGCCCAGCACCCCTTGATCCTTTCACCTGGCCGGAGGATCATCCCTTTGAGTTAGAGAGACTTAACACCCATTCCTCAATAGTATTAAAATGTCCAACCCACTAAAAGCCTTGAAAACTTAATTGATTGTTTCAGTACCTTTATCTTGTAATGTATATAAGACATATTAGTTATAGTAGTTTTGAGACTTTTAAGTTATCATCAACAACGCAAACAAGATATATCGACAAAATTTGTTTCTTTATTCTTAAATTGATTATTTCATAAACAACTTAGGCTTTCATTTATAATATCACGCCATGTCAAAATTCAATATTGAAGCTGAAACCCAAATTTACTAGTATCCACGTATTTTACACATAAGAAAATTAACTGTCGACCTCGTCAAAATAAGGTGAACCCGAAGCTCCGAAATATTGTAAGTGTACGTAAACTGTAAAGTGGCTACTCTGTAGATAAAGTCAATATTTTGTGTTAGGGTGTAGTTGGGCTCAAGAGAGGCCACACATTATTACGTACCCTTCATATAATGCTTTGATTTGCACGACTGCCCTACATACGAAAATAAAATGTACCATAAAATAATAAAGTTAATTAATTACAATATCTTGTTTTACAGTGTTTTCCAAAACTATAACCACTCTTAAAATTTGTAGTATTTGAAAAGTTGTTCTCAAGACAGACACTGTGCGCAGCACTTTAGACATTACATTTATTTTTTTCAATGACTTGAATCAGACAAGAGGTCCTGAGCTTAGCCGATATCGACGTTTTGGCCGGTCATACAGTTTAATATAAGAGACTTAACTGTAGTCGCTTTGTACATTTTTAAACATCATTGATGTTAGATATCAAGAGTGATTATGACACTCGTATGTTTACCTACTTATTACTACTATTATCTACTAAAGAAACTAATAATAACGTAACCCTAGTCTCTGCCATCTGCTGGTAAGTACAAAAAGCATTTATTACAGAGACCACAAAAAAAGTTGTTTTAAAGTTAGAAACATTTTTCCAAAATAGTCTATGTTGCAAATAAATATTAAGGTACAAAAAATAGTTAATACATAAATTGCACTATAACCAACAAGCTAGATGTTTGACTGAAACTTTTATACATTTGATTCCATTGTTAAAAAAAATTAAACAGAGTTTCTAGGGCATTAAGAGTTTGATTTAAGTACTGGTTAGAATTCTAAAATCAGCTTAATGTTGAATTACTCTTAGATAATTATAGAAACAACAACTCTTTGAACAAATTCAATGAAACAACATTACCGTTGTACCGCAAAATTTTCAAGATAGTAAGAGAATACAAACAATCGTTCGTTGTTTTGCATACTAAAATGATACTTTGTCCTTTTTATTCTGTACCGCGCAAAGCTGTATAAAATAATTTTATCATAAATTTAGGAGCAGTATTAAAATTTTGGTGTTTTCAGCAGTGAATGCTTATATATTTTGCATTATGAAATGTTATGCATATTTCGCTTACTACATAATGAAAATAATAATTATAATAAAAAATGCTCAAATAAAGATTAATATCAAAAAGGTATTTTTATCAGAAGCTAAGCCCAACATTTTGATATTATTTAATGATATGTTACTGAAAGTAAATGTTCATAATATTGCTTAAGTCAGCTTAAAAGACCTCTAACCAGACAGACGGTTAATAATTACTGATTATCATTTGAAAGAATACCTCACCACAATGTGCCTAAATCATTGTAAAGTATATAATCTTTAAATTTCCTTTAAAATTTAACATTTCTTTAAATTTAATTGAAACCCACAGTTACTGTAATCATTTCAGTAAAAAACAGCCAGTGTCAGTAATTGGGAACACTAAAAATTTCAATTCGAAGCCTTATAACTCTATCCCTTTCCATGCATATCCTATGATCCTAATCAAGTGAGTGTAATTCGAGAAGAAACCCTATTATTCCCCGAATCGTACAATATGAAGATTCAATGTATTCTTACTATGTGAGAACTGACCTATATAGCAATTAAGATAAAAGTTGGAGCAGTGTGTAGCTACTACCTATTACAGCAGATTGGCTCTTAAGGTTTTCCCTTAAGTAGAAGAAACTTTTTTAATAAGATTAAATGAGAAACTAGTATACCTACTAACGTTAAAGGCTAGTAAGATTGCTTTAGTGCTTGTAATTGGGTTACGTCAACTTTAGTATGGTTCTATCAATCTTATTATATCTTTCAATTAGTATGAGAGCCGAAAGAACTAATTTAGATTCAATATTCTAGCCCACTATGCTATAATAATAAATGATACCCTTAAAAATATCGTGTCTCCCCAAAACACATGTTTTCTCCCGTTTCGCGTATGATTTTTCCAGAACAGTAAGAATAATATTTCTTTTTCATTTTTGTTTTGATATTGGCCGAAGAAGATCATATTGGGTGCTTTATGTTTTCTTATTAAGACCGAGTCCGATACAATAGAGAACCGACATGAAATATATATCTTATGTTCCCATTTAGTCCACTGATTATTTATAAAGTGGGCTAAATGGTAATATAAGATACCAATACTTCTCTAATCTTTTTTTATATCAAAGAAAATTTAAATCTTCTTTGACCTACAGCAGAAAGTACATTACGATAATAACCACGAGGATAACCTCGTAATGTACTTTCTGCTGTCTTATGTGCTGATTCTGATGTACTTATTCAAGATTTGGTAGAACAAAAAACCGCAGTAAGACTAAACAGAATGATGAATTTCTAACCGATTTCGGCCACGGCGGCCACGGTTCATATAACCCACGGGTCCATAAATGTATGAACTCGAGTCACAAGGTAGTGTGAATGCCAGCTTTTGAGGTATAGTCGATTCTTGAATATTTGGAAGACTTATCGTCTCGGAAATACTACAGGACACAGTTTGTTTAATAAATCATTGTATGTATACGAGTATAATTGCAGTTTGTTTAGGTGCTTTTTATTGGTACACTATTGGGATTAGTTTGATTTAACTTCAACTTACATGATAGTTTGAGCCTAGTGAATAATTTGTAATACATTCTGGAATATTTTTACTGTTACTGTAACAGATGTCGGATGAGTGCCTGTTCAATATATTTTTTATGTATTCTGATCTTTTACAAGATTTTTTTTTTGACAGTACAATAAAACACAGGCATTTTCATGTCTTTGGTATCCTAACGTTACTTTTCAATACGACAGGTCATGGAGATAAGTGTTACAAATAAACCTTTATGTGTAGCATTATACATATTAGTTATTGACATTACATGTTTATAAATAAACCAAGTTAGCACGCAACTTTTCGTGACTGCAACAGTTTAATTAGCCTTTTATCAAATTAGCAAAAAGACTTTCTAATGAGGTTTGTTGATGTTGCATTCATGTCGGGAAAAGAATTCAAAATTCAAAGAAACATAATTACGTCATTATGTTCCCCTTAACAAGCGGGCGAGGTCACATACTCCTTAGGGATATAACTACGAAACTCACACAGAAACGGTATCAACATATGCAAATAGATTGAAACTTTAGAGTTAGGTGTGAAAACTGGTAGTGGGTCATCGTTTGAACTTTAAGCCTCCAGCATTAGCAGACTAACATTATATGCTAAGTTTCTTCAACTCACAATAAAAATACACAACGTTCTGACGCAGACATTTTGGATACTTAATCATTTTGACTGATATTGTAGTTACGTTTGTGTTTATTCCAAAACTTAGTCTATTTCTGTAACTTATAATAACGATTACTCGCGCCAGCTGTAACATCTTCGACATTGTTTGTCGTGGTACAAACATATCCCAATTTATGTAATTAGGTTATCATGTATCATATATGTATAATATTAGTAAAAGCCTAAAGCCTTTAGTGTGGCCGCGGGTGGACCGGACGGGCTTTCCCCTCCATCCGCTACAATGGCCAGCCGCGAGGACGCGACGTCCGCGTGGGCTGTACGTCGCCTAAAATAGAGAGTTTACTCGCATATGGTGTCCACGGTAGCGGGCAGGCACTAGGAGGGATCTGGATGTCGTAATAGCATCTGTTCCCGGATCCCCCCTAAGTCAGGCGCAAAGTGGCACACCGTGTGGTTTTAGTCGATCCAATTCCGACACACCACCCCGCCCTAAACTCCGGTGGGTGACGACCTGAAGGGGTTTCCACACGTTGAAAAAAAAAACTTACGTAGTCTACGCAAAGATATTTTATGGTTTAGCTCTTGTAGCTGCGGGCGCCATGATAAGGTACTGTCAATGTAAACCCCCAAATACTTTTTATCATATATATTATGTTCAAGAAACATTAAAACTTATGATGACCGATATTGATTGATTACTCTAATACCATAGGGTATTGATGATATAAAATGTAAATGGATAATAAACTACATATATCAATTTTTCTAACGAGGAAGGTGGAGTAAGATGATTTAAAGCTAATTAGTGGATTCTAATAGATGGTTTCTCTTAAAATTTATTCTACGTGGTAGGCTAGTTTTATGAAAATTAAATTATCAATTTAATTAAAATTACAAAAGGAGAATTTTTGCAGTTGAAAAGAAGTTAAAACATGCTTTTGAAATTTAAGTAAAACTAAAACAAATTACACGATTGTCTCTTTGGTTATCTACTCTGTTCAAGGTAGTTTCCATGCAATCGAGTTTCAGGCAATATTAATAGCTACGGAAACAACTTCACAAAATAATATATTAAAAATAATGATAAGATTTAGGAATTTTTATTTTAATAGTTTTACTTTATATCTTTATTTAACAATAATTGGGCTCGAATTTGCATTTTAACAGCGACATTTTCTTTACCCGCCAACACAATTTCTGAGATGAAGTATACAGTATCCATGCAGAACCTCAACGCCTTGAGACGCTACGACTGGCCATACTTTTTCTATCGGAGTGACAAATACGCCGCTCTGCACTATCTATTCTTCTCCATCATTTGACTTCACTTGAGTTTGGCTCTGTGAACTGATTCTACGTGAACCTCTAGCAGTCCCGTTCTAGAGACTGAGACAACTCACCTGTTTGAAGATCTAAATAGGGCAGCGGATAAAGCACAAAAGCAGTTCCCGACCGCTAAACTGGTATTTTCGAAAGATTTTAAAGCCCACCATGAGTCATGGTTATGATCTTTCAGACCATACAAACCGTCCACGCATTCATATTCAGGCATAACCTCACCCAGGTAGAGCTCCAGCCCTTTAGGATCCTAGATCCTTGCTAGACCTACTGCTGACGAGTCTCCGAGCGCAGTACAGTGTATTGGTTCTCGGTCCTCTTATTCCTCCGTTCACTGCCTGGTGTCCAGCGCAGTACTTCTTGTGGCCTCGCCATGACTTATTGCAGCAAAATGACGATTATGGCACGACTCATCAGCAGAGATGGAAAGCGATATTATTTTGCATCCATCCCGTAATCTATCGCAAAGTTTGTTTGTCACATCTAACGAGACCAGTGCAATTGTTTCTCTTTCTCTACGATCCCGGTACCTTTAAGTGGGGCACGGAAAAGTATCTTACTGGGCTGCCATAATGTGGGCGCCATGCTGCATTGCCCACATTCGCAATGAGAATGGCGACCATCACTCTTGTATTCTACTCATACTTTCTATGAGGCGCAGTAAAGTCATTGGCAGCATTAAAAAGAGATAAATAAAATAATAAAAATTCTTCTGTTTTTATACATTTTATAATTTTGAATTTTGAGATTGCGTAGCACATCGCTGGGCTGAAACCGCTAACGGGTTTTTCCGGCAGTGTTCTCATTTCAGTCGCATATTCAAGAATTTATACGTATAATAATTTAGGTACCTAGAGTCATCGTTTATTCGAAGATGTTGGCATCTTCTTGTGAAAAAATAGCATTTAATTTTTATAACTTATTTAGTAAAATAATTTAAATACTTTAAGTATTTGTAGTTATAATTGCATACAGTATTATGAAATTAGGTTGTTAGAAAATGTCTTACGGAAAAATGAGAACACCATTTTTTCGTACGTTTTTGATTTGATACAATACCTTCATTCAATTATTGCAGAAACAGCAAAAATAATAGAGTATACTTAAAGCTTTTTTGCTTGTTATTATCTACGATAAAATCAATAATCTATATGCAACTTAGATACCAGTGACGGCATGTGTCCAATTACAAATCTCGTGTACATTGACATAGGAGAAGAAGTAAACAAATCTGAGCAATTTAACGGCGAGATAAGCTATCCCATCGCCGCAAACCTCGACCAAAGCTGGGATTAAGCGTGATGATAAAACCACATTTGACCTTTTTTATGGGTGAGGGTAAAAAGGTTCGGCCTGTACAAAACAGTATCGATTTAAACTTGGTTTTGTGCAACATAGTATCTGATCTATGTGACAGCCACATTGTTTGAAGTTTATGCGAGTTATCACTTACATTGTTTGTTAATATTGTTGCAGATACAAAAAATAATCCTTTTTTTAATCAAAAAAATGTCATGATGATGTCAATTATGCTCTTTCTACAGCTTTTAATGGCTTCCTATATTATGCCAGTATGTTATGTCTAAGCAAAATATGGTATAAACTATTCTTTCCTTCTATACAGCGTAATTTATATGATGTACTATAGCCAGTATTATCTATAATGTCAACATTGAAAAAAAATCTTAAACTCAATATTGAGTATAACTTACATACAAAATCTGAACTTATACTTTATAGAATAATTTTGGGCTAAACTCTGCTCTCTATTGAATATATAGAGAGCTGATAAAGCTTTTAGCTCAAAGTGACATAGGGTACCATCTATTCTCGGTATCTAAGGAGGTCAGTCACGTTTTCATGTTTAAGGACACCTCTCATCTAACATTTAGCTAATTTAATAGAAAAGATCCTCAAAAAAGTAAATATCAGTGCATGTAGATAATTGAAAATTTAGCCACTGTAAAGCATATTGTAACTAATGGGCTCTCAGGTATAGAAATATAAAAGTCGAATATTCATAGTTAGACCCAATAGTAAAGACATTCCATTACTGATGCCTCCACAATGAGGTGCTGATTCGATTATATGTACCTATATTGGTTAATTTGGTTCTGGTAAGAATTGAATTGAATTACATTAGTATTTTTTATCATAAAAAATACATAAGTTCGTGTTTATTTAAAGGAATACTATTTTACTCAAGCGTGCAAAATTGAGATACCCCAGAGGTTTCCAACTACAATTTTTAGAAAGTCTCTAGGGCCATCAGCCAATAGGGATTTGCAGTGGGGTAGTGTATGGCATCGAATAGTGTGAAAATTAAAGTTCTATCAATATGTAAAAATTTTGTTCAAGCATAAAGCACATAATATGTAAAGAAAAGAAAAACAATTGGTATCAACACAAGGCAAAATGTATATATGGTTCGAATGTAAATACCTCAACAAACTGTCACTTTAGTCATTATGCTAATCAAGGACTTTTATTTTGGTAGGAATCCTATTTGAAATTGTTTTGTCTAATTTTCTATTACTATTAGCTCTTTTGTCTTTTTATTTTATTGTGATGTTTATTGTTGATTATACAAAATGAAAGTTCATTCAAAATTAGTATTCGAAAATAAATGCAATAAATCTTAACATTGAACTTTTTTCTTTGACAATTGTGTAATTACTTTCTACTAATACGTAAATGACTCGCATGAAAGACGAAAATGTATATTACACTTATGAAGGAATACATACATGAAATATTGAAAGTTTCAAGGTACAATCGTTATTCATTTCTTTAGCATGTGATAACACATCACGCAAAACATTTTAGTTTTAGTAAAAATATTACCTTTTCAGAGTGTAAAAAAACCTAAACAATGACACTTTAAGTTATAATGCTGGTAGAAATATAAAATAAAAAGTTCAAAACCTAACAGATTATGTTTAAAAACGTAAATTCCGTTTGAATAATCACATGATTAGTAGTTATTAATTAAACAATTGTCTATGGTCTAGCTTTTGAAACTAGTGTTAACTTTTAAAACGATTTGTTTTAAAAGTTAACAACTTCAGAACCTTATTTCAAAGATCATGTTTATTTTTTTAGTCATTTTTGCCACCACATTACAATAATGAAATTTATGTACTGCTTTTAACGAGCTGCCTTATTTAAAATAAAGTGGATTATGATCATGAAAGTACTACACGTAACATAACGTAACTTCAAGATTAAAACAAATAATGGAACTCAAGAGATAGTCTGTTTTAGTTTTCTTAAACACATAATATGTTTAGATATACGTGTTATACGGTCATTATACTACATAACACTTAATTTCCAAATCGTGTATGACTGAAAGACGTCCTTGGAAAGCCAAAGCACATATTGATTTTTTGCCAACCAATAGTTTTGCATATTGAGTTATGATTTAATAGTATATGTTTCTCAGGATATATGAAGCATATGTATCAGTTAATGTGATGGACATTAGCCTATATCCGACAACCTAACATTTACGGAGTCCAATCTGTGAAGAATTATTGACGAAGATTTTGTAAAGATAACAGATTGACAGAAAAAAATGAAAATTAATATGGTAACCAAAAATGCCAGATTTAAAAGTTATTTCAATACATTTAATGCGGGTAATGGATAACAGATGAAAGGGTTTTAAAAGAAGAATACAGTAAATGATGGATTATAGAGCTTAGATTGTAACAAATCGACGAAAAAAAAATCTTAATAAAAAGACACTGTAAGAATTATATATAATGTGAAATAAAAACAAGGCATTCTTCTTTTTAATAACAGGGTTTAATGACAAGAATAATGTATATAATACACTAAAGTGTTGGTGAAATTTCTATGAACAGGTAAATACTTATATCGTTATAAATGCTGTTTATGTATTTGTTTAGGTCACATCACGCTCCTAAACGCACATACTTTATCATAAATAAAGTAGTAATTAACAGTAAAATCTCATATTAGTAAGTTTATCATTGAACAAAATTTTGCTTTAGTTTATAAAAAAACTTGCTATATGAAGCTTTGAAGCTATGTGAAGCTTTGAGCCAAAGCCCATGCAACTCTATGACGTTCTTTGATTAACAGGATGGTTTTATTCGCTCAAGTAAACAAGTTTTACGAGAAGTAATATTCTAGTTTATATTATGTAATGTACTTATGTAAAATATATTATAATATAGTAAATCTAAATATCTATATAGTAAATTTTATGGGTATCATCTATATTTTTTTGAAGACCAGAAGTAAATATTGTTGGTAATTGTAATGAAATTTGTAGCACAGAATATCAAGGATCTTTTGAAAACATTTACCAATATTTTTATGCCAGCTGTACGCCTTATCGTATTAAATCAAGCGTATATTCTTTCCTTTCTCTGGCAAAACACAGTGTAATATACATTTATTTACTACACAATAGGTATGAAACATGAAGACTAAAGTAGTAAACCAAAATATAATCGTGTATTTCTATTGATTTACTGCTAAACGTAGTTTCTCTCTACAAAGGTCCAAATAAAAACCAAGTGGCAAAACCGAGTCGAGACTCTTTTTACGATGAGTCTTATTCAATTTAGTTTCGCCATCTAGTTTATTGTCCGGCGTGACATTGCAAGGTCGGGCGTTACACGTTTCTAATGCTACTAACGTAACGTCCGTGACTTCAACATCGAGGCAAAAGGAAAGCTTACCTGTGTAAATGAAGCGTATTTTAACTTGTAATTTTCGTGTTTTAGTTTAAAATTGTTTATTCATTTTATTTCGTTGTAACTGTTAATATCTATAGCACATAGTTACTTTTGTTCGTTGTAGCTTTAAATAAATTAAATATTTTTGTCTGTATAACATGAAAAAAAAACAACAGGTTGCACTCCGGGAGTGCCAGTAGAAGTGAAAATTTAGGTATTAACTTGCATTTTTGTATAAAGAGAGGGGAATACTTCCTATCCTACGCCGCGCCGGCGATCTACTCTCCCTCCTTCTTACGAATTTTCAACCAGGTAACGTGTCCTGACGCGAGTTTAGCATTTTTTACACATTACAAAAAGCCACAACACCGCTAAAGAAGTTTTCATTTCAATAATTTGCCGTACAATAATTATTATTGTCAATCTTCAAATTATTTATTAAATGTATCTCTACCTGTATTTTTCGAAAGCGCCATTCCTTTGCGTCGAAACTAAATCAGTGTTATTAACATCACCTTAGAAAAAAAAAGGCATGCATAACACTGGTATAATTTTGACCATTGTCGCAAGTCCAGTTTTCACTGCCTTCGAAGTTACCTGTAAGAAAGATTAAAACAATTTAAACATTCAAAATTCTATAACTTTATGTTAGATATACAACATACGTCTATGAGAATGATTACTTTTCTCTTAAGTAAACAGAATTGGATTATTTTTTCTAGAGTAAATAAATTAGAACTTATAAATAGTAAAGGTAAGTTAAAAACAAGGACTTAAACAATTTTAGATTATATTTAGCATAATCATCATTATCACTATGTAAAAAAAATATCTTATGCAATTCTCAAAGAAAAAAAAGTGATTAGTTGAACTCTGACTAGGAGAAACACTATTTACTATTTCTTAGGATTTCAATTTATAACCAATACGTAAGAAATTAGAAATTGTACGAAAAGGGTTACAACAAGCAACAAAGACCCAGTATTGTAATCGTTTGACTATCATGGTACTCACGCAGTCTCTAAGTAAAAGGCTGTGCGATGTTATAAATCAAAATACGTCAATTATGATTTTCTATCCATAGTTTAACAGGCATTCATCAGTGCCAAAAAATATCGTAACCATATGAGTAATTTTTACTTCATTATTTAAGACTAAGTATTCTTATAATAAGTACAACAATAGACGCACTAACGACCTACTTTGTTGTACATACATATAGTATGATATATTTACGTGTATGTGTGTTTTCTTAAACCTAATAATAATGTAGATCTGCGATGCAGACTGACGCACGTAAGTTCAATTCCTATGTGAAAAACTCTTGGTTGACGTCACGCGTGGCTACTAAAAATAAAAACAAGCAAGGGGTTGTGAAAGAAATCGTGTTTGAATAAGGAAACGTTAATCGAATGCTTTATTCGCCTTGACCTCGTTTTGTGTAGTCCAATGCTACCGTCTATGAGCGGCCTATTCACGTGTGCCTACCATTTCAAGGACGCGGTTTAAAATATTGTAGTCATTGTATGAAAATTTCTACCCTTTGTAGTTCTTTATGGCACCATTGAAAGAAAACAATATGTGTTGTTCAACGTATGAAAGCCGATTCAATGCCTACTCAAATTATTAAATAAAAAAAATTATCGTATAATACTGAAAAGGTCAAATTTGTAGAATTATGAAGTACGGTCTAATGTTAATAAAATTCTTTTGAAGATTATAACATTCTTTAAATGGAAAGTTACACTACTAATGAGTATATTATATATAACGAAATGTTTGATTTGAGGTTAAAAAAAGAAAACACAGTCAAGTCGATACGGCTAAAAACTAATGAAAATATATAGAAAAATCAGTCTTTATTTGACTTACAAAAGTTTTCAACTCTGACATCTTCAGTACTTCAATATTAAAAAAGTATTTATTCGTTCAATATTGAACTTAAATATTTTACTCAGCGTAATATTTTATATGAAAAGTAAACGAATAAGTATTTTAACTTATTCAACAAAAACTTGATACAAGCCCTGTAGGACCCATCTGGCCCGCATGTAATAGTAGGCCACAAGCTGCTTTTTAAGGAGAGGCCTATATCCAGCGGTGGACTGACGGCGGTGGCGACTGGCGGTGGACTGAAGGTTGTTGATGTGATGTGTGATTTGACTTAATTTGAAACGTGTTTTATTAGCGATTGAAAGTCTAGTTTCAATTAAGTACCTGAAAAAATCTTTTAGATTGTTGTTTTTTTCATGATTGATTTGTTTGTTTTTAAGATGTATCTATCTAATACTTTTACACTAACAATTCTTGTATCAATCAACCTATCGCCGTCGACTGCTGAACAAAGGTCTTTCCTAAGGAGCGCCAACCATCCCGGTCTAGTATATGTATGAACTATAATCTGGATATCTCGGGGCTTTTAGGGGCGATAAAGCGATCTAGCTAGGTTTCATTTTTAGAAAACGTTGTTTTTTTCTTTCCAAAACATGATTTACCAAAAAAAAATACCAAGCAAAGCTTGGTTTTCAGGTACTTTGATTTATATTAGTAAAATCCTAGATTTGAACTACACCTTCCGGAGACATCACCCACTATACAGGGACATCGTATTTCTTAAACAATAGAATGGTTCAAATTCTTTAAAAATATCTTATAAATAGCCAACATAAGCTTCTGCATGAATAATAAGATTTTAGCATAAATTGATTAACAAATAATATGAAGCATTCTAAGCAGACTATGAATCACGGAAAATACTTCTCGATAGAAAACAGAATAGCCATTTGCTCCTTGTAAAAAATTAACGATGTAACGATATGGAGTATAATAGTCCAAATATACTTTAAAGACTACTGTTGCTATCTTCATCAACAGCCTTTAACAGTCCACTGCTGGACATAGGCCTCTCCTTAGCAAGGGGGTTTTGGCCTACTACGAGTATACCACGCTGGCCAGACGGGTTGATATAGAGTTTGTTTCAAGGTTTCCTTCTCTTTACAGTGATGTTGTTTTGCATATTTTGTTCCCTTAATCGACTCTTACAACACCTATGGGAAGAATATGGGTAGTATACACTCTGTATTCTTAATCCGTCGCCACAGGGAGGCGTCATCACAAGGTTGCTATCCAATTCAGAAAAAGAAAAACTTTCTAATAACAACAATGGCTGTCTTTAGCACTTACTGTAAAAACAACATTACACGTATTTTTAATTGAATTGTTATAGAGCAAACATTAGGTGTGAATGATATAAATTAATAATAAATAATGTGCATATAAGTAAAAACGTTAACCACTAGATACATGACTGTATGACATCTTCGTACAGTCATGTATCTAGTGGTTAAAGTTTTTCTCGAACGCTATTGTGATATGTTATTTTTTTTCGTATAAAATGTCCAACATTTACACACATATATTAGATTATTTATTTATTTATACATCATGCACTCAATGTACGTAGGCGGACTTAATGCCTAAGGCATTCTCTACCAGTCAACCTTTGGGTGATGCAGAGAAAATAGGAAGTAGGTGCGTTTCAGGTGTTGAATAGAAGAAGTAGACATATACAAACTTTCATATACTAAAATTGATACAAATACATAAATACATACATATACATACTTAAGTTGATGTAAGTCCATATACATAAATACACAAATTGGAAAGATTAATCTATCATCTCTGGTAATATTTAATTTTATTACAAAGAATACTTGAACAGATATTTTTGTTCTACAACAAAGAAATGATCGATCATGTGGAGGGATATTATATAGCTATGCTTTATGAGCTATGAATAGAAATACTTGTTTCACAAAAAAGCCACGAACCTTATTTTACGAAAACTCTTAACTGAAGGTTATAAATATATCCCTGATTTTATTAATATAGGTATTAAAAGGTAAAGTAAAAATGTAAACATGTAAACAAACAAACATGGGATACAACTGGGCTCTGCGGACTGGGCGTAATTTGTTACGCCGATGACACACTGGTGAACCACGCTGATTCAGCACGAACTGGCCGACTTGACCGCGGCAGTACTATCCTCCCACAGAAGACCAACCTAAAGCGACAGCATCCGTGCTGTCGTATTTTGTTGGTGAGTGCGAGACCGGAGGCCCATTGATGCAGGGGTGACAGTTGTCGTGGCAAGTGTGTACAATACAACAAATGCTACGATGACTGTCATGCCTTTTACGTCTTCAAACGAGGCGTGAAAAAGCATCTTACTAGGCCGCAATATTACTTACTGCATTGTCTGCATTCGCAATGAGTATGGTGACCACAACTCTTGGATTTTATTATTGCTTTCCATGAGAGAGTCACTTTGGACGGCTCGTCAAAAAAAGACTTTCAAGAGAACTTCTTCCCCTCCAACCGCTACAGTGGCGAACCGTGGTGTTCGCCTAAATAAAGAATTCACCCAGAAGTGGTGCCCGCACTAGCGGGCAGGCGCTAGGAGGGGCCCGGATGGCTTAATAGCAGCAGTTCCCGGATCCCTTCTGTTGCAGGCGCGGAGTGGCACACCGTGTAGTTTTAGTAGGTCCCATTTCGATACACCACTCCTGGTGGGGTGACGGCCCGTGGGGGTCTCCACATTTTAAAAAGACAAAAAGGCGAGAAATATAGGTTGACATTAGTCAAATGTTGCTAGGATGGGAAAAAAATAGTACACACCCGTAGTCAGTCTATTTTATTTTACAATTAGTGCATTTTCTTCGTTTCTTAGGTAAAAAGAATTCTGAACTCTAATGAAAAATCTAAACTGTAAAGAAAAATTAATCAAAGTGACGTGCAATGTGAGAGGTCTATGTGCAGCAGTGGACTGCGATAAGCTGATGATGATGATGATTTACAAAAAAAGTATGTTTATAAATATAGTTTGTGAAAATATTCAATAGTCATTCAAAAATCATTTTCTGTCCTTCAATATTTTTTTCCAACTGCATTTGAAATTTTTTTTACGTGACATCACAAATGATTTTTATTACTGTAAGTCAGTTAATATCTTTTAAAAATCGTTTTTAATATGTGCTATTTTGACACCATTGGCTTGTGATCATGATACAAATAAATAGAAAAAGTGTGTTTACTTATGTACGCACGCAAAAAGTTTTACTTCTTTAGTGTAACAAGATAAAAATCTTTCTAAAATTTTACCTTTCGCGTTATCCTGTGTTTGTAGAGAAAACATTACTTATAATAGAAAAAAAGGTATTTAATACACTAAAAGAAAATTGTATTATAATGCATATCTAGTTAAATAAATTTTATTTAAATATCATAAAAGATTTATTTGTACACAATTAATAATATTTTTTTTATAAAATGTTGATTAGCTAATTTCATGGTGTCGGTTTTTCGTGACAAGGTGCGCGCGCATCGTAAAAATTAACTCTCATAATTTTTTCCGTATGTAACGCGAAAAAACTAATTATAATTTATATCATTAACAAATCAGCTGTCCACGTTTAAAATTAAATGGGTGGGTGTGTCTTGTCAGTATTTTTAAAAACTACCATTATTTACCACTTGGTCCTTAACAAAATTATATACAAATTTAAACTTGCAAATTTGAATTTTGATTCGAATTTTAAAAAATATTAGATTTTATTTAACCCAATCTTTGAAACCAAATAAGTATAGAACGGGCCTAAAGAAACAATTTAGTTTATGTATAAGAGAATGTTATGTTTAAGGGTGAGTGGGTAAAAGGTCAGCCTTGATTTCCTACATAAATTTATTCTGAGCAGCCAACTGAGACGATAAAATGAGAACATTTAGTAAATTTGAACTCATTTTCATGGAATACCACGTCATAGATTCTTTAACAGCTTTATTTTCAAAAGTGATTAACATAAAACACTATAGGTACTAAGAAAATTGAACCTAAGCCATATTATACAATTGTTTTCTAATTTAATTTTTGCGTACTTTCATTACGAAATCGATACTATAACTTACACATCTAAATGTAACTGTAATTGAAGTAAGACTTTTTTGGCATCTAATACTGAATGCTAGTTTGTTTATAATATAGTTAAAATCAAATATAAATTATGTCTAAAGTATGAATATTTGTAATTTCTCTAACACCAAGTAAAAACAAAAATAATTAATATTTATTAAATGCATTGTTTACATTACAATATTGTAATTTAAGCAATTAATGCCTGTGTTCTATGCTCTTTCGTTAGAGTATATAATATATGTATATATGTGTATATATGTATATGTAGGTTAATATAATATGTGTTACATGTATAATGGAATGAGTTGAAGAAGTATCTCAACAAATAGCTACATCAGAGGAAATTTGCGTTCTCATCCAGACAATAAAATAAGAGTGCCGTTACTAACTCTCATTTATATAACATTTGTTCAAATAATATAAACAATCATGCCTTTGTCCACATATGTATGTAGATATACCTCTAGAATAACGAAACGTTAATATTTACATACTTACATTGCACGAATTAAATTATCAGGTTTGATTTAAATCAAGTAGGTTCATAACTCTGTGATATTTTTTTTCGCATTACTGTATTAAAAAGAGAATTACGACCAGTTTATTAATTTTTAATACGAGTTTTTTTTTGAAATTTCATTTAATTTTATATGCAAGTTCCTATACCTACGTACACGCGGCATAAGAGAGTAATACAACGAGCTATGAGATAAATAGAAAAACGATATAAATAACAGTTATATCCCGGGAGAAACGACTCTCGTGGAATAACAAAAATCGTGAAATATTACGGCATAAATAAAACACACTGGAAACGAAAACATTCCTCAGAAGAGATTTTTCAACGTGAATCATAATAGTTGTCATTTGTGTCTACGCTTGACAGAATTTTGTAATTCGAATACTTAATGGAATTATTAAAGAGAGAGCTAAACGCCGTATTATAGGACGTTTAAAATGGCTCAGAGCTTTTACTGATTTTGGTAAAAATCTTTTATGTTGTTTTCACGAAAAGGTTTAGGTGTTTACGGTTATTGTGTCTGTAAATAGGTAAACAATGTGATTGTTAACTCATTTCCCTGTTTCTTCTATGCCTTTGTTCTGTCGTACCTACCGTTGGGTTGGTGTTGCGTTTCTTTTACATACCTTACCTTCTACATTATTTACACGAGAAAGTCCCTGTAACAATTATAACGCACGCGATTTTTAATAATGCTTTTGTAGCGACAACACACGAATGCTACGTTATTTCCTGTATTTATAAGTGTTCTTGAAATGAAAATTTTAGAAACAGATATTGTGTAACCCGATGGGTTACAGAATTACTACTCTCCCCAAGGAATGTACGGAAAATAAAAGCCCCAATGAGTAACTAATACTTTTTGATTGTTCCTTGAGATAATTATATAAAAGAAACCAGCGTCCACGTGTTAAGAACCTAGCCTATAACAAATCAGCATAAGTTAAAACATCTGCAAAACGGTAATGAAAGTGTATAGTACCACTAAACCTAAATTAATCGAAGTAAGTCGTCGTCAGAACTTCACAGAGACAGTATTTATCATCCTCGATCATGTCTGTCCGACCGTCTGTCAACACTATTTGTCACAGACTATTATACTAATCATGCCGATAAAGTGGTAAAAGAAAATGTTGAAAAATCTACGTACTTAGGGCCTTAGTACATTTCCAGGGGGTATGTAATTTTTATTATTCGTCAACTCTATGATATGGAGTGTCATTAGATAGATCTTTTAAAAATAGAGTATGTATTTGTAAGATATTAAGCCTTTAATCGCAAATTTAAAGTGAAAACTTCTTTAGCGGCGTTGTGCACTTTTTGTGGTGGGTGAAAATTGTTAAACTGGCGTCAGGACATGTGACCTGATCGTAAATTTGTAAGACGAAAAGAGAGTAGAGAAAGTAACCCCCTCTCTTTCTACCGCGCGGCGAAAATGTATGCCTGCGCCTGCTGTTTCGTTTAGGCGGCGCAGGGCGCTTGCGTGAATATTGTCATGTTTGTGTACGATAGCGCAATAAATGAATATTGTATTTTACCACATCATTGATAGTACTCTTATACTAATAATTAAAGCAATTCATGCAAAATTATTCTCTAACCATTCCAAAATATCAAAAATGCACAACGTTAATATTTAAGTTTTCAATTCTGGCAGCACTCTCGGAGCAACCTGTTGTTTTTTTTTGTTAGGGTCGTAAATTTTTTGATGAATATACTGTCATAAACTTAGATATATTTACTATATGTAAATACAGTTTCTTTTAACTTATGTATTAGTTCACGTTTTCGTGGTAGCGAACTACGGAACCCTACATTGGGCGTAACTCGACACGTACTTGGCCTTTTTTTGTAATGATTCTAGTAATCAGGTATGCTAATTTATAATACATTTCTTAAATGTTTAAAGTTGTGCAATATAGTGTTGGCTTAGATTTCTGATTTTAATCAGATTTGATTGGATTAAAAAAGAAAAAAAGTAAGAAACGTACAACGAATTACATGTATCACATTTAGGCAAATTAAGCCAAACTACGACTAATAAGTATTGTGTGTAGATTATCATAAAGAACATAACTTTCATAAAGGTAAGACTGTAACTTGCAATACGTGATTTAATGTCTACAGATAGCAGTAAATATTTACGCTAGGAGATAGTAAAATAATTAGCATAGGAAAACAATATCAAATTATCTCATCACAGGAAAATACTATCAAATTATTTCATCACACAAAAGTAATTTCAAATTATTAGGTAAAATATATTCCTAGTCAAGGATTTAAGTGTTAGCACCCGTTTGACTTGTTAATTACACGAACAACATCGGTGACTCCAATTCTACTACGAATTCCTATAAAGGAAATTTGGATCATAAACCTTTCCGTAGCCCGTTGAACTATTCTAAGTTTCATAAACAACTGGTGCAAAGTTCCAACGTCATAATTCATAACTGGCAATATATCTAGTAATCGTTCACCAATTTTCTACAAATATATTAATACTTTACCATTTCACCTACTTTTATATGAAACAGAACATCCTCATCTCATAGTTCATATTATTTAAATTATAAGAATAATTTATTTTTGTCTGTGTAAGTACTTGGTTGCTTTAGTTTTGTCACATGAATGTAAATAATACAAAACTGAATAATAGTTACGAATATACTTTTATTTTTAAGTAATTTATCCCAATTTTTTTCACTCTTTGTTCCGAATACGGTACGTTAGGTAATTACGATAAAAACATGGATTCTAAATAGAAAATGTTG
Source organism: Hypercompe scribonia (assembly GCA_949316085.1). NCBI lineage: Eukaryota > Metazoa > Arthropoda > Insecta > Lepidoptera > Erebidae > Hypercompe > Hypercompe scribonia. The sequence continues at coordinate 16,223,160 of OX438969.1, read as the reverse complement.
AGGGGAAGAAATGTATGGTATGCAATAAAGTAAGCGGCAAAAGTAAACATGGAAATGTGCTTGACTGCTTATGGAAATGTACAACAATGTTTTTACTTAGAGTAACTAACTTGATCAGCGATAATGGCTGAAGTTACGTTAGATTAATAAATGTTAGAAGTACTATTAGTTGTTTTATTATGTAAGCTTATTCTCCAGAGCCATATAGTAAATTTTACGATAGCACGTGTTAAGAATATCACATAATTGAATCATTTATTAGCAACGTTTGGAACAATTCTTTATTAAAAAAAAATTATTTAACTCTTATGGGGAAACACTCACACCTATTTAATTAAATTCTAAAGTAGACTTGTTAGATAAATTTTAATTTATGTTTCTAAAGATGATCCCAATTAGTTAACCTAATTTGTAACGAAACGAACTTAGGTGTAAAACTTTGCGACATTTACAGGCTAGCTTACCGGAGAGCTATTCTTTTATTGCTTTTCTTTGAGTGAGTGAGATTACAAAAGCTCAACCCCTGCCCCTATTCCAGGGGATTGAAAGCGAGGCAATACACTTGTACCTCTTGAGTTGCAAGTGTCTATGAGCGACGGTATGCACTTACCATCAAGTGAGTCGTTTGCCCCTCATATCGTAAAACAAATCAAGTGTAACAATTTTACTACTTACGTATCGTGTTTGTGTGTTTGTGTGTGTGACTTTTGCTGCATTGACACGTAACTACTTGTAAGTAAAACAACTTAAACAGGTGTCATTATCTACCCAAAAAAGAATTGAAACTTAAAACACCTGAACAGTTAAATAAGATTGTATTGTAATGTTTTTTATTAGTAAGGGTCGTAAATAGTATTCAATGTGTCATAGTGTCATTTCACATATCGATAGAACTTTGCATGTTACAAGGTACAATAATATTTTGCCACCAAAAATATGGTAGAAAAGTTTTATTTTCGAAGTTACAGTATTTACGACCCTTAGCGCCAAGGTGAGCAAGTTTTCCTGTGTAGGCAGAGTGACTCCTAACACGTAGAGACAATGTTATTAACTTAGTTTTTCTACTATAATAATCAAAACTTGTATTTATTACTGTAGTAGTTTGTTTTCTTTTAATAATTTCTAGACTCGGGTAAGTTCTAACTCATCTCTCTACACGTGACAGTTTTATCACCTTAGTAAAATCATTGAAAGTTTCGAAGTGAAAACATTATTCAATAAAATGCTTGTTAAAAGCATTACATTGTACTTAAATTTTATACAATATATACAAAAAATATGTCCCATTTGGTTTATTTCGTATCATTTTGTAGTGCTTTAATTTAACGACGTTCCATTGCGAGACATATACAGAAATTTCACTTGGTGATTGTTATTATAAAATCCTACAATGTGTTACAGTCTCCTATATGAGTTCTTTTCCGTCATAGAAATAACTCTTAAACTGAAACTTGAACCTTAATGTTTAATCTCACTTTAAACTTACACTTTAAAAGCTCTTATTTAATGTTAACTATTAGGCCAGGAAAATAGTTTCATAAGCATAATGCAGTGAATTATATCCACTTACGTACTATTTTTTTTTAATATTCCTAAGAAGATGTAACCAAAATCACTAAACGTTTTGTGACAATACAGTACATGTGCAAATGAAATAGACTTGTATGCATCTAAAAACATATAATTTACTGTTCCATGGTGTCCACGTTCTTTTGTTACCCGTAGAGAAACGGGTTCTTGATTACTCATAATTTTTTTTACTTCTTTAAGATGTAAATAAGGTGAAATAAAAATTGATAATGTGTATTCACGCAGTAGACCGGCTGCGTGAATATATATTTGCAATTTTTAAATCCAAATAAGAGTAATTAATAAAATGTATTTGTGTATATAATTTAACCATTAGTGATTCTTGGCTTCGTAACTGTAAAGTACTGCAAGAAAAATTAAGGAATAATGGTCAAGAAATTACATAAAACTCTTTAATTACATACCACAAGTAGAATTGGATTCTATTCATGCCTTCCATCAGGCAGAGTAGAGTCACTTTGGTAGGTCCTTCATAAAAAAAAAATGCTTATAGATTCGTGACACTGCATTGAAACCACGCGGTGTTGTTTAAGATGGTTCACTCCGATATACGGACTTCCCGACAACTTTGGTAAAGTTCATAAACATACTTAAAAGGTAGGTATAATTTCAAGTCGTGATTCGCATTTAGCGTTTCAGTTTCCTTATATTCACTTCAAAAAAGAAGAGATTCTACGTTTATACCGTGTTTTTTTTATCTATATGTTCACCGATTATTACATATCACCGACATATTTCACACGAAATGACGGACCCTCGGTGCTGTACCTGTATCCTCATTGATGTATCTTTATCAACAATTATAAAGTTTTTTTCCCTATTGTTAATAATTTATCTTTTAAAATACTATAAAAATATTCGTGAGAAAAATATTTTCAATCTATAGAAAGAAAAGGGAATGTTTTATTATTAATAGAATTAACGACCATAGAATACATAGTCAAATTGTCTGCAACAACATTTAAAATTAGATTCAGGGACACACTTCTCTATCCTTGTTTTGATTAAGTATCAATTTTAAGCTGAGTTACTCGAAAACAGAACAACAACATAAGCAGCCGCGTAACAGCCATCCCCCCATAAAGATCACTCCTGATTCGATAAGATATCTTCGTCTCAATATTTCTGATATTTCAAACATTATAAACATCGTAACCGAGGAACCAGTACCTAAGTTTTTACAATTCTGGGTTATTTTTATGTATGAAACTAATGTTCAAACAAAAGTATTGATTGACGTCACTTTAAGTATTAGTGACATTACATGCGCATAACTACGTAATAAACATTATTAAGGTAAGCGAAGACATTAATATTTAAACACAATAACAATAGTTCAATCACTATGCCCTACCTTAATTGTCGTAATGTATGTAATAGAAGAAATTAACTTGAAGTTAGCGGACATAATTTTTGATATTTTTTTTATACAAAAGCCTACGTATTATCCATTTCGTATTACAGTAAGGTTCACATCGCAATAAGTTCTCTTATATAGCGGCCGTAAAGGATTAAAGAAAATTTAAGTCGAATATAAAAGGCTAGACGAAATACGTAGAGATAAGCTCCTCTTTGACTTAAGTCTTTAGTTCATCTTTCTCAGTAAAGCAGAATGGCCTTAAATAAATTACGAATTAAATATAAGAGGGATGAAGGGTATGATGGAAGCTTACAGCAGTTTACAAAGACAACAAGTTAGTAAACAAATTGTTCTAGTCAGAAGTTAGTCACGCTATCCACCCTTGGCTATTTATCATGTCGTATTGTTGTGTCACAGAACAAAAGCCACATATTTAGTATTTCTAATTCTGGAAGTTTAAAGAAGTATTTTACTACTAATGCTGCATACCTTAGTTACACTTTTAATGTGTGATTTTAATAGTATGACTATACTGTGAAAATCGTACATTACATTTTTCAGTCCACTAACTTTGAGGCTAAGACTATCAAAACATCATATTTATAAATACGTTCCATATTATTTACATATGAAAGACAAACTACTGTAGGTGCCACAAAGGTGATTACGATTTCATAGAGTAAAGCTGCAGTGTTCCGGCTCTCAGGTTTGAGATAATGGTGATATCTTAGAATAATAGTTGGTTTTATCTGTCTTTAGGGATTCGTAGAAGAGCACATTATTTAAGCTTATTAAGTTTATAATGCGTTCTATATGGTCTATAAGTAAACATAAGCTTGCATTAATGAACCATTTTAAAATAATGGTAATGAGTACATTATTTACAAGTTAGTACGTTTTTTCAATTGTACAGTATCACTAATACGAGTATATTGCCAACTTCGTTCACTCCTGTACTAAAAAAATATTTAAAACAAATAAAGAAGTGGTCAAAAATAAACAATGATACGATACATTATTTTATTCAATCAAAAATGACAAGGCTTTTAGATTTTAAAACATCTATGGTTTTTTTTATGATAGATCTCGTTATTTTAAAAAAACTTGGTGTGCTTCACGGTCATTTGCCTGTTGATTTATTTAGAGAACATGCAGTAACAGCAAAAAATATTGCACCTTAAACAATTTGTTAGAAATGTAATCCATTAATTATTTTCTTATTATTTTTTAAACACAATTAGTACCAACCAATAATTGGGAGAGGGCACAGACTTCTGTAACACAGGTACCTAGCTCAGAAGTTAGGGACTTCATAAGAATTGTGTAAAGAAGCTGCGAACAATATACTGTTATTATCATAATAGAATATACGAGTATACAAGTATATAGAATGCTCGTTTTCTTATAAAACCTTCAAGTCTTTATTTATTTTATCTTCATTATACATAAACAGAAAGAAAAGAATAGCTACGAGTACAATGTGTAAACGTGACAATTAGTAGTATACGAATTCCTTTATACGGATATTATAGCAAGTAATAATATTTGGAGTTGTAGTGGTAGTAAGGTGAACAAATCCAAAATTAACTTATTATTAAAAAGAAAGAATCACTAAACTTTCAATAATATATTTTTTATATTGCCACACAACGCCAACCAGTCCCAAACTAAGCAGATGATCTGCTTTAAATAATTTGATATGTACTTTTAAAGTAATACTTCTTTTGGCACGTTAAGAAGAATAATGAGTGTTTATTTTTACGAAGCGCCCACACCGTCACGAAAAGCCGACACCATGAAATTAGCTAGTCAACATTTTAGTTTTTTTATTGTGAATTATGTACAAATAATTCTTATATGACATTCAAATAAAATGTTTTTAAATAGATAATACATTATAACAAAACTTTCTTTAAACATATTAAATACCTTTTTCATATTATCAGTGTAATTTTCTCTACAAACATAGGATAACGCGAAGGATAATTTTTTAGAAAGATTTTTACCTTGTTACGTCAAAGAAGTATATGTAATTTCTTATGTGCGAACATATGATATACAAATAATGATCACAAGCTGATTTTTTTTTGTAAATATATTTGTATGTGTATATATATTATACACCCAATTATTATTAATCATTATATACAACATAGAAAACACTCAAATTTAACGAAAACCATATTTGCATTATTCAAAAATGGATCTCATGCAGAGCTTTTGGAGTTAAAGTTGAGAGATTGTGCGAGCATAATTTCATCATTTGTGAGAAAGGAGTCTCGTAACCTTCACAAAAACCCTGCTGCTGCAAATAATTTGCTACTAACTTCCCCAATCTGAGGGTTCTAGGATAGGTACCTATGCATTGCTATCCTCAAGCTCTTTACTTTCTCGCTGAAAGGAATCAAGCTGCTGCAAACAATAACTGGTACCTGCTGAAAGTTTATTCTACAGTGCAGCTCGGGACTACCTACTATGATGACATATGTTTTGGTTGGGTTCATACTAAGTCCATACTCCCTACTCCAGTTACATATTTGCATCAAGTTTTTATTAATGATATTCAGCGGTTATGTTATATCTTCTAGGGTAGCTTATAAGTAAATTTCGTGATCGTCTGCATGAAAACGGTAGGAAGAAAGTAATTTATTTGTGATTAAGTTAATAAAAGCTGCTAGTAATAAAGGTGATAACACGACACTTTGACGGGCAACCACAAGTACATTGCACAAAGAGGAATAAACATTTTTAATTCAAACAGGCTGCTAGCGACCAAACAAGTAACTACGAAACCAGTCAGTTGCTGATGGAAATATATTAAGAGAGCACAGTATATCTAACAAGACATCAAAATCCTGTCTTGAAGGTATTACTGAAGTCTAATACCCATATGAATTGGAGCTGTGGTAGTACTATAGCCTAAAGAGAAATCTAACTGGAGACGATTAACGGGGCACTCGAAAAACTTAAACGGAAAAGGGAGGATAGAAATGGGATTATAACCTGAGAAAGAGGAAGGAATACATTTCTTGAGGAACAGAATAACTTGATCCATTTTCAATGTAGATAGAAAAGTAACAATGGACATAGAATATTTGAAAATATGGCAAATCACGGGTAGAATTTCATTTAGGATGGGAATCATTTTAACCGTAACCGTATCAACGCTGTAGGTATCAGAAGTTATTGACACTTTGCTCTGCCTTATATCACATGTAGTAAATTGACAGCAAATGAATGGGAAACAGTTGGGGGTCGGCAGAGAAGAAAGATAATTTAGTGTCACAACCTTAATAGCCCGTACCCGTAAACAGAAAAGTATGAATTTATAGAGTCAATTTCAACATCTTTTGAAGCACTATTGAAAAGTGACACCTAATAACCTTAAAAATTTCCAAACTTTAGCGCTGAGCATCAGTAAAAAATGTCTTATCTCTATTGGTCGTACTTCTGCATGTTTGTCAAATAAGTACACATGGTTATTTGTGAAGTAGTTAATGTTTTCATAGATACATGGATAATTAAAAATGACCTCCTGTCGATATGGTCTGCGTTCCCGTGAAGATCTTTGACGTTACTGAAGATATCACGGATAGAAATAATTTTAACTATAGATTTAAAAGTACGAAAGATATAGGAAAGAAAGAAAAAATTGCAATAGGAAAACAAATCTGAAGAGGACTACAATTGGCAACATGTTTCACAGAGGATGTAAAGATGAGGTCAAGGAGAGATGAATTGCGGCTGGATAAATTGTGTGTAGGATTCAATAAGAGCATAAATATGTTACTGGATTTAATAACACGTCGAAGGGAGGTAGAACGAAAATAGTTTTTTGAATAAACAGGCGTTAAAGTCATCCATGACTATAGTATGGCTGTATGAAGGGTTAGGCTTTCTAACAGTGTTTGAAGAGAATAAAACTAAGGTACTCCTAATAAAGGACTATAATATACTACACCGAGATGTGTTTTAGTGGTTTGAAGGTATATTTCAATGAATAAATACTCACCAGCATTTGCGGGTATCGTCTGTGATGACATACTCGTATTTACTTTTACTTTACTTACTTTTACTTACGTAATGTGAGATCAGATATATGTACATGGCAACTCCACCGCCTCGTCCTTATATATGATCATTCCTTACCAATTGAAAGCCAGATATGGTAGATAGGCATGACTTGAGCCACGATTTCGGTATAAGAATTGTGTGGTCATTTGTACAGTCGAAAGTTGTCAGCATAACACAGGAAATTACCGAAATCTTTTAATGCAAATATTTACCGACAAGGAAGCTAATAATATTACAAAATGTTTACTGACGGGCTAGCTCTGTGAACGGACCTATTTAACTTCGATGGAGAAGTTCTTCTAAAGTGCATGCATACGACAACAAACGTTAGCATTTATGCCAGGCTCTCTACTATCCGCAGCGAAAGTGTATGTACGATCAATTCTGGCCGAAATTTATAGATTTTAGGTCATAAAATTTAATATTTACTTTTACTATAATGAATATGGCATACCAGTAGCTAGCTATTATTCTAGTGGTTACATTGACTTAAACTTCGCTTAACTTAAAACCTACGAGAGATTCCGCATACCGGACCACAAACGTGCGTAACACATAAATGTTATAGCTAGTATTTGAAGTTGTTTTAAGAACCTAGACATCGTACGTCCAATTTTGTGTAGTTTTAATTCAAAATGGCTAAATAATGGCTTCTTGAAGTTAAAGCTGAAGTTAAAGTAAAGCGAAATGGCGACTCCGCTAAGACATTCAGTTATCAAAAAGATGAAATAATATTTCATTTCAACAGGTACATTCTATATTTATTATCTTATATTCTATATTTATTTTAAATATACCAGAGTTCAACTTATATTGGTGAAATAATGATGCAAAGTAATAGTAATTAAATAGCCGTACATGTCTTTTTGAAATGACTCTTTCACTCATCATGTAAATTACAATCGCTGTCTTTACCTAAGACTACACATGTATCGATAGTGTTGTAATTCACAAGTTGATATTGTTCAGTCATCTTTTGTGTTTTTTTTTTAATGTAACAAATATAGTTTCTTATAGAAGGAGTGTATTAATGTGAAATATTTATGGTGAAGAATACCTTAATGCCCTGAATGGAAATAAAATAATGTGGACGACGCGCAATTTGTGACACTCTGAAAAATAATTTTAATTTTTCATAAATTACTGGTTGTACAGTTTTAAACATCGATTGTGTTGCTCACTGATGAAACTGAGTGCATGTAAGAATGGAGGAAAGTGGCTTTTAAATGCCTTTTACGAAGTCCTAGGCCACGCCGCTCAGGTTATCGTCGGGTTTTGCAGCCTATGAACATAAAGATTTTTGTATGCCCGCTTCCTAATTTTCCAATCCGCAAGTGTTTCTTATCCCAAGGGTGCACCAACAAATTAATGAAAACTTTAAATCAAAATACATTCCACATATCATGTTTTATGGTCATATTATGAATAACCGTAGAAGACTGTTGGATGCCGATATACATACCTACTTTATACTTGCTAGTTCTGATATGAACTTTCACATACTTTTTGAATATTTGTTGGTTTTTTTTTTCTATATGAAGAGCCTGCCAGTGTCCCTACGCTGCCTAGTGGAAAGCATGAATACAATCCAAAGATTTGTGGTCACCATACTCATTGCAAATGTAGACAATGCAGTGTGGTGACCCACACTGTGGTGGCCTAGGGAGAATGCTTTTTCACGCCACGCTTCCGGACGTAAAATGTGTGTGGCTCCCATAGTTATCACGATAACTATCACCCCTGCATCAATGGGCCTCCGGTCTCGCACTCACCAACGAAACACGACAGCACGGATGCTGGCTAAATTATCCAGGTCATCCAACTATATTTATCGATCAACGTTCTAACCCTGTCCCATCAGTGGTTTGCATTATGCAGTGCATTCTAAGTTTGACCTTGAAATATCCCATCACAGCGCATTTGACATGTCCTGCGCATCTCGTGCATAGCTCAAAGTTTTTGAAAATATGGTATCTATTAGGGACTAAACTATGCCTACGACATACAGAGTACGAGCGGTAGATATCGAGAAAAATTACAATTAAGGAAATACGAATAAAAGTAAAAATGTGATATCTAGGTACCATTTTTCTAAATAAATTAGAAACAGTTAGCAAACTAAATTTAAATATCTATTCCTAAGTCTCAATAAAACTTGATTCTTGAATCTGAAGAAGCAACTGATCAGTAGGTGTAGTGTTTACATATATATAGTGTTCGAGTAGTCAGCTCCTCCACATCTTATACAAGACAAATAACAGTAGTCAAGTAATGGTACCCTCTCTAAATTACGAAACCTTCCAGATAGAATAATTTATATTTAGGTAAAAATAAGGTTTCTTAGATGAAACTAGGTTATTTTGCGTTCATGCACATTTAGGTAATGTAATGATATGTAATTTTAACTAAAACCCACTCTATGCATAAAAAAATTACATTTTCAATCAGAACTCTGAAAGAGTTTCAGGTGGGTAACCATTTGAATACGCAGGGTAAATTACCGCAAAACTTATACCATGTAGTACAAATCAACATAGTGACTATACTAGAAGGTCATGGCAGTATGGAAATGCACACTGAGATATTGTATTTATTGCTGTCTTTAATGAATTTGTTTATACCATTTTATATTGTAATTGGACTAGCCCTGTAGTTCCACAGCTTGGAGACCTCGATGCGGCGACTAAAGTCTGGGCACGTCCTCGTGGTGGGAGACTTCAACGCAAAGTCCATTGCTTGGGGCTTCCCCGGGACGGACGCTAGGGGCGAGGCCGTAAAGGAGTGGGTGGCCTCGGTGGACCTCTGTTTACTGAACAGAGGCTCCACCAACACATGCGTGCGACAGCAGGGGGCTCGATAGTGGACCTTTCGTTCGCTACCCCTGCCCTTGCCGCACGAGTAAGGAACTGGCGTGTCCCGGAAGAGCTTGAGACGCTCTTGGATCACCCCTATGTCCGATATGAGCTCTCCCGGACCCAAGACTCCAGTAGGGCGGTCCTGCGGCGCGGCATTCTTCGTGCTTTCTGCGGAGGGCTGTTTCGAAATTAAGTAGTGACCTGCTACAGGAGACAGCTTTTATTCACTCTTGGCTGCCTCCGTAAGCCCCAACCGAGGAGGTCGACATGGGGGCTAGTCGCTTTCGTGATGCGATTATGCAGATCTGCGATGCGGCCATGTCCCGCATCCGAGATCGTCGACCTCCACGAAAAGAGGCTTACTAGTGGTCCTAAGAGTTGGCGGACCTGCGTACGGCCTGCACTCGTGCCTGGAAGTCCTACACCCGCAGGCGGTGGCATCACCGCGAAAATAGCAGGAAGGACCAGCCTTATGAGGAGTACCGAGACGCGCGCCAAACTCTGAAGCAGATCATTAGCCGCGCCAAAGAAATAAAAAGAAAAGAGATGTTGGAGAGTCTTGATCGAGACCCCTGGGTTCGGCCTTATCGTGCGGCGCGACAAAGTAGAGGCGGTTTTTATACGGATCCGCTCGAAGAATACCGTCCCCGGGGCGGATTCGATTCTTGCCCAAGTACTGGCCCGAGCCATTGAACACATGTCGGACCGCTTCAGGAAGGTTCTGGATGCTAACTTGGCGTCCGGCCGCTTTCCTGAGTGCTGGTAAAGCGGGAAGCTGGTCCTATTAAGGAAGCCGGGACAGCCTGTGGATTCAGTCGTGGCTTATAGTCCCATCGTGTTGTTGGACGATGTGAGTAAACTGAGAGGATACTTTCCGTCCGGCATCTCTGCGAGATGGACCCCAATTCGGTTGCCGAGCGGGGCGTTCGACAGTTGCCGTGTTGCGCCTGAGGGCCGCGACCGAAGAGGCGTAACCGTAAGCTGTGGCGGCGAGCTATTGGCGGTATCGTTGGACATCGTCAACGCATTCAATAATCTGCCCTTTAACTGCATCAGAGCAGCACTCTCCTACCACGGGGTGCCAGAGTATCTGAGGCGGCTTGTGGCAGGCTATTTAAAGGAGCGTACCGTCATGTACGAGGACCGAGATAGTGTTTTGAGCCGGTGGCTCATGTCGTGTGGTGTTTCACAGGGGTCTATCCTCGGGCCACCCCTATGGAACATGGGATACGACTGGGCCCTTCGAGGTCATCTTCCCACCGGGCTGAGCATACTTTATTACACCAATGACACACTGGTGACAGCCTGGGGGAGAACTTTCAAGACGTGGCGCTTTCCCCCTCTATCCGCTTTAGAGCCCAGCCGCGAGGAAGCGACGTCCGCGTGTGCCCGAAAGATTTTACCCGAAGAGGGAGCCCACGCCGGCGGGCTGGCGCTAGGAGGAGTCTGGATCTCGTAGATAATAAAAGCTATTCACGGATCCCTCCTGTCTCAGGTGCAGAGTGTCACACCGTGTGCTTTTAATCGGTCCGATTCCGACACACTACCCCGTTGTAAACCCCAATGGGCGGACGGCTCGAGGAGGTTTTATACACGTTAAAAAATTAAAGGTATGTTTCCATTTAATCCCTTTTATTCTTCATTTTAGTTATATCTGTGGGTAGGACGACATCAAAAAAGTACTATTCAACTAGAATATATACAGTTTTATACAATTGAGATAAAAAACAATAAAGTAGGCTCTTTTTTTAAACGCCACAAATATCTGTAGTGTAGTGGTACTCTTTGATTGTGTGATGTACGACGTACGTGAGCTAATATTCTCAAATATTCCGGCAACTGGTACACTCATAAAATATAGTAATTCATTCAGGTCGCTGAGGACAATCGGCAGTTACTCCTTAGGGAGATTGCCTCCTGACTGATATTTTTCATGAGATTGGAGCTAACCCCAATGCACCAATACAAGAAATATGTAAATAGAACATAAGAACATAAATTATAAAATAACACAATAGAACATAAATAAAATATAAACATTCTTTTTGTTTAAAATTAAAAGAGTTTTAAAATTAAAAAAAAAATGGTTCACGAGGAGATAGTGGAAACACCACACCCGGCAACAAAAAGAATGCTTAATTAATTAGATCGTTCTGCGAACTTCATTGAGTAATAGTCAATAAAATCGTACTAACTTTAGAACTTGGTTTAATATTTTATTAACATAAGAAAAAAATTTTTAAGCAATTCAAAGATATGTCTCAATACCTAACGTGAATGTGTTAACTCCCATAAATATTACTATAATGTAGAATTAGTCTGTCAGAATCAGAAACTGAAAGACCTTTAGGTCTTTTTAACATTTCACATTAATAGTACAGGGTGGGTCAAGAATTCATTATCATTTGAATCTAACAACTCGCACAAACAAATGCCGCGCAGGGTGTAGGGAGGGGTCAACTACTAGTTCGTTTCTCGGGAACTTTGTTGCAATGTATAGTTTTACAGGGCCACAGTGCGCCTACTGTGTGAAACAATTTTATTTAAACAACAGTTCGCTTACTACTGTGAGACGCTTATTTCACGTTGAATACAATTTATACGACATAAATCAGTGTCCGAGTGCTCCTTTAATAAGGAAATGAGTGAAGAAGTTCGAAGAAACGGGACCTACGCTAAATGTGAAGCAAACTGGTGGCCCACGGACTTCTCGGACCGAAGAGAACGTGCAGCAATTTGCCGCTTCTATTCAACGTAATCCAGATTTATCCACGTGCAAACGTTCGGGTGAATTAGGGTTATCCAACACATCATTACGCCATATTTTGAAATTACATCCATATAAAATCCAGATAGTGCAGGCACTAAAATCTAATGATTTAAATTTGCACAAGTCGTATGCCGAAATAATGTTAGAACGATTTAGTAATTTTGACAACATCCTATTTTCTGACGACGCTTATTTTCACCTCTACGGACATGTAAACGTAAAGAGTTGCAGGTATTGAAGGAGTGAAAATCCCAAAACTAAATACTAGAGGCCACTTCATTCTCCCAAGGTAACTGTATGAGCTGAATTTTTCGCAAAAGGTATCATTGGACCCTACTTTTTCGAAGATTCTCGCGGCCGTTCAGTTCCCGTTAATTCTGCTGAATATGTGAAAATATTACGGAAGTTCTTGGGACTGATACTATTGGAATTTGCTGGCTACAATCGTAACACATGGCCTTAACAAGATGGAAACACTTGTCTCACATCCAATGAGTCCCTGCCGGTGGTCAAAGACATATATCTGGAGAAGCTGATTACCAGACAAGGCGACAGTCCATAGCCACCCAGAAGTCCAAATCTATCACCAGCAGACTTCTTTGTATGGGATCATTTTAAGAATCATGTCTATAACAATAAACCTAATACACTACGTCAACTAAAAGAAAAATCAGTGAAGAGATGTCGGTGATCTCGCGGTCTTTTTGAAAATTTCGGTGCTCGCTTACAAGAGTGCAAACGTCCAAGCGCTGGTCATTTAGACTATGCAATTTATAAAAAATAAATTCCAACTAATTAGCTTTCTTGTAAATCAACAATTTTTAAAATATATCAAACGATTTTTTCAAATGTTAACTAATTCATGGCCCATCCTGTAATAGTAAAATACTCGTATTTATATTTTTACAGTCATACAAGAACATTAAGAAACCCTGCAAAACATTTTTTATTAGTCTGCTGATTAATATACTCGTAGACGCGTTGTTTCAATACGTAATACATTTTAATCCTCTTTGGAAAATATAAGTTATATTTGTAATGTTTGTGAACCACACTTCAAACGAAAAGAACGTCGAAGGAAAACGTAATAACGACTGAAAAAATATACCTAAAAGGGCCTAAAATATGTATTGCTATTTTCAATTTAGGCCCACCATACAAAATTTTCTGCGTCTGACAACTTTATATGGCAATGTTGAATTCGATATTACAGTAAAAAAAAATCGTTAGAAAAATGATACATTCAATAATTATTCTATTTTTCTTTTTCACCACAAAATCCCATTATTGCGTTTCTGTATCACGTACGCACGCACACATTACAAATATTTTGACAGTCATATATTCATTATATATTAATTTTCGCAAAGGTAAAGAATTTATATACCTCCTTAAAAATAAGGCTTCCTTACACATAAACGAAAACTGACAGGATCCACTTTTCGTGTGGGTAACCACATCAGTCATCCTGTTCGTGAATTATAGCAACATTTGTTTGGGTCCAATTCAGTAGCTGTTTCGGTAGACTATCTAAAAATATTATTTACCGCAATTACGCCATTATAGCCACAAAATATGTATGTCCATAATACATCATGTTCGTGACGAAACCTTACGATGCTTCGGTTCACTCAATTACTCAAGGGATAATTCTAGTTTAATATGTGCTCGTCCTCGGTACTAATTTTCGTCAGCCTCAATTTCATGGGGTTGTACTAGATACTTTTGGAATGAAGCCAATAATTTATCTAACCTTAACGTATATTTGATATTAATAACAGTTGCAGGATTTAGTATTAGTCACTTACATAATTAAGTGATTACATAATATTTTAATTTATAAAGGTTTACAAATGTATTAATTTTTAACTTTATATTTACTTAAACCTATCCCTACATATTAATAACTAAATTAGACTAAAATAATTTAGTCCTGTTACAACTTTTTGCTCAGCTTAAAAGTAAATCGCATTGCTCTATTATATGCTCTATAAGTAACAAATAAAGCTACCCTAAATTCCAGTATAGTATACTCAACAATATAAGCTTATTCTTTTAAAACATAATGTTTTTCTAAAAACGTCAGCTTTATTGTTTCAACAACGACAAAAACTCATTTTAATTAACCAACTTTGGATACAAACAAAACAAATACTCTTGAGTAGACAGTATTTGAAAATATTCGGTTTTGTGGTCTTGAAAATGTTTAAAATACCGCAGTTTACTCACAGTACAGAGTTGCTTAAAATTAATTATTCATTTAAATAACTCGTAAAGTGACTTTAACTTGTTATTAATTAACTTAGTATTTAACGTTACACTGACGAATAAAGTGTAAAAAATATGTACCAACAGGCTGCATTGTAAACCCATGACCGATATATATAAATCCCAATATGCTCTTTGTGCCTTGTATGTGTTACTACGACATCTAACTTCACAACATCTAACGACTACCTTTAGCTTCTTAACCTAAACATTACACCTCCTAGGGACAAAGCGTAATATGATCCGACTCCTTATAGCAAGACTATACTTGTGTCAGACTCGTACTGTACTCAGAAATCATAAAATATAATGTGAACGTGCCCCATCACCCGAGTGGTTTTCCCCGTTGCCTGCGGCGCGTGTGACGGCTGACCCTTATCTATTTAGGCGACGACACCCTGATACAGGTAACAGTGCGAATGGATAAACTGACGGCCGAACGTCCGTTCAACACATCAGACATCTTTAATTAATCTCACATACTTTTAGGTTAACTAAAACTTCTATTTGGCCTTACATAAAGTTGTAATATCTTTTTAACAATACGATTTAATACGCGAGAGAGTGACTGCCACGTGTGCCTAAACAACGCCCAAATTAGAGTAGTTACTCAAACGAGGTGTCCACCCTTTAATAGACAGAAATTATAAAAGGACTGGATGTCTTAAAGTAGGGATTTCTACATTTACAAAAAGACCCCACATAAAAATTGTAATAGTAAGTACAAATTCTATATTTTTTTTAATAGAGTTTCAGGTTTACAAGCTGGGTTGCGAAGTATCGTACATAAAAATATAAAAACCCGTCATATTTTTATTTTATTACAAAGAGCACGTTACGAGCTTAAGTGAGGAAGTAATCAAGGAAGTTATAAAACTGATTTAAAAATTTCCAAGGTAACTGAGGCACCTATATAAGCTAAGACCGGTACAGTTTACGTGACATTTCAATTAAACCTGTGATTTCGCTAATGAACTTGCCGTCTCTTGTTAAACTTTGCAAAAACTCCTTCGAGTTTTCGGTTCAATTGACGTCGGTTTTCGCCAGTTCCATTGTTTACAAATACTGTGATGTAATCTTTGATAATTATAATGTTTATACATTTATATACCATGCAATAATCCTTAAGGTTCAGGTATAAATGAAAATACTCTAAGCAGATTTGTTTTGTGCTCGACCATGAATCGCTGGAGCGATTAATGATTATAAAACTTTGCTAAAGAGTTATTTACTCACAGAAACAGCCATAGTCTTCTTGTGTCAAGATTCCAGTTGTTTTAATACACACAATAAAATATTATCTTTTCTTGTTATTCGTTAACGATTCAAGGGACAATTTCATTGACACAGAGATATTGTCAGAATTTAACTTAAAATTTATGGTAATGAAGTCGAGGTCAGATTCAGTGGATCGTTGAAAAAATACTGATTTTTATG
This sequence comes from Hypercompe scribonia, assembly GCA_949316085.1. Classification (NCBI taxonomy): domain Eukaryota; kingdom Metazoa; phylum Arthropoda; class Insecta; order Lepidoptera; family Erebidae; genus Hypercompe; species Hypercompe scribonia. The sequence goes on along the minus strand of OX438969.1, from coordinate 16,206,806 downwards.
GTTCATTGACGAAACGATGTTTTATAAAAATATTTGTTTCAACTAAAACCACATTTCAGTTACTTAAATCCATAAATAATTCTAACATAGAAGATAATATCTTCAATCAATCTTCTCCTTCGTTGCCCCTCCCATACATCTGAGTTTGTTGGCTCATCTTTCTTTGTGCAGTCTGTTCTTCTCTGGAATGAGCTTCCCCTCGAGGTCAGGATGGCTACCAACGCTTTTTCTTTCAAAAAATAAGTGAAGCAGTGTTTACTGGAGCAACTGTCAGAATCCACCAATACATGATTATCATCTTATACTTGTTATGATATTTATTTGTGTATGTATGTATGTATACACACTTATGTTGATATAAATCTATTATATCAACATAAGTGTGTATATGTATGTATGTATTTATGTATTTATATAAATTTTAGTATATGATAAGTTTGTACATGTATATGTATACTTCTGTTATTCAACATCACCTGAAACGCACCTACTTCCTATTTTCTCTGCTTCACCCAAAGGTCGACTGGTAGAGAATGCCTTAGGCATTAAGTCCGCCTATGTACATAAAGTGCATGATGCATAATAAATAATATTTAACGACATTTGAGTCTCGTGTTGCTTGTTTGTTAGCTAGGGTTGTTATTTTTTAAATAAAATATCAATAGAAAATTTCTGAGGGTTTTATAAAGGATTAAGCAAGTAATATTTAATTCACATCTTAATGTTCAAAAATATTTTTTTAACAAAATTTTCTTAGAACTGTGTAACTATACTTACTTATTGATATCATCTAAAATAAACAAATACTTACTTGAAAGAGCTTGCTGAACAGCATAAAAGCGTCATCCAAACGTTAAGAAATAGGTTTGAAATTGATTTTTAATGTAAATTCATTAAAAACAATGTACCCAATATATATTTAGTAATAGCTCTCTTACAATATTTTCTAGATAAACGTATTTTCTGTAGTATAATACGTAATAGTTTTAGTGTATGTAAGTAATATACTGGTTTATGAAATAGTTAAATTTTTTACATTGATAATTATATATAATACTTAAATATGTTATTTATTGGTATGTCCATAGCAAATGAAAAAAAAAGAATTAAACACTACACAGATATACATATTATTACTAAATAATATAATAAAAACGATTTGATATAGTATTTACGTGTAAAATAATTATGTTATAACTCTTTAGAATATAATGAGTATGTTCTTATTTTAAAAATATGTGTGTGTTAATGAAGTAAACATTTTAAAATAAAAAAATAATACTACAAGTATACAAAGAATCAATGCTCTGCAAAAAATAATAATAGGAAAGCCCGATAAAAAGTTACACATACATTTTCTAAAAACATACAACAATATTTATTAATCTGAATGTACGAAACCTTGCAATAGTTACGTATTTCCCTGTCAAAGTTCATAAAGGACCGGGTATCTTATAAAGTTTACCGATAGAGTTATCACGAAATTCTAATGAGCTGTCAGAGAAATTACATGATAATATCATTACATTACCTACTACGTATACAAATTTTCAGAGATTCATTAGAGTAGTGACTTAAGGGCTCAAAATTTGTTCACCCAACCAATTTACTTCATATAATCTTTTCTTTATAAGTTTCGACAATATCAGTACCTTATCATGTGCCATAAATAATGCTAATAATTTAGCAATTAACTGATATTAGCAGCTATACTAGCTTAATTTTATGTAAAAAAAAATATAAAATGTAAAAGTAATATCGCCGAAGACTCATACTGGGTGACATTTAATTGACAATCTTAAGTTGCAAACGTTGTTCAAAGGCGAAGTTGGAATCAGTAAGTTCAGCTCTAGTTTACAACGAACTCCGGACAGGTTGTTAATGAAAAAATGGACTTTTATTTATTCACTTGTGTAAACTTAGACTCTTACCTACTTTTAACATGTAACTTAGCATCTACATACTCGTACATACAACTTTGCTGGTTACCAAGTTCTTTCTCTGTCCTTCGGTAGTAGTTATTTTTTCTGAATGACAGGTATTGTTTCCTAATCAGCTTGTACTAAAATTTGACGAGTAAAGTAAAGAGTTCGTTGGAAAGTAAGTGTATAAGTTTCTATAAATAATATTGAAATTGTTATAGGTAAGACTACAATATTCCGTTTCCTATCCTATCCTTAAAATCATCTGGTCGAGTTCAATGCCAAGAAAATACAAGTAGCGTGCTCTCTACCAAAGTCTCCATTTCTTCCTTTCCCAACCTTTCATAGCACTCAACTGCCACTGCAGGGTAATCACAGTATTCGGGATATGAATATTTGCCAGGATCTCAACCCATGAGAGTATATAGAAAGCGTCACTAAGATAGCCTCACTGAAGCTTAGTATACTGAATAGAGTGAGATGGTTTTTCGCACCTGAGCATCTGTGTCTTTTTTATAAGGCCCAGGTTCGTTCCTGGGTAGAGTACTGTTCTCATCTTTACGATGGATCGGCGTAGTATTTGCTGGATGCTCTGGATCAGTTACAGCGGCAAGCAGTTCGAATTATCGACAGTTTCAAAGTCAATGAATCCCTTGAGTCTTTGCAGTTGCGAAGAGATATCGCCTCTATGGCAGTCCTCTATTGTTTTCATCATGGAGAATCTACTGATGAATTCTTCCAACTAGTCTAACCTTCTGCCTCCCTCTACAGGACAGCTCGTGCTGACCTTGGAAACCAGCGTTTTAAAATAGTCGACATACTCTCCCGAACTAAACGGTTCGGGTCTTCCTTCCAGTGCAGATCGGTTAAGGCCTGGAACTCACTACCAGCGCACGTGTTTGCCTTCCATTATAATACCAGGTCCTTTCAACGGGGCGTGAAGAAGTATCTCACTCGGCCGCCATAGTGTGGGTTGCCATACTGCATTATCGGCATTCACTATGAGTACAGCGACCACCCCTCTTGGATTCTATTCATGCTATCCATCAAGCAGAGTAGAGTCCCTTTGATAGGCTTCCATAAAAAAATAATTGTCTACCTCCATGCAATTATAAAGACATACAAATTCACAATTCCAAAACTCTTAAAGTTTTAGTTCTTATTAATTAATATTTGTTGTGATAAACATTGGTTCAAAACACAATCACAAATGAAAATCCCTTCCCTCCAGACCTCGGTAGCAAATAAACGTGTGTAAATTTATGTTTTATTATAATAAATAAGTATTAAAAAAAAACGTGCCAACAGGTTGGAAATTTGCTGTTCAAGTCACCGTTGGCTCTTTCTGATGCTGTTATAAATTTTAATTATTTTGAAACTCTATCTATTTTATATGATAGAATTTACAAATAAAATTAGTTCACGGCCTCGTAGACGAATAAGAACCAAATTTAATTTGTCATGCGTGTAAATTAACGCTTCACTGAAAACCAAATAATTATGTAGTAACTTTGATCTTCGTCGTAACATATCACATAAAAGTGTTTCGACTTACTGTGTTAAAATATTGACATGTAGTTGGATGGAGAAACTGGAGAATATACATACATCATCCCAAGTAGTTGTTTACATCCTATACAACTTGTGCTACACAGGTGAGGGTGTAATTTCACTTTATTGGGTTACTATAAGTAGTGGCGACATGGCAACCTATGTATTCTTAGCGGGTATGAATACAGATAATGCATATAAATACTTTTATTGGTAAAGGAACGAACGGTATATACAAGCAAATTAAGTAGTCAGAAAACTAAATAGTGAATTTAGTAATTCGGTAGTAAATTCTATCTTGTCGAATTTAAGGTTCGGTTTTAGTACAGTTAATACGGTAGGTAAATATTAGGCATTTCCTGACCTATATAAATCTTAAGGATTTTGAGATCAGAGACGATTGCACGTAATTATTGATTGAGTTGGTCTCTGAAGCATAATCTTTTGAATGTATATTGAAGTGATATTGGATGGACCTTGCAGCACGAAGAGTGTAGTAATGAGCTTCATTAGCCGTGCTCTACAAACTCTACAGGACAGCGTTAAAGAGCTTTGCAATCGGGTGGTGTCACGCAAGAGGAAAGAGGTATCTGCATGGAACTGGATATTAGAACTGGCTAACCAGGTGAGGACCGCTCCGGTCGTGCCGCATACCTCTCAGCTATCAAGAGGGTGGAAAAGATCCCAATGCCAACAAGGGGCCCTATGGCGCCAATAGCAAAAATCCACCCGACAAGAGTGGACTACCCGAATCTTGAAGTTGTTTTGTGCCGTGCGTGTTTGCTCGATTCCAGTCCCGGCTGAGATTGTAAAGCCAATAGCCGCTGCAAATGGCTGCTCCCCATCCGATATCATGATTGGGGAAACACACAAATCCATTGCTCGGTTGGGAACGATTTGGGTCCGGGGACCCCAACAGTAGTTCGCCAAATTGCGGCCCCACAACATGACTCATAAGAATCCAGGTGGGATGGATATCACTCCGCCTGGAAATGTTAGCACCAGGGCCCCGACAATAGGTACGTACGTATGCTTTAAAATGAGACAAGTCAGAACAAAATGCTCGGGTCGCGCTGACGGTTGTGAGCACTATTTCTGCCATGGAAGATTAGGTCATAAGGCCCAAATTTGTGCAGCGGATGCATTGAAGTGTCCAATGTGTCTCGACCACGGCGGGTCCACTAACCATCAGCTGGACAGCAGAAGGAAAAGAAGAAAGAGGGTCAACCTCAACCCGATTTTGCTCAGTCAGGATAGCCCCTGTCTGGTTGTAACTCCACGGGAGGACAATGAAGGCCTAAAATTCACACTAGTAACGAGGATTCTCTAGAACAATTTAAACCCATGCTGGGCAACGCAGTATCTACTAGTTCAAACACTTGCACGGCACGGTTTATTGCCCTGACAGTCATCGCAGAATCCTACTCCATCCCGGACTATTTGATTCGAGGCAATCGTTTTCTTGCGGCCATATACTGGCCGGGACTGGACCTCCGACTTCTCAATCAGGATTTAGTCAGTATCTGTGTGCGGTGGCAAGGGGAGTCGATTGTCATGCTGTCGTGGGCGACTCTCTCTGTAGTGCACGTGGTATCTTAATGGCAAGTGGCGGAGGGAAAGGTTACTCTCTCGAACCACCGGCAAATTGTATTCAATGTATCTTTGCGTCACCCTAGTCACCCACACCAAGAAAGAAAATATCTATGAGGTCGCCATGGGACTTAATGAGTAGACCGGTTCTCCGAGAGTCACACACTCGTCCTTCGTCTCCCTATGAAGGGTATGGCTTGAAAAACGTTCCCTACAATCTAAAAACACAGGACTCTACTGTTAAATATGTAAAATTACTCAACAATTTCACTTGACGTATAAAATTAAGTCTGCCTGTATTTCCATAGCAGCCCTACACAAACTGAAAATAATTTAAATCAAACCTAAACTTAAAAGAAAAGAATAATACCTACAACGCACATAAACATTACTTCACTCGTCTAGAACTTTCTAGGGTAAGCCCGAGGCCCTTAAAGTCGACTTATATGTGAGGGATTATGCTGTGGTTTTAGTCGATTCCATGCCGACATACCTCTTCACTTTAAGCGCCGATGAGGTGATGACTCATAAGAATTTCTATACAAAAAAAATTACTTCACTAACTGACAGTTAAAAACATTGTTTAATTTGGAAAAGCCACAAAGCTGTAAGACATTTAAAAACTAAACTGTTTGAGAGAATACACTCTGCCCGCATCGTCCGGCACCTCTGTGAGGTGGGCCCCGATCTGTCGGACGCCCAATTTGGTTTTCGAGCGGGGCGTTCGACAGTCGATGCTGTGTTCCGCTTGAGGACCGTTACCGAAGAAGCGGTGAGCTGTGGCAGCGTGCTGTTGGCGATGTCTATCGACATCGCCAACGCATTTAATAGTCTGCCATTTAGCTGCATCAGGGAAGCACTCCATTTCCACGGGGCTCCGCCAGAGTACCTGAGGCGGCTTGTATCTTATCTATATCTTGAGGAGCGTACCGTCATGTACGAGGTTCGAGACGGTATTTTGAGGTGGCGGCCCATGTCGTGCGGTGTTCCACAGGGGTCTGTCCTCGGACCACTCCTGTGGAATATGGGATACGACTGGGCCCTTCCAGGTCGTCTTACCCCCGGGCTGGGTGTAATTTGTTACGCAGATGATACACTGGTCACAGCCCGGAGGAATTTTCAAGAGGCAGCGCGCCTGGCCACTACGGGTGTCTCTCTGGTGGTCGGCCGTATTGAGGCGCTGGGTTTGCGGGTGGCCCTGGACAAGACGGAGGCCCTTTTGTTCCATGGGCCCCGTCGTGGTTCACCCTCCAGCGCTTCCATCATAGTCAATTCGGTCCTCGTGCCTCGTACCTCGACGACAGGTGGCTCTTCGACGAGCACTTCCGACAGCTTTTTCCAAAGTTGGTCGGCACTGCTTCTGCCCTTGGGCGACTTTAACCCAATTTGAGTGGAGCCAACGTCGTGACGAGACGGTTTGTCGGGTCAATGGCGCTGTATGGTGCACTGGTGTGGGCGGCAGCTCTGAACACCCAGAATATGGCTCACCACTGGCGCCCTTAGAGGATATTGGCGGTTAGAGCCGTACGCGGTTACCGCACTGAATCGATGGAGGCGGCGTGCGCCTTGGCCGGAACTCCCCCGTGGGATTTGGAGGCGGAAGTGCTTGCCGAAGTTTATCGGCGAACGGTTGACTTCCCGGCGGGGAGCGGCATACGGCCCCCGCCCGAAGAGATACGGGAGTGGCGTGAGGCCGCTCGTCGAGCCACGATGGCTCGTTGGTCGTCCCGGCTGGAGTGTTGGCTTTGCCGCCGTGGAGGCTCTCCAGTGGGTCATCACCGAGTTAGCAGGGCGACAGCACGGAACCCTTTTCTTCCGACTGATGCAGATTCCTTCCGCGCACGGTTGCTTCGGGAAGTATCTGCACTCGGTCGCCAGGAAGAAATTGAGTCCCGCCTGTCACCACTGCGACTGCAGTGAGGACGCGGCTCAGCACACGCTAGTGGTTTGTTCCGCCTGGGCGGCGCAACGTGGGGTCCTCACTGCAGTTATTGAAGGAGATCTCTCGCTACCGGCCATTATACGCTCCATGGTCGGTAGCGACAGTTGTTTTACCACGGTCGTAACCTTCAGCGAAGACGTAATTTCGCGGAAGGAGGCGGCGGAGAAGGCCCGGGAGGACGACCTCTACTCGGACCCAATTCGCCGCCGGCGAACCGGGCGGTGGAGGCACGCGTAGCAGCGCCTCGTGCTGCCTTGAGTGTGGCCGCGGGTGGACGGCACGGGTTTTCCCTCCATCCGCTATAGTGGCCAACCGCGAGGAGGCGATGTTCGCGTGTGCCGTACGTCGCCTAAATAGAGAGTTTATTCGCAGATGGGGCAGGCGCTAGGAGGGATCTGGATGTCGTAATAACAGCTGTTCCCGGATCCCTCTTATGTCAGGCGCAAAGTGGCACACCGTGTGGCTTTAGTCGGTCCGATTCCGACACACCACCCCGCCGTAAACCCCGGTGGGGTGACGGCCCGAGGGGATTTCCACATGTTAAAAAAAAAGGAAGAAGGTTTTGGTCTAGTAGGCTAGATAGTAGAGCCACGCTAATTTCAGCACGAACGGGCCGGCTCGACCCGGGTAGTACTACCCTCCCACAGAAGACCAACCTAAAGCGTCAGCATCCATGTTGTCGTATTTCGTTGGTGAGTGTGAGACCGGAGGCCCATTGATGTAGGGGTGACAGTTATCGTGGTAGCTGGTAAGCCATACACTGTCACGATGACTGTCATGCCTTTTACGGACGTAAAAGTCTAAATGCTGTTATTTGTTCAACAGTATAAAGTTGTGCGGTTCAAAGGTTATTAAAATAGTTATATAGACGACATTTCTGTCTGTCTATTTAGCTAAAGAACAGATGTTGTAAAGAGAGAAATAGTGCCTTGGGATGGCAGGAATCTTAAATTATGCAACGGGTTCGGAAAGGTTAATGATCGTACTTATCTGCTAGATTATGTGGTCGTGGATCTACGATAGGGTGCTATTATCGTGGGTTATTCTCAATTATTATTACACATGCCAAAACAGATACAATGGCATTAGGATAATATACTTGTATACTCATTTAGTCGTTTAAAATAACACTAGTAAAATATTTTATATTTCAATAATCTTAAAATCTGTTTATTTAATTGGGTTGCTGTACCACTATTAACGGTTATTATAAATTGGCATGATGATAGATAACTAAGGAGTATTTTAATGTGATTTATGACTAACATCACTCACATTTTGATTGGAGACGTAAAGCTAGACGCACTTACACATTCTACTGAAATATTTGTCTAACCACTTAGCAATAGAATACCTTGTTTAAAAAGTGTCTAGACCAATCATAACTTTAACATGTAATGATATTAAATTAAGTACAGGCCATACAAATATATATTCATTTTTTAAACCATAATAGTATTATTTATTAATACTGGCACGGATGGTGTAATAATAGTAACTAATAACCTATGATATGGTCACCATGTGCTGATAAACATATTTATTATTTCTAAATACATACATATGATAGATAAATTACGCCCGACACAGCATTAATAATCGAATACATCACATAAATGTTTGTTGTTTAGCAGTCAGGGCAACTAACCACTAGACCAACAAACCCGTTGTAAAATGCCCTGCGACACAGGAATTCACAGGATATATTCCTAGCGCAGAGTTGTTCTTTTTTTATTGTCTTTTGTCATTATATGTATTACTTTCTGTAACGTATATAAAATACGGGATATACATACCATACGTTCCATACGGTAACGTATGTATGTATATCCTGTGTCGCAGGGGACTTTACAAGCACACACGAAATGGATACAAAAAACAACTATACTCAGAATAATAATTGGGATTTTGAAAAAAAAAATGTTATGATTTTTTTTGTTTTTTAAAACTTCGTTATTAATTATGTTGACGTGACATGCGAAAAACTGAAAAAAAATTTTTTTTCAATTAATTATAAGCAATTAAAAATTGATAAAATTTGAATAAAAATCACGTGACTATGAACGCGTCACGATTGGTCACCCCTAATTGTGACGTCATAATGTTTACTTAATTCACTCTCAATTAATTACATGTGACTTGACAATAATATCGAAAATTTATTACTAAAAAATTTGTTAGTTGATTCCGTCTAGCTATATGTGACAAAGGATTTATAAAGGCAAAGTCTGATAATATTCCTAATGTTGATATATTTATGATAACCAATTTTTTGACAAATGATGTTCGGTTCAATTCTGCTGAAGTTTGAGGTGCCAAGGCATCAAGGTAAGTCAAAAATAATAATATAAATAGGAATATTTAAATATTTACTTTTCAGTATGTTAAATATAAATATTTATTTCATAAATTGTACAGCATCGCGTGAGAGTTACGGTGACAAAGCTATAGGTTATGTTCAACTTTGATCAACTTTCAACTTCACAACAAAAAAAAATTGATTTTGTTTTTGGATTATCACGCTGCACTGCTTGAAACCATTTATTTCGACGTTTTTCATCTTGGGGAACATTTAAAAACATTTTACCAGGAGTTGTTTTTGTAGTATTCGTACATACAAAACAAGAACGATAACTTTTAAGATTCGACATTTTCAATATAAATTTGTGTTTTTATAACAATGTCAACAGAATTAAACAGATCAAAACACTGTACGTATTGTCTCTGTATCAACTGCCTATGAGTGAAAACTAACATTATGACGTCACATGTACTCGGGTTTGTTCGGAAGCTGTCGGCGTGTCTTCGGTACTGGATTCAAAAACTTATTTTTATTTTGATATAATTTTTGAATTATTGCAAAAAAAAAAAATAGTTTTGTTATAAAACTTTTATATGATCTTTCTATTTATCGCAAAAAAAAATTAAAAAACCCGATTTGTGGATTACACAAAGTGAGATTACCATCCGCGCAAGTACCAATGAATAACACCATTAGAGTTTAAAAAAACGAACATACTTTTGCATAGTTTTAATATCATTTTATCATTGGTATTGGATTGGTAAATCTTTAATCATATCTTGGGTGTATTTTATGGGTTTAATTTATTCCTGAGGTTACATAAATATTAATTTAGGAGCATCATAGTTGCGCACCGGGAATTCAACTCCCAACATTTAAACGAATCTGTCAGTTGCACAAATTCGGATCTGTTGGCGAAGGCGGAAATGCAAGTTGATGGCAAGAAACATCTGTCCTCAAGGGTGTACCTGTACGTTAAAACGGCTTAAAACGATTGTTTTATTAATTTGGAACTACTTTGCTTTCGATGTTTGTCCAATATATCTGCAGCTATTGCAGATTTGCAGCTACTTGTAGTTATTTTTGTATAATTTTTAAAGTTATTTAATTACCTTTCTGGACTTCCTCTACGTATAACTTTTTGATATAGGGGTCTGGTTGCAATACTATTAAAAATTGTGTATTATACTTAATAACACTTGAATCTCATTAACATAAGGATCATTAAATTATTTATTAAATCATAATTAAAACGTCCAATATGTTTCATTTTTTTTTAAATCTTTAGAAAGTTAGTCTGACTCAATAAAATAATTTAATAACTACTCTCCCTCATTTACATTCTATATAAGACTATTAATACCAATAATCATGTACTTTTGACTGTCATGGTCTGTGCGGTAACCTAAACAGGTCAATCTAATGTTGAAATTACAATTAACCACAAACATAAACTATTCAGCGCAGACAATTAAAGCCAAGACCGTAACGCAATTACTGATCAGTGACGTAGACAGTTGTTACTATGTTGGGTACAGCGAAAACTACTGAAATGCAGAAGGAACTGTAGGATTAAAATAGAAAAATTGGATATGTTGAATTGGTCCAGAGACTAGTAAAATAGTTCTCAAATAACGATACCACTGCTTTTAATATATATTTACTTCTAGAAAAAACAGAAATTATTGAAGTATTTTAATTTATGTTGCAATAAATTAATGAGTTTTAATCTATCAATACCTATAGATATAGTTATTTGGGATTCATGTGAATTTTCTAAAATTTAAATGTTGTTAAAAAAGTTTAAGGCTACTTTTGCCATTCCACGTTTAGTCAAATTCAATAAAAGTACAATTGTGTAACCGAATGTTTAGACAAAATTGATCTCATATGCTTTTAGCTTTTGCTCATATGCTTTTAGAGCTTAAGTATATATGTATAGAATGAGTTTAGAAAAAAAAATCCAATGACAGACATTAAATTTGTTATTAATGAAAATAGAAACAAAATGTGTTGCACCATTTTAAACTAAAAAAAATTACACCATCAATTTCATTGTCTCATTAATTTTTAAAACTTTCAATATAATTTTGAGAGCTCACGTGACCTTTTTAGGTTGACTTACGAGTAATTTGCTGCCCTTATACCAGATGAAAATAGAATGTTGAAGAAAATTATCTCGAGAGATTGCATCTTTAGGATTCTCTTAACGGCATACCCACACCCTGCTAACGAAAAATGTTGAGATGTGAACTCTTAATTCAGAGTTAACGAACAATTCCGTTCATATCTTTTTTTTTTATTGAGATAGCGGATAATCCCTTCGTTTCTCCTGTTCCTTCTGGTGCAGTAGTCAGGAGTGTGTGGCGTTACCAATAAAAACTGCCCTGACGGCCGGCCTCTAACACCCTGCTTTGGGAGGGGACCCGGACTATATGATTTCAGGTCCCCCCTCAAATTGACACCATGCCCCGTTAGGTAGTTTTTTGTTTAGTTTAGTTTAAAAATATTTCTCCCACACAGTTCTGACGTGGCGACCCGAATGTAGGATTATGCCGTTCAGGCCACCAACCTCCTATATCCGCTACCGCAGCAACTATTCTACCTCCAGAGGCCCCCTCTTTCTAGCGGCCTGAGGTCTCGTCAATGGTTCACGATGCCGTCAACGTCTTCTTCTCTCGGGATCGGCCCTCTCCCGATCCCATTCAGCGGTCTCTTTTTCGAGCATAATAGCTTCGTAAAAAGAGACCATTGCGCCCCAGCTCTCCTCATCCGCCGGCATGGCAGTAATGATTGCCGGCGGGGACAGATTACTTTCGATTTTGTAGACCAGGACACCGCGTTCAGACGCCCACGCTGGGCAGTCCTCCAGCGTATGCTGGGTGGATTCCCGGTCGGCCACGCAGTAGTAACATTGTGCTGTCTCCTCGCGTTCGATTTGATTTAGATACTCACCGAAGCAACTATGCCCGATGAGTATCTGCGTCAGGTGGTAGGTGACACGACCTCTTTCCCTACCTACCCAAGCTTCAAGGTTAGGCAGAACGGCACCGACAGCGCATTGACGCGAGTTTCGCGGTTGTTCAAGCCGCACAAGTCACTGTGCTGGTGCCTGTTGGTGAGCGTTCTGCCGCATTTTGAACTCTCACCCAGGCAGATGGCGCGAGACTGGTCATAAAACCTCGCGTCCATATCCGCTAGGATATCAATAGACGGGAAGCGTGCTAGGACTGTCGCCGCCTCCGACGAGATGGTGCGGTATCCTCGTACGATCCGAATGGCCGCTATCCGCTGCAGTTAGTTGAGTTTAGCTCGGCAGCGGGAGGAGGCCGATAGGCGTTTGGCCCATATCGGTACTCATACTAAGTTGGGCAAAAGCCTCTGTAGAGAGTCCGCTATCGCTCAATCTCGGGGGATGGTCCTTGAAGCTTCAGTGACTGTGCAGGGTGAGGTACTTGATGTACCGGTCAACCTGGACCTCCGTTCCCCCAACTATGATTAATCAGCTGGTGAGAACGGCACCGCCACGTTTCTTGTGGAACCACAGTGCTTCCGTCTTATGAGGTGCAACCACACAAGCCACCCACAGCTCGAATAACTCCAGGACTTCTTTGAAGCCATACCCTCTGGTCAGCATTAGTGTGTCGTCCGCGTAGCAGACGACACTCAAACCATAGGGAAGACTGGCCCTCAGAACCGCATCATACGCGAGGTTCAACAGAAGAGGCCCTAGGACTGACCCCTGGGGTACCCCGCATGTGACTTCCCTTCGGCGTTCCTCACCGTACTGGCTCATATAAATTATGGACCTATCACGAAGATAAGCCCCGATGATGTTCTGCAGGTAGAGAGGCAACTGGTGATACACCAGTGCCTCCCTAATCCCACCACGGGAGAGATCCGTTCATATCTGAAGCGGGCAATTATTGATTGATTACAAACATTCACAAAAACAAAAATAACCATAACATGATATTCACTGAACTTGAATTATAGAATTTACCAATATTAAGCAACTACACACAAAGTACTAATCACGTAAAATTTATGAAAGGGCTGTACAAGTATGTTATGGCATAATTTCACTCTTTTGGCTCTAGAAGTCATGAAATGTAACCTCCAGTAAGTAAGAATAGACCAGTATATTTATTTTGTGTATAATAGGAATAAAGTTAACATTATTTTATATTTAACACCTTGATCTCTTAGACTACAAGAACGATTTGAAAATAATTTCTGAATTTGATTACTCAAGCCCCGACTTTTTTTAATTTTACGTCATACTACTATTACAAATGTAATAGAGATCACAAATGCGCTTAAAGCAGCGACATATTTAAATTGCAATTCATATTTAAATTGCTTGTAGATTCTAGTAAAGCAATCCAATCTATTGCACCAATTGCACATATGTATATATACATGTATTCTTGCCTATACACATGTTTAACCCTGTACCAATAGTAAACATTCCCCAATAAGACTGAGAATTTTCTTACTGAACAATAGTGATTATGGCCACATAGTCTGTAAAGGTAATAGGTTACAGTTGCAAATTTAGCACGACATATTTATGAGCGCACACCGTGACATAGATTGTCAAATTTATTGCTTTCCTTCGACCGTTTCGTACATTGTAATCTGGTAAAATGTTGCTACAGCCTTGTAAATCCTACACTTTTAATAAAATCAAAACGGTCTCGACTTTACAGAAAGTAATCAGCTTGTTCTCAAAAGACGTCGGAATATGTTACCCAGTACTGTGATGATGAATTTTACCAGTTACTTTATTTCGACCTGTTTCAAAGCTACGTATAAAAATGTTGAAATGCAAAGAATTCATGTGACTGTATCCGTAAATATACCACAAAAGCTCTACGCCCTGAGCTCTGACCTCTGCAAGGTACAGAGAAATGTCAAATTCAGAGTAAATTATTGTGGTGATTGAACACAGAAAAAGGGGCCGTTAGCACGAGCGTCCTTTGAAATAGTTTTGACAGAAACTGAACTTTTAAAACATATAGAAAATATTGTTTTGATAATCGTGAAAATGATTTTTTTTAATTGAATCAACTAAAATAGGTGATTTAATGGAAATTTCCGGAAACGTTAAAGTTAATACCTTTTAAATAAAACTCTTAATCCTGAAACTCCAGGGTATATTTTTTTTTATCATTGTAACATTATTTTGACAAGTAATCAAATAAGAGAACCTAGGAAAAAATATAAAAATTGTAAGATTTTCAAAAACTGCCGTCTGTATAGTCAACAATGTAAGATATGATCAAACATAGAGTCAATGGATTTATCGACAGCTTCACGTGTTTACTATAGTATCGATAAAGTAATATTTAACGTTACAGTTACATCAGGCGAAAACCCGATGAGTACCTTGGAAGCTTGTGCTATGTATTGGCCGTGCAGTATTTTGTTATTCAGCAGACATCAACAAACGGGTGCTCAACCATTTTTTAATTCACACGTGACGGGAAAATAAATTAAATAGTTGTATGACGTCACCTTCAAACGAGTAAGCCACTACTCAGTTATACGTTGAAAATTGCTTGGCAACAGCCAAAAAAGTCCGCTACATATTTATTATAAAGGGTTGTGGAAAGCTCGCGATTCGCTAATAATCTCACATTACTTTTCCCGTTCATACTTTCTAGGTACTTATATTATCGTATTTACGTTATTCAGGATTAGATTCACCTATGCCCACAAACGAAGCACACACACCCACTAAGTAAATACAATTTGACAGTTTATGCCATAACTGACAGGCGTGTTAAGCATAATTTATTATAAGTGTCTTTGCTTTTAAAGAGAAATATAAAGCTTTTATGAAAGTATTAACATTAAAATAACTTAGCTACGCTAACTGGATATATACATGTAGTTAATTAGACCCTACACTTAATAGATCCTCAACTCTTAGGTTCGTTAATTCATTTCATCGATAAACAGACACACATATTTTTATTCCAGCAAAACATGTCTTTAATTCTTTTATTTTACTTTGGGAAAATTTAATTTGAATATGAATAATGTATTATGTATTACAATTTATTTGAAACTTCTTTAATGAAAATTATTTTTTTACTACATTCTCGACTGTGGCCGTGGCCGTGGGCCGTGGCCTGCCAGGCATGATCACCTCGCCTAGTTCAAGAATTCTCCCTTTGTGTTGGAGGGGCCTACCATTCATTTTTCCACAGTGATTGGCAGCAGCCCTCAAAGAAACTGATCAACAGCAGCAGCATCACCGCCACCATCATGTTCACTTCCACAGCGATGAGTGAAATTTAAGTCTCAGCCAGCCAGCAACCTAAGTCTCCACCGGGATACTACACACAGGTAGTGACTGCTCCAACCTGGTTACTGTACCACGCAAGAAAAACATCACTCTCTTGTCTACCCAGTAATCAGCTATTACGTAGCAATCGCCTAGAATAGCGAGGCACTTCACCGCAACTCCGGGCACTGCACTCAATTTCAATTCACTAGAACTATTCACTCCTGGCACTGGTACACTTTAGAACCAAGCATAAACAGCTGACTCATCATATATCATCCTCTGGTCTTGGCGAAAAGTGATGTGACGACATCCACATTCAGCGTGATCTATCGAAGACAGATCGAACTATAGAGTAAAGTACAAATCCTGTATTGTTACACAGAAATTCTTGCGCGGATTAGCATATATACAATTTCCTACCACTAACCCTTGAGTTTGGGGTATTGCACATAAGCCACCGCCCCTGCTGCTGTTCGCTCGGAACTGGACCTCTTCAAATGTCGCCAGTGGTCTCATCTGGCTCGGGCTGATCACTGTGGCACGCCACGTGGCGTGGTGGTCAACAACGTCCCAGGACCTACCGCGATTCAAAAGTAACGAAATCAAAAATCACTGGCAGGGGTCTAACTACCACGATACAGCCTCCACCCGCTGTGACTTGAAGGCAGTAAACCGTAGAGCCTCAGCCCACATGGCATAATCACGTCGCCTGGTCGGAGGGTCCTCCTTTTGTGTTGGTGGGGCATGATACCCGTTTCTCCACTGTTTATATAGCATTCCAGAGAGATACAAATGAAAACAAAAAAAATATTCGAGTGAACCAAGGGGCGAAAACTAGTAGTTGAACTGTTTGTACGCATCTTGTACCCAACACTTTTTCTCTAACCATCTCATACAAACCTTTAAAAAGATTTAAAAACTTAATGTTACAGTATTTTCCAATAATATTTTCTTGATGATAAAACGTAACGTTGGTCACGAGGTGCGAATAACAGCTAAATACTTTCATAAAGTCATATTAAATTTATAATTAACTAGCCGACCCTGACAGACATTGTCCTGTCTTAACTTTAAATATTGAATTTGCATTGGTGTAATGTCTTAATTTTTTAATATTACGTGCAACTTTCTTAGTTTTTCCTTCATAAGAACCTTCTCCTAATAATAACAAATACAACAAAAAAGAATTAGTGAAATCGGTCCAGCCATTCACGCGTGATGCCGTGACCAAGTAAAACGGGTTTCATTTTTATATATATAGATAAAATAATAACGTACTAGAAATGTAGATCATAGGAGAGCTATACTTCCTCACATATGGACGAAGCTTGACTAGAGCGATACAACGGTCTCACAAAAAACCAATTTTAGGCAGTTCTTTGTTTTTTTTTCACGCTTTCAGTGAGTAAGATTACTGGCGCTCAAGCTCCAGGTCTGAGGAGAAGGACTGAAAGGGTGGCAACATCCCAGTGACTCTGGGATTATAAAAAATGGTTGGCATGGTTCTATGGGCAACGGTAGCTTATCAGGTGACCCATCTCCTCGTTTGCTCCATAAAATTATTTGTCTATGGGGCTTCCCCCATTAAAAACATTTATGATTAGTTTTATTTCAATTTGTCTCCTTTTTGCTAGGTTTTGCGCTTGTTATAAGTCTGATTCACGTGCGTATATTCATGGCTTATTGGTGCTTATCTTGGTGCTCACATGCGGTAGTGCACAAAGTAGCATACAAAGATGAATTCTTGAAATCTTAACGTTAGACGCTATTTTTCTATTGGGCGTCGACCTTATCCATTTTCCAGAACAGACATTAACTTGTCTACCAGAATACATTGTTTGAATTTTTATGGTATTGTTACAAAAAACTGTACCAATAAATTGTGGCATTTGTTTTTGCGTGAAAGCTGTTTTGCCTGTTTTATGTTATGAATTCTCCGATTTGCCCCGACGCTATATTTACATACTGTTGTACCTACCGGCATTTTTGTGTATATCACATGTTATCGTCCCTGGTATAATATTGTTATTGTACCTAGCTTACTTTTTCTTTATGCTAATACATATTATAATAAAACATTGTTAATAATAAAATATAAGTCATATTCGCACGTGTTGCTAAGAATATAATCAAAAATGATGAAAAAATAACGTGTGAAAATACAGACAAATCCATCAAGCCGAATAATATTCAAGGGGGTTCGACTACTTTATCATACCACGCTCATTCTTTTGTTTTAATTTGAGACTGTGGTAACCAACTGAAAATGTTGCAATTTTTACTGTAAATTACGTTGCGAATTACGTCTGTCAGCCTCATACATAGGTTTTTAATACACGTATCAAGTATTTCTTAATTTTGCTACGCTGTACTTTTTATAGAGTATTGCAATTATTCATATTCAATTTTTTTTTCATTAAATGCAGTTTAAGTTTTTTTACATTCTTTTGTTTCTATTTATAAATATGTAAGTCGATGATACTGCGTCTACTTACCTAGTCACTAATACTCGAAATAAAGACATCTCAAGAAGCAATCTCTTTTTAACGATTTTTTGTCTTGTCATTATACTTACAATCCTAAATAACTAAATACACGTCACAGAAAAATTATATTGAAAAAATGATTAATAAAAGACTAGCGAAAGAGTAATGGCAATATTATTGAACTCAGTGCTGTAGAGAAGTTTTAAAATATTTTTCCTTGCCTACATTTATATAAAAATGGTAAAACAAATACAATGTAATGGTTAAACAAACGGTCAAATAATTCCTAATCATTTTTTTTAACACTGCGTCCAATATCAATCAATAATGTTAATTCACCTGACCTACGTAGCCATCATCGTTCTGTAGAGCCGTTCACCTCGCCAGTGATTTAAATATGCAGACGCTTGTATCGATTGTCTCCAAGAATAACGCCCCTTCCGACGTGAACCCTGAAACACTCGCTCACCTACGATCGCGCCACCACACTCGATACTGCGATCTATTTCAGTCAATTTTATTATTGACTAGCGCTTGCCCTCGATTGTACTCGCGTTTCTGCAGATATTTTGATATAATTCCTATAGAAATAGTAGTTTCTTCAGTTTCAGATGAACGCTTGGTCTATGTTCTACTTGGTATCCTTGATCATGTTTTTGTATATCATATATGTTATATCACTTGAACCATAAACGTGTGGCAGTTTAGCAAACAAATAAACTTACATTAGTTCCAGATAGAAAGTTAGATTGGTTAATTAGACGTAAATCAGTAAATATAAATTGGAAAAAAAAAATTGTGAAACACTGAAGTGTACTGGAAGTTAGTTTTTCCTGTTTTACTTTATGATTTAATTTGCTTTTAGTTTTATTTCTCTAAATAAAAATGTCTAAAAATAAATCGCAACAGAATTGCTAAAACGGCACAATAGAATCCAGCTTATTACCAACATAAGCTTTATGACATGTGCATGCCTTTGCCATTGCAATAGTCTGACTTCATAGAGTTCTCTCAAGCGACTTCTGACTCGCGTATATTGCTGTAAATTAAACATATGTAGTATATAATACGTTCGATGATAAATTGTAAATGTCATTTATTTTTACTAGTAAATCTTTTACAGATGTTTTTAAAAGTCAGACTTTACACACATTTCCTAAGACTCACTCGGGGAAGAAATGCTGAAACAAAACCACAGACGTGTCTTCATTTTAATCCCGTGAAGATTAATTAAATAAGAACCAAGTGAGTACAGTATAGAGTCTGGGTTGGCCTTTTGAAGAAGGGACCATAGTTTTCAGTTGGACTTTCCATACAGACGGCATACAAGCGCCAGCCATCATCTCACCTAACCAGTATTAGTCAAGATTAGCGATCTGAAACACAACACTACTGCTAGCAGGACATTTATGTAGGCCATAGAAACACTCAAAATGACCAGAAAGATACTAAACAGGCACTAATGCCACAAACCTAATTAAGATACTCACCTATACATACTTAAAAAAATAATACATACTATAGGGTGGGCCAAGAATTCGATAACATTTGAATCTAACATCCTGCGCAAACATTTTACGGGAGTTCTTGGGACCAATGCTATTGGAATTTGCTGGCTAAAATCGTAACATATGGTTTCAACAAGATGAAACCACTTGTCACACATCTAATGAGTCCCTGCCGGTGGTCAAAGCCATGTTTCCGGAAATGGTGATTTTCAGACGAGATGACATTGCGTGGCCACCCAGAAGTCCACTTCTATTCACAGCAGACTTCTTTTTATGGGGCTCTTTATTCAACTAAAAGAAAAATCAGCGAAGAGATGTCGGCGATCTCACGGTCCCTTTCGACGAGTATTGGAAAGTTTCGGTGCTCACTTAAAAGAGTGCAAACGTCTGAACGGTGGTCATTGAGACGGTGTAAATTTAAATAAATAAATTCCAAGTTTTATTGTAAATAAACAGTTTTTATAATATATCAAATGATTTTTTTATACAATTGTTTTAAATGTTAACTAATTCGTAGCTCACTCTATATTATATATATCTATACATTATTATATATTATATAAATTATATATAATGTATATTATAATAATTCAACTTCTATGTTAGAAAAGCTCGGTTATAAAACTTTTCATTTTATTTTTGAGGTCACAATTAAAAAAGTGTACATATTAAATATTACAATCTTTTTTTTTGGATGAAAGATCACCTATGTATCTCCTTATTGCCATGTAAGAAAAAAAAGGAATAAGATAAATAGAATTGAAAATACGAATTGGAACAATGAATTAAATGTCCATCACTTTCAAATACAACAAACGTACATAAATGCGAGAGCGAGCAGCATCCTTTCCAATCAACTTGTCAATTACATAAATAATCAAAAACTGTGTAGTAAATCTTTTCACATAGTTTTTGTTTTATTAAAAACTTAAATAAAGAAAAAGGAAATAAATGTAAGCTGTGTAATTTGTTTGGTATTATATTGAAGAATCGTGCACCCGGACATTGAAAAGACTGTTGATATCATGAATGTCGTTTAACATGTTCATGGATAATATGGCTTTGCGATACCAGTATGGTTCTGATATTGATGCACACTGTACTTCAGTATACCAACATTTTAAATACAGATTTAAACTTAAATTAACAGTTTTGTGGGTCCGTAATCTAATGAGTACTTTTAGTAGATTAAAATAAAAAACTTCTGTTGACTTTTAACAAAAATTAACTTAAACGTTTCGTTGTTGTTCGTCGTTTCAGTAGCCAATAGCTAAAAAAGGCTTAAAACATGTAATTCCTGATAATTATAAAAAAATGGAGCATACTAAGCCTTAAAGTATAATTCACCCTCACAGTTGCTAGTGTGACCTTAAGCATTAATGTTTCAAGATAAGCATACCTAATTCTGAAGCGTGTAGCCACAAAAAGGCTAGGTGGAGAGGTTAGACTGACTGAATAACGAAATGAGTCATTCATTACGCCTTAACTACTCTTTTAGTTAGATTGCTACCCGTCTGTAAGTGTCATGTATATTGTTCAAAAGCAATTAACGTAACCCTCAATACAATACTTTGTGTAAAACGAGTCCTATAGGGTGTTTTGTACAGCCATGTGTTGCCCGAAAGTGGACAAGTAAAAATTTCGTAATAAGATAATTTATTTTGGAACAAACTTTGAAGACTGCTTTAGAGATCTTTAACGATCTGATACTAAATTTAATTAAAAACTCTTAATTATAAGAAATATTTGTGATCCTTATGGCATTAATCTTATTCTTTATAGGCTAACTTACGTCAGATTAACTACTAAAATAAAGTCAGATACCATACTTAAGGTTCAATTATATGAAAACTGCGATATCATATGTTTCACCGTTTTTTAATAACTCTACGTGCTATTATTTCGTACCTACAACTCATTTTTTCTACTTCGACTTTCCACTTAGATTTTCATAAACACTACGTCAGAATTGAGCAAACTAAAACAACTTTATACAACAACTTTATATCGTTACACCTTCATGTAAATACCTCATCACTTGAACATATCGGCAATCGACCAGGCATGCATTGATTCCAAGATAGCCCATGTCTCAACGATATCGAAGACTTTCTTGTAGTCCAGATGCGCTGACATTATTTACCTTAGAGTGTGTATGGTCCACGGTACTAAAGCCTCTTCGAAACCCAGCCTGCTCCACGGGCTGAAAGTCATCGAATTTTTGAGCAAGACGATTCGTCATAAACTACAAAAATAACGTGTACACGTGGCTTAAGACTGAAATTGGGTAGTATTTCTTCTGTCGACTTTTGTCCCCTTTCTTGAAGAATAGCACTACAACGCTCCAACTCTATACCTCCGGTGTAGTGCTAGTATGAACGATGGAATTGTATAGAATGGAGAACGTTACTAATATAGAAATTTCATTGACTTTAAGGGACTCTGTTATAATTCATCCTTCAACCAGACTTTTGTTGTTTTTGAGTTGCCTGAGTACCGTTCTAATCTCGCGTAGATTGATGTCGGGAATCTCGTCTGTCAGGAGACGTGTCACTTTTGCACGAGAGTCATCCGTGCTACGGGTCCCGGGTGGGTGAATTTTGTGAGGTGTATAGGTCCTCATAAAACTTTTGACTTCAGCGAGAACCTCGGAGGTGACAGTGGAACATGGTGTTATTCTGAGTTTGGTCAGGTGACAACAAGAGGCCTTTAACTTGGCAAAGACTTTTATACATTTCGAACCATAGTCAGCTTCTTTACCTGCCTGTTAAGTTTCTGGTGCTCAGATGACGTTTATTGTATCTTTTCTTGCTTCGATGCCGTATGTCCTGTATGGTTTTCAACACGGCAAACCGCTTTTGAAGCTCCAATACGAAGTTTTCGCTCCTAACTTGCGGAGTTAGTCTAATAGTTGACTTCATCAAACGCACCCGTTTTTTTTTTGATGTTTCGGTTTAGGGTACCTCTGACAAAGTGGCAATAACTTCCTGTAAGCCTATTTATTACAGATACATCTCTGAATATTTGGTATTTGTTTGTGACGATGAAGTCAATCTCATTCTTTGTCGCGCTGTCGGAGCTTAGCCAGATACATCCCCTCACGGGCTTCTTCTGAACGAAGCTACTCATCAGCTATAGTCTCTGGATCACGAAGAAACTTACCAATATTTCTGCATCCGTAGTAGAACACCCCTACCTCGGTTTCATCATAAACTTGCACTTATGAGAGAAGTGTTGGTATGAGATAAAGCCTTAGCTATATCTTTGTACATGTAGTCAACCTCATCTTCCGAGTTCCGGAAATGGAGTCCGTGGAATTTGATAGCGATGGAAGGAATTTGCCATAGTCACCACGCTTGGTAGATGGGTTGGGAACCGCAATTGTGAGAATTATTTATCTGGCGACGCTGTTGCCTATCACGATCGAACTTTTATGATTTCCTCAGTGGTGTGGTTATACCGCCAGAGCTTGGCTCGATGTTCGGTAACGTGCACTGCATGCAGTTGAAGTTAGTTTTACGGAGCCTAGGATGGTAGGTGGCCCCGCTTACACCCCCCTGCTGGACATATGCCTCTCCAATTGCATGTCACTTGGTTCTTACATCCACCTCCTGCCAGCTATCTTGCATAAATCATCACTCCACCTGACCTGTGGACGTCTTACACATGTATGTCGAGACGCGGTCTCTACTCAAGAAGACGTTTATAAAAAATGCTAAAATTCTGCCCAACCCAGCTGAGCTCTTCTATACACCTCGTCCTCGAAGTTTTTTCTGCTTAACTGCGACCGATTCCGGTAGTACATATTCAATAAACATGATCTTGGCATGATTTTGACCTAGTTCATTCGTAGGCAAATATCAGCTAAGTCATTCAGCATCTATATGGGTTCTACAGCATCTTTACCATGATGACGATGTCATCTGCAAATTGCAAGTGAAAAATACATTCGCCATTGATGTTGATGCATAACCTTTCCAGTGCAGCGAGTTGAATAAGTTCTCCATTGCGTTTGTGGACAATTTCGGGGAAACAACATCCCCTTATTTCACTTTTCGGTGCAACGGTCTTGGCCTTATTCACTGATTCTGCACTTGGAAAAACATAGTGGTGGTTTTATAGAAATTTTCCTTCACTTGGATATACCACTAATCCACTTAGCAACGCTGCTGGTTTTTACCCTCATGAATCCTATAATACTGATCATTGGAAGATAATCGCCTAGAGTGCTTTTACGACGACCATGCTGGCATTGCTGCCGGACTGGATTTAGTCAAAAGTGACAATCCTCAAGATAACTTTTGTCATTTAACGAAAAAATGTTGTCTTATAACTTATACAACTATTTATTTTTTAATGGTATTATATTTTTCGAATGTGATTTTCAGTCAGGGTTCCTTTATTCATTTATAATAGTTAAATAAATCAGGTGTACTGAGATAAACAATATATAAAGTAGTCACTTGTAACAAGCTAGATTTTTTTAAATATTAGAAAAAAAAATCATGTATGCAAAATTTGTATTTTTATAAGGTAGAAAATAGAAATAGATTTTAAATTTTTTATGTAGGGTCATGTTACTCGTCAGTACGCCAATTGTAAGTGCAATCCAATTTATTTCATAGAAACTCACAATTCGTTTTCATTTAGCCCCGATACAGTTTCTGATAATTTGATATGCTGACAAGTCACTTGCTAAAATTTGCATGAATATTCTCCCAGCCACACCTAAACATATTCATTATGAAGCCTGATGCTAAAAGAGACGTCATGTTAATTTAAACAACGGTACCCCTTATGTATCTTGTAAAGCTTATCACGTCACTTTAGTGACCTAGTTTAAAACAGTCTTAATATAAATTTACATGACTTGAGACGATTTATGAGAATATTTTATGTTTATTTTACAAGTTCACAATATTTCATTAGTTATGAATGTACACTAATGTATGTATACTAATTTGTTATTCGTTCTGATATTCCAACCCTAGCTTAAAATGAAATTTATGCCTATTTATTTATTTTTTATTTTTTTATTTATGCCTTAGGCATTAAGTCCTCTGATACATGTATTTGTGCATAAAGTTGTAAATAAATAAAGAAATTAATAAATAAATTTGTAGATAGCAATAGAAAATGAAATACTATTTTTAACCGAATTTAAAAAGAAGAAGTTCGATATTTTTTTTCTATATTTCACTGCAAGTATGATATTTTTTATGAATGTTCGTTCATCGATAACTCCGTCAATTATTGTTTATGAATTTGTCCGTGTAGTGAAGGGTGACAGATGGCCTCACCTGTCACCCTTAGGCTTGCGTTTATGGAGGACGGAGATCGGTTAAAAATTACCGGCGCCTAGGTGTCCTGCACTACCTGACCCGTACAGTTTTAAACCTCTGCCGGTCCCGCTCCATCATCTCCTTCGCAAGCAAAACTTGCTCGCAGAAAGAGAAGGTGGAGTTCCACGCGTTCTCGCTCCGTATCATGGCCGCAATCATGTTACTGAGCGAGAGAATCCCCACTCCAATGGCTGCCACGAGGTTGTACCTTTCCTCCACCCATGCCGGATATTCTGCCAGCGTGTAGAGCACTATGTCCACGATCCTCCTTGCGAATCCGGCACAGGTGATCGCCGAAACATCCTTTTGCAATGATCACCTGCGTCAGCCGGTATGAGAGGGTCCCGTGATGCTTCTCAAGCCAATCCTCCATAAGAGAAACGACGGTGTGTCAAGTCAAGAAGTTGTTTCTCCCACTCCTCCACGAAGACTTGACGGAGTTGATATCTGGTCTTCGATTTCTTGAGTCTTAAGATTCCGACCCAACTCCTGCGCCTCCTTGCGCCACTGATAAAGAGCCGCAAGGGCTCTCGCTTTTAGGTCCCATGGTGGAGTTCCAACCAGGAGACTCGCCGTCTCCAAGAAGATCGTACGGTACTCCATTAAGATCCTGATAGCCAGCACTCGCTGTGGTCGTCGCAGTAGCGCGACATTGCTGGCCTTAAGGGCCTCCGCCCATGCTAGAGCCCGCATGCATAGAGTACCATGGACCGCATAATCCCAGAGTAGAGTCACCTGCAAGAGTCATTGGTTCCCCTCATGTTCGTCAGCAAACGTGCCAATGCACGTACTATACCAACCAACTTTGGGACCAAACTTCGGAAGTGATGTCCGAAGTCCCATCGGCCTTCGATACCTTATAGAGGGCTCGATGCCGATGCGAGTGCCTGTACAGTACAGAATTGTATTGCACACATTATAAAAAAATTGAAGTTTTCTATTTTTATTAGCAAATCGGGTGACAATATTTGAGACACCTGGGGCTTTCTCTAGATGAATATTTAATGATAAATAATGAAAGAGATCATCGAAGCAAACTTCGATTGTAAAAACCACACACTTTGAAAATTTTGTATCAGATTTTGGCATAAAAATGTATTATTCGAACAGGTCACAACTATCAGTCACGGCTCTAGTGTCACAACGTACAAAACCAAATAAAAGCACGTTATCTTGAGTATCTTTACACTGAATCCACAAATGACGTAGGTAGATTATTATATGTTATTTTTATTATAACGACAAGAAAATTGCTTTTATTTATTTTGTAAATTTTTAGATTTTTCTGCTTGACATGTAGTATTTTAAGGGGTGGTCATATTCCTTGTGACCCTCCCCTTCGGACCGCGCCTGCGTAGTGTAGCACGGCAGATCATAACGCTAAAGAAGTGTTAACAAATTATAATCTTAAGTTTCTCCACATATACACATTATGTATTACTGTAAATTCTTATACTAAGTGAGAAGGCATTAGAGTTAACTTTATTTATCTAGTACGTGCGTTTCTGGTGGACACCTTGCTTAAATCCATCTAATTACACATAGTGTACTAAATGTCGACCTGTGACACAAGTTAGCGTATCGTATGTTGATTTTTATAAATTCAAGGTAAAACTGTGTAAATATATAATCGATACAAAAATAGCAAAATAATGTTAATGTTTAGTGATATTCAAGCAAGTACTAATTTAACAACAAGAGATCAGATCGATCACAGTTCGATTACATGTATTATATTTAAATAAAAATTGTCCTTTATATTATTCCTGAAAGGAAACAATAATTACTATATAATTGGTAAATTTAAATAACGTTACTTAGACAGTCTACTCTAATTTGTAAGTGTAGTCTTTTTTAGTATATCATGCATTGAATCAATTGCAATTTTTTGTGTAGCCTTTCCCTTAATATGGTCTCTAATCTTCTTTATGAAAATTTTTGGCAATTCGTAAGAACACGATGGTGATGTCCTCCATGACTTATTCATCAACGGCGGCACTCTGTCAATTTTCTACAAATATTTCTAATTCATGTACCCGTACGTGACCTGCAAAACTGAATTTGAAATACAGTAAAGGTCACCCTGGAGGACAATATTAGCGACATAAGGATGTACTGCAACGTTATTTAGCAACAATCACCCTGTGTCCAAAGTTGTAGGAAAAACAGGTCGTCTGAATAAGAACATATATTTTTAAAAATACATAAAAATGAATGTTTGTCTATCTGCTAGTCTGTATGTCCTTTATAGAATTGTAAACACAGCTAGTTATAAAATAAAACTTGCTATGTTACTAGAGACGGTCAATAATTAACATTCCAATCTTAAGTTAAGGGACATTTCTTTTTTTTAGAGGTTTATTTTAGTTTTCTTTAGTTTTATATTTAGATACAGATCTACTTTTTTATTAATGACAGAGGTAGTATTGTTTTTTTTTCGTAACGTAAAGTTTATTTTTAATTTAGTATTATCACGTTAACAAAGTTTTTCATGTTAATAGCATTCTTTATATTTTTTGTATCACAAATTTGGTTGGAGATTGCTTCGCGTGCTTACCAGTAACCTAGAATTTTTCAAACAACAATTTGTAGACAATATTATTGATATAACTGTTTTTAATGCTTGTTGCTACTTTAGTTATTCCCTTTGACGTGTTAGACTATAATCTTTTATTACAGAAGCGTGTCTCGTTTTATTTCCAAGTTTAAAACTTTTGAGACTTTCAGTCTAAACATTAATTCGTTCTTTGATTCATGTTGTATTTTATTTTTAGAACTGATATTGTGATACAATTACAGTTATTGAACGTTGTATGGAAGAAACTTGAATTATAGGGAGTAGTATCAACCCTGATTGTTTTTAAAGTCGATATCTTTTCTTTTTTTATCTTTTTTTTCTTCTTCTTTCTTTTTATAAGATTTTCTTCAGAGGGCTGTAAGTATTCCACATTCGCACATGAAGTCCGCACAAAAGTATCACTTAAAGTTCATAAAGATTCGGCAAAATCACAATTTGATGACTATAATAATGACAATGGTTTTTAGATGAAAGTCAAATATATATGCATCATTAAATATTACGTGAAGTATTAGGAACCCCAAAGGCGGTCAAATTGATATCTTATAAGTAATAATATATATTTTCATAATTGACATTACCTCGCTTTACAGACCTGGATACCAAATAATCATGCTCCTAAATAGGTTTATCAATTGTGACGTGATCATAGAAAGTTACAAATTATCTACTTCAACAGAAACAATTATGTAATAACACGAATAGTTATGATGCCATGTCCAGTATCCCATGCCCCTTAGATAAGACAAAATGCGTTCACAACAAATCTTAATATCGACTTACAATGTGTTGAAATCAACACATTTACTCAACGCACATTTTTAAATAAATTTTTATTAGGTAAAAGTCGATAAGTAGTGCATTTGACTAACGAAAAAGTATACGCGAATGCACTTAACCACGCTAACTTAGGGTTGCAGGTGGAAGTGCTCGCCGGAAGCGTGCTTACCAGCGTCTCATGCCGACTTGAGAGTGGCCGCAGGTGGACGGGACGGGTTTTCCACTGCAGCCGCTACAGTGGCAGACACTAGGAGTTCACCCAAAGGTGGTGCCTGTGTGAGCGGGCAGGCGCTATGCAACAGGCGAATCTCTTCTACCTCAGGTGTAGAGTGGCACCCCGTGTGATTTTAATCGGTCCGATTCCGACGCACCAACCCGCTACAAACCCCGGTTAAGCAACTTGGTGTAAGAAAGCGATTGTTGGTGTCGATTTTATTACACATAACCTGTTTCACATTTACTACTTTAAACTACCAAATGAATAACAAAATGTTCTTTTACTCGATTCAACGCACACATAATTTTAATTAACTCCCTTCTCGAATATTCAAGTACAATAACAATAATATTTTACAAAGGATTCCATCCAATACCCTGTGGCGCTTTGAAATAATGGCTACTATATCCGAAAGTGAGACCACGGAAGTTATCTATTCTGTTGTTAGAAGTAACTTTGCAATTACTTTCTGTCGAAGGATTCCATTATGTTTTTGAAAACATTTTCCTCCTAGAGCTTAAAAGTTTTTGAATTTATGAAAAGAAATTAAAACTTTTGTCAATTAGTTTCTGTATTGTAGAAACTAATTGACACAATATGATGGAATGTTATTTTTATAAAATACTTGTTCGTGAGGATCGATCTGACGACACAGATTTTGAGAGTGTAAGTTTAAAACACTTAATGTTATAAATAATTCACCAACACCATTTTTAAGGGGGTCTAGTAGATAGACTTCGATTTTCTATACATGCTCGTACATTGTATCTGTTTATGTGCTATTAAAATAATTTATTAAATGCGTGTCAAAGTAACGTTTGATTTGTGCGCATGCTATGAAAATAACATGGAAATGGGATAGATTAAGAAATATTATGAATATTTATAATGAAACAATCACAGCACCATTATATAGTTCAACACGATACTTTAATCGTCATCATTATTAACTGAAACGTGCCTAAGTTCTTTTACAATAAAATCATGGTTACAACATGGCTAGGTAGCACATTACTAGGAGACTTTGATGTTTTACGAGGTTTGATTCGATTTTAAATCTAAAACAATGATGGTTGTATTTTGATTACATTTTTTGTTTAATTAAATATATCTTCCAACTAGAGAGGTGTCCGCAAATAACTTGGGCGGGGTCGACAAAATTCGCAACAGACACGCCCTTAGCCGCTCGAACCGGGCACGGCCATACGAGTATTTAGGATATTAAGAGAAAACACCAAAAAACAGTTAATTGTCATAAAAGTACCACAATCTTGACCTCAGAAGCTGTGACGGTGTTTCTTTTACTTTCTACAGGTTTTACTTACTCTTGTTAAGAAAGGGACGTTAACTTTCATAATAAATTCACTTAACATAGTTACTATGTATATTTTTAATAGATATTATTATAAAAAAATTTACTGACAATTTTCTACATGTTTAAATGGTGTAAAAATAATGTCCTGTGATAGTTGCATGTTGTTGGTGATAATCTTTAGGAGTTAAATTAGTGATTAGTTAGACTAAATGGTATTCGAATAGCTTGAAAACACTAGTTACTGTGAATGATAATTTTCGAAGTACTCAAGTAGATACAGCATAAGGTTTTGAAAAACAAAATTATATTAATACAATACGAGCAAAAATTGATGTGTTGTTCAGTACTTAGTACAACAACGAATATCTTAAGCTATTTGGAAAAATTGTTAATGCCTTGTCGCTATATAAATTCATATTTATATTTATTTTTTCTTCTTTTTACAAGACAAACCCGCATTGGAAATATTTCCTGTGTTGCGGGAGACTTTCCTAACATACAAGAATCTTACGCAAAGAACACCCGGTGTCAAAATAACAATCTGTGGATCACACATGTTTGTCCATATGGGTTTTGAACCCACTACGCATAGCACAGTAGAGAACGGCGTTTCCACCTCTTTATCGAGTACACTATCCGCGCAATCGTTTTATTAATCACATGTTAGTTGTCTTTCAGGATTTTACTGAGATGGCAAGGAATCACGAACCAAGTAAGTGCTGTTGTGAATTAAATCTTGTAATTATATTTTCCAAAATTCCTATTAAATTTAACTTAGCCAGTATAGTATCAATATTCATAACTTATATTATTAATAATGAATGCTCTAAACTTACATTAATATTCTCTATTTTCATAAGTTTGTCTCAGCCTTGCTCAGTTGGAGTTTCACTTCAAAGATAGTATACCTTAATTGCCTTACTTCTTGGTATAAATATATATTACTTAACACAAGTTTCAATTTAACTTATTTACTATTTGATTTTATATAATTACTTGTTATGAAGACTGACTAAATATTAGTGTCGAGGAGAATCGAGAAAATGGACTGAAAAACATGCTTTTGTTTTAGTAGATTCACATTTTTTAGTAGATTCGCATTTACATGCCTTGGTGGCGCACAAGTAGTGAAAGCGACTGCTGTGCTTGAGGTGTCGGGTTCGGTTCCCGAGTCGCACCAAATATTTGTATGACCTGCAAATATTTATTTCGAAGTTTGGGTGTTTTCTATGTGTAATATGTATGTATTTACAAAAAACAGTATATAAGCTCTGCTTAGTTTGAAATGAGATGACGTTGTGTGTCAAATGTCCGAAATATATATTTATTTTAATTTATGTATCCTGGTAGTACATGTTCATTGAGCATGGCCTTGGTTTTATCCAAGTTCATCTGTCGACCTATGCGTATGGCAGATTCAGCTAGGTAATTCAACATTTTTTGTAGGTCCTGCAGCGTCTCTGCTACGATAATACAAGTGGACGTACGACGTCGTCAACAAATTGTAAATGAGAAATATATGGTGTTGGTACCCCGCCCTTTCCATTGCAACATCTTGAACATATCTCCGGGAAATAACGTTCCGGTAACATAACATACATAATTATGGGCCTTGTTTGCTGGTTTTGTACTTCGATGGACAAGGTAGCGGTTTTGTAGAGACACCTTATCACTTAGACTTACCATCAATCGACTTAGCACCGCTACAGGAACTTCAGAACAGATCAGATCTCGATCGACTAAAGGGCCTTCTCATAGGCCACGAATACCAGACACAGCGGTTAATAATACTTTTCTGTCTTCTGTATAATCGGCCGCATCAAAGGCATAACAATCGTTGAAAAATTTCTTTCAACTTCTTCTGCAAGCTTTGCGTCAAGTTCTTCGATAAAAGTAGATCTTTTTTAACATTTGAGTACCCGTCTTTTTACGACACTGATACATAGGCAACGCACGACACAAGTGGGCATCACCCCCTCGCGACTGACCACTGTAACTCATGAAAAAACTCGTCGCATCCACCCGCAGCCACACTCAGAGCAATATGAGGCGGTGGTAAATGCGCGCCCGCCGCCCGGTTCACCAACGGCGAATTGGGTTCAAATGGAGGTCGTCCTGCCGGACTTTCTCAGCTGCCTCTCAGAAACTGCTGACGCTACCGACTACGAAGCGTATGACGGTTGGTAGCAAAAGATTCTCTCCGACCACTGCAGTGTGGGCTCGACGCTGCGTCACCCAGGCGTAGCTCAGTGTATGCTAACCCGAGTTCCCATTGCAGTCGCTCAATTCTCTCCTAGCGACTGAGTGCAGTTATTTTCCGTAGCAGCTGTGTCCGGAAAGAATCTACGTCAGTCGGAAGGAAAGGGTCCTACGCTGCCGCCCTGCCCACTCGACAATGCTTCGTGCCCAGAAGCTAGTCGCCGAATCGAGGTCTCTAAGTTGTTGAAAAAATCTCGTGGTCCCACTGACTGTAGTTATATAGTGATACACCTCTCCCCTCTCGCTCAGCGCATGAAAAATTTAGATGTACCTCAATGTCATATAATGGAAGATTGGCAATTAATGTATATAAACAAGAAATAATTGTAAAATTATGCTAGTACCCTACTGCCTTTATAACTCAAAAAAGGCCGTATTATCATGAAGTATTTTTATTGAAGTGTATAATGGTGTGTAAAATATCCGCCGCCGACACCGTAGCATCAATTCCATTAAACAAATACGTCTACATTTAAAATTTTCTTTGAAAGATATTCAAACAAACTCAAAAAGAACTACAAATATAGTATCGAATGTCAAGTACAGTAGTTCAAATTTTTCATATTTAATTTTTACTTTATCAAGGTAACATGAATTTTATAAGGCCCGTAAGCTACGCTGATAACTAATGACTTTGTGAAAATAATATCTAAAACAGATGTGAAGACGACAGATAAGAACTTTAATATCGTTTGTCTAACCAAAATTTTGTCACAAAAATGAATACCTTGCCTGAATACACATTTAAGGCAAAGCCCTTACAGATCCTATGATATTTTTTTTCTCTCTTGTGATATTTTATTCTATCTAATACTACTACTACTACTACTGCAATCTCAATTTAAAAGTTATCGATTTTTGAAAACATTTATTTATAAGAAACTACCCAGTTATATAATTTTGAGCAAAAATTGATAAAGCGTCATCAAAAATTTTTAGTAACCTCCTATTGATCGAAAATATTTCATTCTGGGCTTAACTTCTGACGCTGGGCCTTGTAAATAAAGATTAATATTAAAATTTTCTCATTTAAGTGAATTTTTTAACTTATCAAAAATGACTAAATATTGTTCGATTTATAAATAGATGTACAAATCAAACAATATTTGGATTGTATATTGATTTTAGATTTAGTGTTAAACTATTTACTTATATATTTTTTTTATATATAAATAATTCATTATTTCTAAGCAAATAGTTTAAAATATGTATTATATGAATAAATAGTTTAAATTAATGGAGATAGGGTTGTATGATCTTTTGGTAGCAATAGGTATTAGTTTAACTAATACGAAACAGAAATCCCTTTGAACCCTAAAACGAAGGTAGCAATTCACATCTGGTTACTTATTTTGCAAATAAGTATTCATTTACATACTAAAATATAAATAAAATATTTGTGCTAACACATGACAGCTTACGATAGCTGTCACGATGTTAATTTGCCGGATGTGCTATGATTAATTTTGTTACTCGTCTACTAACATTTCTAATTTAAAGACGACTGTTAGGATTCAACCTTTCGTCAAATAGTCGCCAGAGTATTTAATTAATTTGATTTTCTGCCGAGAGGGGCCAAAAATATTTTATTTTTAGCTACGTTTGTTGGAATAATTAATTTTATATAATATTCATCCTTAGAATTTAAATGTATTATCTACACTTTTAAATAAAAATATAAAGGTATATATAAAAATATATACGTATGTAGATATAATATAGGCCATTAAATGTTTCACAAACCTCAGCGCTAAAGGTATACCATAATTGTATGTTATTATATTATTTTAACACAATTTTGAAGCTTCATATAACAAGATATATCGTGTAATGAAGCTAGGCTTAGGAGGTACAGAGAGTTTACGGGCTTAAACTACCACCTACACCACGCTTTCGGATAGTGATTACTTTGCAATATTCAGTAACTTGGAAAACCAAACAAAATTTGCCTGACGCAAACTTGTTCCCCTAAATTGGATTTCAGAACGATATAAAATTCACTAGCACTAGCGTATTATTGTGGCTCTAAAAATATACATAAAATGTTTCATTTCAATATAGGCGTCACTAAAAATTATGTGCTGTATGAAAGTAGTTCACGTTTTTAAGGCAACAAATACATTCGTTGGTTAGATTCTAGCTTATCCATGACCTATTCTTGTTTCTTAGCTTACAGTCAAATCCGAACTATATAAAACAAATTACTTTTTATTAATACTTTTACTTAATCTCTAATAGCTAAATGAGTGAGTAAATAAATTAGAAATTACTCGATGGTAAACGAACCAGGTGGTAAATGCTGCGTAAATAAGAACGTAACAAACATTTGGAAAGGAATTGAAATAAATCTGAATTAAACCCTAGTGAGGAACAACTGGAGCCCAAATGATCTCGGCAAACGTAACGAGAGCAAAGATTACATTGTGCCAACAAAAGACCGTTTCATGTCGTATTCCTGTTTTCTTTTACACAGCTTGTATCTCTAATTTTCGTAGTTCAACTTTCATGCCAAACATTTAACGGTAAAAATGGCACTTATAGCAGTTATAGATCCTTTGTAATGAAATTAAAACGTGGTTAAATTAGAAACATTGTAAAATTTACTATTATTACACTATATCTACAAAACGTAACTTTCTGAATCTATATGTAGATAAATGTGTAAAAATACAAGATAACAGTATATGTATAACAGAAATTTTAAATATGTTTAAAAAAATTTCAATTTTCAAGTTCAAAAAGTTCAGTTTCGGCAAATAAAACCTTTTTCGCTCGGATACCTATGTAAGTCAAGGGAGTAACCTACAAAATCGATTTTGATTAATTTCTCACATACCATGTAAATTTATCGACTTTAGATATAATAAAAGACACGAATTGGTTTCATGCATATCGCGCAGCCTAATGTTTTGTTGACAATTTATAAAAGAATTAAAGGTACACCATCAGAGATTTACAGCATAAGACCAACGAGTAACAACTACTACAAAATAAAATAAAGGCAATGGATACTTATGCATGTGCAAAATTTTTTTTAAAAAGTCAATTTTGAAGGGTCTCTTCAATTTGACGCCTTGTTATTTCACGATAATGTTATGGCTTTGATTAATATAATATAATGTGTATAACGAATCATTTTATTGAACTTCAGTAGGTATAAGCTGTTACTTTGTCTACCTTTTTCCCCAAATGTCATGTAAGTAAGTATTTCATTGAATTGAAAGTGAATTGTGATGTCACGTAGTCTTCAAATTTCATTGAAGTTATTGTTAACTGTCGCTGTATAATATAATTCGCCTGTAAAAACTGTTAGTATATGTATCGGAATAATCTTTAAATCGTCAAAATATGGTTTTCACTAAACTTGTCGTCAGTTTTCAACTGTAACAAACCTTTGTATGACGGAGAGCTGCTGTATAGGACGTTCAAAGCGTTCACATATTCTACATACTGCTCAAATTTTTTACGCAACCTACTAGTATGTGTAGTTTTGATAATTAGAAATACATATTCAGGTAAAGACTGCATACCTATACAAGATAAAGTGTCTAAAGCGACTCTCAACAATAAATGAGACTTTAACCAAAGCTAAAATGTTTTTATTGAAGACACTTAATTAATTTTAATACATTTGATTACATCATTTTCATATAATTAGATATAATTAAATTTTTCTAGATATTTATAATTGATTTCAAATAATAATTAAATAATTTCAAATAATAATTTTTCAATAAAGAACTTGACAACTACTAAATTACTTTTGTAGCCAAAATATTTAGACCTAGTAGAATGAAACTTAAAAATATGTGAATAATCAGGAACTTCCCTTGCCCTTTAGTATGTGCCTTTTTAGCAATTTAGTAACAACTATCAGGTAACATTATAACATGTGACTGAGGGACTTTCTTTTTGGAATTATTTATATATTCATGGTTATTATTATAAATTAATAAAACGCTTTACTCACTATAAAAGTCTTAATGTTTTGGGTATTTATTTTATTAAATTTATATTGCTGCGCTTTCATTATCATATATGCACACCTAAATCTAGTAGAGTCAGTCCGAGATTTTGACAAGATACTTGTTCGCACAAAATGATACCCACCGAGCTCGAATAACAATGACGTCAAAATTCACATGTTTTAGTTGCTGGATTTTAGGTGATAATACCACAGTCACAGATATCATAAAAATAAAGTTTAGTTGCCAACTCGGATAGAAAAGATGGATGAATACTTCACATGCTTTGATCTAAGCGCCCATGCTCAAAAAGCAACATGCTTGGGCAGTTGTGGATATTTAGACAAATGCTTAGGTATAACTCACACTTTAAGCCATTGTGCAGCCCATAGCATACAGACATTTTTTTTTATAATATTAAAGTCAGACTACTATTGTCAGAAACCCTAAGTGTTTGTTCATGCTCGCATAGTCATGTATGTGTTAGAACATTCTCGCGTATGTTCCACAATGCTCGCTTCGTCGCGAGATATTTAAAGGGACGCCGCATTTCTTGGACTAGACTATACTATTTGATACTTTTTTCAGATTTATTTAAACGGAATAAGGTTTATATTTTTATTTTCAACTCCTTATCAAAATGTAGAGCATTTTACCGCTCAATCAGAATTGAACCTTATTAATATTATTGTACCTTTAAGACTTTCTTTGCTAGCATCAGTGACAAGATAAGTTAAAACCGAACCGCTGAAATAGTCATCAGTTCGGTTACCTAGTAGTTTCAACTTATGAATCGACCTTGAAGATTTTTTCTCGTGCACCAGATAAAAAAATTACATCCCTGTTGAATAAAATAAAGCCATGCTTGTAACTAAATAAAATTATGAACTAACAAATGCTCAATATTCTATTACATATAAAAATAAAGTAAGTAGCAAGATATAAATGTAAGGAGATTATTACAAAATCTACGTTGCGGTATTTAAGTTATTCACAGTTTTTATCATGAGATTAAACGCAACACTTTGAATGAAATTATAGAAAGTAAAACAAAAACTCAAATTAAGTTTAATTGTATAAAAGTACTGAAATATATTTTAAAAACCCAATAAATACATTTGTTTTTCAACATAATTCTCCAGTTAAGTTAGCCTTGGAATTCTTTTAATTGTTAGCTTTATTGAAAAAAACTGCAGAAACCATGTTAAGAGTTTAATCAAATCATTATTAAAATGAAAAATAACTTTTGATACATGACTAAACTATGCGTCTAACCTGCGACTTGTGTAGCCCGTTTCTATAGCGCAACACATAATTGTTAAATGGCTTTAGGGTTTTCGCATGAACGAAAACTATTAATAGTAGCACCTGTCGTACCTTTATTGAGCCTCGAACCTCATGGTTTCTGCTCTACAACGTTCCAAAAATATCGATTCACGACGAATCCAGCATGTCGGCCGCCCTCTAGGGCAGACGGCTCCTCTCGCTCTACGTACACATAGGACACAACACGTCAAGCGAGATATCAAAACGGTTTCCCGCCACTAGTATTTTAACACATTAAATTGCCATTGCTCCAATTAAACTCCACAGCGTTCCAATAAAAAAAAATCACAAAAAATCTGATTTTCAGAGTATTTAACCAAGATATTATAGGAAAAGAGGCTAAAAGTTTTATTATACCGTTAAATAAACTTGCACACCGTACCGACCTACCACGCTTACTCGACCCGACTGACTGAATTTCCCACATTTCCCGGCGCAAGCCTTCACCCCTTGTAATCGAGCACGTTTCCAAAGATATAAGAGCAAATTTCTGGAAGTTCCCAAATTCAAACACGAAGTTTATATTGCTTATAAAACATTTCTAGTATATAGTACATACACATTTTTGTTTGCATATTGTTATTGATTATTGTAATTATTATTATCTTTATATAAAATAGATTTATGGCTTCTGAATAACAGAAGTGCATAGCCCTAGTAGACTTCGTGAAGTAGTTGCTAAAAACAATGACTTTATTTTGTAATAATCGTTAACTCTTGTAAAGTATGTATTATAAATACTTTACTTTGACTAGTAATAGAAACACACCGTGTAAAATGAAAGTCCAAAATGTGTCCCTATATTAGTCAAGGTTATTTCATGAACTAACGCTATTTTATCTATTTAAGAATTTAATTTTATAGTACAAGAACGCACCTACTGCTTAGTCCTAAGCATATTATTTACTAATTCAAAAGAAAATTAGTCTTATTTCTTAGTAATTACCTAACATTAAGATAATTATATCAAAAAATAATGTTTTATAGCGAATATAATATTACAGGATTTTTCTAAAGGTGTATATTATCTAATCAAACATTGCTCATTAATTATCATCTATTAATCAAATCGGGAAACCTTCGGGCATTAACATCAAATTACAAATTTAAAAAGAATAAGTTGTCAGTTTCAGAACGGTTTTATTAATAGCAACACTATTTTGGAATTGTCAAAGAATGGTAGCTGACCTCAAAATATTCCTTTTTCAGCATTATTTTATCTTTGTCTCTCTTTAACACACGTTTCTTGTTTTTGAAAGAACAATATAGTGCTGTCAGTTGTTTGCTAAAGTTGTATCAATATTCATGGTTGTAATGCTTGCTGCTCGAGATGTATTAAACATTCAATTTTATTAAAGCAAAACAATACTTCAAAAACGTATATGTTGTAAATGTGTTGTGTTTTTATTTCTTGTAACGTTATATTGAAACGTATCAATCGAAGAAGACATATATTTTGATATGGCACAAGCAGAAGACACAGAACTCAGAGATTTAGTTATTGAAGCTT
This sequence comes from Hypercompe scribonia, assembly GCA_949316085.1. Classification (NCBI taxonomy): domain Eukaryota; kingdom Metazoa; phylum Arthropoda; class Insecta; order Lepidoptera; family Erebidae; genus Hypercompe; species Hypercompe scribonia. The sequence continues at coordinate 16,167,915 of OX438969.1, read as the reverse complement.
TGGAAAGAAATGGATCACTTGCTAAAATACGAGCGTTACTCAGAGCTAATATTTTTTTAGCGTTTGAAGATGAGTGTGAAAATGTGAAACAAAATGTTAATTTAGATAACGTTTTAAAGTTACCTGAAGGTATTTTAGCTTTATCAGTAGTTCATGAGTTTTTAGAATATTGTTGTTTGAAAAACACTTTGTTCGTTTACATATCGGAATCTCGTCAAGGAAACGAGTACAATTACGATGGACGGAAATCTCTTTCAGACAAGTTAAATATGTCAAAAGAAGAAGCCCTGAAGGAACCATTATTGCTATCACTTGTTAAGAGTTTCATTAACCCACATCACAAACGAATCTACGACCGTAACAATATAAATTTAAAGACTTACGATAAGCGCATTGACAAAAATTATAGAGAAGAACAAAACTGTACTTACATACTTCATGATTCACAAAGTAGTAATAATTCTAATTCTGACAATTCTTCAGATGAGAAAAACAAACTACACTTAAGACTACAGCTTGATCACTCAGATACAGATACCTCCAGCGACTCAGTCAGAGATAAATCCAGCTCAGAATATATTCCCGGCGATCACATACTTAATGCTAATAGCAATATTGAAGAATTTAACTCGGGTGGCTTAGTTGATAATGCTGATATAAAAAATGAAAATAAACTAGTTACTCCAGATAAACCTGAAAACGAAGTAAAAAAAGAAATAAAATTGACAAATAGTAGTAGTGACTCTACTTCATACATGAAATTAAAACCATTCAATTCATTAGATGAAAAAATGCTTAATACTGCTGGACTCCCAATTGTTGAAGAAGATGTTAAAAATGAAGACCATTCCAACATCCAATCTATAACAAATCAGTTAAACGAGGTGCTGTCTCCTAAATCTGGCACTTTAAGCAGCCCCCTACTTGGAGTATTAAATATAGAAAATGAGAATAAACTAGGAGGAGGCAATGAAAATCAATCACTACAACCCATAAAATCTGATGAAGAAACTAGTGAGTACAGTTACAGAGATGATTTTTCTTCCTCGCATATATTTAAATTACAGGATAATTCAGGAAGAAAAGAATATCATATAGAATGTGATCATACAAATATGGAAAAAAGTCCCAGCAAAAGTTCTTCAGCAGAAAGCCCTCATCAGTTCTCTCAAAGTTCACAGAGTTCTGTATCAATATCAGATGTTGCTGACTTGATAAGTGAAAAAAGTTACTTGAGTAACACTAATAAAAGGTCTAGACAGTCGTCTACTAACCACTCTAAAGACACAGTAGATAACAAAATCAGTAAATTATACAGTGATGATTCTGGAGATTTCACAGAGTCCCCTGTGCCATCTCTCTCTAATTTAAGTCTTGATATACACAGTGACTGATCAAATTATTTTTCAAATATATTAGTTAACTTAAAGCAATAATACAAAATATGTTCCTTTAAATAGTTATTGAACTATTATTAATAGTGGTCCATCAGAGTCACAGTTCCATAACAGGTGATATATATAGAATAAAATAAAAATTAAAACAATAAAAAATTTAACTATTCTATTTAACATATCTTCTGAGTGTTTATAGAAAATAAATTTTTCATAATGATAATTCAACATGCTTTGAAATATAAAGTATTTTTGTCAGAACAAACAGTTTGATTTCAAAAATTAATGTATTATTTTGTACATTGGCTACTAATATACAATTTCACTTTTTTATTTCATATACAATTAAGTATTTCGAATTAAGTCCTCTGCCCTATTTGGCTACTAACTTGACAAGAGAATGTAACTTAACAATTATATTTTTTTTTCAACATGTTCATTACAATTTATTTACAAAAGTATTAAATATCAAAATATTTTAAACTGCTCATTGTAACATTAATTTAAACATTGTAGTATTCTGCTGCAGTAATAAACAAAGTGTATTAAGTTACTAAAGAAACAAACAAAATACTATTTATCAAAGTACTTGTTGAAATTGTGCCTTATTTATATTGGATTCATGATGCTAATGTGATTGTTCCTTTTAGTATTCAGTAACTAAAGACTTAGTCCTTAATGAAATAAAACTGGTTCCGTCCAAATTGCTCCATGAATATGTCTGTTTCTGTAAGTTTGATGAAACATGCTGTAACTAAGTACTTCATAAATAAAAAAATACCTACAACTTTTTGTTTTTTGTATTTCAATCTATTGTTTACATGTTTAACTGAATATGTGTGGGGTACCTTACCCATGTTTATAATCTAGGATAAATGATCTGTTTACTGTGTAAGCTGAAAAATTAAATATTACTTCTGGAAAAAGTCCCTAATCCTAACATTTAAGTTACCTGCTTTGACTGACTGATTCATCAGCACAGATCCTAAACTACTGGGGCAAAACTTGAAAACTTGACAGCCGACACACATTGGTAGAGTAAACCACTAATTTTCGCCAGTAATTTAATCCCACGTAATAGGTGGCGTGCCTATTACCGCAAATCGAAATGTTTTGTTTGAGAAAGCCTCGTCCATCTATCAGCAGGTGCACCACTTGCAGGTGAGGTTGACTTGGAGTCATACGTTCTTGATGGGAACCCTATGCACTTTATGTTGTACGTTGTGGAGGGAACGAGTGTCATGTCCCCCCCGACACAAAGGGAGGATCCTCCAACCAGGCGAGCTGATCATGCCTGGCGGGCCACGGCCCAACGGTTGACGTTGGGATGTTGTACATATGCTAATTGCCACGCGAATCTCTATGTCGCGATACAGGATTAGTAGTTGCTTAGTAGTTCATCATATTTAGTAGTTCGATGTATCTTTGCTAGATGGCGCTGTTGTATATTTTTCTTTATGCTGTAATGTTGAAGCCACCACATCACTCCCCTCCAAGACCGGAGGTCGATATACTGATGAGTCAGTCATCTATGCTCCGTTGTGGAGCGTGCCACACACAATCAATTTAAAATATATGCATATTTTAAAATTTTAAAATAGACGCATGTATAAAATCGCATAGCTTAAATCTCTGAAAGTACTATTTCTAGATCAATACTTTTTATTTAAGAATTACGAAGTAGAATACGACATTACGGATTTATGGTTGAAAGCTACCGACTGCAAGCGCATTGACGCCTTCTAGATGTGGTACTGGAGGAAATTGCTGCGAATACCCTGGATAGTGAACTATACCAACGCATCTATCCTCAAGGAATTGGATGTTCGTGACCGCCATCGACCCTATGCCTCCGCAGAAGCCACATAGTGATAATCTCGAAAGGTCGATGGGTAAGACCAAGAGAAAAGACCCAGACACCGTAGTCCGTTGCGCTGGACAGATTAAATTTGCTCTACTCTCGGTGCAAGACAACACAGCAACACAGCAACAGTTGACGAGTAATCACTCGCAGAATACCTCCAAATGAATGACGAGGTTGATCTATAATGGTAAAAACTAACACAAAACAAAAATATATCAATCTTAAGAACTTAAGTTGCCTAACAATAGTTTGTATGTAAAACCATGTTTTTGAGGAGTACAAAATATTCTCATACAAAAATTGAATATAACTTTTTTCTTAAAGTATGCCATTTTTAATTGACGTTAATCTGTGAGATTAAATTCGAAAACGTTCGGTTAGTTTCGAATACAGTTCATTTTCTAAGTTGGAAACAGCATATGCCAAACATATTGATTGAACAGGCAGACGATCAATACTGGTTACTATTTTAGAGTATTGCTGTTATTCATTGCAATGTATGCATGACGGTTCCGTTAGGCATCAAAAATTTGTTAGGTTAAATCTAACTTGGTTTTCTTGACGTCATGTTTTGTCATAGAAAACAGTAGAGCTACGTTGATTTCAGCACGAACAGTCCGGGTCGACCGAAGCAGCATTACCCTCTCACAGAAGATCCTAAAGAGACCTCATCCGTGCTACCGTGTTTCTTTGGTGAGTGCGTTACCAGAGACTCATTGATGCAGGGGTGATAGTTATCGTGTTAAGTATGTAAGGTTTACACTACCACGATGACTGTCATACCGTTTACGTCCCCAAGCGCAGCGTGAAAAAGTATCTCGCTAGGCCTTCATAGTATGAGTCACCATACTGTATTGTCTGCCGTGAAAAAAATCATGAATAAAATCATAGGCTACTTTATCTTTGGTATGTATGTATTTAGAACTATTTAAGTATGTTTGAAGTTTTAAGGTCATTTCAAGTGCACTTTTGAACTCAAATAATTTATTTAAAGCAAGGCAATTCGTAATGTAGTCGATACTACTAACACTTACTTATGACCTAAGTACCTAAGTAACACCAATGATTGTAAGTAGTAATACGATTTGCGTCATAAGATGCCTTATTTTAAAAAAACACACGTCTTAGTGGGTGAAAAATTAAAAACGATATCATTTTTATAATTGATTTTTATTTCACATTTTCTGTAAAGCATAGATTGTAGATATCACGTTTCTTTTATGCACACAAGTCAACCCATACCGAACACTGTAACACAATGGTTACGTATTACTATACAAAAGTAACGCTGTTTATGGCATAATAGATAGTTTAATCGCATACAAAAAGAAAATATATTAAACATATTTACACTTAAATATATTATTAGGTACATGATTTAATATGAAAATGGTATAAAAATTACACTTTCATAATTATGTTACATACGTGTCATAGTAATACAAATGCGGTTCATATCCTAACTTTGAAAAAATATAACAATCGTAAAAGCCACAATGCTTTATATAAACAGTAATAGTTTAACATCGTTTATAGTACGTCGTAAAAAATGGAAAGTGATCGCTCCAGGCACTATTATTGATTAGGTACCTACTTATTCGCTTAGGTTCAGTGGATAGATGATTTCTTTTAATGGTTTTGTTAACAATTTTTGTAAACAAACAAAAGTAGAATTGAAGAAAGAGGTGGCTTGCTCTTGTAATTGATATTTGCTGTTTCACAAATACTGCAGAGCAAACTCCTTTCGTAAAGTGAAATAAGGCAAACAATACATTAGACGCAATAGAAAAACTACGAAAATTAAAAATCAACTAAAATATTATAGATTCGCAACTAAAGTAACACTTAAAGGTAAGTAAATAATAAATATCAATAATATACATATGGCAAATATTTGGCTTTATATATCATATAATCCACAAGTGAGGAGAGGAACGTCAGTTTATATATAGGTATACTTTTTACGAAATTCCCGCTCGCATCAGAATTATATTAACAGTTAAAAATACTGTCACTATAAACCAGTAACGTGGAATAACTATTTCACAACATAGACGAGACGAAACGTCGTTATTATAGCTCGTTGCCCATTGAGCTGTCGTGGGTGAGATTCGAATCTAAGCTTGCGTTATCCGAGTCCTGACTTTGGTTTCCACTGTAGTTTGCCGCCTCTTGAAGTCGCATTAACATATTTAGCTGTAAAGTAATAAATAAAATTATTATTAGTGTGTCACTATTGACACTTAAATAAATCATGTACGCAACATTTTATGATACGCCACAAAAGGGGTACTTCTTGGTCCTTTTTTGGTGAATCATAAAATTAGATATGACAGTTATAACGATATCACGTTTTGCGGCTACGTGGATAACAAATGTCTCGCCATGTCGCCTCCACTGAAACCCAATAAAGCCCAAAAAGCTTGACATCGTAAAAATTGACTTGCGCGCCAATGGTCTCACTACCAGGGATGCAGAGGACGGGGCAAGTGGAGAAAAATATGCAGAAAAGCGGACCCTGGGCTCCAAAATGTAAACTTTGGATACAATTGGGAATAACGTTAGAATGATTATGAGGATATCTAATATGCTCTTAATATTTATTTTGTTAGGAAAACCGTAATATCTCATATACAGAGCTACTGTTCGGGTAGGAAAATATCTGCACGTCATTGGTTGGTATTTTTATATCTTATTTAAATATAGATTAGTATATTACAAATCTTTTAGATAGGCCGTATTATGTATTATTTTTCTGTGCTGATTTAATAACTGTCACTATTAAATACGAAACACAGCTATAGGGACATTAAGTTATTCATATTGCTAATTAAATATTATGAAGTTAATCTGAGAATCTTTGAGAACGCCGCTTAAGTAAGAAATTTATATAATAAGTAAAATTATTTTTATTTGTTCTGATTCTTACTTATCTCAACCAATCTCGTGTCTAAAAGATATACAATCAAATTAGAAATTCCATATGACAGGCTTATTATGCCAATACTCACCAAAGGATCTTGATTATTATTTGTGTTGGGATCTTGGTTTGCTTCCTCAATGCCAATTTCTTCTACTGTTATTGCTCTTAACGTCTGTAAACGAATGTTAATATTTAATATAACTACGAATTGCGAAAAAACTATGTTTCTTAGACACGGTGTTTAGGCCATTCGCTTATAATATGTTAATAAAAGTGTTAAATGCATACGTGGGAATGATTAGGTTCTCTCCAGGGATAAGTGGATTTGATGTGTTGCAGCGGATCCACAGCAGCATGTCGTCTCCTGCCGTACAGTGCTATGCCTTCGCGCACGGCCTCTGACGCGTAAGGGACTATGCTGTAGTTCCATACGTCTGCGAACCAGGCCTGTACAAAAATATAATCCGTAAGCACAATAAAAAAAAAAATATTAAAAATTGAAAATAATTAGAAAATAAATTTTACAAAAACATTTTTTTTATCGGGTTAACAGCTTTTATTAAGGCTTACCTGACTAGCTTCTAAATCCATGGGGCATGCCAAAAATAGTCTCGGTCCTACAGTGACGTCGCTAGATGAGTGCGCTTCAAGGAATGCATTGAGTGTGGACCACACGCCCGGCAGCCACTCCAGCACTGCAGCTAGCGCAGGCTCGCGCCGTCCTAGCCGGAGCTCCAGGGTAAATAACTTGCGCCGTAGATATCTACAAATTTACTATGTTTAATATATATTTCATGTTTGTTCGTTGTTTGTCTTTTGCTTAGAGATTTTATGTACATAAGATACTGGTCTCAACTAATTTCTATCATTACGATGGCATAAAACCATCGGATGATTAATAATAGTAAATGCTTACACTGAACTACTTACTGTAAATAGGTATGCGTGTTTCTCATAATAAATTATTGGGCTTCTCTAGCCCTATTTGTGACTCATATTTTTAGAGCCTGAATTCGACAAACACGAAGTATTTAAAGGTTGAAACAACTAGTCGTGTTCAGTGTACATTGCATATGTAATTATTTTCTTCGATTCAATAAGCATAAACAACGTATTTCATGTTCGTAACTACTACTAAATGTTTACCTAGCTAGAAATCCTTTGACAGGCTCCATATGATTTGCAGTGAGAAGCCACCTGAAGTTGTGATGGAGCTGTAGATTTGTTGTGTTGCACGTGGCTTGAGACATTGTACCTAGAAAACAATTAACAAATTAAATCAAAGCTTGATAACAAATACAACTACGTCTAAATACAACACGTTCCTTTAGACAACTGTAAATATTTTTTTGATTTAAAAGTAAATTGAGTATCTAATGATTGTATAAAATATGTGCCTACTCATTATTGTTGTTTGTATCTTTGTGTATTCTTGAAAATAAGAGCTTTCGATACCTATATTATTTTTGCAGTTAATGCCGTAATAAAAATAATGAGTAGCCCGCGTATACTAAACTATTACCTATATATCGATCCATACCTATATATCATCGAAGCGGGGATATACAAAAAGAGAGATATGAAAACATAAGGAACGTACAGGATGTAATAGTGTTTGAGCATAGCCTAAGTGGAAGTTAGGTGATATCCGGCACATGATGACAAGCTTATGCGTTTATACCTCTCATTAAAGAAGTAAATTTAAGATTGGATGGAACGGCCAGATTGACGAAGAACGGATATTCAAAATATGTTACATCTTATGTACTTAAATATAGTAATATCCTTTCATCCAAAATCACGGATTCGACAAACACCGATGAAATTATTTACAATAGACTATATTATAAATTATTTCATTCTTATTACGGCGCTTGTAAATGAGCATATGACAATTATTAGTTCTTTAATAAAGAGTGAATAAATAAACTTTGAAAAAGAAAACGCGTGAGGCAGTCGTATCTAATCGTAATTTTAATCGATGTAATTACATTACAAACGCATATTATGTATATTTGTTACTCTAGATAATCCTTTCTTTATTTATGGACGGAGTTAAAATGTAATTAATCAATCAATCCATTAATTTATTAGAAGGTTATCAATTCAACTGGGCGAATTTCGCTTTTCTATTACTGTCATGAATGATTAACCTGTTTTAGGGTCGTAAGTACTCGTCAGTACAAGAAAGATACCGTTGAGTATACGATTGAGTAACATATCAAGGGTTATAAACCCTTGATATGTTACTCAATCGTATCGTATTAAGGTACCAACCATGAACACAGATTTCTTACTATTATATTTTGTGCAATATAAATTACATTTAGTTGGTTTAAAAAACCGCATTGTGAATGATTCTGATGTCATTGTAGAATTTAATATAAAATATTCAAACAATGATACAGATACAGAACTGCACGGATAACATAGTCGTTTAAGCGGTCATCTCGCTGCTTGATACTGCTTTGAGTGTTGTGGGTTTGACTCCCAATTTTGATAACACTTCGTGTATTTCACAAATTGCTGTGCTGAGATTGAGTGTTTTTGTGTCTGCCAAAGCGGCGTTATCTTCCCCGAGGACCTGTTAAATGTTTTTAGTAGATCACCGTGTATTTCCAGAAATTAACCGTCCCCGACGAACCGGAGATCCAAAGAGATTTTCCAGCCCATTAACAAAAGAAAAGGTGTTCTTTGTGTGAGTTTCATAAATGTTTGTTAAGTACCTAGAGATATTGGATAGATAGGTATATTCTAATGCGGGAGTTGTCTTTTAAAAGATAAAAACATCACCTGGACTCGGGGCACTTACTTACACTGCGAGCAGCAGAAACACTTCAAACGATACCAGTGCCAAGTGAAAGTTACCTAATAATTAATTACGAATCAATTATCTCAAAGGGTCGTGTACGAGTTTTCATCTAATGGAAACATGCATAACACTACACAACCCTAAAAACCTACTAGGGATATTAAATCCGTAAAACAACTGTAAGCGTAAAGTATACCCACCAATAATGACAGGCATGTTCCTATTGTCGGGCGGCAGCAGGCCGGCGAAGGCGTCCCCCAGGGCGGAGGCGTGCTGCAGGTTGTCGAGGATGACGACGGACGGCAGCGCCGCTTCCTCAGCGGCCGCAGCGCCACACTGTTCCGCGATGTTCGCCAGGTATGCCCGTAACTCATTGCACGATTTGCGGTCCACACTGTCACGAAAGTCACTATAGCTTAATACATGCATAAGTAAACAAACTTTTACGAAATTGAGTACTAAGATGATAGCAGCATCCATGCTGTCGTGTTTCGTTGGTAAGTGCGAGACCAGAGGCCCATTGATGCAGGAATGACAGTTACCGTGGTAACTGTGTGAGCCTTAAACCGCCACGATGACTGTCATGCCTTTTAGGTTCCCAAGCGGGGCGTAAAAAAGCATCTCACTAAGCCGCCATAGTGTGGTTCACCATACCGCATTGTCTGCATTTGCAAGGAGTATGGTGACCACAACTTTTGGATTCTAATAATACTTTCCATCAGGCTGAGTGACTAACTTTGGCAGGCTTTTAATATAGAAAACAAAATGTACTTGTAGTGTGAGTTGTGTAACGGAACGCCATTCAAACAAGTTTTCTTTTATGTTTCCTCTTAACCTGAGAACTATTTAAATAATATTATTTGAGTTTAATAATAATTATAGTAAACAGGAAAACACTTTCTAGACGTAGACGCCTCGTACTTAACAACGTAGTACATGTTAATTACTTACGAGACGTCAACGACAGGAATATACATTACGTCATTAAATTATTTTCCCGAGGTATGAGAGAGTCCGATATATAATAGTTATAATTTATTTTCAGTTGCCTCTGCGTTGAGCTAAATCTAGATAATATTAATTATGTGAGAATTGGACTCACTTGAAAGTAGCGACTGCTTCAGCGGGGTTTCCTCTACGTTGCGTCTTCTGTACATAAAACTCCGCTAGTTTGGCTGCCAAGTAAGACTTGCCAGTGCCGCTTGGTCCGCAGAGTATAATTCGCCGGTGTTCCGATAACAATGACACATATCTACAAAAAAATAATAATCAGCTTCAAGTCGCAATATTATTTTCAACCAATCGTTGCAGCAGGCTCATTATGCTTACCTATATACAATATTTTTTGGTATAAGACTATCAAACGCCAAGTTTCCAACGCCTTCTAAGCAGATATATAACGTATTAACAGTGCCAATGATGTAACCACAAGGCAACAACTCTGGGAATCCTATCTCAGGCCCTCGTGTCGCTTCACCTAAGTGATAAGACGTTATCGAGTCTGTGTTCAGACCGAGATTCGTTCCCAAATCAATTCTAGACAAATAGTCTTTGAATGTCTTCCTAACTATATAATCTAAGTTCTGCCAAGTCGTCTTGCCAGATATATAAGTGAACGCTATGGTGAATTCATTACAGTTTATTGTCGAATCACTATTGTAAACATTCTTATACGAACTACTGTGCGTAGATTTATTGCTTTTAAGGCTATTTGTGTTAGACTTATTTATTTGTCCGTAGTCTTGAGTTTCAGTTTCAGGACTACGGTTCTGGGACAAGCGTGGTGAGTCAAAACTTGACTGTTTCTCAAAGTGATTATTGTATGCGCTTGCAGACTGTTTGGCGTAAAATCTGCATTCTGATTCTGTGAGCGTGTCCTGTACTTCTTCAAAATATCTTTGGAATGTCTCCGATTGTCCTAAATATACAGCTATAGCTATCTTCTTCCCATCTGTTGTGTCTCCTTGACTGTCGGCGACACCTGTGACAATGAGTTACATTGAGTCATGAAACGTTCTTATCGTGTGCACATTATAAAGTCATTTAGGGCGCGAGTTTTTTCCTAAAACTTACCGATATCGGAATAACTTTCTCCTATCGCAAGTTCCCGACTCTTCGGCGGCGGCAAAACACTGTTTATATCGTAGTCACCACTCAACCGCTCTGATGCATTGAGTCCATTCGCAAATAAATCACTACTGCCATTCAGTGCCCCTAATAGTGTCTCGCTATTTTCGTTGAGTTCGCAAACAGCTTTATTACCGTATATGGGTTCTATGCTGGATTTTGGAGAGCCTTTTTTGGAAAAGTCCATGGTTGGGTTCGACGTCATGCAATTGAAGTCTAGGTCTAAAGGCTGCGAATGCATGTCTATCGTCGCCTGAAAGATAATTCAATTGTTATCAATTGTTTTGTAAACTGGTGTATCTAGATATTTTATAAATATTAAATAGTGTGTTGTAAAACCTACAGCAGGTTGCTTCTGTTTGTTTTGTTCAAGTTTTATTTAATAAACCAGTACTGCTGTAATCGCTAATTTTAACAGTTTGTTATGTTCTGTGTAGATTTACATTTTAAATACAATTAACACTAATTTTTGCCCATGGCTTCACTCGAATTATTATCGGTTTTTTCAATCACTTCTACCCGGATAAAATGTAATAAACAGTTTTCGCATTTATAAAAGTTGTAATATGTGTGTACGTACCTGATGCATAGTACTTTGGTCTGCAAGACTGAATCTTCGTGGGTCTTCAACAGCGGATCCACCAGTGCCGAGTGAACTTTGGCTACCAGCTAAAGATCGCGACGTCACTAATCGTTGCAGCCTCTCGTTGTTTTGTTTCAGGTTTAACATTTCATTCTGAAAATATCGATTAGTTTGTCATTTCTATAAAAAGATTATTTTGGTTACTAAAAAATAAAATACAGACGAGGAATATCATGAACAGTCACAACCTTACAAAGTTGGGTTAAATTATAATATTAAGTCATTTTCTAATACATAATCTACGCAATTTTTGACGAGATGAACTCTTTTCTATCTTACCTTACTTATGGTATACTTTAGTCTAAAATATTCAAGGAGTAGCTTACAGTGTCGATGTACTAGTGTTCGGATCAACAAAGATCATAAAGAAAATAAATACTTTTCCTAATAATAACAACACCTGTCGCAACTCAGTTACACGAATTTACAGAGTTATGGCAATCAATCCCATTTAACGTTTGTTTTAAGGTAATTAATTGTACACATGATAAATAGTATTGCTATGAGAACACATGTCGGCCTGGTCATAATCGTACTGTAACTATACGACACGCCTTAATGTACACCTGTGACGTATTTAACCTGTCACCATTGCTACCCTGCGCCCACAATTATAATGTGTACCAGGTGTTCGTTAGAAATTAATGTTATCGAAGGTACGGAAACTAAATGTTATTGCTAGAGCGACCACCTTGCTATTGTTGTTCCGGCAGTATAATACTAAAGATTAGGGGTGTTAGAGATAAATAACGATACGCATCTTCAAATTAAAAGCAACTAAGTTCTAGGTAAGTCCATTAATTGCCGCACCTAGATACTTAACTAAATACATATCGTCTTAGCGATAATTATAGAAAGCTAGCTAAAATAACATGCCTTTATGGGTTGCATGACTATCTATCATCTGGCTATTCTGGCATAACGTTCATACATTACTGACTAATGGATGTTACAACGATTTCCCTCTTACTTTGGTCCGACCATAAAAGGTATAACTTTTTTTAGTTAACGGGGCAACGGTTCAGCAGGATGTGAACCGTTGTAGATTGTGGATGTCTTTTCTACGGCATGATCGAGATTTAATTAGTTTCTGAGTACATACTAGTCAACAATGTAGACAATTTCTCATTAGATTTATTAGCTCCCAGCAAAGTGATATAACAATATTCATTGTAAACTAAACGTAAAAGTTGTTCTGGTAACAAAGATCAAATGTATTGAGTCGAAACTACTTACTATTTCTTTCATTTAAGACATACATATTCTATTTTTAAACCTTGGATTTTTATTTTTCTAATTTTCACTCATTTCAATTGCACATTTTTCCTTAGTTCATTTACATTACAAGTAACTATTTATTTGTACAATCTTACTCATTTTTTTGAATGTTTAATACAGTTTCATCTTTTAATGTTACTACAACCACTACTTCTAAAAAGAAAACAAAAATGTGTATACGGTACTTTATAAATTGTAATTTTCTTTGTTTAAACACCGATCTTGCAGTATCTAATCTTAGGTTGGGTTATTTTGACTTTCTTTAGTCCCATATGGACTATCCCATATCGTTTTAAATATTTGATCTTTAAGACCAACAAAACTAAATTTAACCGTTGCCGATATAATCATTATGCTTATAAAGCATATCAAAAAATTATACCTATATTATTAGCAAGTGGTCAAGGAGAAAGATATGTATATTATTACGCGTATGTATAAAAATAACGTAAAGTTTGTCAACAATAAATATCTGTTAAGTTATTCAATGCCACCTTGAAGCAACAGCATAATATTTATGAATACTATTAAGCAGCAATCATAAAATGCGTGTAAGTTACACAAGATATTATGGAGTATTTTAACATTTTAATACAACCTTGATATATTCAGAAGCATTTCAATCCAGGAACATCAAGAACCTACTCATTTATTGAAGTAATTAATGTCTTTACAGTACCAGCTTTATACACAATGACTATAAGAAACAAAATTGCAATGCTTAAAAATAAGATCTTACCCTCATTTTGATAACAGTATCTTTCAAACTTTCAAGTTGATGTGCTGAGCTAAGAGCCTCCAAACGGATGTCAGTGAGCACCAAATCTTTTTCTCGCAATTGTCTCTTTAACTCGTCCACTAAGCCAGATTCCTCTGGTTTATCTATTAAAAAATAATGTTAGTCAATTTCAAAATTATTTGCAAAGTATTCGATTTATAACGTTGTACTACATCTCCGCTTCTTTATTGAAAACATTGGCAATAAAATAAATATTAAATTGTCCCAGGAAGAGGGTCATGGAAATATCACTTAGTTCGAAAAGTACGAAATTTAAAAATAATTCTAAAATGTGATTGTTCATTTACTTAGGTAATATAAGCAATTTACTGTATAAGTGTTTGTTCAGTATATTGGCCGTCTCACCTTTGGTCGGTTCTTCTGTGTTCGCCGCAGGGCATTTGTCTTTAACGTCAAGCGTCTCGTGCGAATGTTCCAGACTGTTCTCGTTGCTTCCTTCCCGGATCGTGTGCGGGTCGTCATAGTGATGGGAGCCCGAAGAACTGTCTTGCGATGACAGTTGCCCCAGGGACGAATGTTTTGCTGTCTTAGATATCTTCGCGTTCCGCGAGAAAGCTTTCGTGAACGACGACCGCAGCTGTTATGTAAGATGAAATTAGTTTTACTCTGTTTGCTTTGTACATATTGAGATTTTAATGTGTATGCAAAGAGTGTTTTGCATAATAATAACAGATATTTAGATAGTGTTTATATGAATTGCATCACAAGAAGCACGGTACAATTTATGTAAATACGGACACTTGTGTGATAATTTTGCGCAACAATGTTTTTTTTTGTGTTTTATGAACACGAGTTTCAATTGTATAAAAGATATTACAGTTGTAATATGTAGTTAAAATAAAACTAAACTGCCACTTGAAGCATCGAACAGCTGGCTGAAGCATTGAGCACTATCTAAATTAGACTGTTGCATAATTCAGTTAGTAAAGAAAGGACCGAACACATGTTATTACTATTTTTTTACTTTGCATTTGTGAAGAAATATACGAGTAGATGATTTTTTTTTAGTACAGTTCTTTTTGCTTACTGTCACCTAAACTACTTTATACATACCCATCTTTATGAGCAGTAGTGGGATTTAATAGATTTCAGAAAGCAAGGTTTTTACTTGTTGACTTACCCATCCCTTCTTCTTATGCTTCTTATCATGTGGAGCAGAAGATCCACTGCTAAGGCTATTGATACTAGAGACGCTGTCTGTAGACAAGTGCCGAGTAATTGCTCCATTGCCCGTTTGCAAGCCTCGTTGAGGAGAAGATTGCGATTGAGGATTGGGTGGTTCCTACGACATAATATGTTATTTATATTTAAAAATATTAATATCTATTAACTGGACAAGATCTTTCGGAACACAGATATATTCATTGCTAGTACTTTGTACGTCAAAACTTTTAGATCACAATACTTGGATTGTAATGAAGATACCAATTAAAAACAATATCAAAGCAAGCGGTAAAATAGCGACATCGAGCCAAGAAGTTCCTTGTTTTGTAGGACATTATAAAATGTATCATTCTTTGAAAATTAAAAATCCTAAAGAGTACTACAATACACAATTTATAACAAGCCGTATACGTCCACGCGATCGTCGATCAGTGACCTGTATGCCGTATGGCAATTTAAATAATACATTTTTATTTACGGCCAATTAGACGTCGTATTCATTCGATGATTGATAGATTTAATTGTCGTTTTCTTGAATGTAAATGTACTATAAACTCATCGTAACTTAGCAGAAAAATTAAACAATTCTTTGCCAACATAAAATATTGGTAATCTTCAAATATTACAGAAAACACCTTTAGAATATCTTTGATATGTGTGGTGTTTTCTATAAAGAATATCAATAGGTATTCTAAAGGTCTTTCTTGAATATTTATTATTCTCACCCTAATTAATGTTATTAATAAGTTATTATAATTGGCGTTCTCGACTAAGTATCGTGATGGCCAAAATTCAGGTTAAAAAAAATAAGTAGATACATGCGTGCACCTAGTTTCTTGCAGCTGCATAATTAAGCACATTGACATTTTAGCGAGGATATTTACATCACTAATTAACAAATGGACTAGAACATATGTAATCTTTTTGGTACGACAGGTGCACAAAACCACGTGCTTGATGTTATTATCATGTCATGTGTAACTTTATAGTTACATATGACACTACTCTAAAGTGCGACAATCATATCCGTATATTTATTAATTTCTTTATCAAATTTTGTTTGATGGAGACATTAAAATTTTTGTAGTCATAAACATTGTATATCCATTAAAAGTGTGACTACACTCTCAAGTCATTATATCGCTTGTCTATTCTCGGCCCGTTTCAAATGTAGAACAGGGACAGATCTATTGATGGCCAATTTAATGTTAGTATTACCGTTTGCCTTATTTGTTTCTGCTTATTGGACCTCCAACATCTTGATTTTGATGTTTGACGAACCCTAACTTAACACGTGCTTGTATGTAGAACATCGATCATTGCTAAAGATAGAATATTATTCAGTATGACTTTTAAAGAAAAAAGTATAAGAGTACAAAGTTTGGGCTGTTTCTTTTTGTTATATTTTTGTGGTAACTATTCCTTATATTTAAGAAATATTATATTATATATTATATATAATATATATATATATATATATATATATATATATATTATAAATACTTTTTGCTGACTCCACCATTCTGCTATTGCAAAAACGGAACCTACAGTTCCGACGTCATGTTCACATTGGAGTTGTAATTTGAAGAAGTTGAAATTCTTTAAACTTATTAAGTTAAGGCTCCAAATTATAGTGATTCCACATCAGATATGTTCCTCATGATCGTTATGACAATAAATAATGAAATACATCAAAAAAGTGAAATAACAACACAAATAGGGATTGAGTTCTTTAACGAGACGATGTTCAGAATTAGTTTTTAATTACTAACATCATTTTACAAAAATATGGAATAGTAAGAATTAAGTCATCATTACGTTAATGTTAACTTCAATAGTAGACAAGTACATGTAATTGATAGATGACATTGGATTGTACTACAGTTGCAATATTAGAATACAATTATGAAAATTGTGTGACATTAAAAGTATGTTTCTTTAGTTTCAAATCTATGTGTCCATGGACATTCGTGTCAAACAATCACGTTTTCTCCGTGACGAATATTTTCAAACAAACAATTACTCGTATATGATACACACAAACATTTTTGTAGCTGGGAGTATTCCTATATGATATGTGTGTATCGAAAAAAATTGTTGAAAATTTTCGTATAATAAACTGATACGGGGAGTATAACCTCATCTTATCCTAATCTTGTTTGATCATTATGAAGTATGTAACATACGATGGAAAAATATCACACTAATGAATGAATCTATATGTAACGGTAGTGCAGGTTTTCTATCTTTATTGATTAAGTTTATGTACCTGGCCAGTGACATTGACGCCGTCCGCCCGAATTCCCATGGACTGCATGTGCGCTGTCGTAAGACCGGCCTGAATTGATTGCTTCCTTAGTAGCTCGATCGTTTGACGTAACTCAGTCAGCTCAGAATCCTAAAACAAACAACAAGTATCAGACCGCATTCGACATACAACAATAAAACATACCCGTATAATTAAAAGAAAGTAATTTGTATCCGTTCGAACCGGTTGGTGCACTTCGTGCGAACTCTCATTGACTTGCCGCGTCTCTGTGTGAATGATATTACTAAGCAATAAAATTTGTTTTAATGCTACACTTAAATCCTTAGTCTTTTCCAGTCCAACAGTATCATCTGCTTCGCTTGTTATAGGACACAATTACTATTTCCATACGCTTATTTTATATTTCGTACAAATTCACACTTTTTGACTTGCAGTTGACTCTATGTATTAGAATATTAGAAATATGCGCTGGTGTGTGGTTCACCTGTGTACCATATAATATATGGACCTTCTGAAAAGAGTGCGCAGAGTCACTGATCAGACCTACATACCATTTAGGCGATCTATAGATCATACCTTTTTAATATAGTTGTAAAGGTTAATGCGAAATGTAATGATATATGGTTTAGAGACTTGAATATTGCTGTCTTAAATAGAATCAAAAACGTCCTTAAACTAATTCTCATAGTAGTGATATTTTTTTTGATTTTAATAATTCTTACGTTCTTTGTCGTTTTCAGTATAGAATTTCTGTTCTTTTTTTTATATTTTACATTCTACCTACTTAATTATGACCACTTTCGTGAGTTTTCTTTAGAGAATATATTTGTTTCATTAAGTTACAGGCAACTATATCCTACAGCGTACAGTAGTAATTCGCAATTATTATATACCTTCTTTTATAAATTTTATCAGAGCACTTCTGAACCGTTTATTGTATTTATTTGACACATTATGATAAAATTAGTAAATATACTTATCGTCTAACAGCAAAAGTTATAATCATCGATAATAAAATGAAATAGAAAATCTAGTTTATGATTGGCAACCTAATCGATTTAATTACCTTTCTCTCGGCGGTCGCTGTAAGCTGCTGCAGGCGCTGCGTCATATTTGATAGGCTCTGTTCAAATGCGGATACCACGTGCGCCTGTAACAATGACATTACATTTTAGATAAACGTACTTTGGAACGCTATTAATAGGGTTATTGCATTTGCCCATGTATGTTTATTTCATTTGTTAAAACTTATTTAACATAATCTTCGATGTAGATTTTGACGCTTCTCTGTGAATGTTCGACTTTAATTTTTTCCTATGACCGAAAAAGCTGTTTACTCTTTATTCAGATTTGTAAGATTGCCGTAAAGAATACAGTCACCGTTACTTTTATGTTTTAAATATGAAATGTGAACATTTAACAAGGCTTTACATACTAAATTTATCATGACTGTAATCAATAATTGGTGTAGAACAATCAAATTTCATTACGATTTTGCAACATGATAACATATTTACACACAACTTCCTTTCGCGACTTGATCTACATAACTGTAATTTCTATTCACTTTAATTTGTAATCAGAGTCGACCACAAATCGGCATAGATCTCTCACACTACCTTCAGCAGAGTGAAATTGTTATATATGCAGTTCGATATCCTTGGTTTAATTTAATTACCTGAGGCATAACAAACCGGTTAAAAGTGCTGTCTTGACGGTATATTATCACTACACGCAACATTTTACTTTTGTAATATCAACATTGATATTGGTTATAAACATTGTACGAATTACATGACTCATCGAATTAAATTGCTTTATAGGACGGTATCCAAGTAATAGTGAACGTGGGTGTAGCTGGACGAAGGGCCCTTTGTTTGCTGTAGAAATGCACTCAGGAAAATTAAAACAGGGGTAACGTCCTCGATCCCTACCTATAAAATGACTGTCCAACACTAAACTATTGTAAAATATACTTAACATTTTGATTATTCGAAACTGAAACATTATAATGTAATGTCCTCACACATCGTACACACGGCCGTCTGATCACAAACTAGGCAAAGTCTGTACTATGTATGGAAAACAGAATGCTGATAAACATATTATATTTCTAAATATATATATGTGATAGACAAATTACACCCAGACATAAAACAAATGATCGTGCTCATCACACAAATATTGGTCATATAGATTGAGCAAAGGCAGAGCCTGTACTATGGTAACCAGACTGCGTATAAACACACTTAAATACTTCTAAATACATACACATTACATACCTAGAAACAGAACAATTAATTGTGCTCATCACAAAAATACTTGTCCTAGGTAGGAATCGAACCCACGACCTCTGGTTAAGCAGTTAGGATCACTAACCGCTAGACCGACAGGCCCGTCAAAACATATTGGCACGCAGGCCCCAACAAAAACATTGCTGGACATAGGTTGATGATGATGACACTGAAATAAATTTAACTTTTGAATATGCTTGATTTGTATATTAATAAAGGTAATAATCTATTTTATATTTTAATAGGCTAATTTATCTGTTACGGTAATTATTGTTAACATGTTTTACACTCTCTCATTAATAAACTTTAAAAAAACGCGTTATGTATGCGCGTGCTGAAGTTAGTAAGCGAGATTTGTTATAAAATACACATAGGTAGTCACGCATTCAGTAATAGCCTCGAATGGAAAAACTATTTAATGTGTTATTGTTTAACATTTTTATAATGCTAAACGCATGTTTTGTACCAGCTATCATATCTGTTTAATGTGAATGGACTCATGTAAAGAAGAAAAACAACTTTCAAATATAATTGTTATAACGCTATACACATATGTGTACCTAGACAGACTCATGGTAGGTACTATATAAGTATATCAATGGGCAGACAGGTGAAGCCAATTATTAGTCAACAGCTGCGGAAACAGCCGCACTTTAAGAATTTAATGACACGATGAAATAGTTGCTAGTCCTCCGTATGGAGGAATTACGTCCAGTGAACATCCGAGAGTTTTTACTGGAAAATATTTAGTGCATGCGTCTTGTTTGTTTTGCAGAAGGTTTCGTAAATTAATTCGCCTGCACCAATGGAGATTTGATTGATCTTTCCAGAATAAAATGTAGCTAATACGACATTACTTCTATCTCTCCATTATCTCTTTTCATAATTTTGTAATCTATTTGACAACTTGTATGTCAAACGTTTGGATTTAGAAAATATTATCAAGTTTTTCATAATATTTACGATATAACACGGAAACAACGAAACACTATATTTATTTAAACTTAAGAAAAGAGGAAATTTATTAGCAGTGTGGTAGCACAGATTCACGTGAAGTTTAATGAAATTATTGTTATACTAGTACTCGTTTATATATGTATACAATTTCTAAATAAAGATCACAAAATTGATTTTAATAATCGATTACTTTAATAGTCGTATTTACAATGAGGCCAAAATGGGTGATCCCCTTATACAAAATACTTCAACGCAGTAGTCGTTATTCAAGATATCTACCCGACTTCAACAAATATAGTATAAATACATTACATACATACATACATACAATAAGATAATAAGTTCAATGTTGTAAAGGTGTTTAAAAAAGACCACCATACTATTGAATGTAGGCGATCTACGTACGACACAAGTTATCTTTAAATTTAGGGATATAATTTAGAGAAAACATGTTCGCAGGACAACACAACCTATACCATAACACAAATCGTGTAGGTGTTACTTACACGCTTCCAAGTGATATTTCAGGCCCACTCCAAAGGCCCACTAACGTCTTTTACGAGAGGTTGGTCGAAGTCGACAGATATTATTTGTTCAAGTGCACTCTTCCTTATTCGGTTCAAACATATCTGGACTAGATGTCTACCGACAATTTATGTGGCCGACTTACAGAATAAAACAGTAAGGTCAATATTAAAAAGTTTTATTGAAGTTCTGTGGAACCAGATGTTGGTGACGCTTGCTATCTGAATATTCTGTTTAGTCATGGCCAGGATCTTATAATTATACATTTTATGAATAAAAGGATTTTGCAAGAACATAAACAAGTCCAGAGAGAAATTGTGTATCCGGTTCCAGTTGCGTTAGGAAAGTGTGCCGTTGTTGCAGCAGCTACCACCTTGGCGGACAACATCATAAACAGTGAGGCATCGCAGGCGTTTGGTATGATAGTTATCTCATGCCTGATCCCAATGTACATATACGTGATTCTATACTACATCAGAAATTGTGACCAAAGATAGTTAAAGTTAATGCATCTCCTATCAATTTCTCTAGCCATTTCTTGTCAATACTTTCTTACTAGTTTATGGCTATAATAGCAAATTTCTGGACATTTCACAACCATCAGATAAAGATGTTTACTTCACACCTTATTAGGTATTTTTATTTATTACCATTGCGTAACAGTATGTTCTTTTTTTGTTCCTATATGCCGGCACCGGCAAAATAATATAAACTATTATCTTGCCGATTGAAATATTAATCAAGCTACCTAATCAATGAGTGGAAATGATAACAAATGCACAATTTTGGACATATGACACAAAACATCATCTATCTAGCTTCAAAATAAGCAGAGGTTATTGGATTGATTGACTGAATACTTATATACCTTTTTATTGTAAATACATGCACAAATGCACATTATATATAGAAACACCCAAACTCCGAAAAATATATTTACCGATCATACAAACATTTGGTCCAACACCGAAATCGAACCTTAGACCTAAGGCTCTGCAGTGGCATTCGCTACTACTTCGCCACCGTGGCGTTTATTATCTTCAACATATATTTAGTAGTGTGCGTATTTTATCGGATTATATAAAATAGTATTATATATATAAATATAGATTTACTGCCAATGCCACACAAACATATGCCTCTAATTACTACTTGGATTTGATAAGACAATCGTATTCGGTAACCAAAAACTTGCGGAAATTGCCGGGATTTTATGTCACGCCACAATTTTTATCACTTTGTTCCTGGTCCTTTGTGGTCACTTAGTAACTAGTTATACCGTATTAAAAACTAAGAATCCAATATGTAGTTCAAAAAATTAAGTTTCCTACCAAGTTAATCTTATTATTAACATCAGATTTAAATAAACGGTATCTCTGTTATAAATATCGTGGGAAACAGTTTTTCATACCTCGTGAATGGATTTTAGAAACGATTAAGTCAACACCTGACTCTTACCATATAATAATGGTCCTTTTTGGTAAGATATCAGAAGGCAGGTAACTTTTTTTATTTAGATTTCGGTGGCCTCATAATGCAGGGTCTCATCAGTGATATTTCAAATATTTTTTTTAAAGATTTTTAAAAGTACTGAAAATTCAAGAAAGCTAATCAAGTCTAGGTGAAACTACCATGATACAATTACATTTGGTTTACAAGTATTTACCATGATTTGCATAAAAGGCAGTAACAGATAGAGAAATGTGTTTTATTTTGAATTCAAATTAAACAAAAGTAATATGGCACTCCCTGAATACCACCTGAGGGGAACTTAAACCCTACGCGAGAGATGTCAGGTGAACACGCTACATCACTTATGTGAATTAATATCCCCCTAGAAACCGTTCGAAATTAAAATTTATGAACTTTCCTTGCCGTTTATTATACCATTAAAGGAGCTGTAGAAAAGAGAAATCACACCTATGCACAACTTCATACAAACTACATTGTACAACTGTATTATAATTAGAATGCACGTCTGTTTAATTCAATGGAATGATCTGTAAGCATTTCAGTGGACCTATTCTGTGCCAAAACAACATTTGTGTTGTTACGAGGGTAAGTTTTTAAGTTCGCGGAATGACAGTGAAAAAGGCGGGTAAACGCGCTCTTTTGATGCCTACCGTATTCAGTGACTCATAATTAGTCTGCATAGTAAAATTTGTTGTGATTGGATCATTAGTTATTAAACTATCGTTGACCAAGTATTTTAATCGGGAACGAAGTGAAAAAAATGGAGAAAATTGAATTCCGTGCGGTGATAAAGTTCCTTACTAAGCAAGGAAAGTCTGTTCAAACCATACTCAATGAGATGTCATCGGTTTACGGGGATTCTTGCCCAGGAAAAACAATGGTCTACAAGTGGCATAGTTTATTTAAACAAGGCAGGGAATCACTTGAAGACGACCCGAGGCCGGGGCGCTCCGTTGAGGTGACTACGCCAGAAGTTATTGCAAAAGTAGAAAAAATTGTATTGGAAGATGCTCGACTAAAAAAGAAACAACTCGCAGAAATGGTTGGAGTATCGGATACAACAATTTTTAAAATTTTACACGATCATCTTGGCATGACTAAGGTTAGCGCACGGTGGGTGCCGAGAATGCTCACGCCATTGCAAAAACAACAGCGCGTGGAATGTTCACGTGCGTTTTTGGACCTCTGCAATGAAGACAAGGATGGCGTATTGAATCAAATTGTTACTGGGGATGAAACTTGGGTTCATCATTATGAACCCGAGTCCAAACAAGACTCCATGCAGTGGCACAAAAAGGGCACAGCACCACCCAAGAAATTTAAGGTTTCACAGTCGGCTGGGAAACTCATGGCAACGATTTTTTGGGACTCAGAAGGAATATTATTGATAGATTATAAAGATAAAGGCATTTCTATAACGGGGGAATACTACGCTTCAATCTTAGAACAGTTAAAAGAAGCCATCAAAGAAAAAAGACGGGGAAAATTAACGAAAGGTGTCCTGCTATTGCATGACAATGCTCCCGTTTACAAGAGCCGAGTCGCACTGGCTGCCCTGCATAAGGTGGGCTTCGATATTTTGAATCACCCACCCTACAGTCCAGATTTGGCTCCGAGTGATTATTATCTCTTTCCAAAAATGAAAAAAGAATTACGTGGTAAGAAATTTTCAACTGATGAGGAGGTTAAGGAGGCGGTTTCGGCGTATTTTTCAGACAAAGATAAAACTTTTTTTTACGAGGGAATAAAAAAACTAATTGAAAGATCTGAAAAATGTATTCGTGTTGCAGGGGAATATATAGAAAAAGAAAAATAATTTTGTGTTTTTATTATTACTCAATACCCTCCATTCCGCGAACTTAAAAACGCCCCCTCGTATATCATAACTCTTCTCTATCAAATTGGGATTATTAATAACTATGCAACACAGAAAACTTAAAATTTGTTAGCATTTTTTGTCTATTATAAGACTCTGCCTGATGGTAGGCATGGATAGAATCCAAGAGTTGTAGTCACCATGCTCATTGCGAATGCAGGCAATACAGTATAACCCACACTATGGCGGCCTAGTGGGATAGTTTTTCACGCCCCGCTCGGGGACGTAAAAGGCATAACAGTCATCGTCGCGGTGTAAGGCTCACACTCTTACTGTGATAACTGTCACCCTTCCATCAACGGGCCTTCGGTCTCATACTCACCAACGAAGCAAGACAGCACAGATGCTGTCGCTTCAGGCTGGTCTTCTGTAAGAAGATAGTACATCCCCAGTCGACTCGACTCGCTCGTGCTGTAATTAGTGTGGCTCTACCTGACCTACAGAATTTTTGTACATAGCAACCAGAAACGGTAAAAATTGAATAATCACTCTTAGAAAACAAGGTGCTTCCTAACAAACACTAACTGTTCATGAATAATAAGAGTAAAAATATAACATTAAATAAATACATATAAAACTCACCTCTTCCAAAATTGGACAACTTTTGTAGCGTGATTTTTTGATAGCTAATTCCCACCAAGGTACTGGTGGTTTAGATCGCAGGATTGTTTGGCAACCGATTTTTGGGTCTTGAGATTCATATAACGTTCCTAGAGTCCTTGACAGTGGCCTGGTAGACACTTTTGCAGAATCTTCATCTGCAATGATACCCGTTATACACTCACAACACTTGTGAGGTCTTCTTTGCGGTCTACTATCAACACTAAATGAATGCCTATAATTTAGCCGTTTTGAAAATCCATTTGTTTCACTTACAGATCTCTTAAATCCATTTCTATTATTTTGTAACGGCATTCGTGGTATTTGTTGCACCTCGCTAAGAATTGTATGCTCGTTATGGATACCATTATGTTCATCAGTTAGCGGTGTACTCGGTTCAGAATGGTAGCCTATTCTGTTACGTTGCAAACTACCGTATAAAGGGTTTTCTTTCATGTTGCTAAGTTTAAGATCTATGAATTTTGGTCTCCTTGAATTTAATGTAGCATATTTTTGGGGCGATCTATGAAATTTAGATTTATTAGGTAATTCTTTTAAAACATCTTCTGTGTCGGTAGATGGTATCGTTGAATTGTCACTGTAACTTGATATTGGTCTATCATTGTCAGTAAAGTACGAGGAAGTTTCAGAGCAATTATCTCGATCGCTATGACTTCTTCTACAGTCGGTTGACGATCCAGTAAACTCTGTGCGTACGGAATGCTGCTCTCCGCCGTCTTGGATAACTAAGTGCAACTCATACGGCTGACGGTCGCCGTTACTCGAGTTTGAGATACCAAGTTTTTCACCGCAACTTACGTCCTGTTCCGAGGGTAATTCCAAACTTTTTAAACGTCTCCGCGGTTTAGTGTTTATAGAATCATAATAGATTTCTTTTTTGCCATTTCTAATTTTCACTGGGGAATTGCTTTTTGATGGTGGTGGTGTTATTTTAGCATAAATAGGCTCCGTGAAGCTCAGTCTTGATGGCTTATCGATATAGGTATCGGTCGCTGAATCATTATTTACATACTGTACTCCACTGCTATTATCTAGGAAACTGTTTTGATGGGTCCTATTTAGCGTGAAGTATTCAGAGTGTCTTTGAGGTAGATTAATACTGTGGTTTGGTTCTACTAGATTTCTAATTTTAATTCTGCTTCTTGGTGCTCGAATTGTGGCAAAACCGTCATGAATTGGCGAGCCATGGTAAGATGGTGATGTGGTTACAGCCATGTCGGATTTATTTCTCATATCTTCAATATGCACATGTTCACTATTTAAACAATTTTCTTTCTGTGATAATAATTTTCACATAAATCACAATAAAATTTTAAATTAAAAAACACTTATGCAACTTTTTAAACAGAAATCGTAGAAATAATGTTTTAACTCGTGTCTATGCCAGTTTTGGTACTCTTTCACTATATTATGCTGAAATCATTTAAGACAAGATATTTCAAAAGACAGGCCTATTATTTCATTTACAAATATTTTAGTACGACGAAACACTTGACCCGTACAAAAACGAATGGATAAGACTTATTTTTGGAAATCCATTAAGGAGCTTTACTATTCGGCTCCATAAAGTCTTTATAGATAGATATCCACTTCATAAGAAGCCATAACATGAATATTAAAAGGTAAATAGAGATGAGACAATGATAATTAATGGAAATGTTAAATATTTACCTAAATGTAAAACCAATAGTAATTGTAATCGTGTAAAATATTCTATGTTTTGTTACTAAACCATCGACGTATTGTTAGTTTCAAATTTTTGTACGAAAAACTTCACAAATTATAATTTTTTTTGTTTTTAAATAGTTTTTTGATCTAGAAAGTGTGCCTATGGTATATAAGGAATTTATATACAAATTAAATTTAAAAATATAGTGGTTATTCATTTTAAATACAAGATGGTTTATATATCACCTTTCTATGTCAATGATAAACTACGCATTGGCACAAACTTGATAATAGAACGATTTACGAAATCATTGATCTTGTTCATGCCTCTAAATTGGTATTTGTAAACAACAAAAAGTCGATACACAAGATAACAAGTCGATAAATTTAAAAATCTAGCGAAGTTCATATCTATTACATTATAGTACACATATAGATTAGTATAGGTATTTTATTTTAGCTTTGATTATTTAAACTTACTAATTCTTTCTAAAAAGTTGGAGGTAAACAATTTCTTCAGGTATGAGATTTGAACGATCAACGAATGTTGCAGTTATATTTCACTTCTTGTTTGTACATAGATAGCTTATTATTGTATCGTACAGTGAAAGTTACGAGAATCAAGACTTAATATTTACGGTATTCGAAACACACTTCAAAATATTCTAAAGTATTTTTATTACGATATATTTGTAGACGGGCCTGTCGGTCTAGTGGTTAGTGACCCTGACTGCTAAGTCGGAGGTCGTGAATTCGATTCCCACCTAGGACAAACATTTATTTGGTGAGCAAGCAATTAAGTGTCCGAGTGTAATTTATCTATACTGTGTATGTATTATGGAGTACTTAATTGTGTTTGTCAGCAATCTGGTTATCATAGTACCAGCTCTGCATATGTTTGGCATCAGACAGCCGTGTGTAAGATGTGTGAGGTTAAAAAAAAATGTTCATTTGCCTTTCTATGGTTCTCGAAAATTCCATGAACTTGACTTTTAAAATGGAATATTTATTTTTTGATAAACAACAATTTAGAGTTGTGATTTATAACGATTAGTTAGATCGTAAAACCAAGAGTTACGAGTGATGCATTATTCATCTGTAACGTACACAATACAATAGTCTTACCGGCTGTCTACATACGGAGAATGCTTGCACATATTAAACAGGCATGGTCAACAGCCATAGCTTCTACGTAATTAGTCATAATAAATCGTACATATTAAGAAGTTCATAGATACTCGTTAGTATGAATATTATTAATCATGTAGGCTTGGGTAATACAAAATAATAAAGGATTTGTTATACTTTCATGTTAATTTTTAATCTTAGACCATTCATTAACAAAACATAAAAACCACTCATTAAAAAAAGTATAAAATAAATTAAGATTATAAATATTTACATGTGATAAAAGAATGGATACGTCCTCTCTATACATTACAGAGAAAGTTTGAATTTTGCCGCCTTGATTTTAAATCGATAACCACCTGTACCGTAAAGTAGAAAGGTGTAACTAAGATAATTAACTATGTATCTAAGGGCCAGATTAAACTTTGAAAAAGTACCTTGCAGACTGTCTATTACCAAATTAAATTTACATATATTGCAAAGAAAAGTAGTTTTTGTATCAAAAATTTTACAAATCATTATGGAGTAAAATATTAAGTTATTGAAAAAAACACTGGAAGAAAATTTAAGCTACTGGTTTAAAACAGAAACCAATAATGGTAAGTTATGATATTATAGAGTTAAGTCGAAAATGATGTAAGGGGGATCTCGGGCGCCCATCGAACAACTAAACGCCTCAGACGAAGGGGAACACGACGTACTTTGCAGCGTTCTATCATCTTCGTTTTTTAAAGTTCTCAAAGTTTTTTTTTCCACAAAAGAACAACACAAGTAGATTATATATCTATTATGTATATAAGTTATTTAACAACAACGTATTCGTATTCTTATTTAAATGTTTTATAATAATGTATGTAATTTACAAAGCAAGAAAATAGGTTTTTTAATTCTGTGCAGTTAATTGAGGTTACAGTAAATACTGTTAAGTTACAATGAAGGTTTGTATTGCTATGCGATTTCAAATTATACACAGACAATAAAGACACCATAATAAAATCTACGATTAACCATTTCTAATATATCATTTTGAGAGCCGTAGTCAGGTACTCTGAAGACAAGGACAACAAACTGTTTATATATCTGTCTCTTGCACGCAAACGCAATGCACGCTCGTACGCGTATCAACGACCTGTAAGTTGTGGTGTGTAAGACTTTGCCTGCTGAGACCGTAGTAACAGCGCTCAGCACTATACTTATTTTCATTTCATGGTCATTTCGTAACATTTCAATAACCCTGCCCCAGTGTTCATCGGTTGACGTTGGTAAATAAAGTTCGGTAGGTACTGTTCAACTGTTTTACAATAGACTTGATTATATTCGAATACGTTATTTTCGAATTAATAACGGTACCTATAGTAGTTCGATCTGGCACAACCAAAACTTTAATAACCTATTTGTAGTTTGTTAGTAATTTATTACACCTATTTGTAGCTTGTGTTACGTTTATAACACAAGTTTGATGCTATTTGACAATGAAAAAGTTAAGCTGGCAATTTTATTTTAATTGTATTAAGTCAATTGATCAATAGTTTTTGCCTACCTCTAGGAATTAGGTGTGACTTTATGCTTTAATTTATCATTACAGTGATATCGTAAGTTTTATTTTTCACTATCATAAGGTGTCTTTTTTTAGTAACCATGACGTTTATAAATTTAAAATTAAACCAGGAATTGCTGAGATTACAAGTACAGCAACATCGTAATTGTTGTGCAAGTATATGCTAGTGCCCTTAAGCACAGTTCACTTTTAACATTTCTAAGTATGTAGATACAAAAAACACGTGTAGTAATGAGATCACGGACCTAACGGTATCATTCTATCTGCACAGAGGCGCAGTCGACACAGTGAAACACATGAGAATCGATTGTTTAGACAAGCAATAAAATGATGATTATGAAATGTACTCAAACTGGAACTCATGATTTCTTTCAAAGAAAACATCGAGTTGTTGTGACCTTAATAAGATGTCTAGTAATTAGCAGTTATTAAACTATATTTTATCGGTCCAACTGTCAAACAAAAACGAAGAAACGTTGAGCCTTACAGAAAATGTAAAAATATATTCACAATAATGAGGAATGTATGGGTTTACCATTTGTGACTTGTATGGAAACAAAACAGAATATTTTATAACCTCTATACCTTTTTTCCACATTATGACGAGTAACTGTTAAAAAAAAGCACTGTGCCTCAGAGCCATATCTCATTTAGTTACTCGGAGGTCGAGAAACAAATTGTTACGTAAGAAAATGAGCTAGCTAGTAATTTAAGGCAATTTCACGTACGAAACTACACTTACGCCGAAGTTCTATTCTTTATGTATTTTTTCTGGTATAATATCGGCCGTATCTATGACACTGACACAAGTATTCAATCTTACGATAACCTCTGTGAGATAGTAAGACTATTGAAAACTGAGGAAGTTATCTAACGAATTCAAAAAGTAATTTTAATATGAATATTAAACTCTTTCATAGAAAGTGTTTTGAACAGGTTTGCGATAGGAACCATGTATATAAAAGTAGTTATATAACAACAATCGAAGAATATGAAATTATATATGAATGAAAATGTTGACGTCGGTATTAAAATTTTTAGCATGTTTTGAATATGCTAGTACAAAATGATTAAATTATTGATAGATTTAAATTCTACATGCGTATTTACAGACTTAACAATTTATATCATAGACGTTAGAGTAAATCACGCGCAAAAAGGACAGAATCGTAAATAGTGATGATCTCAACATACAGAGGAATGAAGAGTGAACATTATGCCACACTTGACCTCTAAACTCGTTAGGTAGTGTTCATGTGATTCCTTTTTATATTCAAGATAAACATTCAACAAATAAGATTATTACATTAAGAAGTGCAATGTTAAACACGTAAGAGATAACGGTCTTTAAGAAATGATGCAAAACATTTTATTTGACAATTGTATTCTTGTTATTAATAGTATTTTTGCCATTCAATTGTTTACAGCAGCAAATACCATCCCAACGGAGTGGATTTGTTTTATCACCTTGGTTTTCTAACACATGAAAATAGCTTACACAGATATGTAAAAAATCATTAATTCTATGTTCTTTTATATCATTTAAATTGCATATTTAGATTTACATTTGCTCTTTACTAAATGTTAAAATAAATTAAGATTAATCGCATATATCACAGTATTAATAAATATATTATGTGTAAATACTCGTATTGATCACGTGTCTACATATTGCTACTATTGCGTACCTATGCGGAACAGTTCGAAGGCTCAAGGGGAGCATCTGTCTTGCACATGGCTCAGTAGCAACTGTAGCGAGCCGTTACAAAAGCGTACTTGATGGGAAGACATTTGATACCGACCTACAAGCTTGGCATGAACATCGACGCACTACCAAGTCATGTTTTTTAATTAGGTTTCAAAATACGGTCAAGGACCTTAAACATGGTGCATTCATCTTGTCGGTTATGTAGGTTGTGCTAACATTGCTAACAATTCTAAATTACTTACAAGATAGTGTAGATGTTAGCAAATCTCGCAAATATGTCGCAAAATTTTATCACGTATCTACTGTAGAAGTATATTTCTTCATCCTAAAAGATTTTCAATTCCATTTACTAAAATCATGGCATATTGATAATAAAATTATGTGGTCGTATCTCTCTCATAAATATGTAGTTTCTATACAATAACACAAGCGACTGGCCGAAATCCTAGTGAACCGGAACACACTAAATACGTTTGAACATAGTACGTTAGTGATAGAATTCGATAGGTTACAATATGGCTACTCTAACCAAAATGAGTACATTTGCAATATAAGAACTAATTTCACAGACGACGGTCATAGCAAGCAAATTTACTGCGTGGGTTGGGCGCATTGTTTGCCTCTCCCGTAAACGGGCTACAGTACATACCAATGTAGCATGTACTCGTACGTCACATTTATGTGCCGCGGCGCTGGATTTTAAGGGCGACGGCATGAACTATGACCTCCATTCCAAGCTATTGTCATGCTAATGATAGCCAGTCTGAAGTTACGAATCAATTGTGGCGAAAATCAGACAAATAATTGAACAAAAGTAAGTATTGATTAGAAAGTAACTACAAGAGCATCATTTTAATGGAAATTTATACGGGTACTTATAGATTCCTTATGGTTATCGTCGTATTTTACATTGTTATTGTTCCTATTTACAGAAATTGTAGACTATGTAGCCGGAGTAATCTGGAGAATAACAAAGAGTGCCAGGAGCGCAAAAGAGTTTCAATTGTTAATACTTAGTCGCTCTTGACGGTCATACGTTTTCATCGTTATCTCTGTCAATATGAGACAGTGTCGACCACCGTGCAGCAAGAAACAAACCCTAAGCAAATTTTATGTTTACATGAAGTATCTTAAGATTTTGTTTACTGTTCATTGTAATATGAGGTTGATGTCAGCTTATCTATTTTGAAGTAGACGTACTTGTAATCCATTTCCTGAACAGATACGGCAAAATCCTAACTTGTAGAGCTTCCTTCCGTGCCTTTTATTAAACTCAATGCACCGAACGGATAAGGCAATTAGGGAAGTCGTATTATCTTGTTCAAATTATGTTTTTTATTATTAATATTCTATAAATAAAATATTTAAAATTAATTATAGCTAAAAGCTTTCGCGTTTATTTGTTTTCTAGAGCATTGTCAGTCATTTTGAACAAAACGTTATTTAAAATCCCATGTACTACTGTTAGTTTGAGATATTGTCGCCATAGTATTTGTTAGTTTGAGAAGTCTTTCTGGTCGAAGTTTAGCTAAAGATAGCAAACAGTATACAATACAATGACTGTACACATCATTTTGAGTAACCGTAGCAATCCCCTGTCAAGGTCAGCAGCAGTTTTAAGTGATGCAACAGTCGTTTAACGGGTTTTGTATTAACGCACGTATTTCATTGACAAATGGCTCCATTAATTCAACAATAATCGAATTTTAATCCTTTGTTTTCATATTTTTAACCTGAACTAATTAATTAGCGGGATAACACTAAGTTATGACTATTTTTTAAGTGTCTTTTTATGATATTTCATTACAGTTACGATACTTTAAAGACATTTGTAATTAGGTCGCACGATTAACTAAAATTCTATAAACTTTAATTGGATTCATTTTATAATATTTAAAGTGAAAAAAAAATTTTCAGTTTATAAAAGATTGTCGATGAACTCATCGAACCTGTTTGTTACAAAGTAATACTCTTGTCTACATTAAGCATCAAGTCTTAGACGGATTGTAATAGAAAATTAACGTTTTATAGCATGTGGATAGCTTTCGATTGGATGGAATGGTCCATATTATTGTATAGCCAGTCCGGCAAAATTACAGCAGCAACTTAGAAAGCACTGTCACTATATAGACGCCAATACGTTGTAAAAAATTTAAGAACTTACTGGACTTGGTAGTTAGGCGATATCAAAACACATTCATAACATACTAGGATTGTTTTATTAATTTACCAGTCAGATACTTAAATATTCTCGAATTTCACTATATTTGTGTAAGCTACAATTAGATTTTTGGAAATGGTACTTTATTTCCATGATTTCAATCTATAAAAACTACCTATACCTGCTTTGCTGTCTAATAGGGGCAGGCAATAACAGTTACATCTATCAGTTTTGAGAGTGTAGTTAAATATTGTAACAGCACCAAATTATATTTCTTATTAAATGTTACAAATTATATTACATTTGAGGGCTTTAGTAGATGAAGCCCTCAAAATGCCTCAAAAAATCTTGGAAGAAATAATCATGCAATAATCAAATAAATGCTTTTGTTTCTATTAATGTACAAACTTTCTTAACTAATATAAACACTTTAAGGATTTAAAATTTCTCCTATTTTCAAATTTTGCCAACGTTAGTCTGCACAACACGCAATACATCAAAGTACAATAATGTTAAAAATCTAATAAAATCTAAATTGTATAAGAATACATTTCTATTGTCGCTACATAGGCCGTCGTAGTGTGGGTCACCATACTGCATAGTCTGCATTCGTAATGAGTATGGTGACCACCATTCTTGGATTCTATTCATACTTTACATCAGGCAGAATAGAGTCACTTTGGTAGGCCTTGAATAAAAAAATATAGAACATACTTATATCACGATTTCTTTCCGTTTTCCGTAGTTGCTTATTGACCACACTCTAGTAAGTTCGTTGTCTTGAACAGAAGCGGACGATAATAATTAACCACGTATTAGCTATATTTTTTTGGATATGCCTTCCGACAATTGATAATTTGTGTTTCCGATGTCGAATTTTAGGTTAAATGCCGGGTAAAAATTCGAAATATTACTGCTAATGATATATTCTAGGTTGTAACTTACTGATTGACAGATGTTCTTTCGACTTGTTGCTATTTTGTTTGTAATCTTTCTCCTCAATCGTGCCTATTACACAGCAGTTAAAAGACTAGCTCATATCTAAGATTCTGAGTGACAATCTTTGGTTGAAAATTATATTATATAACATAACGCCTCATTTACATAAATTATTGTTTAGAACAAAAAAATATAAAAGTAAAATTTTAGTCGAATTTAACAATTGTAGTACAACTGTTCAGAGTTGTATAGTTATTTAATTTAGAATTGTCTGTCTATTATCTATTTCGTATTGACATATTACGTATCACTTTTATTTAAACGTAACTTCAACTGAAACTGAAAAAGCAGATACCTGTAAGTTCAAGTTATTTTACGTACGTTTTACGAGTTCGTTGTCTTTGTTATAAATACTATTTTCAGTTCGGATGTGTCGATAAAACATTAAAGACTATGTTAACACTGAAGCTCGTAAAAGGAACATATTATATGCAACTACTGCCAAATAATAACTATATTTATACGCAAATAACATGTACCAAAATGAACTCTAGATAGTAAGACATAAAATAGCAATTTGCTTATTAAAAGGAAGGTTATTCACTAGGCTATTTAGCTTATTGAACAAATAAATAATGTGGGGTACTATCAAGAGATCCCTGGCCAGTCTCCATATGAATTAACCTCAATTGACAGTGTCGAGAAGGCGCTTCGCTGATTGAAGACAGCGAACCGTACCGCAGTGAGAGCAGCTTTCTGTATTCCATCGATTTGAATATATAATGTCACATTTGCAACTTAACCTTCTCTTAGCTCTGAATTTTAACAAACATATTTAGATAATCGTTACAGGTATAAATAAGTGTAGTAAGTGACTCATGGTTTAAACGCTAGGCTAAGTACTCATATTTGATACCTTATCAATCACAATCTTCAATGGTATTTTCGTCATTATCATTTCAACAAAAGATTAAAACAATGTAGGTATATGTTTTACTTTGTCAACGCATATGGTTGAGGAAATAGAAAGTAAAGTTGCATTAAAATGAAACATCAACATGTTCTGCTAGTGTCCACACTATCGTGTGATTTTCACAGTTTATGGAATGTATGGATGCTTGTAAATACCTAAACAAAAAAAAAGAACTTTATGTTTTAAATTACTTTTAGTTTTATTCTACGTAGAACAACATCCTTATCGGAGAGGTATTCAGTTGATATGCTATGTAGAACAAAGCAAAAGAGACAGAAGTGTTTACCTAGATTGCTTTAGATTACAAAGGGATGCTGTTAGCGATAGCGGACGTATTACGTAAATAGGACAAGCTCACTCTTGTGGTCATGTGACTTCACAAATGGTTTCCAGCCGCATAGTCATTAACATAAAAGGTGTAATACATAATATACAATATGGATTTATCGCACCTATAAAAGGTTTAAAACTAACAACGTTGCAAGATTAAAACTTTCACATCAGAACAAAAGTTTTAGTGTGACAATTATCAACACTGAGTAGTATTATATTAGTAATATTACAGTAGGGAGTAATAGGTATACAAGAATTATAAGTTAAGTACTATTATATAAGCAGTTGCATTTATCAACAAACCAAAGGTTATTTGATTACCATCCATTTTTACATTTATGTGTACCGTAGGAACTTTAATATGTTATACAAACTAGAAATAAAGAAACTAAGCATTTCAACGGTAAATAAAGCATTTTATAGGATATTAAAAATATCTATAATTTCAAACTTTGAAAGAAAGGATTTTGAAGTTCTTAACCTTTAGGTTAAAAAGAAGGCAGGAAAGGCTGCAAGTTGTAATAGCTCGGTAAAACACATCAAACCAGATTGATATCAAACGGTTTGCCCTAAATAAAACCAGATACGCCTGTAAACAAACTCTCAGTTCCCGTTTGATGTTATTTTTTATCGTAAGCTGCGACAGGCACAACTTTTTCTGATTGACAATGGTCATTTCAATTAATATTTAATTTATACTCTTTTTATACAAATAAAATTCTTTTGGTCTAGTTATAATCGTATTTGAAATGTAACATACGTGTAATAAAAAAAATCAACCGACTCATTAGGTACGTGAGTATAGTAAAATGACTGACTGTTCTTAGTTGGTACTGTCCAAGGACAAGTTGGTACCAAATAGACGTAAACAAAATCATCAAAGGGATATTGTTCGCGCCAAGCAGGATCTCAATAGAGGCCTTTCTTACTAACGCCTGTGTAAAAAAGGGCACGTAGTTACCTGCTCTTTGAAATGTTTTGGTCGTAGAAACTTTAAGTGTAATATGAATTCAATATTTTGTTGAATCAATTAGAAAGAATTCTAATGTAAAGGTTCGTTAATTAATAACTGACAGGATTTTATAATCATGTCATAAAAGTTCCAATACCAAATCAGCCGTCAATGATGCCCAATATATTGATAAGTCATTGTCTATAAAGTAAGTAATGACTCTTATAACACAACTACTAACATGTGTTTAAGAACCAAATATGAGAAACCGACAGAAAAGTTACACCCGGATGTCTTGGTAACAAAACAACAAATGATAATCAAACGTGTTTCGCTCATATGGAGTTCAAAAGATGACTTAAAACACAACGTTCTAGTAAAAGTAAGTACCAAATCTCGAATAGAATACACGAAAACTAACAAACATTAAACACTTTTTCACACATATCACAGTAGTGTTCACAACGTATGGCAAAAGTTTGTTTATAGAGCCCGTGGTAAATTCAACGTGCACAATGCCGGTAAGGCAACCCGCGTGCGTCCGCCCTCCGACGAGGCTCACTCCACACTGGTTTGAATTGACTGATGGTACCGTGTTGGTGACCGAGTGCATTGAATAAAACTGAGTCACGGAACCCAAGAAACCCGGATTACTGATCAAACCAGTAACACACGGTCTATTGATTGCAGACAGGATGGGGATGGGGAACTGCATTTAGGGTGAGTAACAACCACGCTAATTGTTACAGTAACTATTAAGTTGATTTACTTTATCGACGTGATATATGAGTTTATTCCAGTGATTATAATTTATTAACAAATGTAGTAGGTACAAACATATTTTACATTGATATAGTCACTGATTAAAGCTAATGTGATAAAATTTTTATCTACATTTAGTGGAGATAACATTAATAAAGATACCCAGAACTAAAGAGGCGGGTCGCGTCCATTATCTACAGTACGCGAGACGCTTGTTGCGCAAGTACGGCAGGCAGTCCTGAGAATTTATTGGGCACGGGCTAGAGTTACACTTGATAACGGCTCTGGGCACACGAGGTGTGTATCCCAAAGATGATTTAACTTAGTAAGGTAAACAATATACAGTATAGTACTATTATTTAAGCATAAAACCGCTATGACATAAAAAATTAAACGTAAATTGTCAACCAAGTAAGGCGCGTTTTAATGTTGAAAAAAACTTTTAATGGCCTTAGAGGAAAAATAGAAAGATAACAATATTACTATAAACTCTTGGTACAGTTTCTCAATGCAGATTATATAAAGTTATAATAAAAGGCGTCGTTCGTATATCTGAACAGAAAAACGGAACTCTTATAAGATCACTAGTGCATCTGCCTATCAGTATGTCACAACTAATTGGTTCCGAACCGACCGGATTGATTATTTTGAGATGTAAGAACATCAAACTTAAAATTGCGATTAATCGTACTTGACCCGTATCTACATAAATCAACTCGCAATTGTTGTAGTTGATAAATAATAAGATTTTCTTAAAATCTTCAAAGTTAAAGTAAAAAATTGGTCACATCATAGTTATAAAAATTTTAGTCCTTAAAATAGTTATTTCTTTTTTCTTAAATGTCTAGGTACGCATCTTTCACGGGAAGGAGATAAATCCACATAAAGATATTGTCAAGAGATCAAAAAATTGTAGCCATTACTGAAAGACTACGAAATTTAAGAGAAGTAAGCTAAGTAGCTGAAAAGTAGTACAAATTGTAATTTATTAATTCACATTTTCACTGCATATAAAAGTTGAACATGTATACTTCGTTATAGGATGCATCGTAGCAATGGTGGATATATTTAACATTACTCCAAATGTTATTTATTAATTCGGACTGACAAAGTTTAGATGTTTAGTCGCATTAAGTAGAGGAAACATTTTAAGAATATTATTAGCTCATTTAAGCGAAGGTGGACAAGTGACAATACTTGTTCAGGGACACGTCAAATAACACTAGTTCGTACCAGGCATTGACATTTTAAATAAGACGTTATGTAAATAAGTTAATTACCCTTTTCCTCTCATATCCACAATTATAATTGCTTTAATTAAAAAGTTTTTAATTTAAAAGTATCGTTAACAATTATTTAATTTCTTTGCCATGAAAGTGTAATGGTAATTAGGCTTTGAGTGGCTAGTAATAATTTACTAATAGTAGGCTGAATAATATGAAAAGACAGTGTAAATAATCTATCTCTTAGGATTATCTCCATTTTATTGTAGTTCTTTATCCAAAAGGTCTTAACAGAACTCTATACCTAAGCCGTCGCTATCTGTCTGCCTGTTAAGAGGGCAGTAGGTACCTCATGTATTGAATTTTAGTAGTTCACAAATTATGTATATTGCAATTGTAATAAAATTATAGTATATAGTAACAATAAAAATGTAATACAATTAGGGAAACAAAAGTATCTATGCAACATTAATATCGACATTACAATTTTTCAATCTTCGTACTCTATTTATTTAATATATTTGCTTGTATTGAGATTTTATCAGAAACAAAGTACAATTATAATTCGTATCACATATTAGTTTGTAATTGGTAAAAATAGGCGATGAATACCAACTAACACTTCATAAAGCAATGAAAATATAAGTAATTCGCTACTTTAGTTCCCCGTTCGATCCATCTGTACGAAAAGACAACATTAGAAAGAAACATTCTGAATGACACAATACCGTACTGTCACCATAATGTTTTTGTTTGTGTGGTTCAAAGTCAATGAGGTGGCATTGAGACGTGCAGTGTGTCTCCTTAATATAAAACAATCACAACAAACTACACAATAGAAAGACAAGAAGGATGCATGTCTACGTCTTGAATTATGTATATCGGTAGTAGTTGACGAGTAAATTAGCAACAAAAAATTACTACAATACATCCATTGAAAACTGCGCTTTTTCTTTGTCGCGACACATTGATTAGCTATAAACATGTTAATGAGGAATTTTACAGGTACGTGAGTGAATTTTCGAGCAAAACTTCATTCATTAGTCAAATTTAAATTTTATTCTCAAAATCAATGTGATAAATATGTACATAAAATATTGCTCTAATATATCTTACAAAAAAGGATCCTATGATATCGCGATATAGCACTTCGTTCAATAGGTCCCGGGACTAGCGTAGAGATGGCGCTAATAATGCCATTTACATACCACAGTTCAAAAATACCAACCTTCAGATATGATTTGTCAAAATTTGATATAATTCGAACTATAACGAAAAAAGCTATAGTGGTTAAAGTGACACTACTTTGCAATCGTGAAAAAATGAACCATAACGAGTTTTGTGTGTTGGAAAACGTTATCCGTACTCTACTCCGTCGAAAACAACCATTTATCGGTAGTATGCCGACTTTAAACGCGGTCGTGCTGATACAAATGATGCGGAACGTTCGGGTCGGCCAAATGAAGCAGTAATTCCCAAAAACACCAAGCAAGTATTAAAAATCGTGATGGGTGACCGCAAAATGAAAGTGCGCGAGATAGCTAAGATGGTGAACATATCTACTGGTAGTGCATTTACTATTTTGCACCAAAAATTGGCTATAAAAAAGGTTTTTCCAAATGGGTGCCGCGTTTGCTCACAATGGAACAAAAGCAACAACGT
Organism: Hypercompe scribonia; assembly: GCA_949316085.1. Lineage (NCBI taxonomy): Eukaryota > Metazoa > Arthropoda > Insecta > Lepidoptera > Erebidae > Hypercompe > Hypercompe scribonia. The sequence goes on along the minus strand of OX438969.1, from coordinate 16,127,829 downwards.
ATCAATGATTCGGAGAGCTGTTTGGCACTGTTTACTCGCAATAAACAGGATTTTTTGCGTCGATATGAGACAGTGGACGAAACATGGATTCAGCATTTCACTCCGGAGTCAAGTCGGTAGTCAGCTAAATGGCGTACGCCCGGTGAAAGCCGCCCGAAGCATCCAAAAATACAACAGTCGGCCGGCAAAGTGATGGCGTCCATATTCTGGGATGCGAATGGTATAATTTTTATTGACTACCTCGAAAAATGAAAAACCATCAATAGCGACTACTACATGGTGTTATTGGATCGTTTGAAGGCCGAAATAGCAAAAAACGCCCACACATGAAGAAGAAGAACGTCATCTTTCATCAAGACAACGCACCGTGCCACAAGTTAATCAAAACGCTGATCTAATTCAACGAATTAAGTTTCCAACTGCTTCCTCATCCTCCGTACTCGCCGGATCTGGCCCCCAGTGACTACTGGCTCTTTGCAGATCTCAAAAAGATGCTCCAGGGAAAAAGATTTGACTCAAATGAGGAGGTGATCGCTGCTACTGAGGCTCATTTTAAGTCAAAAGACAAATCGTCCTACAAACATGGCATTGAAAAGTTAGAGCGTTGGAATGATTGTATTATACTTGAAAGAGATTATGTTGATGAATAATAAAGAATTTTGCCGATAAAATATTGTTTTCACAGTTAGTCCCGGGACTTATTTAACGATATGTTATAGACAATTATTTTTGTTTTAGCTTTTTAGCGATGTATTTTAGCATATTTTCAAAGAATTTTAGCAACTTACAAATTTTAGATAAATCATAATTGTAGTGAATTTTTTTTATAATTATAGCTGCATTAGTATACGCGTGGTTAAGAATAGTAAGAGCTTCAATTGATAGAGATGGATAATCGTATATGCTTAACATTACTTTCATATTTATTTATAAATCAATTATTCATTATTAGAACTTCTTCCCAGATTGACTTTATGGAACAGAGATTATTATCGATTCAATTCGCATGTAAAAGTACATTTGATTGCTATGAAACGCATGAACAATAAAACGAACTTAGGACAACAGTAGCAACTCATTTCGTTTTAGACTCTACGATCAAACTTTTAAGGTCTGTATAGATACTGGACTTATTTATGGTGTTGTTCTTAATTTTTCAGTAAAGCTACTTTCTCCAATTGCAAACTCAAACATACTATATACAAAACGTAAGTTATAATCCTGTAGCACTACAATCGATTTATTTTTTTCCAAGTTCAACGTTGTTTATCAATAATTATTGATAAACAACGTTGCTAGCTAATTATAATTAGCTAGCATTTATAAAAGCTTCGACATATCAGCACAAGTTACATGAAATCTACAAATTTGACTTAAAATATGAATCTCTTTTAAAGAAATAATTTATGACTGAATTGTTACGTACAATCGTGAATCGTGAATCTAGTAAAATTGACATTTTACAAACGCAATTACCACAAAACTAACAAACGTGTGGGAATGACATCACTCAACGCTAAAGCACGTGGTCAACACAAGGTAGTACAGCCAATGATACTAGAGAGTAGAGAGGTTAGCAACAATTGTAGAAGAAAAATGTCGCGGTACACTTACATTTAACTAAGGAGGCTGTACAGTTTATATGCATTAATAGGATAGAAACAGTAGTATCTTTAAATGAAAGATTGTCGTTATATAGGGTGGTCCAATAATTCGTTAACATTTGAATCTAACATCTCGCGCAAACATGTTACGGGAGTTCTTGGGACCGATACTACTGGAATTTGCTGGTTACAGTCGTAACACAACAAGATGGAGCAACTTGACACACATCCAATGAGTCCCTGCCGATGGTCAAAGACATGTTTCCGGAAAAGGTGATTTCCAAATAGGGCAACATTCCGTTTCCACCCAGAAGTTCACATCTATCCCCATCTTTTTATGGGGTTATTTAAAGAATCGTGTCTACATCAATAAACCAAATACACTACGTAAACTAAAAGAAAAATCAGCGAAAAGACTTCGGCGATCTCGCTGTCTCTTTGCTGACGAGTATTCGAAAATTTTAGCGCTCGCTTAGAAGAGTTCAAACGTCAAAACGGTGGTCATATAGACAATCTAATATTTAAAAAAATAAATTCCAATTAATTAGCTTTCTTGTAAATAATCATTTTTTACAATATATCAAATGATTGTTTTATATGATTTTTTCAAATGTTAACTAATTCATGGCCCACTCTATATTTGTATATATATAATCATAATTAATTTATTGAATCAATATAACTCATAGTATTGTGTTAATTGAATAATTAACAATTTAATTTACATCTATATTAGGAAAACAAATGATTATACTACACTTGCAGCAGAAAGTTGGTAGCACCGATTCACGATCGGCTAGAGATCATTTAGGATGCTGTTGGCGCTGCCCCGCACCTGTGCACCGACGATACGCACCTTTTACGCTTTACAGTATAAAAATAGACAACATGGGCTTTAGTAAACATCCCTAAAGCGCTATAAAAACCGTAGCAAGCTCATCAAAATCCTACACCTTTTACTACAGAAACCACCAGAGCGCGTTGTTATGCTGACTTTAACCTCACTCGAACAGCGTGCAAACTTGTGAGCTATCATATTGACACGTACAGACCTTCGCTCCCGTTCGATATCATTATCATAGCTGAGGTCAGCAGTCAGATTATGCCCTAAGTATTTAAATTGACTTACTCTCTATATAGGAACATCGTTTAGTTTAATGGTGGGCATCAGGTACACCACTGCCGCCGGCCTCAAAGACTATAATTCCACTCTTTTATGCATTGTACACAAGTCCACGCTACAATACATATTTTCCAGAAATCCCCAAAAAGGCGACGCCCTTAGCATTTAAGCACACACCATGCATGTAGCAACCCATGTTGGTGCTGATAAGCTCCTTAATCAGCTCATTTAGGTACAGGTAAAAGAGCGTGGGCGGCAGCAGCCCTCCTTGTCTCACTCCGAACTCCAATCCATGTGCATCAAATCTGACTCCCACTTGGTACAATTGATCTGGTTTCCACAATAGAACTTTCTGCAGGTAATTTTGCATCATACAGCTTTTTCCATAGAGTTTCATATGATACCAGGTCAAAAGCCGATCCGCACAGGTACCAGCATTCCCAAAGTTTCGGCAGATAGATATGCATGACTCATGCACAACGCAAACAATGTCGACAGTGTCCCGGACAGATATAGGTACACAGAGGTGCTGGATGCTGAGGCCATCATGTCCGTGTGACTGTCCTTAAGGTATTCACGATAGAGTTCTTTCAATAGCCTTGGCAGTGAACCTTATTTTCAGCTCCATTTTAACCTCAACGAGGCCACATGACGGCGGATCCCAAGAATGGTTTTATACTGAAGTGACTCATAAAGATATTTGCAATATCTCTTGAATCACTTGCTTCATCGATGCACACAGGGAGCCCCAGTCTTACATTTAACTTACTTGTGGCTTTCCAAAATGACTTAAAATCTTATACCGAGTAATGTAAAGCAACTATATCTATTTTAATGTGCTTTCATTATTTTGACACCACTTCAATCTGAATTTAAATATTCTTCTGGTATCACACATCTTATATATTTCACCGGCAGTTGGTTTACTATACCACACCCAAATCACAATTTTTTGCATAATCTTTCTCTGTGCACCGCTTACATTCCAGCTAACTTCTCTAAACTTTTCGTTATACTTTTTTCATCACATATAGCTGATGATTAGCTCAGAGCTACAACAATATCATGATATATTTGATTAATGATAAGCCTATGATCTTATATCAAAGCCAGGCCTATGCGTAGAACATATTTGTATTTTAAGATTATACATTCTTATCATTGTTAAAGATTGGTGTATACCTATAGCAATAAAGCAAGTGACTAATTCGTCTTTGACTTAAACGTCTTGAGATCCTAGATAACTGCGGTGGCAGCTGGCGTTTGGCACACATTCTTAACGCCCGATATGGATAGAAACGGACGCACCGGGCGGGTGTCACGGTTCTTAGACCTCTGATATTATTTACGGACCCCTGACATGTAACTTTTCATCGTAATTTCTCGATTGTATAATAATAATTGATTTTATTTTTAGACACACAGTCCATAAAAAATTTAAACACAGGTTTATAAACTTATATAAAAATCATAAACACATTTTTTTGAATATTCTATTAAAAATTTATATGTAACATTCTTAACAAAATTCATCAATGTCTCCTTATTTGATAAATAGCTAGGAATAGAATGAAAGTATAAACGTGAAGTTAGGGAATCTGCAGTTAACCACAATCCTAGTTATGTAAACTGACGACCACAAAATTGGATAGCTATATATTACACTGTGTCTGACTGTACAAAATAACGATGCCAGCCAAGCATCACTGAGCATATCATTACTCAGATAACTTTACTAGGTATTTTGTTTACGAAGGCACATAATCGTTATCATATTTCAATACAGTAGGCGTTAGTAGGCAACGCATGTTGATCGACTCGACAGCTTGTGTTTGAGGTGACAAAAACAATAGGAATCACGTTACATTGACCGGTGGTTTCAAGTTCAGGTAAAAAAAAACGTGAAAATTTGTACCCACAGACCACATCTAAAAGGTAAAAATTACAGACGTTCCAAATTTTGTCTGAAGAGCAAACAAATTAAAAGGGAATGGAGTATTTCGAATATAATGTACTAGTCTCCGGTCTTTAATCGTTCACCGATCACAACAGATCATGACTACTAACGTGACAATGTAGCTATCAGTAATAATAAGTAGGTTAATTTTTTCTTAAAATTCCCAGAAGCAGCTCGCATGACTACTGCACTGCTTCAAGTACAAACAATCGTATCGTGCCAAAAGATTAGATAGTGAAAGGGTCATGCCCTTTGGTATGATTGCTTTTTAAAATAATTATCAGGTTATGTTCTTTTCATTTAGTTAATGTATCTAACCACAACAAATGTAACACATTTTTTCTCACAGGTATGAACAAATATATTATAAAACACAATAGAGCTAGAAAACCGACTACCTTATGTCTCCAGTGTCAGTATATGTATATTAGGGTGTCCCTTATATGACAAAAAAAAATTTTTTTTCGAATTTCGAAATGCATACCCTCTATAATTTTTACTAATGCTATAAGATACTTAAATATAAAATTTTATCAATCTAGCATAATTGCAACCAGTGCCGACCGAGCTTCAAAGTTTAGTAAAAAACGTGTTTTGTCCTAAAATTTCAGTCTGCTATAATTTCACTATAAATGCAATGAATTAAGTGAATAAAATTAAATAATAAATTAGATGAACATTAATCTTTAATTAAAAACATAAAGAAATAAGTATCATTCAGGGTAACTTCTTTTTAGAGTAGTTTTTTTACAGTCTGGATACAATTTTAGATGTTCCTGGACACAGCGCAACAAGAACTGTTTTTGTTCTTCTTCAGCCGTGATAAGTCCGTTAAAATCTTGCATTAATTTAACAGCCCTTTCAGCAGTATCATTTACAACTCTCAAATAACTTATTCTTCTTTTAGCCTCCAGAAAAGCAGCATTGTTATTCCAAGAAGATACATCTTCCTTTAGAAAACTGTCGTCGATCTGCAGTCGTGATAAAAATTGTTTGCTCTTTTCCGATACGAAATCATCCAGTGCTTTGTCTAAAAAAAAAGAAAATAAGTTAAATAACAAATAAAAATCAACAACAATTTTGAAAATAAATAAATAAGTATTGGACATTGAAATTGAAATCCAACAAAAAGTCAATTTAACTTACCAAACAACTTTTGAGTCAGTTCTTCCTTCGACGGGTCATAGCGTTTCCTAAAATCCGAGATTTTGTCCCTGTTGAAGTTGGCAATCATCTTCTTCTTAGTTTGGTTGTCAACTTCATCATCAAATAGTGATAGAATGACTGTCTCTTCACATAAATACCACAAGTGATGGCTGAACTTGCTTATAGAAGCTTTAGAAATTGTTGCGTCAACTTTTTCATACTCTTTTAACATCTTCAAGAAGCGCAAATCTTGATTAGGTCGCTTGCTGCTTGCCGCTTGCCGCTTGCTGTTGCTTTGGTCGCCACTGTACATTCGAGCCAAGGTTTAACATACAATATTACGAGAAATAAGCAAACATCTTGTAGAGCCTTTTTGTCCTTCGCAGTTACTCTGCATTGTGACTGAAGTAAACATATTTTTAAAGAATAGATCGCTCTCGCCATCCAGCGTGCCTGATGTATAGCTCCGGAGGGCCTTAGTTTTAATTTTTCCTCTGTGTCTCCTCCTAAAAATATTACGCACAGTTCGACCAATTCGCGGTAATCATCTCTTACAAAACATTTATCTAATTCTGCCTTATAAAATAGTAACAACGCTTGAATGTCTGTCTCGGCAACCCGTGCTTTTACGAAATTAAGAGATGGTTCAATTTTAGTACAATCAATGTTTTTCCAATTTTCTTGGAACTTTTTGAACATCGGAATATCTGGGCTACTAGTAATTTGCTTAATCTTGGTTTCAGAGATAGCTTTTAGGACCAATTCATAAACATGATGACGACAGGCGAAAAGCAACAATTCTCTTCCTAAAGTTTGCTCCAAAATAGCACAAGCTCCATTGAAACGGCCCATATTGGAAGCTGTTGTGTCGCAGCACATTATTTGCACTTTATCATAAAGGTTCCAGTCAAAGAGAGCTGCTGATACAGCCTTCGCTTGATGTTTTCCAGAAGAACTTTCTAGTTTCGGCACTGCAAGAAGCTGCTCTCTATCGTCAAATGAAGCTATAACTGGCAAGCGTTCTTCTTTTGAACTCCGTACATCCAACCCCGGTAATAGTTTTCCATCCCAATGGACTGTGACTATGTCGGGTACATTGTTTTGGAAGTTAGATTTTATTGCTTCTGCTCTTGATTTTCTAGTTTCAGTATGAATTCGCTGAATCGAGGATTTGTTAATACAGAAATCATCGCTGCTCAGACCAAGCGCTTCTACCACCGCATTAAGAATGTAAACGGTATCTCTAATGCTTAACTGGCATCGATCTAAAGCTGCAACTAGTTTAGGTGTTATAAGATTCTTTCTACCTCTTTTTGAACTTTGTTCATGGCAGGGAACGTCCGGCAAGCTGAGTTCAGAATTCAAGATCTGTTCTTCGTCTGAATCTTCTACACTGTCTAAGTTATTTGTGGTGGAAGTAGATGCAACAGCTAGTGATTCTCTTTGTCTTACAATCCTTTCCTCTTCTTCCAATCGTCGTTGTCTAGATCTTTGTTTTTTTCCCGCCAATTTTTTATCTACACCACCTAAGCATCCTGGTCGACCTGGCTCTCTCTGTTTCATTAAAAATAATTTATCTTCCTCTATTTTCATTCTCTCAAAAGCATCAGCATGTGCAATATCAAACAAATTATCAAGATTAATTATAAAATTGTTCTCACGACTCTTAAACGTAATCTGAGTTTTCTTACAATTTTTTTGCAACTCTCTCCAAACATGATATAAATCAATAAGTTTCTTCACGCAGTTAGTAAATGCCCTTGTTGGAATTCTTGCTTTTTCCCAATATATGATGCACTCCCTAATCACAAGATTTGCACTTTCACTAACAGTCAATTTAACCTCACGAATATTGTAAAATAGGACTGAGAGAACTTGTCGATTAGATGGTAATTTTGCACCATTTATTTGGTAGCTAGTCAATCCGATAAGAAAATTATTTTGTTTATCACTCCGTAATTCCACCGACATGTTTACGCACTAAACAATGAAGCACTAATAGTCTCAAAAATCACGTACGAAATGGCAAATAAAACATGTCGTAACAGGTCACTGGGCAGTACTTAAGCAACTTGTATCGACAAGTTTAAATAGCAAGTCGGCACGGGTTATCGTTTATATATCGAACTAATAGTTTTTTCTAGACAATATAGGGTTATTACGAAACTTTTAAGAAGGTATGCGTAAAAAATATCGAACTTGAAATTTAAGGGACACCCTAATGTATATATATAATGTATTGAAGTATATATATATATATATATATATATATATATATATATATGTATATATATATATATATATATATATATATATATGTATATATATATATATATATATATATATATATATGTATATATGTCATATATTCATATATACTTAGTCTGGCCATAAATACTGTTACACTTAATTATAAAAAAATATTACATTTGAATTTCGAATCTGTCATTTTTATACGATTGTTCATTGTGTTTTCTCATTTTGGCGCCAATACATTGTAAAATATTTTGCGATATTAAAATGGTGTGGGGTGATAAAGAGAACCGAATCGCTGTGATAGCATTACACAAAGTAGGTATGGAGCCAAATGCAATTTTTAAAACTCTCCATACACTTGGTATTAGTAAAATGTTTGTGTACCGGGCTATTAATAGGTACAATGAGACCTCCTCTGTTTGTGACAGAAAAAGATCTGGCCGTCCACGTAGTGTTCGTACGAAAAAGGTGGTCAAAGCAGTAAGGGAAAGAATTCGAAGAAATCCTGTCCGAAAGCAAAAGATTTTATCTCGGGAAATGAAGATAGCACCTAGAACCATGTCGCGTATTTTAAAAGATGACTTAGGACTTGCAGCCTATAAGAGACGCACTGGCCATTTCTTAACTGATAATTTAAAGAAGAATAGGGTGGTAAAATCGAAACAACTACTGAAGCGGTACGCAAAGGGAGGTCACAGAAAAATTTTGTTTACGGATGAGAAAATTTTTACAATTGAGCAACATTTTAACAAACAAAATGACCGTATTTATGCTCAAAGCTCTAAGGAAGCTTCCCAATTAGTCGACAGAGTGCAACGTGGACATTATCCGACTTCAGTGATGGTTTGGTGGGGTGTTAGCTATGAAGGAGTGACTGAGCCATATTTTTGTGAAAAAGGTATCAAAACATCGGCACAAGTGTATCAAGATACCATTCTTGAGAAGGTAGTTAAGCCCCTTAACATCACCATGTTCAATAACCAAGTATGGTCCTTCCAGCAAGACTCGGCGCCGGGTCATAAAGCTCGGTCCACGCAGTCTTGGTTGGAATCGAACGTTTCGGACTTCATCAGAGCTGAAGACTGGCCGTCGTCTAGTCCCGATCTTAATCCGCTGGATTATGATTTGTGGTCAGTTTTAGAGAGTACAGCTTGCTCTAAACGCCATGATAATTTGGAGTCCCTAAAACAATCTATACGATTGGCAGTGAAGAATTTTCCCATGGAAAGAGTGCGTGCTTCTATTGATAACTGGCCTCATCGTTTAAAGGACTGTATTGCAGCCAATGGAGACCACTTCGAATAAGCTTTTTATATTTTTAATTGTTTTATATTTATGTATTAAACTGACACACTGTAAAAGTAATAAATGTTATTTGCAGTTAACAATTTTCTTTTTTCTTTATTACAATATTTATGGCAAGACTAGGTATAACATTCCAAATTTTATTGAAATCGGTGCAGCGGTTCAGCAATTAAATTGTAACAGATAGTTAGTTTCGCATCCTTACTAACATTAATATAATAAATGCGAAAGTGTGTCTCAATTGGTTGACATTTAATTCGTTGAACCAAATAAGATGATATTTATTAAGAATTGGTTCGAATACCGGGAAACGATATAGGATTACGAGTATTTTATCACATTTAATTTTAGTGAGTGAAATTAAATCTATCCTGTGTTCTTTTCCGGGATTTTAACTATCTCTATAGAAATTGCACCTAAATCCATTCAGCGATTTAAGCTTGAAGAGAATACAAATAAAAAGACATACAGTTTCTCATTTATATAACAGGTATATACGTATATAGATAATCGTATATAGATAATGTAGATATTATGTTTAAAGAAATCTTACACTTTTGACTTTTTAAGTGGCAACATTTAGAGAGGCTACATAAATATTTCAATCTGATCGATGAGTCACTGCCAAATCTGAAAACCACTTTGTGGATTTAGGAGTGGTATGACCTGACAAATTCTTAACCACCAGGCTTATGTTGCATTAACAGAATGATAAGAAAATGACAAAATTTGATGCATTTTTAGGTCAAGATTTTTAAACATCATATAAATGAGACCACTCTAAATAATTTAACTATGATAAAGATGACACTTCATGTAGATAAAAAGCACCTAATTTGATAAGGCGAACTACGAGTATATTCACACTATAACATATGAATATGATGCTATTATGATGAAACATAACAAATATGTTAAGGGGTTAGGTGGGTTTCAAAATTTCAAAAAATCGAATTTTATTTTTTTGCTTATCTTATAATTGAATATGTTGAAAATATTCTTTTAAAATTTTAAAACGATCTGAGTCATATTCTAAGAGATATAGCCTTAGGATGTTTACCCATCAGGCTATAACCGAGCGTGACGCAGGTATATGGACGCAGGTATATCGATGCAGCTGCTTAGCTATTGTTAGTTTGTCGTCTTTGTCCCTTGCTTTTCGCTTACCTTTTCTCCTTTCTTTCCCTTTCTATGGTCACATTGAATTAGTTATTTAACCTATTTTAGTACTGGAATTTAGTTGAATGTTGTCAGTCGAACTGCAAGGTTGCTTGAAGTTATAAGTATTCGTTGTGATTTTTATCGAGGTTATCATAAATTTGGATGGATGGGATGGTTTTAAAACTTGGCCGAAATAGCCACGAGTACGCGCGAAAAGAGAATGAAAGCCGCATACTTGCAGCAGAAAAAAAAGCTGACGCTGAGACTCGAGAAGCAAGAGTTCGTCGCAGACAAGAGCAAAAAGATGTTCTGGATATTGCCACTGCAGCAGGCACTTTATTATATAGTGCTGGAATCGATGACTCTATGTAAGTTAAAAAAAAAAACTTTTTTTTTACATGTTATTTGAATGTAAATCTTCAACCGCGTTTTTCTCGAAACTACATTTTTGAAATCGGTAGTCACGATTTCTCGAAAACTTATGAACCGATCTCTTTCAAATTTTGCACACTTCTTCAAAATAACATTATCTCGAGCTTGAACGAAGGATTTTTTTTTTCTATTTCAAGTAATTTTTCAAGGCCATGAAGGGTGCAAATATTACTCAAAATAAGGGTTTTTTGTTTTCAACGCTGCCAAAAATGTAATTTTTGTTTTTTTTCCTTCGTCCAAGCACGAGTTTTAAACATCTACTAACAGAAAATTTTTGATGTTTGCATTTTAGATGAATCTGTCATGAGTTATCCTGACTACGCCGAGAGAACTTTTTTTTGAGGCGTCATAGGAGACGACATGTCCACGCCTTAATTTTTAATATTTTTCAATGAAAATTTCACAAACTACTTATAAAATATGTATCTTTTTTGTGTTAAATTGATGGAATGAAATATTCTGTTGATTAAATAAAAAAAAATCATAAAAATGTACCTATTTTGAGCTTTTAAAACCCACCTAACCCCTTAAGCTGGTACGTTTTAAATGCTTTCTCAAATTAAACTGACGTTATGTTAACGAACATTTTATGGTTATTTAAGAAGTTAATTAATGTGTGGTTAACCTTAGTGTTTTCAGGTTCAACAAAAAAGTTATTTACGAAAATATATTACTGAAAAACGTTATACTTACGTTAGTTGTCAGTTGCGTAGTTAATGTGTGCACTTTATCCTTAGCATCCGCCAGCTCTCTTCTCAACTTCCGCACCTGTACAAAAATTTTATGCTATATTTCGATTCAATTCTATTTTCAGACTTAGTACAGCTGATTTATAAAATCTATTTTTCTAAAATGACATTTTTTTGTGGATTTTACATTAAAGCACTATAATAATTGAAGACTCGAACACATACACCAATATCGTGTACCTCATGCGCCTGCCTCTCTTCAGAACCAGCGCCGGCTGCGAGAGACGAGGCAGTCGACACCAACGACGCTGTTGACCCATGAACTGTGTACGAAAAAGGCAATATTGTTATTTGCTTACCTTATTCCAAGTTAAATCATTTGGGCAATATCGTTTGCTAAAAATATTTATATGGAAGTTTTATAGCATAACAATGTAACAAGCTCTCATTTGTAATTTTTGTTTCAATTATCGCCTAGTACTAGTTATTGTCACCTAGCATTATTCCTTTACGAAGGTTTTTGGAGCCTGCAGTAGTTCAAGTTCATATTCAAATCATAGAAATAGAACCGAAAAGGTAATCAATTCAGATAATTGTTTTAATCGTCGTCTTAAAAATATCAGTGTAATGTTGCCCTGATATAAAATTAATAATATAGAAATCGAATACGATCTCTAGCTATTACATTACTTGAGTCAGCCTTAGACCGCTGCTAGTAAGTTGACCCTTGTCGAAATGTAAAGCGGTTCAAAGACATATTTTAAAATTTTAAAAATTATAACTTCCTGGTGTTCCTTAACATCCTTATTCTTTTTCTATTAAGTGAACCGTTTAATTCGATACTCCAAAAACCTTGTACAAGTATAGTAGTTTAGTTGACTAAGCGTCATGTATCCATTGTCAGATCACTTTGTGAGATCAATTTGACTACGGCCACAGTTTATTTAAATATACGTGTAAAATCTTATCCGATCAATAGTAGACCCAAATATTGCAATTGTCATAATTTTGCCTCCCTAAACTAACAAAAGACTTTTTTAGAAACGATACAAAAAAACATATAAATAAATATAAATTTTCTAATAGTTAGTTCGATTTTACGTAAGTCATATCACATTGTAACAAATACTGAAATATAAAATAAACTTGTTGAAACCGAACCATTGATAATTTACTGTGATCGATTAGACAGATATAATCCTACGCGCCGTAATTTTATCAGAGTGAAAATACTCCTAAATCGTTACAGTGAATTTATGTTACTATTCCATATGTATGTGTGTGATGCAAGCCACATGTTTGTGGTTGCGACATTATAGCCACTACGGTTCTATAGCGGACATCTGCTTCATATAAATAATAGCAATGAACTGGTAATACGAAATCGGATACTCTAATTAAAGTACTAAATAAATATAAGATAGTAATGAGTAGTAATAACCAATAACTTGAAAATTATAAATGGCATCTCTAAGCAAAAATTACTTCTAATTCGAGATTAATACAGTTTACGTTTTTTATTTGTGTTAGTTTCTGATACCTTAAAAATGTAACAAGTCAAACCCCTGACGATGAAACACCAACCTAGCTGAGTCATTGCCAAGAACGGGAATACGGTTGTCAAGCGTACCTTCAACTTAAATTCTTGTTCCTATCATTCATAGTGAAAGAAAATTGAGAAGAATAGAAAGAATTGCGATATACTTACTAAAACAATGTTTTACGAGTCTTCTACAATGATGAGTCGTTATCTTTTGTGTGTATCATGTCTAAGTGAGTCACATTTTATCTTGCTTAAGAGCTATTGTACAATTTTATAGTACTATAAAATTACTCTGATAATGTGTAGAACGTATTCATACAATGTGCATTAAAATGTTTTGGAATTGAAATGATTATACATAAATATCTTACAAAGTAATACTAAACAAAGTTATTACCAAACGATACCAAAACAGTGTTTTCTCTTAATACATAACATAACATCAAAATAAAAACTTTTCACTTGACAAATATACCCACTCCCTGCTGATTCCATTCCAATAAGAAAAAAACCATCTCTGATTTTGATTTGATCGGAGATCACTAAGGATAGCAAATTAAAGATAGGAAAACAGAGTTTGTTACAATTTATCGTAAAGGTAGATGATGTATTGAATTCGAGGAGACGTGTTTAAAAGTTGATCATAACTCACCGTCATCATTTTTCTTCGGATAATGGTGTGAGTGTCTCGGTGTATGCATAACGTTGCCAGGCTGATGTGTTGGGCTCAGCGCTGATCGCGGAGACGGTGATGGTGGCTCGGAGACACCATAGTTGAGACCTAGGATTTAACCTTTTACTATTACGCTCGTTATGATTTAAAATCCATGTTCATAGTAAACAGTTTAAAGTTATAATAATTATTAACATAACGAAAAATAAGAGACTACATGTCGGTTGAAACGTTTTTAAAGAATAATGGAAGTAAGAAAATGAATAATGTAATAATTGAAATTAAAAGTAACAATTATCGATTCTTAACATGAGTGAATTGAGTTCCTGTTATTTTAATAGCAAAATGTTACCCAACTTTATAATTAGACCAATAGCTATTTTTGTTAATAATGTTAACTATTAAGAAAAATAGCGATCGATATCGAATAGTATGATATCGGTAATTTTAATTTTTAATCAATTTTAATTATTAACGTCAATTATTTTGATTTTTAAATTTATTTCATTAAAAATGGATCTAAAATTCGAGAGAAAAATATTTAAAAAAAAATATTTAACTCGGAAAAGAGGTATCATCACACATGATTGCCACAATTTTTTTCCAAAACAAGCATTTTCTACATACATTTCAATGCAATGGAAGATTAGAGGCATATACCACTTTTTACCTCGAAACACTAGTTCACAAATGACATATATCGTCTAATCTGATACTCCAACTATTTTCTATTGTATTGTGGAATGAGACAAGTTACAAATATTTTCTGTATCGTATCAATAAATTATTATAGATGAATGCCAAATTTAGTAGAGCATGGTGACATGCCACTTGTAAGTTATAAATAATATATCATCAGATATTAACATTCTCATTAACAAGTAATAACATTAACAAAGAAGATAATTGAATATCAATTCTTTTCTTTGTTCTTTCTTTTCTTCGTAGCTTCTTTGATACCCAGAAGCGGGGTATATATATCGGTAAAAAAAGTTGTATATAAAAAGGTGGTAGTTTTTTCCAAAGCTTAATTTTGTTTGTTGATATACATATTACAATACCACACTTGCGCCAAGATCAAGCTAGAAATATTAGGCATTCGTAAATGTAGAAATCACCTACCTATTAGCATGGTTCAAACTTTCAAACCAGGCAATGTAACCTCCTAATGTCCTTGTCCAGAATTTGTATCAGGATTTTCTAATAAACCGTTTGTAGACATACTGACCAAAGTATGGGACTATTACCACCTTATCGATACTATGATTTCATGTGGACACTGCTCAAAAAACTTCGCAGCTAAAATTTCTGATAAATGACGAACGTTCACAAATTTTTCCCTTCATCCGTTTCATTCAACTTGAATATCAGCTATATGAATGTTAGAGTAAATTAATGAAAATTTATCTCGACACAAGGCTGAAGTGATCAAACAATTTTTCCCAATTATAAAAATATTATGTACCATATACGATACATCTAATCTAGGACTACGTAAACCTAACATAAAAAATCCTTGTTTGTAGCAATTACATCTATTGTAGCCTAGTTTATCTACGAATATAATCATTTACTACAGATATCAAAAATTACGTTTCTGAAGAAATTTTAAAATTTTGTTTCTTTTTTTGCCACGAAATTTTGATAAATCACGAAAAATTGCATTGTTAGTATAAAACAAATACACTGAGTTATCTGTTATAATTAATCGAAAAAGTGAATAATTAGTGGCAAAGTCTGAATATTTTCACAAAGTTTATGTACCACAAGCGTACGGTAGGCCTGTATGGGTTAATGAATACATTATCTATTTATTTGGTAACCTAGCTTATATTTCACGTTGAAAAGTTATTTATGAATATCCAAGTAATATACCAGAGTTAATCAAAAGTATCTCACACAGTGTCGAGGAAAAGCCATAAATTATGCAAGCATGTAAACTATTTCGCCGACAAAGACGCGTTGGCATCGCTGTGAATTAATAAACACGTGCGTAAGTGAATACATGAGACATTCCTTAGTCTACTAACATATTTTATGATAGTACGGGTCGCAATGTTATCAAATACACAATTAACGCCTGTTATTTTGTTGTTAGCAATAACGAGAAGAAGCGATAAACAACTCAAAACGCTTTTATTTAAAATCCTAATCAATGTAACGATTTAAAGTTATAGATATAAACTTGTAATTAAAGTATTAAATGAGTTTAGCCATTTTTTATTTCAACCTCAAATGTGGCAGTAAAAGGTTTTTTTTCCACTATCAATTAAATTAAGCTTTTTTTTTGCAACTTTTTTAAAAAAGTATAGAATATGCATAAAATATATATATTGCATAAAAACGATTGAGAAAAGCAAAGTCTATCAAGAAGAAAAGAACCTTTCAGTAAGTCAGTTTATCAATTGTGTAAACGTGTATAATTCTTTATATCTCTGATACGCAAAGGTTCTAATTTAAGTTATTGTACTAAAGAAATTGGTGAAATTATTATTTTTATTGTTGAATGATGGCACTTGGTGTAACTTAGTTACGTATATAAAATTACAATACGTGTACTATTCAAAAAAACTTATTTTATTAAACCTGACTAGTTTTACCTAAATTTTAAAAAAGCAGACAGAAAAACCCCTCTATTTTCCTCAGCAATTATTAATTCCAATTTAATATATTTTTTGAGGGCAATTTTAGTACATGTATTCTGACACATTGAAATTGGATACTTTGGATAATACATAAAATACCTACCTTGACCAGGGGGTCCGTACTGAACAGGTAAACAATAGTACGGCTCGTAGTCGCTTTCCGAAGACCGTTGCAACATTGATGGGTACAACTTCTCCGACTTGGTTGACCTGCAGGTATAATTTTCTTTTAGTTCTATGTTAGATAATATGTGACACAATCTACGGCTAAGCACAGTTACAGGAACATTGCTTAATATAGTACACTTATGTCAAGCTAAGACTGATTTAGTAACCAATGTTTTCATTTATAGGAAAATAATATAAATTGCCCACTACTATAAATAGAACAAGAACGAGAGTCTCTTTATTAATGAAATATATATACGACGTGGTTCTAGTTTTCTCTTTACATTCAATGAACTGAACCGATTTCTACAACGTAGTAAAGTGTCTCTATTCATTTATTCATTTACTACGTTCATCTTAACGTGATAAGATTGCAACGCAATATTGGTCAGGATGTGACTATTTTGATTTTTGTTTATAATTCAATTTATCAAAATTATGGTAGCATTAATTGTCGTCATAGTTGCTGAATTAGTCATAGCTTTTTGTAAGTATCTGGGTTCTCTGTAAAAGCCCACTTAGCGGTTTTACGACAAAAGCTAATATGTTTCAAACTGTTACTAGGTAACTCTTGACGTAACCGGAGTTTTAATAATGAGTGATAATGCCTACAAATTTTACATTTATTAGATAGGACAAGGAACATGTATACACAATGACAAGTTATAACTACAGCGCTACATGGTCCGTGTAAGTTAATGTGACTCATACTCAAATTCGGCTATCGGTTACCATATCAGTTGTGCTAAGTAATAACAAAAAGTTAGCAAGAACATTGTGAAATGATTAATTAGCAACTGTATTGTTTAATAGAAAATAATTGATATTGTAAATTTATAAAATGAAATCTAACGTGTATATTAAAATATTTTAATAACTTGTAACAGCTCCGCTACTATAGGTTATGGGCAATCTATTGAATGTCTTTTGAATTCACATGTATCTTATACATTAAGGCAAGACTTCTACAATAATTTATTTATATGAAAGGGAGAGAATCAGGCCGTAGGTTCATGTTAATAACCTAAAATCGCAAAACTTGCTTAGTCTGATGAACATTAAAATGATAAGAGCCATTTACACGAGAACAACACCTCAAAGCAAGTCTAAGGAAATATCAAATTTCGTGAATCACGTATCAATGCACCAGTGTACTTGGTACCATAATTACCATCGTAATGCTTTACGTAAAGCATTATAATATACAATACATGTGTTCTATTTGACTACGAAGGCCCGCTTGGGTGCCGTTGAATGTTTCGAATATGTGCAATTTTGTGCTACGCTCTAAGCGAACCGATCCTGGTGTAAATTCGATACCGATGCATAGTATCACGTCCTTAATTTTCAGTTTTGTTGAGGTTAAGCTATTAATACAGAAACGCACATTTACATAGCACAAAGGTTATAAAAATATATTCGTACTAATACTTTAGTTGTTTTTCACATAAAAGTTAAAGTCTACATGAAAAATTACGTGAGACTTGCTTAAAGGAATTCTGCTTGTGTATTTTTAATCCTGATAATAAGCCGTGCCATGGTCAAAATCATGCATAGCAGATATAAGTGAAGCGTGCCACCTTGAAGCTAAAACATGAACAAACTTCCAATCGTGGCATACCTTGGGAAAGTCCTATCTCTGAGGTAGCTAAAATGTAACCAATAAGACTTATCATATTGCGTAGAGACGTACCATAAGTAACATATAAATACGTAACAATTAATAGAGAGGCATTTATGAATGATGAAAGTAGGTAGGTACATGGTATGGAAGCAAGAGAGATGGAAATGTGATGGATCACCGGTGTTACCTTATCGTACTTACCTTAAATATTGTAACCCTATGAGTTATCGTTGTAAAATAATGATTACATTTACACATATAGACACATGTATATGGGTCGAATATGAGTGAATCTAGCAAGAGTGTGTTCAGTACACTTTAAAAGTTGTATAACAGAACTGAGTCCACTAGACTCGGCCCATTCGAGAAGACAAAACACAACAAGGTGTTATATTTATTATTGACATCATATTGGACCCACAATAATATATTATATACTAATCTGTTTATGTATACTGGGTGGAATCCACTTTCGCAATCAAGGTAAGTGATGAGAACTTATGAAGTATTTTAATATATATAATTACATAGGTCTCGTGTTCTGCAGAAACATTTCAATCCTCAAATACGAAAGTATCAATTGAACATGAACTTTGTTAATCTTTCAAGAAATACACATTTTTATTATAATGATTAGAAATCTTAAATCACAAATTACGTCACGTCCTTTTTTGCAATGTTATAGTCATTTGGAATTATCAATTTAACTACTGTGTGGATTGAATCGTTTCGGCACATCACGATTATGTGTACTCATAATATGTATGAAATATACATGTCGCTTTGGAAATATCTATGATACCTCCATCTAACAAGAACGAAACCCCTGCACCTCTACCACAGTTTAACAAACTCTAAGTAGACACCAATATAAATGGGGACCCACCTAATGCTGTTGCTCCTATTTAACCTGGAGCCCTGTGCGTCCCGGTGCATGATGAGCTTATTGTGTGTAAGTGAGCTGCGGTGGTGTGAGTTAGGGGAGGTGTGGTTGTGCGCCTGCGCCGAGTGCAGCGACGTGAGCGACTCCATCGACTCGCCCTCGGACAGGCGCCCGCTCGCCGAATATGTATTGCTGAAAGGGGAACAGTGATGACGAAATGGCCAGTTGTACTGCATAACGTCACTCAAGATAAAAATAAATAAATTGTTTTCAAATAAAAATTGTTTACTACAACTGGCCATTAATAGGATAGAAATAAGCATGTGAACATGAATAGAGGTTTTTGTATGTCAGATTTTATTTATTCCATAAATGTTAAAATTAAAGGTGTAAATAATTCATAGATGAAAGAAATAGTTTTATTTAACATACATCTTTATAAAATACAAACTTGAAGTATGTAATAAGTTCAAAATATGACACACAAATATGCGCACAAGTATGATGAAGGAATATAGCGATGATAAAACAAACAATATCATTTGTACAATTAGTTCACAACAAGAGCATACTAACTTTACTGTTTACCATTCATCACTCATGTCATTACAACAAAACACCCAACCACATACAATAGTAGTAATGTTAATCAAAAATAATTTACCTGTGTCTCAGCCAAGGTGCGTACGGTATACCATAGTCAGACTTCACTTCAGAATATGTTTGGGTATCAGAAAGACTACCATCACTGATTTTAATACCACCTCTAGGTGCAATCCTGCAAGTCAATACACTGAATAAGCATAGACGATGTTTAGAACGAGTCTTCCCTATCTATTCCACAACTTCTAGTTCTATACTGAAAGTTTAAAAGTAACTATCAACTATCGTATACCTGCTTAATAAGTGCATATCTCTAAAAATTCTCACGCTCAACAGCCACAAATACTGATAAGAACTGTTTGCTTACTTTCTTATATTCATGATATCGGAGCGGTATTTTTTTTAAAATTATCTTCTACTGTTCAAACAAAACGTTAAACGTGATTGTACGAGAAATCTGCGAATTAAAATATAATTCCGTGGTGTGCACATAGCAAAACACTCGTCTAGAGCCAATAGTTGTTGATTGCTTTTAACAGAAGCGAATTCAATAATTATCAAAATAATATCTCTTGAACTTAATCCAAGTCAAATAACCGTTTCCTAATTTTTTTTTTATACCACGACGGTGGCAAACAAGCATACGGCCCGCCTGATGGTAAGCGGCTACCGCAGCCTATGGACGCCTGCGACACCATAAATTACAATTATAATTACAACTAAATCTTACGACAATTATATTTTCGACAATTATAACTAAATCTTGGATTATATTTTAAAACATATTCGATGGACTTATGACAAAACAAAGAAATCATTATCTGTGTTAAATTAACTCTTTTCATTTAAGAAGAAATTAATTACTATGATTGTTTTGTAATAAATTATTCTTTTTTTTCATAATTGTTTTTATACTCTGTTTTAAATTATAAGAATTTCATAATTCAGTCATATACTGAAAATATTTCCGAACTTAGACTTATTTATATTTGCAACTAATTTTATTAGTGATTTTATTTGGACTTGTTACACTAGTTAAATAATAAAATGGTCATATCAGCAAATATTCATTATACCTATTAGTCTAGTCCAGCCCTGTCCTCTTGTTAATAGTCATGGTCCATGTAGACAAGGAACACTATGTTTATCTCTTTCTCATTCTTATTAAACACTCCAGTATATTAGTTGAACTGTTTAATTGCTGATGTCAACAGTGCAATTGTCTACATACAATTCTTGATTTAGGTTTGATATCAGCTGTAGCTGGCTAATTTAATGTAAGACTGTATTATACTCATCAAACTCATATATTGTAATCTTGAAATTCAAACTCTTGTACTTTAAAAATAGGTGGCAAATTTGAATTTATTAAAATAATAATGTTTTACAGAAGTCCCTTGAATTTTGTGTAAGCCATTTTTCTTTATTATATTTCATACATATTATTTGCAATTAAATTAATATCATTGTGCGAAGTCAAGCCTTTTTAAGAATGTCAGATTTACAGTCAAAGAGGTAATGAAAGGAATTCGAAACTGTTACATTTAAAGTTTTATGCCTAGACCTCTTAATCACTGTTCTGTTAAGAATTCTGACAACATTTTTGATGTTTATCAAACCAAGGATGTCAGTTTTAAACAACATCTAACATTTATACCTACCTATACCTCACCATAAATATATTGTAAGGAAATAATTTAATGCAGTTAATGTTAGTTGTTCACGCAACCAGAAAACTAGCTAGCCACTAAGTCATAGCAAGACATGCTAAACAAAGAAATTGCACAGCATTTGTTATATTACAAGATAAGTGTAATTTACCTGTGATGATGAAACAGCGCTGCAAACTCATGTGTTCCAGGCTTTGGTAGTGATTGTGATCCAAGTAGTCTTTCTCTTACTGAAGCTGACAGCTGTGCAGCAGCTGTACCACCCAATGAGTATGATTTAGGTCCAATCCCATTTTCTGTGCGGTCAATAGATAAATAAGATTTTATATTTATATGGCTTTTCAGAATTCCTTTAAATTAGCCTACTGATTAAATAACATTACAATAACAACAGGTAGAAAAACAGGCTGGTTCTTATTAAACAATAAAATCCGTTCGTAAAAACTATCCTTGTGGTGATGACTTAAGAATACTGAATGTTACTATTTATCCTGAGGATATCACAAGAGCCGACTAAGAAAGCAAATTAAGCACGACGTCCTGTAAAAAGAAGAAAACCTTGACACAAAGCCTATGCCAACGGCCTGGCCAGCGTGAAATATTCGGTCAAAACTTTCTTTTTAAGGAGGTCTAATTCAGCAGTGGACTGTTATGAACTGTAGATACAAGATAAGATGAAACAATAAATGCTATGACTTTACTTCTTCTCGTTATCTGTTGTTTGCTCCACATACGTAAAAAATACTAACTACTTTTTGCTACATACCCATTAAAAAAACAGATACAGATCAGTGTATGACACAAAAATGGCAATTAGGATATACCCACTAATTAAAATACAATAAATAAATAAAATACCTACATTATGAATTTATTTAAGTTTCTTAAACTTACTATGAATCTGAAGATCCTGTGTACACGTTTGTGTTCCTCCCGAGACTTTAACTTTAGTTCTTGGCACTGCAGAAACTTGAGCCGTTCTTCCACCTAAAGTAAATATAATTCTAATAAACTTTTGAAAACAACAACAATAACAATTGAATATTTTACGTATGTTTTGTCGTACATATTTTTGAATTTGAATTAAGATTTAAATTTAAATTAACGCCTGGGTTGCCAATCTCAAAACAAACTGAATTAACATTTAAATCTGTGAGTTGGTGGTGTGTTTAATAAATTATATAAACTTTTTAATTTAATAGGTCTATTAATAGAAAGCTTAAAACAATACAAATAAAGACGAGAAAATGACTGATTTACTTTATTTTTCTTATACAAGATATGTCACAACTTAGTAAGGGTTCTGGTTGTAACACCTTGTCCGATTTGATAACATCAACATAGTAATCATGAATTTATAAATTATTATTAATCAGCTGGCCAAAATAGAATTATAAATATATATATATATATATATGGTAAATTTGTAAACAAATGTCATACGTGACACGTGTCCATAATGCTGCGTTTTTATTTGAATCAAAAACATATTTTCGTTTGATTTAGGGTAATGTAAATTCAATAATTTATGGATAAATACATGAAGCGTTTAAAACTATTTTTGAAAAAGTGTCAGCTCCCGGATTAACTGTGGGTTTGCCAGTCTCAGAAAGGACAATAGCAGACACGTAAGTTCAGAATATTTATAGGCAATATTAAGGGATTATTTTTATATTTATTTGGTTGTTAACATTATCGACAATAACATACAGATTTTTCAACTTTACGTCCGTAAGTTACTTCAGTTTGAAACTTACAACGTAACACATTAGCTGTATGAAAGTCGACAGACATGACAGCTGGCTATGACCGCTCGTATAAATAAGTTATCATCGGTGTAAACAAGATGATTTGAAGATTTGCAATCAAAATGATTTATTTACGATTTTCTTGATCCGTTCATATTTTCTTGATCTGCTACTGAATACACTAGTAAGCTCATTTATATAAATCCATTTCAATATTTTATCGCTTTTTAAGCAATTTATATTTTGCTAGCTGACCCGGCAAACGTTGTTTTGCCATTTTTACTAAAATGGCTATTAAAAAATAAGGGTTGATCGTAGAAGGGTGAAAATTGAGGATTGTATGTATTTTTGTATGTTGTATCATAAAAAATAGAAATTAAAAATTTTGTCTAAAAAATAAAAAAAAAATTTAGGGTTGTACTACCCCTAACATTTAGGGGGATGAAAAATAAATGTTGGCCGGTTCTCATAGATACCGGATAAGTACAAAAAATTTCATCAAAATCGGTCAAGCCATTTCGGAGGAGTATGGCAACGAAAACTGTGACACGAGAATTTTATATATTATATACAGACTGACTGGTGAGATACCTTCAATATTTGAGGACATGATAGTATGCGAACATATATCATGAAATAAAATAACATTAAAACGAAATATTAAATAACTTCTTAGTAAACTTCGTACACAGTACACCGAGAGCCCAGTATTTAACTGCGGAATACTTGGACACCGCGAGGACTTATTTTTTAGAGACATTTCGATAAAAAATAAGCACCTATTATTTTTTTTATATCAAGTTAACGAGAATCGAGTACCGAGTACTCTCCATAAGTATTGAAGGTATCTCACCAGTCACAGTGTATATATATCAATAAAAAAAATTCTGAGCATCTGACACACAACGCCATCTAGTCTATTAAGCAAATTATTTTGTCAAAGTTCTAAGAATATGATAATTACGTGAAAATAGTTATGATAATTCACTTTATTAAGGGTACAAATCTCATTTTCATCCATTATATATTGCTACCGTTATAGGATTCGTCATTTTCCTTTAGTATAAATTCCTTATAATTTTTAACGTGACGCTTACATAAATGTTTAATTTTTATTGTTTACAAGTTTTTTAAAGATTTCTGTTGGTGCAAATTGTTACAAAACGACTTTCAGTTTTCGTTACTTTTTTCAATTCTCTACTCTTACAAATTCATATAATTACCATGTACAATATAACTTTAACCGTTTTTGCTTAAGATGCCAATAATTAGACAATTTGCTTTACCTATTTTTCTCTTTTTACCTTTGCATGTAGCCTTTCTATATCGAAATTCTGGACATAATAGTATCGAGTCTGATCGTATCCTCTTTCAGCAGAACATAAATCTCGTATTTGTTTGTACCAGGAACCTGATGTGCTTTCGTACTCGATCATGTTAAACAAAATTACAATGTCCAGTGAAAAGCTATTTACGCCTGTGACACTTAAACACAATAGCCCCTCCCAGTGATGTCACAGAAGCGTTAGCACTACACCAATTTGAAACATTTTTTTGTAGAAATATCTATTGCAAGCTTTTTTAAGTGTAACCGCACGCCCTATTTAAGCTCGTTATACCTACGAACAGTTGTGTATCAGTAATGACTGAAAATATAGGCTAAAATTCACCGTGTTGTGGGGGTCCATTAGATTGCGGTGAAGGCTGCTGCACGCCATTTTGACGTTTTACATAACCAAAGCTTTGTGGCACTTTTGCTTTTCCTGACGAACAGCTGCTACCATTGCCTCCACTTGATACGCTCGACGGCCGAGAAGATCCACCGCCGGGTGATTGTAGCTATAACAAAGTAATTAAATTATATCCTAGAAAACAAAGTAGGTAAATTGTGACAAGATAAAACTGAAGTCATGAAAATGTACCTGTGATCCTCCACTTCTTGAAGGGTGCTGACCTGACGAATTAGATGCAGCATACTGTAAAATATATTTATTAATGTTACTGCTGATAATGCCTTACGGATCGCCTTCAATCGATGGCTAGACCCGTTGAAATGTATTCTATCCAATATTATAAATGCGAATGTCAATTACTTTATTTGTACTGCACTAAACGACTAAACCGATTTTAAAATTCTTTGAAACCTACACTAAAAGTGAGTAATATAGGCTACTTAAGCGATATACCTGCGGGCAGAGACGCGGGTAAAAGCTGTTATTTGATAAGAGGCATTTCGAACTAACCTTCACTTCACTATACAGAATTGGCAAATGTATAAACTCGTAGTTCGATTAGTCATCATTAGATGACGCGAAATTATGCTTTTTGCCACATTTATATTTATATAAATTTTTGAATTAACAAATGACGATTAGAAATTATTCAAAATTATAAAGTGCAACGAAAATACCTGAGGATGTGGTGCGATACCGAGCTGCTGCGCTGCTGTCAGTTTCTCCCGTTTATGGTGTTGTGGTGAGTGGTGTCCAGTACGTCGTTCACCCTTACGTCCATGCGAAGGACTCGGCGGTCCTGGCACAGGTTGATTCTGAAATTCCAATAAAAATCTCAATAATTTTTCGATAGGGTATTTTTGAAAAGATTATTCGATCAGACTCCTCTAACATTCTTTCGCTGTTACGTGATTTATCAAAAGTGATATATTTATACTATGCTATCAATGTGCCATTGGACGACATGTTTTATTATAACAGCGTTTTGGTTCATAGTGTATTTGAGCTACCACATTATATTCGTATCCAAACATGCAGTCCACAAGAATTATAGACAAAATACTGCGCATATTTAAATAGTACTTACCTAAACATTTTCATCGTCTTTATAATTGGAATTCTGTGAAACTTTGTTGAATTTGCTTGTTGTTGTTTATAACTTACCAATGGTGGTGCTCCAACACCTGGTGAATCTGTATACTTCTTCCACGTGGTATCTTGTCGTGGTGCCGGTGGCTGACGCTCAGTCTGCTGACCGCAGTCTGCTTTGCTACGAGTCCGGCCCACGACGCGGTACACCACGCCACTACCGCCCTCCATGCCTCTACGAACGCCGCGTCTGTAAAAATTAAGTTTAAAATAAATATTTTTGAGCTATTATCTAGTATCTGTGTTTAAGTGTGTCGTAAGTAATGTGATTATAGGCTTGTCTGTTTTACGATCTTTATGAAAAATTGCAATTAATGAATATATTGTCTTTCATGGTATGATCAATTAAAGCTTGGCAGTCTGATGATACGTCATAACTGAAGACATGAAGCGTGTCCGTGATATGAAGTACGTATAAAGTTGAATAAAAATTGTATGAACAATAAATATCATATAATAGAAAAAACATTTTTCCAAAATTTGCAAACTGAATTATTATATAATTCCAAAATCGGAGAGAAGAAAAAATCGTGATGTGTATAATTTACTTTTAAACATTCCATTGAGATATCGACCCAACTGAAGTAATTTCAATTTGAAAGGACCCCCTCAGCAGATATTTCCATTGTACATCAATAAATAACCTTAATAACCTTTAAAAATGTAGAAGACGAAAATGGCATCCTGGAGGGTAGAATTACGTAAGATATTTGCACATGTTTGAGTCTGTTTTTTACGTCGAGAGGGACGCAACACATCTATATATATTTTTTTGTACATATGTTGTACATTGGCAAACGTCTTATTAAATGTAGTAAGGCGTTCACCACCCTCTATAAATGATTCTTGATTCTTGGCAAGTGTTAGTTAGTGTCTTTAGATTTAAGATTTAAATCTTATGAGTTACACAAACTGAAACGCTACTCAAAATAGTTAAGTTCACTATTACATTCTCAATAATCTAAAAATTTCATGTGAAATTTGTATTCAGTAGGTATAATGAAAAAAGAAATAAGGAATTTGTATTAAAGGAGAATGGCAGATCGTATACCGGTAACAATATGTTATGGATAATTGAGATTTATAAAGTGAATCATCCCAACTTTTTTCATATAATTAACGTATACTTAAAACTTTGGTAATTTTTTTAAATTATTTTTAGTAAAAAACGAAACGCATTCCTACGTTTTCTCGTTTTTTTTAAAGGACAACGTCCGCATTAGGAATATATCGCCGGGTACTTTGCAAACGTACCAGAACCGGACACAAAGAACATCCAGATTCATGTGAGGTTTGAACCTACAACGCTCAGCGTAATAGTGAGCGGCGTGGCAACAGCTTAAACCATTAGACCAACCGTGCAGTACTTTGCTTTCTAAACTTATCCATGCCATGCATAAAATCTGTTTCGTTGAAAATTAGTCGGCATTGAGTGCCAGATGTCCAAAAATATTTTTATATTAGTACAAAATTTTATATATAAAAAGATGCAATATTTAAATTAATATTTATGAATGAGCTTACTAGTGTAGGTATTTAGTAGCAGAGCAACATTTTATTGATGAATCAAGAAAATATTGTTAACGAATGATTTTGATTTAAAAAATCTGGTACTATGCCATCTTGTTCACAGTAATGACAACTTTTTGCATGAGCGGTGATAACTATAGTTTGGATAGTTTGTCGACTTTAGTACAGCCCATGTACTCGTATTACAGTGTACTCGTAAATTACAAACGAAAAAACTTATTAACGCAAAGTTCTTAAATCTCAGCATTTAAAATGTGATTGATGATAATACCAACCAAATTACTACAAAAATAATAAATTCTATGACATTCCATATGCAACGTGGTAGATACGCAAGTCCTATATACTATATACATGCTTGTCATTGTCCTTTAACCCTCCTATACCCGCGCGTGTGTCTGAGAGACCGACAGAATTATTTTTTGAAATTATTTATAGAAAGAGTAATACTAGTTGAATGAGCTTTCTAGTACTTGCCTAATATAACACGATCTTGAAATTGGAGTGAAGTGTGACCTTGCGCGGGGGCCGCATTTGGGTGAACTACGCCTCATTCGGTGCGAGAGACCGGCGCGGGTATACGTGTTACTATTTTTTGTAAGTAATATTTTTTATTTTCGCGATTTCATTAGTTTTTATAATGTCGATTGCCTTTATTTATAAATAAGTATATTTCTAGATATTTGTAGATTCATTTATTATAGTTTTCTTTAATATTTTAATATTTTTTCATTATAATATAACCCATATTTCAAAATATTTTATTTCAGTAGTTTTATGAATTCATATAAATTATTTCTGTTTCAGAGATTCGTTTATCGGTGTCATAATGAACGAGGAGCAGATTAGACTGATGTTAGAAGAGAGGCGTTGATACCGTTGACAAAATGTGTGAAACCTATAATGTCGCTAGAGGCACTAATAGGTGGCCTATGGTGGTTTTTGTAGACTAATGAATGTAGCAGGAATTATTTCATATATTATTTACTCTCAAAATAATCCTGACAAAACAGTTGAAAGAAGAGTTTTTCTTGAAAAATTGTCTTATGAACTCATTGACGCACAGTTGAGAAGACGGGCGGCAACTACTTGTTTACCGAGAATCATACGGCAGAGATATGCTGGAATTTACAAAATAGATGGTCTTGAATCATCAGGTACCGCTAACAATCTCGGCCAAGGACGTTGTAGCTTTTATTCCTCGAAAAAAAATCGTAAAACGCATTACACCTGTCTTACTTGCAAAAAATACTTTTGTTTAGAACACGCGGTTATGGTTTGCTCTGATTGCTATACTAATCAATCTGAAGATGATTAGATTTTAATTTTTATTTTTATGTTTATTGTCTATAATGTTAGTGCAGATTTTTATGTTTTTTATTGGAAGAAATTTAATTTTGGTTAACTTTATCGTAGCATATAAGAATAACTAATTTCTTTTTAAAGGCGTTGGCTTCTGGCTTTCGAAGGCTTCTGAAGACTGTAAAACAATAAATAAAATATTGTTTCATTTAATTAATAATATCCTAAGCTTTAAATTACATATGATGTTTATACTAGGTTTTCTCAAAAAAAATCAAAGCTTCGTCTTTTAAAATATCAGAGTCGTGAGACCGTTCGCGGGTATAGGTGTTACACTAATTGGCGCGGGTATAGCAAGGTTAAGAACTAGTCTTTAACAATCCTAGGTTAAACAAACCCGTATTATAAACACTATACATGTATCATTTGCATTTGCTTCGAAGGTGTACAGTGTCTACAGTCCTTAAAATACAACTCGATTTGTGTGGCTACGAAACTTGACGAAGTAACTTTGAACAAGTGATTTATATTGTATCACCTATATTTTTATTCTTTACGTAGCAGTTTTATCACAAATGGCATGCAAAACATTGTAAATATAAAAATTCATACCCAAAATATATCTCGTGTGATAAATGTCACAGAGATCAAGCTATATTTTAAGGACTACAATCTTATTATTCAACTCCTCTTTTATACCTCGGCGCCGACTTCAAAATCTAAATTACAGATCTCACACTCAGTAATTTGCTTTCTTTCCATTTACCGTACAAACCCCTCATTACTGTACAGTGCGTACGAGAGCTCTTCAACTCTAGCCTTTTTGCTTCCACAGAGTCTTTATTAACCTCTAAAACATAGTACTACAACGTTCAGGATTAAGGTACGTAATCTGTAACCTAAATCTAGATTCACGCGTCAAAATAATTTTATTTTATTATTTATATAAAAAAACACCTTAAAAACAGTTACGAAGGTACTACTTAAGACTTTTTTGTGCTCAAACGATTGATTTTCTCACTCGTTCTAATGAAATTAGTTAGATATTCAAATTTGATCATGTCGAAAAATTTGATTACTTTTAAAAATAATTGCAATTGACAGAAAGATTGTGAACAATTTGAATACAAGAAATTGTATTTTGTTTAAATAATTAGGGTAAATATAGAGTATTATACCTTGCAATAGAAAGACGAAAAAAGACACTGCTAAATAGTAGACATGATATTTTTCTATTTTCAAAATTAAAGTTAAAACTTATTTAAGTAGGTACGTACCCTACTTACCGTATATATTAGGCATCGGACAAAATAAGTACATGTATAGAAATCTAGAATTCTAGACGCTCCTTGGGGGAGACCTTTGTTCAGCATTGGACGGTGATAGGCTGATTTAATTTGAAAAAGCGTAGGTTTAAAAGTAATCGTACATACTATTACTATAAATTGAGTACTGAACAGTTTATTAATCCGACTTCTGATTTCAGGTTATATCATTCAAATACAATAAAATCTTTTAAGGGTATGCAAATAGACAGGTAATTTATAGGCCGTATAGGATGGTTTAAAATTCACAACCGGATTAGGTAAACTTATTTACCTAATCTAGATGCACTGTAAGAATTTGCTCTTAAGTCGGAATAAAGAAATATTTAATGAACTTAATTCTAACTTTAACTATTTTTATATTTAGAATTTGTTAGAAAATATTTACTTTGCATGTGTTTAACATGAAAGAGATCAAAGGAGATTGAACACGGCTCGCTATAAAGGCGCGACTTGGTCAAACAAAGGGCTGGAAATTGATGGCGATTGATAAAAGGGGTGCACTGTTCTCTTCAGGAGATGTGCAACATGTCGTTGCGACCTACTTTTGAGAGATGAAAGGTACGAAATGTATTCCATATAATCTTATTTGTGTTATCTATGAACACAAAAATTGGCAAATAATAATATTCGTTATTTATATAAATTTTCTTCTTCTTTAGTATCAGAATTATTGACTTATTTGTATATAGCATTTGTTTTGGATTGGATTGGATCTTAAAACATTACAAAAATTATTAAATATCTAAAAAGAAATTCAAAATAACAAAA
Organism: Hypercompe scribonia; assembly: GCA_949316085.1. Classification (NCBI taxonomy): domain Eukaryota; kingdom Metazoa; phylum Arthropoda; class Insecta; order Lepidoptera; family Erebidae; genus Hypercompe; species Hypercompe scribonia. Next base: position 16,096,789 of record OX438969.1, on the reverse strand, counting down.
TACAATCAAATCAAACAATATAATACTTTTATTATGGGTGAATAGTATCTAATAGTTTACTGGTAATTGAGATTACAACAATTGTTCCAAAATATTTACCCAATATATTTCATATTAATTTTAAACAGTTGCCGAGTTTTGTTATTATTAACTGAACTGAAGTTTAGACATAAAGTTGTAAGAGGTTTATTCTGTACATTAATGGTATTAAAGAAAAACTAGTGAAGGGTGTCTTTATTAAAGTAGCAGAACTCAAAACAACACTTTTTAGAACTTTTGCATGTGTTTATGCGCGCTAATCGTAGATTTATTGTGTTTGTTTAATTCAACTGGTTGGCAAATAAAAAAGCTATGTCCGTTTAATGAATCATCGTGGTGACCGACATGACCGGAGCCACAGGCAAAAGTTAGTACTTAATATATTCGTAATAACTTCAACGATTGAATGACCTACTCTTCATAAAAACCAAAAATATTTTTATCTACTCAATAAAATGAAATCAACAAGATCAATATCTTCTACCAAAACTTAATTTGTACGGCAGTGGAAGCATTGGTTACTTTTTGAGACAGCCCAACTGTATTTACTTATTTAACAAGGTCTTTTTTAACCTTGTTTGTTATATTATTTTATAAATACGAGCTTACTTATAATGTTAATGACCTTATATTTTCGATACTTATCTCCACTAAAATGGATTTTGTTTTGTACGCATTGCGGCTAATGTCCTAAGTTTAAGTGAAAGAATGACTCGGCCGCGTGCCATGCAGAAGTACGTAATTATTACTTATTATATCAAGATGAAGAGCTACCTAATACTGACAAAGAATGGCTGTATTCATTATGACTATTAATCACTCTTTATTACTCTCATTTAGTATCAATAGAGTCTTTATGCCAAAGAATAGACTTCGTTTATTTTTAACTCATGTAAAGAGGTCAGCATGCGCATACCTACTTTGATAAGTGAAAGGGCAATATTATTCATAAAATGTTACTACTGTTAATGGTTTTTTGGGTGTTTTCTAAGTATAATATGTATGTGCTTACAAAAAAAGTACAAGCTTTACTTAGTTTGGGATTAGATAGCGTTGTGTATCACAATTTTTTTTATTATTGCTTAGCGGTCAACTTTGTTATCAGAAAATTCGGTTTTAAGGTATTTTATTTAGGTCTTTTTGAAAATGAAACTCATTTTTTTTTCGAAATGATAATGTTGCTTTAAACCTCTCTAAAGAAAGTTTAGATATACTAGTTTTTTAATAAGAAATTAACTGAATTGAACTGTAAATGACTGCAGTAATCCATCTATTCTTAACTGTGGGGCTTTATCTTTGGGTAACAAACACTCTCTCGACTTTCAGTGTGTCCCAGCAAAATTTAAATTGAAGGTATGAAAAAAAACCTATACGACCATAACTCTATTAAATGCTTCGTACATGTGTTGTGGCCTCATTAGAATTTTAGAAATTTACAAAATACTCAGTTGCCCATTGTCTAACTTTCGGATATGTATGTACACACAGTTTCTTTTACTGAAATATAATTAATATTTTTTATATTTTCTTCAATTTTGGTTTTGGTATACATACATAAATTGTAAGTTTTTAAGAGATTTTGGTTTGTTTTCTTTCGGCAGTGTTTCACGGATGTGCCTCAGAGAGGACGTTAAGCCGTCGGTCCTGGTTGTCATGAACATGCTTGGCAGCCATTATTGGGAAGTCAGTGCCTTCAAATATAGTGATAACTAGTTAACTTTCGAATTCAGTTTGCCCTCAAGGTTGTGGAATCTTGGAAATAATAATAGCATGGAAGATGATAAGTTTGTTTCCCTTTATGAGAGACCTACTTAAGAATGTAATTGCTATTAGATGGGGCGACAAAAGAAAATATATTGAGAAAGGAAAGCAAGGTATGTAGGATTAAGAATATAACAACTTTAAGATGAGGCAACTGGTCTGAAACTGGTCGAACGGCCGAGATCACGTGTCTGTATAACATCGACTAACCACACAAAACCAACATAATAAAGTCGAAGATATTACAAATTGGGATAAAAAAATATGTGCCAATAAAACGTCTTACTTGGTTGGCATAAAGCCAGCCTGACTACCTGTCTCTTGTTTTGTAAAACTTAATGGTCTCTTGCCAACTTATAAACATAAGAAAACACATAATGAGTATGCAGTAGCGATTGAATATTTATTGAATGTAAGTGTGTCGAGAAATAATATATCCAATTCAATAAAATTTATAACATTTAAAAAAACAGATTAAAAGCAAGCAGCCGAATGTAAATAGGTTGTTTCTAAATTTCAGAATATGTTTGAAGACATTCCAATTTTTATGTGACGTTATTATTGCCAAAGTACCTATTCAATCAGCACATAGTTTCACGTACATATACTTATTCTTTTTCAAATGTAATCTTTATTCATATGACAAAAAATATTAACAATCGTATTTATTATCAATAATAACTACGTTAAAATAACAAATATACTGAAATCTTTAAATGTTCTTAATATATTTACGTGTTGCTGTAATTGATTTGTATTATGCGATTTTCTTTTTCTTTTATTCCACGAGACCGAGCATACCTATCGAAATATTAGATGTTTAAATACTATCAAAAATATTAATATTCTCAATCCAATATGTACGTCTCTACAATTTCAAAAATTATCACCATGGTATTTTCATTTTTGAATATTCCTACTTTCTATGATTAGCCCTAAGCATTCAGGATACAGACTTAGGTAATTAGTATGTTTCGATTTCTTCTACTGATGTACGTGTGTAAATAACAATGAAAAAAAAAGGGGGAAACGAATTTTTTAAAGTCAATTTCAAACAACGGAGAAAATGTTCTCTTTTTTCTTTTTCACGCCACCAATACGGAAAAACAATATACTGCAACATTATTCCACTAGTTGAAGAGATAGGTAAAAAAAATCTTCTTTAAAAACAATATTTTATTAAAGTGTGCTGAAAATGAAAAATAAACTTAACCTTGAAAACTTTTACTATTAGCTTATAATTTTATTACATAATAACATGATATAAAAACATGTGAGTAAGTGCTCGTACTTACCTAGTTTACGTATTTTAAGAATTCAAATTATTCAGATCTTGTTTATCTACACAGATTCATCACGCGACAACCTTTTATATCATATAAATTATGTAAGGACATAAATTGATAGTAAAAGTTTTCAAACTAAGTTTGTGTTGTAATGAATGTTTGTTAAAACAAAGGAGTTCATTTTATTTTTTACTTATTTATTACTTTTTAGTTATTGCAGGATGGTTTTCGGTCAGTTCATCATGGAGTTGACAATAATAACAAATGGAATTAATTTATTTTTCCAATTCTACTGGGGTTCTATAAGGGTATTATCTAGGACTAAAGTACTCAGGAAGGTGAATTAAAAAAGGTGAAACTCAAAGTGGTTACATTGTTTTATTACTGATATCCTACGACCACCTACCAGCTTTATTAAACCCACTTTTAACTCATTTGGTTGAAGATATCTAAATAAGCTTCAAAATTGAATCGGAAGATTCCACCCGAACAAAAATAGTTAAATACATACATTGCAAGTTAAATAAAAGCTTGTTATAAAAATAATCACACATTTCGATCGCTATGAACGGCTGTGTTGTCTTGTCATTATGGGTAGGACTGGGACAAATAAACGTACATATGTACACGCACTATTCGTAAGATCTGATATTCTTTCCCCAGGCACGCTTTGGCGACTGTCATTTGAGCATTGGTATCTTAATGAAAACTGAACGCCCGAAGCCGTGCACTAATGATGACGGATCTCTTGAAAGAAGCAGTCCCCCACGTCTCTCATTATCTATGAACCGAGCAGCTCACCCATTATTCTCTCCTTCCGAGCTCATCATTATTTTCGTTGAAATGATGAATGCTCTTTTACTCCATTGCAAAGTAGCTATTTGACGTATGTTTTGTTTGCTAACATAACGCATATACATGAAATTAAAAATAAAGATTGCAAAATGTTGTCTTTGTTCAGTATATTTAACAGTGCATTCATGCTCTTAGTCATCGTAGTTTGGTAGGTGGAATATATAGAGTTATAGTATAAAGCTTAAAAGCATATATAGGAATTAAAAATATATATATACACAAATCGCTAGACAAAAAACATGGGTTTGTGTTTCCACTTTCTATAAAGCAGGTCGCATATTTGTTAGATTTATCATCAGTATAAAATACCAATTAAAAATAAAATTACTCTTGAAAATCTCGTGCCATCCAATTTTGTTGTTAAATATAAATGCCGTGTGAAATATACAATTATTTAAACTCTTAATGAACCAACTTGCAGGGAAATTTCGAAGATGCTCGGAGGCATAAATTATTTTGAAATAACGATAACCAAAGTCGAACAAACAGATGTCGGATGGAATGCTGAAAGCTACTCCAACCAACCGGATTTCCTATCAGTGTACCGACATGTTTCGAGTTGAATTTACTTTGTTATCAACGAAAGGCTTTCAGACATGAAGTTCTATATTAGATACGATTACTTTCATCAAACATAATTATATGTTTAGGTAAATGCATTGTATGCATACGTATCCGTATACTCGTATGTATCATTAACTTTACAAAAGATGTCATTTGAGTAATAGTCATATCAGGGTAGGAGAAACGAAATAAACAACTTCAAAAAGTTTTCAGAAGAATACTAACACATAAACATACAAACACAAAATTAACGACGTAACTACTATATTAATTAGGGGAATTCATGTTAAAACCTTTTTGGCATGTAAACATCTTTGAAACTTGTTACTATCGGTTTTTTGTCCAGAATAGGCATACCAATAATGTTGACGGTACGGGTTGGAACAAACCTTCGAAAATAATTTTCGTGTGTGAAAAATTGCTGTGCCAATCATTCTTTGAGTATAAATATAATATACATTACAAATCTAACGTGACTATGATAGGTTCAAAGATAAAACACATCTCCGTCTTGTTATTAGTAGGGACAATTTTAACGCGTTATTAGAATTTTCTAAAAAAAATAAAATATATCTGTAAATTGTAGACAAAATCTTGATGCTAAAGAAGCCCTTATGTGCAGCAATGGACCAATAAAGCTGTTGATGATGTGTTAGCAGAAATTAATAAATTGCTGAACATCAAATCAAATTGAGAATAAAGAAACTAAATAACTTAAGTCGGACAGCAAAAGCTCTCTTAAGCTTGATCCACTCTCTGCACTATCCAACACAATTTAAAAGGACTTTTGAACTATATGACTGTAACTTCGAGAATATTCTTACATTCTTTAAAATTTAAATAAGATACAGAACACACGCTACACATTTAAGAATAAAACGCTTACGATTTAACAGACGTTTCCACTTACTTGCTCAAAGATTTCCTTTAAATATATAAAGAGGTAAAGAACATTGAACAACGCGGCGCTAGTAAGAATGTATATTGATATGATACTGGCAGAAGGGTTTATAAAAAATCTAAGTTTAAAACTCACAATAAAATCTCTCTAACATTGTATCTAACTTTAACATAATTTTTAATGGATAAAGCATCCATCAATTAATACATAATAAGTATCCACTTGTTCACATTACGTCAATAGTCTTTAGTAGACCTCGGCTCACTTGACAACAAAATACTATATACAAAAATAACCCTTACAACAACGTTATTATATTAAAAAGAATTCTATCTCTGTAAGATAGCTTATTGGTCGACTATACTTCGTTTGTTGGTGATTTTTTTATTACACTGGTCGTTACATTTTAAACTGTCATGGTATTACCGATATTGACTTGACATTGACTTTCTGTAGCGTAACAGGTCAAAATACATCTGTATTTTTTTAATAAAACTGATAAAATTTGCATTTTAATTTAGGGTGCCTTCACAATAGCGGCATTGTATTTCGAAAGTAATGTATATTTTTTTTCTTTCCCTAATCAATCATCATTTGGTTACAATACCTACATAGAGGTGTGACATTTTCCCCATTTTTACACTTACATTCTGAAAAAAGTGTTCAATAACCAGTGTCTCGGTTCATTAATTTCGGTAAAAATTATTAAAGACGTGTTTCTCTTGTCTGGTTACGACAACAAAACAATATAAACTGTTAATAATATTATTTCATTGACTTGTGTACACTAACGTATTATGTTTGAAGTTAAATAACTTCAAGTATGAGACATTTAAAACTTGATACAACAAATATTCTTTTATATTCTTTGGTAAAGTGACAATCCTTCCGTATCAGTAATCTATGTTTTAAACTTCTAACACTTTGCTATGGTCTCACGGTCTATTTGGATAGTTATTATTAATTATAATCATCATAAACATCTATGACAATTGTTATTCAGTGGGGGAGTCAGTGCCCTCAAATATCAGCACACTCAAATGTACTGACAACTAGTTCAATCTCTGAATCCAGTTCGCCCTCAGGGTTTCGGAGGTCCGACGCAAGTCGCTCCGTTCAACTGTACAAAACTGACATTCAGTTAAAACTGGTGGAACTAGCAGCCCAAGAAAATGTGGGACCAGGAAGAAGATAATAAATATTATATAAGGTTTTGAAATCATGGGCATCATTTTATATTATAATTGTAACTTTTATCAAGCTTTTAGTCTTGTAAGACCAAGGAGGTTTGTCTATACGATCTATTATTACATAATCATCATAATTTTGAAAGTGCATCATTATACCAGCTATAGCTAGGTTAAACGTCCATATGCTCGGCTCAATGATCACGGAAATCTTTTTGTACATTTTAATGATTGGGATATTAGTTATTTTATAAAACTTGAAATAATTCTGACAACTGAAAACAACTTGTGCTCAACGCTCGACTTTACTTCATTAAAATTTCAAGGAGTGGAACAAACAACGGTAGAGGCATTCGTTTTGCAATATCTGAACAGAGCATTTAAAACTTTTGCAGAGAATAAGTCCTAATGTACAGATTTTTTTAGAATTCCATTGCCGTTATCCCGTTATCTGTTACGAGTAGGATTAATAAAATACTCCAGCATAATAAAATAATGCCTTCTTTTTACAACTTTGTTTCCTAATTTGAATAATTTCATTTAAAATTAATTTTGTTTTTATTATGTTATGCTCTGCTCTTTTCAACGTTGTCCTATTTGTATTTTTTTTTATATTGGAATTTTAGTTTTATATTCGCAGACATAACAATCAGTTAATTTAAGTATGTTTTTTTGCTTTTTATTAAAAGTAATGTCATACGGTAATTTCCAAAGACCCTAAAAAATCTCGTACTTTTCTTACTTTCTATTCGATGGCAGTGATGATGTACTTATAGCCAATCTCAGCCACGGTAGCCTGTCTCAAGAGAGACCAGCCAACCATACAGGAGATATTATAGTACACAAGTGTAACAGTGTGTACAGATAGGACGGTTATCCGGCACGACCGGATCCAGAGATCACGCGCAAGACCTTTACGTGTTTTCCGAGACACGGGGGTTCAGATCCCAATTTCTTAATTCCGAACTGTTATGAAACATTTCTATAAGAAGAATAAGTCAATATCACTTTTTTGATTGGCAGTTGCATATGCTAACCGATAGACCAACGAGGCAGCAATAATAATGGCACCAACTGGAGGGAATTGCGTCCAAATGTAACTTGAGAAGGGCGAAAGTAAGACGATGTTTAAAGATAAATCGGTGTATTCAGTTCACCCTCAGGCTTGTAGAGGTCCGACACACGTCGCACAGAAGAAAAAATGATATGCTGGTAAAACCTGGTGAAGTAGTAGTCCCCAAATTATTTTAGCATTAATGAAGGCTAGAAAGAAGAAGATAGAAATATAATAAGGGTACCATTTTTATTCCATTTTTAAAACCATATCTACGATTTCAACTGAGGTTATATTATATTCCAAGAATACTTGTTAGAACGTGCTTTCTCATTTGAGCCGTGATCCATTCGAATTGTTGTTTTGTTTTCTTAAATGTTCTATAGATTTCCTTTTAACCTTTCAGTTACATTTTATAATGGTTTGTCGATCGTTGTGTATCAGACACAAGTAATATATAAACCGAAAAAGGATATAGACTACGAGTATGTTTATAAGAGCAGCGCTGCTGTCTCTTACACTGCAGCAATATGCTGATATAGGCGCATTTTTTGTATTACACAGGACATTATAATTACTTGTGGCTTACTCTCTATATTTTTACCTCTTTGTAATAACCATATTCTGGCCTTTAAATATCAGAATAAATATTTTTACTTTATTTTTTTAGTATATTACGCTAAGATCCTTGGAGCGGAACAGTGACCATAAATGCTGGTGATATTTACGGGGAAAGTTAACATATATTATAAAAAAAAATTAGTCAAATCTATGGTACGATTTTTGAGTGATAATTCTTCTAACGGCAAACATTATTTTGTAATATTTCATTAAAATAAGTACATAGATTTCTTTTGTGTTCTCACATTAAGCTGTTTGTCGTTAGCTATTATCTTAACTGTATAACATTTAAATGTTACCAAAACATTGTTCAACTTTGGATTTGGTATAGTTGTTCGAAGAGTCACAATGTTTGTCCTGTAAGTACTTGAGATGATCAATCAGACTTTTCAATAAAAAATCATCAGTACAGTTAATAAATTCAATGATTGTTACATATTTGCAATGAATATGTATTATTAAACGTATCACAAAGCAAACATTAAATTAAAAATACCCAGTTTATGAATCACGCATGCCATACAACCGACCCCTCCGTTTTGACTAAATAAGCATGTGAATCCAAACACTCTTGCAATGGACTTATTTTAAGCAGTAACATACTTCTCGATTTGGCCGATTAACTTTAATATGTATGTTTAGGGGCTAAAATTCATATAGTGCTTTAATAAGTAAGTGTATAAATTAAATTTAACTAAAAAAATGAAATCGTTAAGCCTTTTATACTCTTTTTTAAACTATGTTTCAAAACAACAAAAAAAACATTAGTAAGCTCATCATACTCTTACCTAAAAATATGATTTTAAGGCATTTCTAGGCATAAGTCTATTGAAAAGTGTATCTTCTTTTACAATACCTACTTTCTTTTGTATAAACCTATCAAAATGTAATATTAGTTCAAATTGTATATTATTTGAAGTCAATTCTAATAAAAATAACTGTAAATATTACTGGGGAATGGTCTGTATCCCGACCTTAATAACATTGGAAATCCAATGAAACGGAGAATACAGCCGAGGGATCAGGCTTAAAGATTCCCACCCCAGCCTGTAACTCGGCGAAAGCCGAAGTAATAACCTTATAAGAAACCATCCTACTAGACTAACCATTTATTTAATGGTAACATTACACAAACATTATAAGAACACAATTATCATCTATAAATGATAAGCATGTGATATTGCGCAAAGAATGGTGCCCACATGTGACAAACTAGCAATATATTTACTGCGCTAACTGCCAGATGTTTTAAAGGTTAATGCCTCCATAACAATTAACTTGGTCATATTTATTATTCAAACACTTGTGAATTTTAATGCTGGAGAGAGGATGAGCATATTTATAATGGAACGCAGACCCTAATAGAAATACCTTAGTTTCCATAATATTCAATTATTCTCACCAGATTCATTGTATCCATTTTGAGCACAGTATTTTCGTAAATCGTGTACAATTTTCTTAATATTATTTACTAAGCACCGTAAGCTTATTATAACGTCTAATGCGAAAAGCAAAGACACATAGCAAGGCAACACTGATTATATATTAATTGTCCGCAAAATTATTATCATTGTTAGCGTACAACATTACAATGAAATCAAATTTAAATGTTTTCCCGATAAGCGGCCGGTACAGCCGCACGCCCGAGTTCAAGCGACAGAAGGCACAACGCATATGGTCCACTACACCGTCTATGACACAATATAACTAACACCAATGACTAAACGAGTTTAAACAGTCCAAGTGATTAACGAAAAGCACGATCGGTCTCTCGTGATCCTTTGTTAGTGCGGTCCAGCTACATGGCGCCAGCTGTGATCGGCGTGCTCGGTTCGTCGAGCGCGCGTCTGGCTACGGTACGATCGATGCCGGCAACAGATTTACATTTTCCGTGGTGGAAATCGGGAAAGTTTGTCAAGTGCGTGTGTGAGCGCGGGCGGCTAGTACGGCGCGCCCGCACGCCGATAGTGCGTGGCGCCGAGTGCCGCCCGCCCTGCTGGCCCTGCCGTCGTCGCCGCACCGCGTGCCGCCCGTTCTACTACATTGCCGTCTCAACACAACAGCTTACGTTGACATTTAAGTGTGTATTACATGACATTGAATTATTGTTACTTACAGAATACCTTATAATATTATGATATGATCACGTATCATCTTAATAATAAGTGAAATCTAATAATTTAAAACACCTTGTACTTATATAATTTATTGATGATATTGTAGTAAAAGCAGAAAACATGATAGAATTCGTAGCATAGCGAAACTAAAACTGTATAATATCAATGTAACCTGCAACTAAAGTAGAGTTTTATGTTGTATCGTTAAAGTACAAAATGGTGTGGTATGGCTAAGGGTGGTTAAGATCGCGGCCGTTGCAGGCAGAGGTGCCGTGCGGGGTAGGGGCGGCGTGAGACGTAGGAGTATCGATTTTATCCACCCCACCCTCTCCCCTAACGCTGCGACAGTGTGAGTGCGTTGAACGAGTTCTCGCTGAGAGATCGTCGGTTGATCGTCGCGGGAAGCAGCGTCCAAATACTAACAACCGCTTTGTTCATACAACCAGGCTAAATTACTGCTTCTCTCGGCCAATTCACTACATATTGACTTAGTACTAATATTATTGTGTACCTATTGTCGAAAATAAGAGAATCTAGAGACTAAGAAGGTGATTTCAGCTAAAGAATTTTTAGTGCTTAGAATATTATTCTTGTATTCTTTGTGAATAATAAAACCCCACACAACTGCCACATGATTATTTTGCCGACACATATCGTTATAAATTATTTCTATAAGCTTTGTTACTTTTCATAGTAACTGAAATTACGTAACACTTGTTCTAGATAGAAATACTCATTATAACGTTTGTGGTCTTACGATAACAGATTATTACGATTTTTTTTCGTTAACGTACTTGTCTAATAACGTGAACGGTAATAGTCAACCTAACAAGGTAGTTTCACTTTTAACAGCTTGAAGAAAAGTAAGTAATATGGTGTCTTAAAAAGATAGAAGCTGGGCCGACCACTTGTGGATTAGACGACTGCGTCGATGCTATTGGGAAGTAGTTTTTCTCGACATTTTTAGAACACATTGTGATACATGAAAAATATACTATTTATGGTCTTTTTAGTAATGAAGATAGAATTTGTACTTCATGGTATATAATTTAAGTGAATAAATAGAACTTGAAATATTTATTATTAAAATAATGTTGTTACTTACCGGTAGCAGTATAATTAGTGCCTGGCAATATATATATATTTACAAGTACAAGTACAAGTTACAAGAATCTTTTTGGACATTGAAAAACAAAGCGCTTGAGTAATATAAGGTGAGAAATTAAAGATTATAAAATTATGATATATAACAAGACACAAATTCTCAAGTTACTGAAAATTTAGAATGTGTGTCTAACTCGACGCTCTTAGAATCTATCAATCTAAGAACAACCATTAGTATTATATCACAATTCTAATCAACATCATACCCTTAAGGATGCATTTTAAAGTGTATTTTAATTAAAGTCTCCCATCAGTTACTAACAGATTGAATGAAATGTACAAGTTAATAAAACATTAATTATTTTAACATTATAACACTTACCTTTCGTCCAGTTGTTGTAGCTGCGAAGGTTGTTGATAATTCATCCGTCTACCGTACAACGAAGCGCCTCCCTCTGACATGTATCCATCCATCATATCATTGTTACGTCCACACTCCATTTCACCAAGATTAATACGCCGCAAACAATCACCGTCGGACATATAACCCGAGGCAATTTCAAGATCACAATAATCGGGGTTAGAAAATCCAGGGCCGTAATTTATTCGATCACGCAATCCCATGTTTTCCCTGCCAAAGTTCGCTTTAACTGTGTTTGCGTGTTGAGGATAGCCAGGAATATTCTTTTGAGTCAACCCTGAAGTTCTCATGGGTAATGTCAAGTGGCTATTGTAGCCTCGTAGCAGCGGTCTCATAGGCATTACATTCATTAACGGGTTTTCATCATCGCCTAAAGAGTTGTCCCGGCAATGAGATGGGGTGCTCGATCGACTGTCACTTGACTTATTTAAATCTGCCAAGGTCCGATTGTGATCAAAAACCGGTTTTGGTGATCTTTCAATAGTTCTTCTCTGAGCAGCTTCTTTTTCGGAGATTTCTGCTTCGTTTATGACATCGTTGATGTAAGTAGTATTCATATCCAATCTTTTATTAGGAGTTACGGCGCTCGTAGCAGCTTTTGAAATTTCAGAACCAGATTCACTAGAAGGACGGTATATAACACTACTATCACTGGAGTTAGAGTGCTGTCCTGTTGTGCTATGAGTGGAATTAGAATGTGAACTCTCAGACATTTGAGATGTATGATTATGATTTCCTGAATTTACAACAGGCATCGGCGATACAGCTAAAGTTTGTTTCTGTGATATATCTTTACTTAAATTAGACTGCTCTCTACTGAATGGAAGTGCACTTATGTTATTCGTAGAATTTAAACTAGAATTGCTTTGTATAGGACTTAATTGACTATTTGTACTTTTGTTAATCATTTGTCTATCATCTTTCGCTATTTTAAATGTTCCTTTAACAGCAGCTGTCGGTTTAGGAATTCCAGTATGATTGGGTGTGCTGAAACTCTGACCAGAGGCTGCTTGTTGTTGATTTGTATAGCTTTTTGGTGATACGTTATCTTGATTTTTAATGTCTGTGGTGCTATCAGAACGTTTTTCACTGAGCTTTATTTGGCTACCAGACAGTTTGACCATTTTTGATGAATTAGAGCTTCTCGAATGGTCATCAATTTGATTTAATTTTGTATTACTTATAGACTTAGGAGCCGCCAGCTTAGATTCTTTATCCCGAGCCGGCAGTTTGGGGCTATTTCTTGACTTTTCACTACTTGTTCGATTACTGTTTTTGTTTAAGTTTGTGGAAGATTCTCTAGGAGATTTGGAACTAACTAATTTAGGTTTCACATTTTTACCGGATTTATCTCTTGATAATGTATCGCTTTGTTGCCTTATTGTTTTGGGTCCTACTAAGTTAGAAGATTTGATATGTGCGTTTGGCGTATTCGAAGATTCATTTAAGCTTAAACTAGAGTCAGATCTCTCACTCTTGGCTGACGAAAAACCACTGGATGAGCTTGTACGTTTTGATACTGCCGTATTCTTGCTGTTTTGTTTTTCATTGCTCAATTTATCCTTATTAAAAAGTTTTAGCTTGTCAAGCATGGAATGCTTTGTAGGTGTTCCATTTTGAGTGGATGGAGTTTGAGGGTGTTGTTGCGTTAAGGAAGATGGAATTTTACTACCAGGTGTCAGTAACGAAGAGTTAGGCCGTGACCTGAAACCAAATATTTTTTTAATGATGGTTAAGTTTAGCTGCATTTACAGCTTTAAAAATATTAACCATCAGCTGCATTTACAGCTATAAAAATATTAAATATCTCACGTAATAACGTGACAGTTGATTTAAAATATTCGTAGTTTATAATTTTGGAGATAGGTTGATGCTTATTTACAATCTCTCCTTGATAATGAGAATGTAAGTCAAGTACAGAACACTTAGAATACACAATTATTGAATCTTATAATTTATCAGTTACTTACAGCAATGTGTAAGACCATAAGGCGACTAATTATCTATGACTAACAAGTGTTTAACGACATGATACTGTAAATTGACTTGGAGACAATTCAGATCACTTAGTTGGGTGGTAGTTTAATCTTAATACTATTCGTAATTATAGCCCATATTTACGTTTAGAGTCAACTGGCGCCTACCATATTTAACATTTGCTATGACTAAAACGTATTCCGGTGTTATTTACAATTAAGTATTTGCAGTATATGCATTCTTAATTGCTGAAAAGCGCCAAATGAATAAATTTATTTATTGATTACCTAAATGATATTCCGTAAAGTCTGTTCAACATTATTTAAGCAACGGCTAAAAATCGGCAAACATATTTAAGTTACTGAACTACCTAGGTTCGTTGTTTAAAATGGTTACTAAAATGTTCAAAGAAAATATAAAAATAAATCATGACCGCAACATTATCGTTATGAAAATGAAAAATAAGCAACCTTACCCGGACGATGAAGTAGGTGCTCGCGGAATAAAGCTGACAGCTCCCTGTCCCAAAGGACTAGTTGAACGACTGGAACTAGCCGACAAGCCGCTTTTACCACCTGCAATAAAACAATAGCATACCTTTACCGATTACATAAATCATAGCTATCGCATAAATTATAACTTTTCTTTAAACACCTACACCAATGACGTCAATTGTACGCTATATTTTTAGAAATTTAGTCTTTTAATTACATATTTTCAAATATTTTTTGTTTCTTACTAACATTAGCTAGAAAAGTGTTGGATGTTATTGAAATCGGCACGGGTGGTCTATACGCGGTGCGCGAGCGCGACTGCCAGACTTAGTAAGTTACAACGTCGTCGAATAGTAAGTGCATATGGTAAACTATAGCGACCAGGTTGAATTGAGCTGGAACACCCCTTCTATTTAAAATAACAAGCGAACGCTCAAGGATATGAATTCAATGCAAAAGATCGTATTATACTGGTTCGGTATATTAATCGATAGCACACTGACAAAAATAATATTTCGTGATGTCATTACCATTACATTATAAACGCACGTGTGTGCGTAGAGTTACCCTAAACAAGGGATGTTAATGAGTCAATAGTGGCCATAAATACCACACATTATGGGTTTACAGCGAGCTCGTTTGCTTTGGCATTAGATAATAGTGTTATGATATGATAGTAAGCTCATCCGCTGGTGACGGTAAACAAATAGTATGTTCACGTGTTAACTAAAAACCGCTAATCTAGAAGGCCTATACAAACGAATGTCTAGTAAGATTATACTGACGGAAGGAATCGTAAATTATCACTTTAACTTAGTAGTAGTAGTAAGTACCAAATAAGCTTAAAGAACGGCTTAAGTTTGGCCACGCTTTTAGAGCACATAATTTGGATCCCTGTTTAAAAGTTCAGTGAATTTGATGTAAACGCATACATAGTTTTCGGGTGTTCTTAAAAGGAGTTTTATCTTTTCATGTCCTTTAATTTCATACTTTGTATATTATATTTCATACTTAAATACTTAGATACTTACAGAAGCGCTCAAAAGTATTTTGGCAACTCAATTTTATTCCATATCACAAAAAATAATAACAAAATTGTTTCTAATCAAAGATTATATTTGAAGTAATGATACGTTTCACAAATTAAGACACTTAAATGCAATGTATTTCTAGACAAAAAGAAAACATAGAGAAAAATTATTTACGACACGGCTCAAAAGTATTTTGACAAGGAAAATTTTTTATTTTATAAAATAAAAAATATATTATTTTTGATATTAACTTAGTATTTTGTTGCATATCCATTAGCCTTCAAGACCTATTCACAACGCGCCGGCATCGAGTCAACTAGTTTCTGCAAACGATCAATGGGTATTCGGCTCCATTCGTTACTTAGTGCTTCATATAAAGCATCTTTATTTGAATAGTTTCGACATCTTACGCGGCGATTCAGTTCTTCCCAAAGATGCTCTATCGGGTTTAAATCGGCACTTCGACTTGACCAGTCGAGAATTTTGATTTTAGCGAGTTTCATGAAGTCGTTGACATGTTTCGATTTGTGCTTTGGGTCATTGTCTTGTTGAAAATACCAACCAGGTGCCATATTTGCTTTAACATAGGCATTTGTTGCTTTAATATATCTGCGTACATAAAGCGATCCATAGTACCTTCTATCCTAACTAAGGGTCCGACTCCGCGGTGAGAAAAGCATCCTCATACCATAATATTGCCACCTCCATGCTTTACTGTGGGTATTTGGTATCGAACATTAAATCTTTTGTTTACAGGACGTCGCACGTACCGTATACCATCAGATGACACTAAATTAAATTTGCTTTCGTCACTCCGCAACACCTTGGACCATTCTGAACTCGTCCATAATCTGAACTGTTTCGCAAACGCAAGGCGATTCCTTGCAGAAATTAGAGGTTTCTTAGTTGGACGTCGTCCATGTAATCCGAAGTCCTTTAGTCTGCGTTTTACAGTTGAAACGTGTAAATTCACGTCGTAATTTTTTGTAAACCCCATCGAAAAATATCAAGAGTCGCTTCTGGTGAAGAGCCAATGACTATACAATAGTATAGTGATTACGTAGAAAAGGTCAACTGCAAACTACTTGAATGTCAAATGTCTAAAGAAACGTGAAGGAGTTAGGCTTGTCAACTGAGAATGTTTACAAGCGAAATGTAAAACACCGAATAATAAGGAAACCGACTCCGTGTAAAGGACATTTGGCGAGGACAAAGAAGAAGACGGACTTGTTGATCTTGTATTCAGTGATCCATAGTAGTAGAAAATATAATATATCAAAAACTGTGTTAACCTAATATTTCATAAAAAATAATCTCACTTTTTCTGCGATTCTATAATTAGCAGAGATATTGTCTACTTAGTAGATATGTTATAATTTTTCTTGCTGGCCGTAAAATGCGCTACACATTAATACTAACAATGGGTGAACTCAGGTGTTGCTGCAAATCGAAGGAAGTACATAGTTGCCATTGCGCCAAATAACATTGTCAATCAACCGCGGACTACATCCGTTCTTTATTCAGGCCGAGACTATCCATCACTTAACAACGACAATATAGCACACGTATGACGTATTGCGATTATGGATGTATGAAAATTATTCTATTAACGTTTAAATGTCTTTGTATCATTAACATGATAAAAAGAAACAATGTACGATGCAAAGAGCTGTTTGTTCTACGATTTAATGCATACACACTTTGTAAGATGCTTCATAGTTTGAAATTAACTCATCTCAACCACCTATGAGAAAATTTATTAAAGCAAGTGGGAACTGGAAAAAAATCTTACCTATTTAAAATCAAATGTATAAAAGTTAGTGTAGATACTTCTACTTTACATCTAGTCCTCGCTCTTAAAGTTTATATTAAGAATGAGATTAGTTTATAATTAGTTAATACTATTAAATAATAATTATAGCTAGGTTGTCAAAATTAAATATATAGTGTTCACAATATGAACTTTCTTATTTTATCAATATGGAAATGAAATGTAAACATTGGGCCGTTGAGATTAAATTAGTAAGACAATACTCTAAGACAGGCAGTTTAAACAAGTAATAGGTGACCAAAATTTGAATCCATGTGTTTTTAAAATTATTTTATCCATTACGCTATTAATGGCTTCGTACTAACTAATAGTCACTTGACAATAAAGCGAAGAACGTAGTAGTCATCATGAACAGAGAGGTTAAACATGTCAGGATTAAAACAAAAGTAGATTAAAATAAATATCAGTAACTGTAGAACGTCTCTGTTTATTTGTCTCTTAATTTATTATAGACTATACAAATAAATCACATAGTTAAAATGCTAGGCTAATATTATAGATACGAGACTACCGACAAAAATTGGGTAAAATAATATTCTTCGCCTACGTGTATACGATATCTATCCGTAAATTCATGTACCTATTTAAGAGGTACATGTTTTATATAAGTGAACAAATTACAATATAATTCTGTTAGATACTTGAAAATTTGTTTGTGTTATACAGTGGAATCTTTTCGCGACAAAACTTTTAAAAATATAACTATACCTTGTATTTTCCGATGTTTCGAACGAATTACAATGCTCGTGGTCACGGGTAGACCGTAACCTTAACCGTAAACTTTCACATAATTTTATCGTGAATAAGTGCTGCTGTACAACGTAAACTAACTGGTAAGCTTGATGTCACGAAATAATTTGGAATATGAACAAATTTAATTTAAATCTTGTAAAAAAGGTTACTTCCCGAAAAATAAACATCTTATTTTAAAATTTAAAATCTTTTGCTTAATATTATACGTTTGTTAAATGTACTTAATTTTCTTTTATATTTACTTCGAAAATATTCGACAAATATAAGAAACAACGAATAACAACCGTCGACATCGTAAACGGAATGAGACATCTTATATTTCCTGAGTAAAACTTACCACTTAGTACTTTTAATTGTATAAGTCAACATATATACAGAAGAAAATTGGGTCTATAACACCATCTATAATATATATTTGTAAAATGCCACTACTACTAAGCTTTGATTCTCAAAACTATTTACGTACAGCCGTCACTTAAAAATAACTAAGACCGTCAAATGAGCGGCCAGCGTGAGTAGTAACCGCGAACTGAGGATGCATCAGCCATCTGCACCACACGATATCCATACGATATCAACAGGGCACGACGAGTCTCAAGATAACTCGACCCGCGTGAGAATCATAACAAAGAACTGAATATACGAATTTGTGTCGCGCTAATCAATTCTGATATCGCAACTTTATTTGTAAATACTTTAGTTGATAAAGCACAATGTTTTCAAAGTTTATTTAACATATTTGTACATATAGAATAAGATATACCGCATATTTTTAAATGGCTGTTAAAAATGGAGGACACTTATGGCTTAATCGAAAATATATAACTTGATTTGAAAAGGAAATATTTATGTGAAGAGGCAAGTTGTCAGTCGTGTCTATAGTTACCAAGTTCAGAATTTGAAGATGGAATCCACAAATAGCTATTTTAAAAAATATTAAAAAACTTTTATTCTTAAAAAAAGTGGATTGAGTCCGATGTTGAAACCATAAACAGCTACTAAAACTTAAAATATAACTTATTTGCTAGGCAATTTAAACTCGACGCAATGCTTACAATGAAGTACCAGCAAAATACCACTATTAACGTCTTTCACCGAGAACAGTATCTTGTAATAAGTGATGAACAGTTGGTATTAGGTTGTTCTAATTTAGACAAGTTGAGGCTATGATAATAAAAAGAAAAGAGAGATTAGAGATGAAAAGTCTAACGGTCAGGAAGGTCAAAGTTAAGTGATATTTAATTGCATCAATTGTCGTCAAATGTAATTACGTTTCGTGGCAGATAAGATTTTTAGAGCCAAGTTCAAGAGCCTTGTTGTGTTTCATTATTTTATGTTAGCCAGCGTTATATAGTAGGCAAAAATCTCCTCATTAAGGAGAGGCATAGGCCTCTCTGGACATAGGTCCAGCAGTGGACTGTTAAATGCTGTTGATAATCATGTTAGAAAATTAGAGTAAAGCATTTACTAGTTTTTAAATGCTACTCACTGACTTTCGTATTATATGAAGTGAGTGTATATAATTACAGAAATTAATATTAAAGTATTATTATGATATTTTATATCATCACTCTTTCATTGTAAACAGTGAACCAGAAAATGACATAATCAGTTATATATTTTATGACCGATGCTTGATAAGGTAAGCACATTATGTTATCTAAAAATAAGAGGACGATTCATCACTCCGGCGCTTGTATTTATGTTATGTAGGCAAGTATTGAAATAAATGTTGCTCAACTTTTATACATACATGAGGAAGAGTCAATGAATAGACAATAAATTCTTTTACGGTTCAATTTTGACCCTCCAGACCTTTCAATAAGTTAACAAGCGACAAATGAACTGTACTTATTACATTTCTTATTCTAATGGTTGCCAAATTTGAATACGTTGTCAAAGTATTCTCTTAAAAATTGTGTTTAAAGTGGATAAGAATATGAACCAAAATAAATCATAATCAAGTTTATGAAACTGTTTAGTAACTTTGAAGTTTGGTGATATTAATAAGTACATTACTAGTATTGTAACAACAGCTAGCTATAAAATGTTTATGACTATTTAATGACATCAGACGAGTATATCTAAAATATGTGCAAGCAATCAAGCCTGAATAAGAAGGTAACTAGTACAATTCTTGCAATTTATGAACACAATTTTATACCAAATGTGTATACCTACATATATGTATGTATATATACATTTTGTATATACTCATAACTGCCTCGTTGATTAAGCGGATAGCGTATGCGACTGCCGATCAAGAGGTCTCGCGTTCGACTACTGGGTTGGGTTAAAAAGTGTTATTAGAGTTTTACAAGTTACAAAATACTTGATAATAGGACATAGCTTGAAAGTTGAGATCTTAACCCGTAAGCACGTAAAACCATCGGTTCAGCACCTGATCTCTCCACGGTCGTGTTGGATAACCGTCCCATCAGATTGTGAGAATGAGGAAATAGAGAGTGCACCTGTGTTTGAGCACACATTTGAGCATTAGAATATCTATCTACTGCGTAGTTGGTAGGTTTCCCTTAAGACTGGCTGCTGTGGCCGAAATCGGTTAGGAGTATATCGTCATGATCATTATCATACATATATTGAAATGTATTTCATAAATATCTCGATATGATACTTTAATAATAAAACATAAAGGCAATTCACATTATTTTATTATCTATATATTAATACGTGATACAAAAACTTTAATCCTCTTTTTACGAAAATTGCGCGGACGCAGGAGCATAAAATTTGGCACACTTATAGTTTATGCGTTGGAGAAGTGCAGAACGCTAATATTTTTCAATAATAATGTTTATAAAGTACATTAAATCAATAAATAAAACATTACACACACTACCATACATTTCACACACACATACATACACAAGTATTTGTACACGCATACTTTCATTTTGTCCATAGACATAGAGTACTGACACAGACATATCAAAAAGAAAAGTTTTATTTGCCTCATTTAATATAAAAAAAGATTTTAATAATAATTATTATTGTACTTATTATGCATTATAATGCATAATAAGTACAATAAATCAATAAATAAAACATTACACAAACCAGAATACATTTGACACACGCATACACAAGTATTTGTACACGTATACATACTCTGTGGTCAAATTGTTTCATTTGTTTATTATAGACATAGTTGAATGTCAAACAGAAAAGTTTTATTTGACGAATACTACGTGAAATACTGAGCGCTTATACAAATTTATGTAATATATATATAAGTTCTGTAGCAGCAATCTGCAATAACAACATTCAGGTACAAAAAAAATATAATTTGCTATTGCTGGTTCTTAATGAAAAAACTTTAATTATGCCTCGACATAGAACATTAACGGCTCGGAGTGAGAGACAAAGAAGTAATATTTCTCTAAGGGGAAGGAATAATTCCCCATCAGTAGTATTCGATAGTAATATGATTTTGAGAGATACATTTAAATGTGCTCTAAATGTTATTTAATGGATTTAGAGTGCAGGTTTTGCAATGCGAAACATTTTGAATCTGAAGTGACTTTAGGCGACCGAACTGCATTCACTTCATGTTGTCACAAAGGTAAAGCATTATTACCACCCTTAAGTCAAAATAAATATTTTAAATCATTGTATAATGGACTTACTTCAAATGAACCTTCAATAAAAAGTAAATCAAAAAATTATTTTGAAAATATTAGGAAATATAATTCATGTTTAGCTATGGTTAGCTCAGAAGCCAAAGTTGCTGAGACAAGGGGAGTGTATCATTTCAAAATACATGATGTTTTTTATCACAGATCAGGCCCAATGACTGCCGCTTATAATCGCTCACCATGTTATGCACAATTATATTTTTATGATGTTGACACTGCTATTAATTATAGGTTACAAGAACGTATTAAGAACGAACGTATCAAGAACGTATCAAACATGTAACAACAACATAATGCGTAAAATTTCACTGGAATTGGACAAAACATTCCAAATAATTGGAGTTGTATTAAATCGGCCAGTTTTTACACATGGGCAATTGTATGTCGCAGTAAGTAGAGTTCGTTCATTCGATGGTTTAAGGTTTTATATATCCAAATATAACGGCCCAAGACATTTAGCAAACGATGAAAGAGTTTTTACAAAAAACATTGTTTTCAGAGAAGTTTTAAATCATTAATTAAATTATTATAATATGCGATAAAAAATGCTCTAAATGGAAAGTATTTTTAATGCATGATTTTTTTGTTTTGCATCTTCTTATAGCATGTTTTGTTTTAATAAACATTTTTTTAAATAGGTATTCTTTATTTTACTATAATTTGTTCAAAAAAGAGATTGGCAAATAACAGTCTCGGTCAAATCTGTGGTTATAGTAGTTTAGTTTTCGACAGTAGAACCTTAATAATGTTTGAATATTATATTTTAATAATGTATATTAAGTCACTTACAATTTAAATTTATTATGGTCGAATTTCGACCACTGGGCGACCACTAGTTTATTTAATTTGGTTTTTTAATAGTTTTATCGATTTTCATTTTAAAAGAAAAAAATATATAAAATATTTTAAATACTCAGTAGTTTTTTTCAAAGATTTTCTATCCACTTTAGAAAGGGTATATGAAAAACTTTTAACTGTAGCTTATCTAGGGGTAGTTAACAGACTAACTGCCGTCTATCCTTTCCAGCTAAGGGGCCAGATAACAACGGATGGAATTCTTACTTAGCAATTGGATTAAATTAATTATACTTCTCAATAGCAAGGCAGACAAGGCATTGCACTCGGCGCAAACTCTTGAACATTGTAATTTTGAGTCGTACGATTCTCAACAACTTAATGGATAACTGGCATTTTGTTCTCGGATCGAGTAACAAATTAAACACTCTCCGCGTTTAGGTGTTATGCTACGGATAAACTTGTTGTGGTGTCTCAGGAACTTTAAATGGCTTTTAGGTATTAATTTAACGCAGAAAAAAAATTAAATTAATAAAAAAATATAACAGTAACGTATGAGTCTGAAAATGAAAAGTAAGACCTGTCGAACCGGAATTTCATTAGGACACGTTATAATGACATTAATATTTTGTTATTAAAAAGTATTTTATATTTGTATATAATACACCTATTACATAATACAGTAAGTTTTTTTTATAGTATAGTTTATGACATAACAATCAATTCTAATTTTGGATAGCCTAAAGATCACCAAATGTGGCTGATCGCGAATTATGGCAAAATAGCTAACAACATTTCACGTAAGTGACATTTAAGTCAATTGTTCATTTTTCAAAAGGTGAGGCTCTGCTTTCACAATTACGAGCAACGACCAGTGGGAATAACGTATTGCCTCATCATTGCTTAAGAGTGGTTAGGTTCTAGTCCACCATATTGGCCTTGTGCAACTTGGCAATATTTTACAAACCTATGGCAATATTTATTAATTATATATTATTTTCAGGAGCCGAATGATCGGCGAAAATGTCAGTAATAATTAAAGGAACGACTTACCGAAACTATTCTCATTATGCTATCCCAAGACATTAGTAATATAAAATGGACGATTATTCGAAAATATTTTTATGAAAGTTTAGTTTACACGTACTCCATTAACTTTTATTAAAAAATCGTATAACTTCTTAAAACGTTTGAATTCTATAGTAAAACAGTTAATTGACACAGAAAACTATAGACACACCCATAAAAGTTTAATAACTACTATTTTATACGTAATTCTTCAAGTTGGAGAGTGTTAAATGACCATTACTTTTATTCGATACATTTAGGAGTCATTTGCCTACATAAGAAAATATAAATTTATTTATCATAACATTTATTAAATGTTATATAATTTAATATTTAGTACTTTTATTTTTTGGGACCAATTTAAGTGACGAGTTTCGTGGCGCCACGCTGGGCTCTGGTAACCTCCCTCACTCGATAAAAGTGAGTACCGGTTTCCTACGTGACTGGTATGCCTACGGTGATCTATATGGGCCAAAGCATGCCTCTTCCACATTATTTTAACTTCTCAAAAAAAAATTAGATTTTATTTATACTTTTTAACTTATGTGAAAGTGTAGCTGTGAGCAATGAAATGTTGAGACTTCGATTGTTGGTTGGTACAACAATGTCTGTGTCTATGGAATTAACAGAAGCTAATATCTTTATTATAATACACGTAAGTCACCATTAGAAAGTTTTGTCCAACCTGTACAACAAGCCTATAAAGGATAACATAAAACTACTAAGGAAAAGACCTGTTTCCAAGTACTAGTTTTAATACTTACATTAGCAAAGAAACTGGCCGTGGCAAGGCAAGTTTGACACAATCCAAGTCATTTTTACAGTTATCATGATCACGGGCACAGAAGTGAAAAATAATGATAGCTGATGTGTTATAAGGTTTTAGAGATAGGCAAATGTAATTTCGTTGCCATTACAAAAACCAAAAATATGCAATTTTCTAAGACATGGGAGGCAACTGATTAAGGGCTACTCAAAAGATACAACTGTGTTGCCTCCCTTTGAGTTTGAGTTCTGGGAAAAAAAAACCTCACAGAATCAGGGAGCAGAGAAATTTGGGCTCAAGTAACTCTATTCACTCGGTGAAAAGTAACAAAAGAATTTCTGTGAGCCTGTAGCATCTAGCACTCCGGTCGAACCTGCCCACTGCCCATATTTATGGTTACCATAATGTATCTAGTAATAAGTTTTATTTAAAAGTTGTTGTAGTGTATATAGATGAGGGAGTATTGGCCTAATATGTAAATGTAGATTTCAAACCTGTTTCGAACACAAATGAAGGGCAGAGACTATAGAGGAGTATATACCTTTGGTGGAAACGTGGGCAAGGGATGAAGACGTGTGAGTGTCGTGTAGGCGAGTCAGCGTGAAGAAATATAATAAATAAAGACAAGGAATACATTATGCTGGTTATTAATGTTATTGCCCGACGATGTTGATAAATGTAGTGATACCTTCCATAGATTAGTTATATATATTATTCATCATCATCATCATTTCAGCCAAAAGACGTCCATTGCTGGACATAGACTTCTTCCATGGTTCACCACAATAGGCGGTCCCGTGCCGTTTGCATTCAACGGTTTCTCGCGGCCTTAACCAGATCATGTATATTATTACTCTACTGCAATAACATAAAGTATTGTTTTACCTGCATGAGGTGTAGCTGGCAGCGGTCTCTTGTCGGGTGGTGCGCGTCGTACGGCCGCTGCAGACGCCGGCAAAGGGATCGAGGTTTGCAGCACCGACACTTGCCTGCACAAAAAAGAAATCTGTTTAGAGACAGTGGTGTTCTAACATCTTTATAAAAATAAATTTTCCATACCAGCTATTTAGTCGGGATATATATATACTTTTTATTATGATGAAGGTACAGAGTACAGGAATAGTGAGAACAATTTATTGCACTTTGCTGTAAATTATTTACTTGCGCTTTACTGTAATTGTTTCATATATGCGTTTTATTTCAAATTTGAAAGTGGGAACATTACAATGATTGCGTTTCGGAGGGTTTTGATTACTGATTCCAAACTGGAAGGGTTGATATGCAGGTTCCTAGTTCTATAGGCACTAAATAATCTATAATAAAGCGTATATTCACAAATTTATAAGTAATTTTAAGTAGTAAGACTAACTACCACAACATACAAGGCTAGTCTGGGATCAGTCTAAGTAAGAGGCCGCTGGTTAGATGTCGAACACCAGGGTGGTTAGATGTAGATGTAATTTATTATTAAAATAAATTTTCACGTTGTTTTAGAGATGTGTGTATTTTTAAACGTAACTTTCAAACGCACAAGATAATGACGATAGCGTTAAACCATCACTAATTGGCCATTAGTACCACTACCACATTAACTAACTCAGCTGTCTGCTACAAATTAAGTGAGATTATATACATCTGTCTCATGTCTTCTATTTCACTATCAACCAGTCTAAGGAGATCCCTATTTCATATTTGTTGTAATTTATTCTCATAAATATAATCTCGTTATTGTTTTCTCCCATTGAAGCGTACAAGCGTAAAATAATCAACGAGTATATGAACATGAACCCAACGTTATGCTTCGTCAGCCTTACATTGAACCTAATCGAACGTTTAATACACGAACATTTATAATATTATAACAAAGAAAATTCATGAGCTCAAGTAACGGTATCACACTTGGGATTCCTTATTATTACCTTTGTACATTAGCTTTTCGTTAAAGTGCCCAATGGTTTTTCCATTGATTTCTTTGATATTGAAAACTCATAGATTATTTCAAACAATCCTGTAATAGGTATTTTTATTTAAATGGTCTTGAAAGTTTTATTCAAAGACGCGACTTTGAATCTAAGGATGTCGTAATCTCTTACCTGTAAAACTTTTCACGTCGAATTTAACAATCGAGATAAAGTTTAGGGTAAGCATTTCACAATTTTATATCCAAAGGCGATTCAAAGGGCTTATGTTACAAAAAAGGTTAAACAATTTGTCGTGTTTTGTTTTCGAAATATACTTTTATTGTTTTCCAATATTTGAACTAAACAGCGGTTAGTAGGATATATTTTGCATAATTAGTGTGTATGCGGAGGTGTACAATAACTGTTATAATTTGCATGACATAGTATGAAAGATATAAAAGGGGAACTCCTTGCTGAAGACGAACGAAGATATTTCATATTTAAAAAAATATGTAAATTCACTCACATCATTTGTTCATTCATTCAAGTCACTAAGACAGCTTATAAAAATGTATCTTTGAAAATCAATATCGTGAAAAGTGAAAAAAAAAGAACTTTTTTTTTAATATTCACGATTTCTTAAAACATTTTCTTTTAACACAAAGCTTTTTCATTAAGGTGAGATGAAAAGGTATTTGCAACGTTCAGGAGTGTAATTCTAATTGAATAAATACAAATGAAAAGTAGGCGCTAAAACGGCAACAGAATTCAAAAGCTGTCTGCTTTTAAAAAACCGAAGGCAATTTCTTATTCTTCAACTTTTAAAGACAGTTTTTCTTACACCTTCAACTTCTATTTGTTTCAGTTGAAAAGATGTAAACGACACAAGTCGTAGTAGTACAATATTATCTGGACTCTTATTATGAGATCTTATGAATAATATCATTATTTTGTTACCTACATTTTGGTCAGGTATATAATCATCAAATACATAAGAAATAGTAATTGTAGTATTGTATATTATTTGGATTCCTATTACGAGGTCTGATAAATAATATAACTGTTTTAGTTAGCCTAAATTTTAGTCGGGTATATGTATGCGGTCATCAAGTGTAAGAGAAGTCTACAGTAATAATCGTAAAAGTAGACCGTACCGATCGAGATAATTCGGACTGTTATTATTCGTATGACTATAAAAACAAATAGAGTAAAATATTATATTTTATAGTTTAATGACCTTTACTAAAAGAATCTACATACATGCGATACAGTTTATCCAGTACGTAACGTTTTTGCAAAGGGCCGTTGAGTTGGACTACGAGTTAGTTAACATTTGAAAAAATCGTATAATAAAACTATTTGACATGTTATAAACATTTTTTATTTACAAGAAAGCTAATTAGTTTAAATTTGAATGAGCACCAACCACAGAAACGTCGAAATGGCCACCGTTTCGACGTTTGCTCTCTTCTAAGCAAGCACCGAAATTTTCAAATACTCGTCGGCAAAGACACCGCAAGATCGACGACATCTCTCGCCACTGATTTTTTCTTTTAGTTGACGTAGTGTATTTTGTTTATTGATGTAGACACGATCCTTCAAATAATCCCATAAAAAAAGTCTACTGGGGACAGATCTGACTTTATGGGTGGCCATAGAATGTCGCCTCGTCTGGAAATCAGCATTTTCGGCAACATGTCTTTAACCATAGGCAGGCACTCATTGGATGTGTGACAATTGGCTACATTTTATTGAAACCATGTATTACGATTGTAGTCAGCAAAGAACTCCCGTAACATGTTTGCACGGGATGTTAGATTCAAATGTTAACGAATTCTTGGCCCACCCTATATAACGGCCCATAGCAAAAACGTTACATAAGGTGCTAGATAAACCGTATCGTATTGACATACGATCATACGACATTCTTAGTAAAGGTCATTAAACTATAAAATATATTATTTTACTCTATTCGTTTCTATAGTCATACAAATATGTAATAGGCCCTACCTACCTTACCCTATAAACGATTAAGTCAATTCATATAATTACATAGTCGATGTTCTGCAAAAAATGATTTCAATTGTATATGCGCTTTCTCTATTGACATATAAACTTTAAAAATTCACAGTTGGAGTTACAGGTTAGCACATTAACAATACTAAAATAACAATGCATCAGCTTGTTTAGCCTAAACTTTTACCTTCATCAGATTTCATACTCTGTACTGGAATTATATCCATATTTTAAAAAGGAGCTAGCAGAATCGTATATTGACGCTGCACACCCGTAACAGAAATTATTTATTTTCAAACAGAAATCTTAGTCCACGTTCAAGCCATCGAAGCAAAACGCCTGACGGTACTGTCCACAGCACGAGCGTGGGTCACGACTTCACAATAAAAAACCGTCCAGGAAGCTTTCGAGTGCCTCGTTTTATGAAACTTATCTAAGTATCAAGCTATTATTATAAACTCTTAAGGAAATGGTGTCTAAGCAATTGTGGATTTTAAAACTTACATAAATATTTAAAATAGTAAGTTAACAGTAAATATGCACATCAAAAGTATTGCTAAATTCTAATCTGACATGAATCGGCAATGAGTATAATCGACATTTAGACAATGTAGATAAGCCCTATCCTATTAATCGTATTTTTTAATAATTAAAGAAAGATGCATCTACTAGATACTAGATGGCAGTACTAAACATGTTAATAAATATTATAGATTATAAATATTTCAAACTTTGAACATTAATAAAAATAATGAAATGCCACTCAACACATAAAACTTTTTTTACCTTTTTTTTTTTAACGTGTGGAAACCCCCTCGGGCCGTCACCCCACCGGGGTTTACGGCGGGGTGGTGTGTCGGAATCGGACCGACTAAAACCACACGGTGTGCCACTCTGCGCCTGACATAGGAGGGATCTGGGAACAGCTGTTATTACGACATCCAGATCCTTCCTAGCGCCTGCCCGCTCATGCGGGCACCATCTGCGGATAAACTCTCCTTTTAGGCGACGTACGGCACACGCGGACGTCGCCTCCTCGCGGCTGGCCACTATAGCGGATGGAGGGGAAAACCCGTCCCGTCCACCCGCGGCCACACTCAAGGCGGCATGAGACGCTGGTACGCGCGCCTCCGCCGCCCGGTTCGCCGGCGGCGAATTGGGTCCGAGTGGAGGTCGTCCTCCCGGGCCTTCTCCGCCGCCTCCTTCCGCGAAATTACGTCTTCGCAGAAGGTTGCGACCGCGGTAAAACAACTGTCGCTACCGACCATGGAGCGTATTACGGCCGATAGCGAGAGATCTCCTCCAATAACTGCAGTGAGGACCCCACGCTGCGCCGCCCAGGCGGAACAAACCGCCAGCGTGTGCTGAGCCGAGTCCTCACTGCAGTCGCAGTGGTGACACTTTTTTTACCTACTTTAGCGTAAACTTGTTACAGATAAAACTACATACCTTAAATAAAGCTTAATAATTACATCAAGTTAACATGGAACATATTACACCTAACAGGTACAGATTTAATATATTTTTAAGTTCGAATTTCTTTTACAGTAGAATGTTAGGTAGTAATACATCTTAATCCAATAGTCTGCGGTCTAGACGGACGGAGACTCTTTTTTACTTTTGTCCCAAATCACATACTCTACGAATGATAAAAGATTTACAATATTAAAAACTTAAAGTACAACGAGATGTGTCACGGTTACTGCGGAGAAACTGTGATAGTAGTATGATTAATTAAATTTATTTTTAACAAAGGTCATATGCAGTATAGTTAGGTTGCTGAGGATTTCGTGCAAACTTGTATATAAATAATTAGTCTATTCGCTTTTTACTGTTTTTTTATTGACAATATATTATTGTACGTGCAAGTAAGATTAGAATTAGAAAAAAATAATTTAATATTTTTTGATATACTAACGAGATATTAATTTTGAATTGTATTTAAAATAAAAGACTTACACATACCAAAAGGTGTAGAAAGCACCTTTTTGGTGCGTGAAGTTAGAGGCTTGATTATTACAGCTTTCATTAATATGGATTATCTATTAACTTTAACTTTTATAGGTCCAAGGAAAAGAATCCGTACAGATAAATTGACGAATAACGAAATGATTGCAGAGGGTTATTTATTCGTTTTGGTGCCCAGACCTCTAAAAATAAAGAATATTATACTTAAAAATTGGTAAAGCTATTTATTATTTCTCAACTTAACAGCACCCTTCTTAGCACACGAATTTACCTAAAGGCGTTTAAAGATTTGACCCTGAATAAGGTTCTTTAGTTACCTATATATGAGTATTTATAGATTATGATCTGAAGGCAACATTGGCAACTAACTATTTCGTAACTATTCAGCCAGCAGTTGCCTAAGGCTCCCAGATTGCACTGATTATTTCGAGCACAGTTAAGTGCAGGCCCTTTGTTTGAACAGCTTTGATCGATAATGAGGGCGATAAACAACAATGAGCGCGGGCGCACGAAACTCGACGCCTGTCATTTGACATGTGCGTGGCTTGTCGTAACAGATACATGACATGTTCACTATCTAGAGAAATAGTTCACCATATTGTTTCACGCCGTCGTGCAGCAGATAATGTAACGGCTATCTCCATATTTATTTATTATGCATCATGTACTTTAGGTGCATTGTCTGATTTAATGCCTAAAGCATTCTCTAACATTCAACTTTTATACTCCTGCGTTCGATGTAAAATATTTGATATACAATTTATCAACTGGCTGCTATCTATCCAATATAGATTACTATATTTTTTGGGATTATTTACTATTCACTCCCGTACAGCTTTAAAGCTGTGTGATTTTAATTCTAATATCTCTAGATGTAATGCTATGTCATAATAGATATGTCTTACAAAAACACACTCACAGCAGCTTCGATATAATCACAAAGGAAAAGCTGTCGTGTTACCTGCTTGTAATACTTACTTATCTACAACTACTAATTATAAAGGTAGGTTAGTGATCATGTTCCAAACGGGCGTGACACTGCCAAAACGGGACCGTTAAGCGTGACATGACCATCCGCAACTGAACGTTTCCTTCGGAAATAGAGGCTGTCATGGGACTAGACATCGAAATACAGTATATAAACCTTATTTACAAAATACAAGTAAAAGCTTTTATTTAGTCTTACAGTTAGTGCTATAGGTTTACTATTATCTAATACCTTTAAACATATATACGAGTATATATATACACTTTGTTTTGACACTCACAATCTAAGTGCCAAAATCAGGGATGGGAACAAAAGAAGTTGGTAAATTGCAAATCGACTATCACACAATAATACCGAGTAAAGCTCGGGTTCCAGGTGCTATATTTAGTTCTTTGTTTAGCGTCAAGTAGGTGTTTAATTTACAAATTCCATGCCGTTAAAATTAGCTCACCTAGTTTTTCCCAATTTCTAAAAACATTATTTGAATTATTACGAATGTTTAAGAAAATATTGTTTACAAGGGTGCTCTTGCCAACAACAGGTATTTTATTTATGGTAATTTATGTTGTTTGAGTTCGTTAACTTGTCTCAACTACTTTTTACTTGGCTCGTATTTTTTTACACATTCTATAAGATTACACTGGAAACTAAATTTAGTAAAAATATTCACTAATTCTACATTACATGAAAAGAAAAGAGTTGCTATCGCTAGCACATCAATTAACAGCAAAACACTTTTCGCGAAAACCTTCAAATGCTCAAATAGTTACAATTTAGTCAGAAGACGTCAAAACATACAGTTCCATTCACGTAACTTGGATTCGCTGTTACTGAGAAGTTTAACCTCTATAGGTTTAAAGATTTCTATGTACACAATTTTAGGAAGAAAACAAGTAGGAATGCGAAATAGTTTATATACCGAAGAAATGAAGAAAGTGAAACTAAAGAAAAAGTGTTCAAATTACGTCAAATGATGTTGTATTATGTATTTATTATTTATCTTTTACCGTTTCCAATCAGGCTTAAGTAAATTTAGTAGAAATCGATTCTTTGAAATATTAAAGTACATTGGCGGCAACAACTGATATCTAATATTTAGGTTAAATGCTCACTTTCACTGTTTTCACGAAGAGATAGTAATTAATACCCACTACAAAGGGCTTTTAAGAACTCATCACAGTCTGCATTCTGGAGCGATCCTTCATTGTTTACATTCTTTTGTAGCATAATGTACATGTCTCGAGATCAAAAGATACAAGTTTATTTTCCTTGTATAACGATATTGATGAAACACCGACCATAAAACACGATGCGAGTAACTTGGAGTTCATATTGTATAACTATGCAAAAGTGCTATTCAAAAACAAGTAACATTTTATACAAAACCCTCTTATATTTCAGATGAATGTTTGTTTAAAATTGCTCTCTCTATAGTATTGACTGTTGTCCTCATTTATATTAGAAAATGAAATGAAGAGGCACAAAAGGAGTAATTTAGTATAAAAAATGTGAAGAAGTGGGTTGTGGATTATATTCATTGAAAAATTTTCTTTCACTAATTTTTAGTATTTGGTATTTAATGGTATTTATATCATCAACAGCTTTTAACAGTCATAAACCTCATAGAATGTACAATTATCTTGTACTCGTATTTGTATGTAGAATGCATATTAAAAGTAATTAATATTCGAAGACAATTACAGTAATACGATAGCAAAGACGACTGTTTCACTAAAATTGGTTTTATTTTTAAGATGGAAGGTAAATTCGAAGATATAAATTCTGAACTCTCTGTAGTAAACTTCTAATACATTATTTATCTACAGATCGTGTACTGTTTCCAGATCAGTAATACTCGTAACACATGCATAGTTTATTATTTCTTCATTCTTATTAAGCATAGTGATTTAAAAAATAAATTGGAGTTGCTTTTCATTGATTACAATTAATGATGGTCTCATTTAAGTAACATTCGATTTGTTGTGAATTTACGTAATAATAAAGTACTGACATTTCTTTTACGAAATAAAAAATAAACATTACAAATAACATTCAAATAAAAAAATGTCTGATAACTAAGGGACTTAAGTTATATCGCTTGCTTGGCAACAAGTTATTTAATATCAAAGTCATTCATGTAGGCAAGCTTGATATTTTAACTTCGACACACCTACCTCCGTACTTCAGGTGAGGTTGGCAGGCTTCTAGATTTTCTGTTCTTGTTGTGTTGCCGGTGATGGCCATGGCCCGAATTGGTATTACCCATGATTCACTTATACTTTATTCTTTAAAACTATGAAGGTACAGAGGATACAACACTATCGTAATAGACACACATTTTTCACCTTCCTCGACTGTCTGTAGCCATTATATTGTTCTTTTTTTAATTTACCCATGTGAAATAGAGTAAAACGACTGGTATGGAAACTACCCTCACTTATCAGCTAAAAATATGCTATATTGTATTTTATTTATTTTTATACTAGCGGTCGACTAACTTGAAAACATTTTATACTGTTTTAGTAGTTTCTTGTGTCCTTTTTGTAAGGGTATCAGTTTTGTTATTATATTTCTACTTTACTTTTAGAAGTAATATAATAAACCTTTTTGTGTTGAACTTTTTGTGTTTAAGTGGTCTGACTCCTAATTATCTGTAGAATGTTTTAGTATCAGTTGGCAATACCGACTTTAAAATTATAATCGTAAAATGTTATCTCGGCGTTTGTGTAGCACCTATAATCGAAAAATATAATTAATAAAACAGAATATAAATCTAAGGAAATTTTACTTGTATTCTTAAATGAGTGCCGTCTATGTAGTAACTCAAAGCATTAGGGGCTAAATTACTTGTCACTGTTCGTGTTTGACGTGGCTCAATACCTGTCTATAAATTCAACGCACCATTCTCCTAAAATGCCAAACGTGGGCGCTCCGAGCATTGCTGGAATTTCAAAGGTCAAATCGGTTAAACGACCGGGACATAACTTACTAACCACAGCGCACGACCACAAACATTATCTATGCAAATTATAAGTAAAACGTACTTATAGGTACGTGTGTTTAATAAATCGTATTCCTGTAATGCAGTGTGTAATTTAATTTTCTTCAACGGCCACCAATTTAGTTAATAGTAGGATAGAAGGGAAGGGCCCGAACGATCAGTTATTATTGTCGTTGTTCCGAGAACCAACGACAATGAAGAAAAGAGTCTAATTACGAGGTTCAATGTGACAGAGTTCAGAGTGCATTAACCTTATCTCAACAAGTTTTTAATTTCTTTCTGAACTGAATGTATTTTTTTACATCTCCGGAGGGACTATTAGAATTTCAGAACATCTGATCCGATCGGGAAAACGCTTCCTGTGCCTGAAACCTAGGTAGGTTGTAGGTATTTTTGAGTAGATGTTATACATTTTTGTTAGCAGTTTCAGAGTAAAGAAATATTTATGCCAATAATTCAGTAATTGACACACAATCAAATTTTTCCCTAAATCATATTTTAGTTGTAAGTAGTAACCAAGCACAGACCGTGGTTCCCACCCTTGGCGTAGAGCCTGCACCCTAAATTTGTGAGAGAAGTGATAGATACCCTCTTTCCCAGGGACCAAGGTAGACCCTCGCGCCCTCTATTTCTGTTGGAATCAGTAACATGGTCCGACGACTTTGATGTAACGGAAAATGAGCTGGACCAAACTGATACGATTCGCCTACCACAATACCACCTCAAACGCTGGTGGAATCTTGGGCTGAGTATAAGTGCGCGTTTTGGCGATCCTAGGGCATAAGTAACGACTGTTTATTAGCTGCCTTCATAATAGCGTATTCTCTTCCCGCTGGAAAGAAGTCAAGCTGGTACTTTTCCAAAAATAGCTAGCTGCTGATTTTCACTCGATGTTCCGATTGGTACATCCAAAGAGACGGTGAAACTCTTTGAAAGAGTTATCACTGCCACCAGAGTGTTAACTAGCACCTGTCGCGAATGGACCCTGACTTGTCAGGCAGGCGGCTTGCATGCCGACAAGGACGTTCAATACTGGACGCGAAGTAGAAGCGTGACGAAGAAGTGGTAGTCTGGCGGAGGGAGTGGTGCTGCCGCCTGTCTTGATATCTGTCTTGATATAGTCAACGCCTTTGACTACCTCCATTGGTGAGTGATTAGAGAGGCACTAGTGTATCACCAGGTGCCCCTCTACCTGTGGGACTTCCTCTGAATTTATTCTCGCGATAGGTCATACATGTGTCGGAACTCAGGATGGCGAAGAATGTCGAAGGGAGGTAAAATGTGAGGTTCCAGAGTGGCTAGTCTTAACCCACGTATGATGAGGTAATGAGGACCAGTCCACCTCTCAAGCTCTGGGGATAAACCCAGAGTGAGTGTCGTCTGCTACACCCCAGGACACGCTGAAGGACTACTCTATGTGGACGTTTCAATGCAACGCCTGAACGGTGAGAAGAGCTGGGGCGTAGTGGTCTTTTTCTGTAAAGCTATAACGCTCTAGAAAGAGACCGTTGAAGAGGGTCGGGAGAGTCCTGAGCAGAGGAAACATCGGCGGCGGTATGAGCTGCTCACTGGACCGCGCCCCCCGAGAGTGGGGACCTCTGGTGGCAGATTAATTGCTGTAGTAGGGGATGGGAAGACAGTCTGATCGCATTAAGATGCAATCGGGCCGCCACATCACTATTATGAGGATAAGTGTCTTCCCCTAGGATAGAGCTTGATTAGCCGTGGTGTCAGTTCAGGGAATACCTGAAATGATATGGTCCGGGTCTTACCGGATTAAAGCGGCCGTAGGGGTGGTTTTTAATGAAATCTCCACATACACCTGGCTCATATATTCCCAAGGAATCGCAAATCTGATGCAATTTTCCAACCCATCAGCAAAAAAAAAGAAATTAATGAAAAAGAACATTTTCCTCTTTAACTATCTATTGTAAACCAATGTCTGACTATGTTTATATGTTTTTAAAGGAGTTCATAAAGGATTATGTTATTATGTAACTGGAACGTAATACATAAAATTAATAGTAAGGAAAGAGACATTGAATGAATTTCACTGCAAATAAGCTATTGTGAATTGTAACTAGAACAGAACGACAATGCAGACTTTTAAGCGTATTATAGAAATTATCATAGCGGGTGCAGTGTGACACTGGTGTACTGAGGCGTTGAATATAACCTTGGAGATTCTGCTATTGTGTTCGTACACCAATTCAAATATTTCTACTCTCACTTATGTACACTGGAGTGATATAAAAATAATGTTAAAACATACACAGAAAACTATTTTAGAATTGAAATGAAAATGAAGTAACCTTTGCTTAACTGCAGGTGACTTTTATTTTATTTATTAAAATAATAATAATGGGCTGAAGTAAAAACTATGTAACGGCCAGTGAGTATCACTTGAATCTAACATCACGCGCAAACATGTTACGGCAGTTCTTGGGACTGATGCTACTGAAATTTGCTGGTTACAATCGAAACACATGGTTTCAACAAGATGAAGTTACTTGTCAGACATCCAATAAGTCTCTGCCGGTGGTCAAAGACAACACATATGTTTCCGGAAACGCTGGTTTCCAGACGAGGCGACATTCTGTGGCCACCCAGAAAGCCAGATCTATCCCCAGCAGACTTCTTTTTATGTATTTAGTTGAAGAACCGTGTCTACATCAATAAACCAAATACACTAAGTCAACTAAAAAAAATCAGCGAAGAGATGTCGGCGATCTCGCTGTCTCATCGCCGATGAGTATTTGAAAGTTTCGGTGTTCACTTAGAAGAGCGCAAAAGTCGAAACAGTTATCATTTAGACGATATAATTTTTAAGAAATAAATTCCATCTAATTAGCTTTTTTGTAAACAGTCAATGGTTATAATATATCAAATGATTTTTACCTAACTTGTCTGCTAGATACAATGCAGGCTTTGGATGCATAAGTCTTGAAAAAACATACATACATATATCAGATAAACATATACATATAGGTATATCAGCAACCTATATCTGTTCAATAGTGTTATATGGCAGACATCTATATGAAAATTTATCTAAAACTGGTAAAACTGACCATTTGTTTTATTACAGTCAAAATTTTATTACAGTTACAGCGTTCTTTTATTAAACGAACTTTCATTACCAACGGCATTATTATGACGCTATTAAAATAACATGAACTTTATATTTATTGTTTTCGTGACGAGTCAATGAGCTTTACTGGTGAATGTGCATTTCTATTTTTATACTACACTATCTTTGTAACACCACCTGTGTCAGAATAAGCGATAACTGACACCTATGTAAAAGTATACATGTAAATATGTTAAATCAAGACGTAATATAAAGGAATTTAAGATAAAATTCATGAGCATTTTATTGAAATCCAACTTCTAAAAGCATATTGCCCACTTCATATGTACAATGGACAAATCGGAGAAGGTGAAGTGTTATAAATGTGTAGATATATCACATATACAGAGTAGATGGCTAAGTCAAGTTATACTTAACGTTGTTTAATTTTTATGTTCGTGTTTGAAGTCCGAGATCGAAAGTGTATACGTGCTTTTAAATCATTTTTACTTTTCTAGCACCATATTTCTTTTTCATGTTCTCTATTACTTTTCTTGTATTTTTTCTACATCTTGGATTAATAATAAAAATATCAATCATTTATTTCAACACAGTGAGTCTGTGTACGTGTACTTTGTGCGTTGATAACAATTTACTTAGAATTAGTTATTAAAAACTTATTACACTCAAAAGATAAGTACTTACTTCAAAAGATTTACTAATAACATTTAAACCCAGTTTAAATTACCTATCCGTAAAATAATATAGTATTTTAAGTTTAACACGAAATAGGTTACAGTGAAAGCAAAAAAAATTAGATAACTGATTAAGGTATCAGTTTTTGCTTTTAAAGTGGGCTAATGATAATAAGATTTATCCTTGTTTAATGTTATTACCGAAAATTGTTTAAACTGCTGTTTTGAGTATGTTCGTGGTTCCCCAGGCTGTTAACCTCTTCATTACCTTGTGAGGGTGGATTGTTACCTCTTTTGTAGCCGTTTTACAATAAATTTCTTATAACATTTACATGTATAATGTATCGAACTATGAATGTTCGTGAGAATTCAAATGACGATCGTGAGGAATAAATCTAGATCTAAGGCTGATGCATTGCATTTACTATGTTAAATCAAATATCTTTTGGAATTTTGTGTGTGTGTGCGGCGTTCCGAGAATTCCGAAGGACTGGTTTATTTTACTTCTCAAGGATTGTGTTTGCTTTAGGGAACAAAACCGGTGAATTCTCGGCCATATCCGTCATGGACATTCTGTTTACTGTTAATTTATACGTTGAGATGACTAATTAAGTATTAGCTGGCGGAAAATGGCTGATTAATTTATGGTAGGCGTGAAACTTAACATTAATCTCAGTTTATTTTGGTAACGATTAGCTAATTTAGTTCACGTTACGATAAAACTAGGAACAATGAACGCACTATATGATTAAACAATCTTAACATAATAAAATTATGTATTAAAAGAAACCATACATGTAACATTGAAACTCTAACCGTTTTATTTGCATATTTTGTTCAGAATTTTTGCTGGTTACAGATAGTCTTTTATTTTTACTCCTTCTTAAATACTTTATTATTAACTTAAAATCTATATCATTAAGAACTGCGTGTATTTAACTGCAATAAGTACATTGACTGTTGTCTTTAATATTCATTAAATCCAATACTCTACATTAACGGTTATTCATAATTGGAGTGAAGTATACAGCTACCAATATTAATAAAGCTAATCACGTAATCATTGACTGACCATCGATAAAAATTATACGAACGAAAATTTTAAATAGTATTACATGCTAATCTCAACTTAATTCGTCTTATTCAAATCATAGTATATACATTATAGACAATATTGTACAATATCATAACTTATAACTTAACTGAAAGAGATAATTTAGACATTAAATACTACCTTGGTATTTAATGTCTCAGTTATAGCTTTGCCGTAAAACCAGCCTTTTAAGCAAACGGTGAAATTGTAATTGTTAAAAATAGAAGTTAGTCTTTAGCGTCTGTACTTGGAATAACATTTACATTTTGTACAACGTTGTAAGTAAAACGTAGGGTGCATCTCTACGTCACAATTATCATCTTAATAATCCATAATGTATTTTAGAGCTATTATGCAATTACTTTTGGTAAATGTACTAGAAACAGATGGTTCTATAATAGAATTTTTTTTTAATTAAATGCTAATTCTTATACAGATACCGCATCTTTCTTCGAATGTTTATCCCAAACTAGGTTAGAATCGGTATAAGTCTACTACGATACGGCTGAACCTCATTTTTTTTTCATGCCACTGTCATCAGACCTCAACAACATACTTTTTTACAGCTTCACCTACACATAACGATTGCGAAAGATATTCTGATGGCAATCAGGACCAACAGCTTAACGTGCTCTCCAAGTCAAAGACAAGACGCAAAGTATACATGACATATAAAACATTTAAACAGGATGTACAAAGAAATGTTTTAAGTTTATAAAATCATTACCAAACTATAAACCCGTCTTATACAAACTACGCAATGAAAGTTGGTTGTGTATGAATATAACAGAGACCAAAATCCTTGGCTATGATTGAGTGGTAACCCTATATTTGCAAGAAATACGGAATTACTTTTCGTAGAAGCGGACTGACAGGGCTCGTGCACACTACACAGATTATGTTAATTTATGCACGAACAAATACGATAGAGGATTAATGTGTCTTAAAGTTCACATGTGACTTAATTAAAATCTATAAATCACAGACGTCCTTATGTCTTCCCTTCCATTTGTAGCTATGATATATTCAAGCAATAACAAAGTTTTTCTTTTCAATTATTTATCACACTAAATAACATTGTTTAGGACATAATATTTTAAACATTTTTTTTAAATGAAATCAAGTGATTACTTTAAATTTCTTTACTTTGTAGAAAATTATTGAAATAATTATTTTCTTTAATTTATTTCTACTAGATTCTATTCCTGCTTTTCGTCAGGCAGAACAGTCGCTAAATTAATATTAGATGGCTAAATAAAGGACATGGAACGTTTATCTTAAAGATTAGAGACTTTCCAGATACTGTTGCTTAAAGTATCTAGGTACGATCAGCACCGTGACACAATTCATCATGCCATCTTTAATACAAAGACACCTGATAAGCGAGTTTTGACATCTGACAAAACTCGCCAAGGGTTCAAGACGGGTCAAGCTTGACAAGGGTGCCTGAGAAATACAAAGGTAATTGTCGTGTACCTGATCATAGAGCAGTAGTGGAGCTCCATGGTAGCTTTTAGTTGATAATAGTCTGACCCGCTCACCACCTTGTGTTATGACTTTATCGATGGCTAGGAGAATATTCTTTGATTGCTAAAGTCAAGTTTGTCATTAGGAAGAAGGTCAAAGGATTTGGTATGCACTTTACGAGAGATATGGATCATATAATTGTTTATGGAACTATCGAGTGGGAAAATGAGTAAGACTCACATTTGACAGTTCAATTTCGTAATTCCCATGACAAAAAATTGCTGAATTTAAGGCTCAATGAAGTTATTTAACAGAATGCATTAATAGTGAAAACTCATTTTAAGATACACTTAATATAATAAAGTATAGATGTATAGAATATTATAATATTAAATTGATCGTCTGTCTTCATTTTGATGTGGGAGTCGGTATAAAAAGTTTTTAAATGTCGAACGCGAACAGAAATAAAACTTTCTTGAAGTCCATTTTATGTTTAACTGCAATAAAACTTCAACAGAACATTCTTGTCCTGCCGTAATAGTTACAAAACATAAAGCTGAACACACTTAAAGTTTTCAGCTATTCTTGCCAGTAAAAAAAACATATCTAACAATACTATTAATAG
This sequence comes from Hypercompe scribonia, assembly GCA_949316085.1. NCBI lineage: Eukaryota > Metazoa > Arthropoda > Insecta > Lepidoptera > Erebidae > Hypercompe > Hypercompe scribonia. The sequence goes on along the minus strand of OX438969.1, from coordinate 16,055,684 downwards.
AGGTGACGAAATCATTGGTTTCGGAGAATACGAAGAATGAATCATATTTCTTTACAGGATCTTTGAATACACTCTATTTAGGATCCAAAGATATTCAAGCCATAAATAAGTCAAGTGCAAGGTAAGTACTGGTTGTAGGGACAGATTTATATCTCCCTGGCAGCAAATGGCTCTTGTTTCATGTGATTTAAGAAAATGATTTTGTGTAGCGTTAAGCTATTATAGTAATAAATGTGTTACGTCATTTTATAGCAGTTTTCATTATTTGTTAAATAGCATATTAATATCTAAGGTTTAGACTTTCATTTTCTTTTTTTTTGCTCGAAAAACGTAAATATATCTCTATATATATTTACATAAAAATCTCGGTAAAACTGATTTTTACGATTTTTTTTGTGTATACCTGGTAGGTCTGCGAAAAAGTCGTTGTAATTTTTTTATAACTTTACATGATAAAGAAAGAAAAATTCTAGAGTGGCCCTCTAGAATTTTTCTTCATATATTAGTTTTTTTATGATTTCACATCAAAAAATCCTTGCAACTACAAATTTTACAACCAACTTCTATTTTTCTTTTTAAGTTTTTTTCATAATATTAAAAATAATTTATATGGCAAAGCAACGTTTACCGTGTTTGTTATTTCAGATATAAGTTGTGCCCTAATAAAAGCACAAATACACTAAAGATATGACACAAACTTTTAATAAAGATAACTTAGAATAAATTCAAAAAAAGAAACTTAAATTTAATTATTTTTGTAATTGAAATCTCAGCGAATTTCTTAACCTTCCTTAAACTAGGTGACAAATTAGCGATCTGGTCCAATTTTATCTACGGGAGGAAGTGTGCCACCTCTACTACGCAGTGCTGCGACCCATGACTCTCTGCGGAACGCTAAACTACGCTCAAGCAAGCGCAATGGGTAGCGACCATTCAGATTGTACTAGGATATCACACCATATCGTCACTCGTTCACCTGAAATAATATGGTCCGGGTCTTCTTCAGAGTAGGCCGCCTAAGACCGGCCGTCGGGTGGCTTTTAGTGGAAACACCACAGTCTCGAAAGGATTTTATTTATTTATTTATTTAAAACTTTATGCACAAATACATGCATCGGCGGACTTAATGCCTAAGGCATTTTCTGCCAGTCAACCGATTGGGTGATGCAGAGAAGATATGAGATAGGTGCACTTGCCAGAGAAGTATATATATACCAGATAGACCATAAATAAGTAAATATACTTACATAAACACAAATATATAACAGATTTTCCATCTTGTCAACAAACATTTAGTACTCTGCTTGCCTCTTGTTCTCTTTTCGTGTAAAAAATTGAATAGTGGAGGCTGGGGTATCAATATATTATGAATTCAACTTACTCATTTAAATATTGTAATAAAACAGAATTTACTTATTACAGCGCGACTGAAATGATAGGAGGATCATAATAAACTAATTTGTAACTAGCGTTAGACGTTCCTTGCAACCGGTATTAACGAGTACACCTGGGCCAGAAGAATAAAACAAACACACAAGTGCCAGTCTAATTTGCGTACCGTGGGTTTCGCAAGCGGCCACATTTGTGTATAAGTACATATAATAATTTGAAGATATCGAGATTATCATGGAAAATTTTTGGCTATTTTTCTGAAGTTTAACATTTGAAAAATAATCTCTCATACTTTAATCGATGTACATCACAGTAAATTTTCAGACTGCAAAACATGAAATTGTAATTACAAAATAAATAGTGTTATTTCCAACAAATTAATGACTTTCAAATTTCATTTACTTGTCTTACGAGATATTACTTATTGTCAAATTTCATGATACTCACGAAATGTTAAAATATTAGTCTCATAGAGCCATATCATTCTTCTTATTGTGATGGTCAATAATGATTCAATAACAGTTTTTGTCCTTATGGACAAATCATTAACATATATATTAATAGTAACAACGTAAAACAAACACTCTCTCGGCACATTTATCATAGAGATCAGGGTGACTGGCTAATTACTTAGTATACAATTAAGAAAAACGCGTCAATTTACAGACAAACACGGATAAATTGTGTCTGAGCCTTTCATTGTAATTCATCGCGCAGTGCATTCATTTAGCTTTATGCGATCTCCTTTACAGTTACGATACTGTTCTGTTCACGTTCATAAATCTCATCTTTATCGGATTGAAATTTTTTCTTAGTCTTAGTTTGTATCTATAAAACAACGAAACTACTTAAATTGTATCTAATGTCGTAACCTACACTAACGTTTTTACCCCCAAGGAAGAAAACAGGGACGAATATTTTGACGACTATGGTTTTAGACTTACATAATAGCAGTAAATATAGCCTTCAACCGGGTACATTTATTTAAAATGCACATATTTTTGTACCTTTTATCTAATTATATACATATTATAGGTATATTACAGAGATTCAGAATAAATGATCATGTTCATCAGACCCCATTTATATCGGTTGGGAATCGCGGCTTAACGGTCGGGATTGCTAACCACTAAATAAAAATATTTTTTTGATTAAGTCTTGAATATTAATGTCCCCTTATCTAACTACTTAGTTAGAACTGTTTACAAATACAACACTACTGTGTTGTAGTTTTGCTAATTGATGTGTACATGCTGATACTTGTCACTTAAGTATGACACATATTTGGAGATGTAAGTCTAACGTGACGTGACACTTACTCAATAAATAACATGATACTATAGTGTAGTAATTACTAACCTTGCTTAATTACGTAACGTACGTAACATACTTCTATAAGTATGTGCATAAGATATTTTAAATATTAACAAACTTACATCAATGGAAACAAGAGAGTTTCATTGTGGAAACATTATAAGTAGCAAAAATATTTCGCAAATGGTGATTCAACGAAAACCTAAAGACTGCGCACATAAAAGCAAATTAATTAAGCCCATACAATAGCCGCCTATAAACAGGGTTTTTGTTTGAGAGACGCGGATAGGGGTGGGAGTTTGGGGTACTACACGTAACGAATGGCTCAACATACAAACGAGAGCGGTTTGTCACAGTAATATAACACAACCAACAAAAACAAGCCAATTAGCTAATAAACTTGTAATAAACAAGTTAAATAAAAGTTATTTAAAATCAAATAGATAGTAGATAATAATGGTTTGATATTTATAAGAAGTATTACCTAAGTATCTATTTTGATTTTGTTGCATTATTATTATATTTATATTTAGTAGTATCATTTATTAACTAGTTAACGACAGACTATTATGTAATAAAATAAAGTATAACACTGCCCTTTAAACATGTCTTAACGCAACAATAACTTTTTGTCCGATTTTCTGTTATAGTAAAACAAATTTATATGCTCCTAAAGTGTACTTCTATTTTTTCCAAGACATAATGTAGGTCACTTACTCACAAACGTGAAATCGGCTGGAGGTATTTCTTTTAAAATGAATGCTTTGATGTTGCACGCAGCGCGTGATTATTTTCGCCGTATTCTCGTTTTGATGTTAATGATCTTTGATGGATCATAAATATCCCATAAATGTATAACGACATATGGATTCATTTTATGACAATTTTATTGGACTAGATTCTGTAATTAACTGATTTCCTCATTTTCATAAGTTTTTTTTACCATATCCACAAATACAGGAAGAAATTATTATAACTCTAGGGCAGATATGAAATTGTAATTTTAAAATGTAGTTGTAATTTTTCTTCTTTCTTCCTTTTTACTTTTTTTCTAAATAATCTTACACATATTAAACTATTTTAAAAGAATGTACAGCAAATACACATAACCTTATTAATCATATTAATAGTACCAACGTTTTATTTCAAATAAGTTTAGTGTGTTAAAATTGAAGGGTTGATCGATTATATTCTACAAAATATTGATTATGGGTTTTACTTGAAAGAGATAACGAAATTATAAAAAGAAGAACAGCGGTGTAATTCTTGCTGTAATGTTACCACTGAATATATTTTCAGTGGTAACATTACAGCAAGTTTAGATTTAAGTTAAAAAATGCTTTTATTTTACTAATACTATGTTAAAAACTTTACAATACTTATCACTTATAATTTTGGTGATTAACCAATAGTATAAAGTATCTTAATCACAGTACAGAAAAGATTATTCAAAACACAAATATTTATTAATAATTTTGTGTCTTTTACTGGCAGCACTACAAAAAAAATGACTACTGCTGCTTATGCACCGCTTATTTTGTAATTTTTATTTTATTTTTTATAATAAACTAATTTTGATTTCTCCTGCGTTAAAAACGTTGAATCAAGCACTCTGTTCCTCCATTATAGTATTTTGGTGAATTCAAGGGTTATTACATATGTGAGGACATAGGCCATTCTAAAACTGATTTTAAGTACAGATTTTATTACTGAATGTCGCCTAAAATAGATTTATCGATCCACACGTATATAAGTGAATAAAAGTTATTACAGAAGGATATTTATATCGAAATCTTCACTCAGCTAAAAATTTTGACAGATGTAATTTACGTTTACGAACTTTATTTTAAAAGACATTCTAAGTATCCATTGAACACTGATTATCTGAAAATAATTTTAAGTTCATATTTAACTTTAAGCGTCATTCTTATTGCAAAATGTTATATATGCATGTTATATTATAATACGTAAGGGAAAAAGTCAAGAAAATACAAGTGTTCTGTGGCTAAAATATATTCCTTCCTACTACGTTATGATAATATGTCTCAAATTATCAAAAATAATATACACAGAATATTTTATAACTATTACTGAAACTTAAGTAGATAAAGTGAAATAGGAACGCTATCTTTTGTGAGTTAGACTGAGACTTACGCAGCAAAATCAGCTTTTAATATTATCTGAGTGTCGTTAATAACATAAAACCTTTTGTGTGAAATTCCAATATGAAAAATCTTGACAAAGGTACCTATACCTTTTATAAAATTAAATTAAAATATTTTACCACTGAATTGGAATAGGACAAGGCAATTCTTCTTTATTTATACATTTATTTTAAAATACTTTAATATTTCTTTTAAAGAAGTTTTATTAGGTAATTACTTCTTTTGGCTTTACGTCTATAAATAGTTACTATTTCAAATAGAATAAAGAAATTGACTGTTAATATAGTTTTTTATAATATGTATGTACATGAATATATCACTGTCTTAAAGTGGATTAGGAATACGAATCCTTCTTAAATTGTTTGAATTCTTATCATCTATTCCAATAAAAAAGAAAGTAATTATAGCAATTTCATTTAAAATTTCTGCATATTTTAGCGCTAAAGAGGGGAGCAGAATTTATAGCGGGTCTGTATTAGACATATTATGGCAGATGCCGCTTTTGTAAAAAGGAAATAGGGAATCACATAAACTCATCTTAGCCCTTGAAATTTTAATGGAATAATGGAAATTTAATTCATTGCTTAATCCAAAAAATTACGCTAAAAGCTATGTTATACTGAGTTATAACAGAATGCAGGAACTGTGGGTGTAATATATTTTCATTAGCGTAGATACCTGTGGGCACGAGTCGCCTGTTCATGACACTAAGTCAGATTTATCACGTGCCACCCCTCTCGGAACTTTTTCACAGTCATTTTGTGTGGTCAAAGACTTCTGCAAAGTTTGCCACTATTATGACGGCTACAATTTTTTATTAATCAAGACGGTTGTACACATGTGTGTAAAATATATTTAATGAGAATGAAATGTTTTAACTGCCAAAATGTTAGTCATATTTCAAAACAATTTTGTTCATCAAACACTCATAAAGGTTCACTTTATTTGCACTCGAGGTACATATAAAATAAGTATGAAATAATATTTAACTTTATTTATTTATTATAGTATAAACTATGCTATTTTCATTCATTTTTTGATTATCAATATTTTTTTTGTATAATAAAAACATGAATTCACTTTTTGCTTTCGTTAATCTCATTCTATAATTTAAATGGTAATCTCTTCCATTGGTACAATGCGCCAAGCGTTGACAAACTATATGATTTGCTTTTTAAAATACTTTATCGATAAATCTATTACTATGAGCTGATATGGTACTATGGCGATTTGGGCCACAGTGTATGTATCTACAGCTCTAGACCTATGAACCAATAGCAAAACTTGTTGTCGAATAAATAACCGGTAATATGATATACACTGGACTTTCTCATTTAATAGATTGTTAAACTCGACGACCTCGCGACAAAGTACAAAGATTGCAACGATCAAAGCTTTTGCACATAACGTTCAATAAACGATCGTAGAGACACGAGGCTACTTAAATAATTTATTATCATAAATCAAATCATATCATATTATATCTTCTTATTACATTATTCGTATTATATCTTTTTAAAATATTTTAAAATGTTTCACATTTAACATAGATTCAGTTTATAAAAATAAATATTGTTGCCCAAAAACACACTCTTAGGTATATACTATAGGTACTATACTTTCATCACGAAGGTGATATAATGAAATTGATAATAGGTAATAAACGGAGGGTTATCAAAATTGGGACCAAAACAGTGCAGGCGCATATCACATCGTTTACAGGGGTTCTTGATCGTTTGCTCGCTACACTGTTATCGATTATTTCGTGTGAACTATTGTTGTTCCCGACAGACGGGGGCGCAGAATCCTTAGGGGAGACCACCCTCTTTCCCACCCCACACCACTCGGACAAACAATACATAGTTTAACTCACATTTAAAATTTGTTGTATTGACATATTAGAAACGTAAAATTTTTGCTTTAAACAAAATTATATTTTTTAAATAACCACAGTTGACAAAAAATGTTTTTGTAGTCATAAAATTTAAAATGCTGAGATATTTGGGGTACTTTATGTGTTTATGCCCTTTTATTTTGGTCGTTGTATTTTGTGGATACAAAAACCAGTCTAATTTTGAGGTTACCGAAAGCGTGACAAAAGGACATTCATTAAATATTCACGATGTCAAAAATGCTACTTGTAAGCAATGATATACACTATTATAAAAATGCCAGAATACAAAAAGCACTCAGCCTGGACAGAATTAATTTTCTCTAATTATAACGATGTTTTAAGTTTGACATTAGTAGGTTTCGGTAAATACCTTAATATAATTTCACCTTCAAATTATGTTCATCTAAAAGTAATACATATAAATTAAAATGTATGTATCTATAAACTATTCAGATTATATTACTTTTTACATGAATATTCTTATTTACATACGTTACCTTTATCTTTCTAAACTTTATCTACCGAAAACCGGAACAGATTCGAAGACAAAAGTTTCAAAAAAATTAAAATAAACTTATTTCACATCCTGAAGTAGATCGAGGGGTGTAACAACGATAAGAATGTTATATTTTTTATTCGTCGCTGACGATGATTTGACTTGGTTTTAAGAACGCGTACTCCGATCAAGGTGTGACCAAACTCTTGTGCTCTGATGATTTTAATTCTCTCATACTTCTGATATTACTAATAAATTGTATTTCATTCATAATTTAACTACCTATAGAAAAATAATGTTTCTTAACTTATCCTATACTATGATAAGAACTTGTATGATAGGTATATTCAAATCAAAAATAATAAAACACGCCTCACTTACATTGTTACTTAAAATAATCGAAAACTCTGAAGTACAATAATTGTAGATATGTTGTAGTGTGTTTCAGTACCTCATGTCTATGGAGATGTCTATGTTCAAGAGTGAACTATTAAATGTTCTTGAAGATGATTATAATGACATTCGAAAATTATATGATTCTTTCATTTCCTATTCAGAGGGCTATTAATAAATATAAAAGAAAATAATGTAACACGTGCCTTAAAGTATTTTAAATACATGGGTTAAAATAATTTGTGCTAACTGAACCAACACGACTGTAACAAGTTACCGTCGCCACATATAAACGTATTAAATAAAATCTTAAATCCTCTCTCGTGCTTTTTGTAATGAAACTTATTCCAGTGTTGCATTGCAGTGAACTGCACCAAGTATGCACGCCTACAGACGCCGCCCAACAAAACTGGTTTTGCGATAAACACAATCGTTAAAATGTGCTAACCATTTCTGCAGAAATCACAAATTCCAATCAGTGTCATTATCCTCTTTAACAAGTTAACACTCGTTCATTTGCTGGGATTTAACATCCCCATCTCAGTATTCATTAATACTCATATTGCTAATTGAAAAACGTGATAGACAGCTTTAAGGTAAAATAAATATTCAAAGTGTTAAAGTGGCTGTCGTACAGTTGGCAACTGGGGTTTATTAATAAACGAAAACTGTTTTTGCTTCTCTCATACTACAAAACCTTAGTTTTGAAAAGAATTATAGATATCTATTGCCATTACGGTGAATTCTAAAAGGACTAGTCCGTTTGTTAATTTTTTACTGGAACAATAAATAAATAAATAAATATTTCGGACATTTGACATACAACGTCATCTAGTTTCAAACTAAGCAGAGCTTGTGCTATGAGAACTAGACTGACTGACAGAATACTTATACGCTTTTTTTTTGTAAATACATACACATCACATCAGAAAACACCCAAATCTGCAAATATTTGTTTCAAAATTGGACCAAATGTGTGTATAATCTCATACACACATTTGGTCCAACACGGAAACCGAACCCGAGACTTCAAGTACAGTAGTCGCATTCACTACCGCTGCACCACCTAGGCTGTTAACATTAATGTTATTTAATTTTCTGTTCATATTCATGAGACATATCTCAGTATCTATATTTATATTCTACAAAGCTAGTATTCACCACATATCCTAGTGAATGTTCAGAGTAATTAGAAACTCGCTTCCCATTGACAAAAGCAGCAAAGAGTAAACATGTATGCATTTCTCAGGTCAGTGATGTTTACAAAAACATGTCGTGAACCGCAGCAGCGCCTTAAAAATAACATTTTTATGATCATTCAAGCGGTCTTTTGAATGTACCACTAAATGTTACGAACAGGTTACGTGTAGTTGGGCGCTAAACCATTAATGTTGTTTATTATTTTTTACACGCGTGCCTACTTGATTTATTTAATATAAAACTCTAAAGTTGTATTCAAAAACTGTGCTATCTATAGAGGTTCACATTTCTGTTTTTCGTCACTGATTGCTGTTTGTGAGAGTGTTTGCGTTTGATCATATTATACAGTTTTATAATAAATGAAAGAACTATACGCACCCATATACGCACCAGCACAACTTAATTTACATACGAGTATAGTGAAAAGAAAAGACATAGGCAAGTTTACATGATAGGTTTCTTATTATTCCGGCAGAATGTTAATTAATCTACTTGAATCTTGAAATATAGATAAAATGTTTTGCTAGCTGAATTGCCTCATTTATTTATTTATTTATTTATTCTTGATGCACATGTTGTACAAAGGCGGACTTAATGCCATGGGGCATTCTCTCCCAGTCAACCTTTAGGTGATGTAGAAACATGAGCGGTAGGTGCAAAGGTAAAATAATAAAGTTGACATACATTACTAATAAAATATTATTTTACATAAACAGTACATAAACAATACATAAACATACATGTATATAAAATTAATATAATATTCTATATAAATATAAACACTAACTCGTTGATCTAGCCGTTAGCGTGTGCGACTGCCAATTAGAGGTCTCGGGTTCGATTTTTGAGTCGGGTTAAGTGTTTTTGGCAAATGGAAAGTGGGTATGGAAATTTATGTATAAGAGCTTTAGCTCTAAATGTTTTATTGTAGACTTTTGTTGGCATTGGACTATCGACAACGAACCCTCAGAATGGTATAGCATTTAAATCGTTTTGTGATATTTTTCAATATTACTACTAATTTCTAAAACATTTAATTTTAGATGTGGGTTAAAGTGATCGCTTAACTAACTTCTGAAAACACTTACTAGATAGCACAAACCCGCAATGTGCTTTGTTCGAAAGAAAAACATTTACGAATAAAAATAAGTGCAATAATACTTCTAGAAAAAAAAGAGGTACTTCATGTAAGCTTAGATTGTGAACAAAACGCAACAATATACTGTATACAGTAGTTTGAAAGTCTGTTTGAAAACGGCTGGGCTGCTTGCATATCCATTAATCAAGTTTACATTAGGCATAATGTGACTAGAACCGGCTTTATGCACAGATACCTGCATTCATTTAGAATAACGTGATACATCTATTTATACGGACGTTGCAAGAAATCTTAGCTAATAACGTACTTAAGAGTAGATCTGCTGTCAATACAAGTGATCGATTCAAGATTTTTATTGCGAAAAAAGAGTTTACGTCAATGTTATCGAATACCTTCATACATTATTTTAACCTGTAAGCGTTTTCGTCATCAAATATGGTATGGGAAAAGGTCAATAACTTCCTCAAAAAAAAACATTTCAAGAATTCAGCGCATAATATTTAAGTTCCTTTATTAATTAGTTTTTATTAGAAGAAATGGATTATTGAGCTTGTTAATCTGTATTGGCACTAAGAAATCAAGTTTCATTACTTTTAATAAAATTTTAGCTAGTATTACGATAATAAAACGAATTCTCTTATCTAATATAAAAGGCCTTATATGATGAAGTATGCATTTTATTATTTATAATTATTAATTACTGTCCTTAATATTCTTGATTAATTTTACTTAAACTTGTATACAGGCCGTAAACACTAAGTTCAATAAGGTTTATTGAGAAATAATCAAAACACTAAAATGTCAATGTGCCCTACCCTTGCCCATTATGTTTGTATAGCAACTTTGTTAAACTACATTACAGGATTTCCTTTGTACCAGTTGATGAAAATTAATGTTTCTACTTATATTTTGTTTATGTTATGGCTTCAAAACTAGTAGCAGTGTAAGTGAGAAGGGATTGGGACGTGATGATGTAGTCGACGTAAGTAATGGCCGAGCGTGGGCAGATCTCTCACACAATGTAATAATCGTATATTTGTAGTTTTATTGGAAAGTGATAGCAGGCTTTTATTGTTTATTACTTACGTACATACAATCTTTAGATGTATGTATAACATTTCAGGTAAATATTGGCAAATTCTTTAATAATATAAAGTAAAATGATTCATTATACTTTAGGGGTTGCCCTTAGGAAGATTAAAAGATACTTACTGGTTTAGTATAATTGTCGTGATTACCAAACTCTTAAACTCCTACTTCGATAACTGGTGGATAAGTGGAAACATGTTTATTTAGTATGCATGTTGCCAATTTTGTGAAATCTTTGTATTTCTTTCTATGTCTAATAATATTTAGTATTAAAACTTGCAAGAAATAAATTAAAACCAATGTCCTTCATAATTTCAACATATGTGTAGTTTTGGTTAGTGATGTAATATTTTGCGTATCTCACTTATAAAACAAAATAAACAAATCACTATCTTCCATTCGAAGAATATTGTTCCAAATCGATTACATTCAGAAATTAACGACAAAAGGTTTTCTGCGCGAATTAAAAGTAATTATTTTAATGTGTAGCAGTTACTTTGAGCATTTTATCGTTCTCCTGATCTCGAGACAGTGCACACCGGCCGTGGGCGGGATCCAGAACAAGATAACCGGGTTTTGCTCGCCCGCGCACTCTTGTACAACCTCCACAACAGGGCAATAAGTTAAATGCAAATCTCGTTACGTTACATTGTGACTCGATAGGCGAAATATGCATTCCAGCAGAGGTATGAAACCACAAAGAAAATTATGCATAATATTGCTGAAAATTTACGAATAATATAATAATATAATTCATAAATTTTAATCTGTATGCCTTCAAATCTCAACAACACACTACAACAACACGATAAATAATTTTGTATAATGAAGTCTTCAGTATGCACCGAGAGTATACATTGTTTACTAGTCGAGTTTCACATAAGCTGTAGGTAGTTCGATCAACAGAATTTCTAAAGAAATGCACATACGTTTGTTTCTATGTTCAAAAAGAATAGTATGATTAAAAAATGTGTACGTTTTAAGTAAAATAAAATGTTTACAAGTGGATGTTAAGTCAGAAACAATGATTCACTTGTGTTAGGAACAGCATCTCGAATTAACTACATAAACAGCATAAAACGTAAACAACGAAATGATCTCCGATCGCGTTGCGACCACTTAAACAACTTCTATTAAAACACAGCTTTACAGAGGTTATAAATACACGACAGCGAGCTTTGCACACCATAAACAATAATCCTTAACACGATTTGTCACAGTCGTAGCGCACTCGCGATGGTTGAGCGCGACGAAGCGCGGGCGCGTGCGACTGTAGGCGCACGAAAGCGTGCACGCGCGACCATTGCGTCCACACGACAGACAGAACCGACAACGAAAGCACAAGGGCCTTCGCCCCTTCCGAATCTGTGATCGCGCGGCTGGATGCAGCAAATGTTAATACTATTCAGGGTTGACTCTTACTACCCATTGTTATAACAAAAGTTTCGTAGTAAAACCAACTTTAATCTTCAGGAAATTACACGTGTTTTTAGGTTTAGTATTTTAAATTAATATTTGTAGGTTCCTACTTAGAATGTTATGTGTATGGCTCATTAAAAGTTGTTCTAAAAGCAGTAACATTTTAAGAATTTGCCACACTATTGTTTCTAATGTTTACTGTGCATGTACGTTACATTATTTTTTATTAAGTGAAACAAAAAAGTAGTACGGTACAGCCCTGACTAGACGATATATGAAAAACTGACGGTACGGGTGCCATCTGTGCTAGGGAGGGGACCCTTGCATTAGTGGGATGACGTTATGCACTCACAGAAGGGTTCGCGACTTATCTAGTTAAATCAGCGGAGTATCCCGTGAAATAATTTACAGGAGTGTGTGGTAAACAGCTTCCTACAAATAACTACGACTACCTTTCGGTAGATTGCGCTTTATGGCCGGTTATATCCGCTACTTGCCGACATTTACAGAGAAGGGTTCAAAATTATTTCTAGATATTGAGCTATGTACGAGATAAGTGTAGGTAATTTTGTAACTATAACCTAAATAATTTCAGATACATTTTATAAATGAAGATACCGATGTTAATGTTAAAAAGTATCAAATGAGCAGTTAGGTTATCCTCAAATCAAGCATTTATTTAAAATTAAAGTAATGGCATAATATACGTAACTATTATAATGAAAGCTATTATAATCCAAAAATATTAATAAGTAATTGAAAACCATTAAATAGAAGCGATGCCTTCATCTAGCATAACATTAAAATAATCGAATATAAGAGGGTTGCGCACGCGTCCCTCTACATCACTATGTGTTCATATTTAGCGATAATCATATCCCCATATCCATTGCTTAGGAGTACACTCGATACTGCCATCTATTTGTTCAAAGCTCGTAAAACTTCAACAAATCGATAGAAGAATAAAAAAAATGCAGAGCCCATTGTTTTCTTTGTTTACATGTGTTGGTCTCAAGAGAGGGCGGCTCGGAACAGTAAACAATATAAAGCTAAATAAACTGTTGACAATGTTACATTTCTTGAGTTAAGAAAACAACAAAAGCTATTCACAGCTACGTTTATACAGTTTCAGGTCTATTATTTAAATAACATACAAATTATCATGGTTCTATGCGTTGTGAAATCAAGTAACATTGCATTCTTTTAACTTACGACACAGAGACGTGGTCGTTCACTGTGGGCTTGATAAGAAGGCTCAAAGTCACTCAAAGAGCAATGGAGAGGGAGCTCGGAGTTTCTTTGCGTGATCGAATCAGGAATGAGGAGATCCGCAGACGAACCAAGGTCACCGATATTGCCAGTAAAATTGTTAAACTTAAATGTCAGTGGGCGGAGGCACATTACATGCAGAAACGATGGCCGATAGGGTCATATAGTTCTGGAGTGGCGATCGCGTACTGGGAAACGCAGCGTTGGCAGGCCTACCACAAGGTGGTCTGACGACCTGGTGAAGGTTGACGGAAGCTGCTGGATGCGGGCGGCACGGGATCGGTTGTTATGGAGAACCTTGGGTAGGCCTATGTCCAGCAGTGTACGTTTTTTTGCTGAGATGAGATGTTGATAATGTGTGAAAAAAATATGAATCTGTGCGGGTGTATTACTAGTCATATAATTATACACCCGGAGTGCATGTGCACAATAGAATTGGTCATATTTCCACTTTATCAATTTTATCGATTTGCTACTTCTATAACTAAATACGTAATTCACGGTAGACATATTATAGAATTTTTAAAGGGCCTATATAATAATAAAACACGTAGGTACCGTAATAAATATGTTTCTGGTGACAATATTCCTTACATTAATGTAGTGACCTCAATAATTTTTGTTATTAAATTTAAGAATAAAAATTTTGAACCAATGAAATTTCATAATACCTAGAATTGTTCTACCATATTAAAAATTCTATGGTTAGCTACAAAATTTAACGGGCAGACAGTTTACATTACCCCGCATCGCAAGAATTCACTGTACTGGGTCTGCGGGCCTTAGGGGTTCGTCAAAGCATAACATAAACTCTTTAAAATGTCACAAACATTAATCGAAATACCACACTCGGTTAAAATAATTTATGTCCAGTAAAACAATTATAATGAGCAGTATCGAAAACTTAAAACAATGCGGAAGTTGTTGGTTAAGATGCAACTAATTCCCGTTTCGCTTGTAAAACCGGATTAAACTATTCGTAGAATATTCTAAAAGCATCCCATGATTTATAATGCAAACGTGAGAAAATATGAATTATTTTTTGAGGCGTATCGGCGACTCAGGGAGCTGAAGAGACGTATATTTGTTAATGCACCGTGCTATTATACTGCCACTATGGTGTAAGTAGCCCATCAATCTGGGAAAGTGTATTTTTGGAGACGTGATCTTTATCGTGACTCAGTATGTGGATGGACTTGGTTTTAAACTGAGAAGTTTGTGATAGAAATTTAATTTAAAATGTGACGTAGGTAGTAACATGATAGAATATAGTACAAGATGTAACAATGAAATTTTTTTTTGAGATTGACAACACTTACCATAGCATATATGTTGATAGAAGTGACATATATTATATTATTTTTATATTTTAATTGGAGAGTTAATAGAAAAGTACGACCCTTTACTTCATAAGTAAATTTGTATTATTGCAAGGCAAAAAAGCAAGAATAAGAAACTAATGCAAATGATAGTATATGCTAACTTCTATTTTTCGAATATGTAATCTAATATTAATGCACCGCATATTAATATTACATCTTTCACATATGTTTTATCTTTAAATATGTGTTAATGTCTAGGTTTGGTATGGAAAAGATAAAATTTTAAGGCAAACAAAGGGCAATAAACGTGTAAACAATTTAATATGCAGCCTACCAAAGCACATTCTGGTCAAAAACTCATCATGGAATCGTTGAATCGTTGAACTTTCCTCATCGATGTGTGAGGTCTGATGGATACTTATCATTATTTTCATAATTTATGTTTAATTGTGCGATTTACGTCAGTTTAATTACTTACGTTGCCTTTTATGCAAGTGTAGTGAGGTATAAGTATGTATGTTTTTGATGTCTTTAATACACTTTAAGTATCCCAACGGTTTTCATTTTTGTGAATTTTCATATAAAATTTATATCAATTATTCAAATTAGAGAAAGAATACACAAAAACATTTAAATTATTGTAAAAAATTGGTTGCAGAATTAAGTTGTCTTCTCTTCTCTTTTAAAATATGGCGATCGAGTTTATTTTGATCTATCATGGTACTAAAAAATAAAGTCTACACAAAGACAGTTAAACATATACTGGTCAATTTCAAAACGGTCGAAATTGTACTCATGCCGATGTCTTGCAATCTCTAGTGAGTTTAATTTGTCGGCAATATCTTTCTATTCTCTGGGCTTAAAAGCGTCACGTATTGTCCATCACTTTAACATCGGGTGGATTAAACGAAGCATTGAACTCATAAGGCGTAATTTACGAGCACATAAAGAGTGCAGTTTAATAAGTGGAATTTTCAACAGGGGCCCGTCAGGCCTGCAGACGATCGTAAACCGAATTGAAAGAGAAGGCGTGTACAAGACGTTTTCCTATTAGAAAAATCGCTATGATGTTTGATAGCCGATTAAATGCTAGGTATTTCTACTAATGGATTCAACTATGTATTTTTAGTAAATAGTTTACATTTTCAAATTGTTTCTACAATATCATGTCTTGTATATGGACCAGTGTCCAACAATTTGACGTTCAGTTCTACGTCTTTTACTTGTTTGTTTTTATAAGTTTTTCGTATCAATATTTTAATATCTTATGAACATATCGTTTTAAAATTAGAAAATAACTTTTTTAAAATACTTATTTAGTTCCTATTATATGCATGTACTAATGGATTGCATAAATCTATGAACATATTTTTCTGTTATGCAATGGCAGTATAAAGCATTATCAATTGTAATGAAATGTTACGTAAACAATCCAAACTGCCATATAGCTTTGCGTTTGATTTAAGGATTCACAAATAGCTTTTTATTTTAAGTAAACTTACGTTCAACTCAAAACCACACTGAAACTAAAACTCACGTGAAAGAGCTTGATCTAAGCTAAGTGTTATTAGTTCAAAATGTACTGCATAATTTAATTAAGGATAGAAAAATGTGTAGAACAAAAAAATCTATGATAAACTTCTCTATAAATAACTTAAGTTCAAACAAAAAATTAACAAATCTGAACTGAATAGATTCTAAATAATAGGGCCTTGAATAAGTACATACTGTAGTTCTTCTGCTTAAAAAAATATTTAAAATACACTTACAATTATTTTACTCAAATATTATTCTAATCGAATTCCTTGTTGAAAAAAATATTCATCCCTGAATTGACCCATTTTTCGGTTTTTTCGAAAGAATGGAAGCGCTACTCGCTTAAATCATATGCCATCGACCGAAACAAGAGGTAATCGGAGGGGATCCGGTGAATATGGTGGAGTTAAGCTTCGCATTGATGCGTTTTTAGGTAAGTTTTGACTGGTTTTGCCACATGTGGCAGAGCAATGTCATGTCAAAAAAATCACTTTATCGTGTTTCTGCTCGTGTAGTGGCCGTTTTTCTTTCAGAGCTCGACTCAAACGCATCAAATAAAGTCGATAACGAGCTCCCGTAATAATTTAATTAGGTTTAAGCAGTTCATAATTAATTATGCCCTGCTAATCCCACCAAATGCAGAGGAGAAGTTTTTGACCGTGGATATTTAGTTTTAGGGACGATGTTGATTTGTGACCACGACATACTTCATGATTTTTTACCCTTTGGATTGTCATATTGAATCCACTTTTCATCTCCAATGTTAATACGGTTTAGAAAATCTTTTCTTTTCTACACATGAGAAAATGTCATTCCACGTCACTCGGCTTCAACTAATACGGTACCCTAAGTTCTTGCTTTAAGATTATACCTAACGCACTTAAACGCGTTAAAACTGTTGAAGTATCTACTTGTAATGTTTCCCCAAGTTCTACTAGCGTCTGACAGGGGTCTTGATCAAGCAATGCCTCCAATTCTTCGACTTTGTCGGTGCTCTAGAACATTCTTAGATCAGACTCATTATTTTTAAAGCGCCTAAACCAGTCTCTGCAGGGTCACCATATGTTTCAACAAGAATTCTGTGTGCTTCGGCAGCAGATTTCTTTTGAGTAAAGTAGTGCAACAAAATACAACGTAAAAATACTTTATTTAGTACAAAAGTTTTTACAATAGATAAATAAACACGTGGTTGAAACTATATCTACTAGAATTTGAGGTTACACATAGTGCTACTTAGCTGGTGCGTTACTGTACGAAATATCATGCACAGAGTGCCGCTACACCATTTTTAAGAAACAATGAGAACTTAATAAAGGTTCTAATATCACCATAAAGAATAAATAATTATTTTTAAAAGAACCACATAAACCCAGAAAGCAAGTTTAGGACCTAAAATAATTCTAGTTTCCTAAAACCTTTCTCTTGTTTACAGTACCTTGCCGGTCACTTTTAAGTCCGAAACTTCCGTGTTCCGTTTGTGTACCATTAAGATAGGAAACTAGTGGGAGTATTATGTTTGTTGACGGAATGTATGGACGATCACGACGGGCTGCGTGAGAGATATATAAACAAATACGCTAGACATGACACGGCTGCTGACCGTATAAACTACCAAGCCACACATACGCAGCAGCGGCAAATGGGTTGACTTTTGAAATAAAAAAAATTGAAGACATTAGTTAAGATGAGACTTAAAATAACTTGAGGTGGTTGTTGTTAAGACCAAAGATAAAAATCGAAAATAAATGTAATAAATACTAATGCCGTACTTGATCTCTTCGGTTTATATGCTACGGCGTGACAACCGGAGTGATACTACAGCCTTACAGATTGTTTTTAAATAATTCCCACCGAAAAAGTGAGGCACAGACGCATTCTATCTACCTCTAATTTTTATATAAATATGAATATTTGTAACATATTTTCTCACCAAAACACCGATATAACCGATACCGATGTAAATGTTACAAAAATATATAAAAATTTAAAAATATTTGTTTTTAAACATTACTTTTTATGTAACAAACATACCAATTTTAACTAATTTAAGTTTAAAATGTTGTTACTATAAACACAATAGTTTAGTATCAGTAACAAACTGCAAATCAAGTTCTCCGCGTTTATATTTGTATTGACACAACTCAACAAGAAATTCGACACGAGCTCGTAAGTGTACACCACGGCTCCTAACTTCCCTAATTGGCTGTTCCAAGCGTTCCCCCTTAACTCCAAGCTATTTTACACTTATCGCTTTGAGAGTGACAAGGCTTGTTATTTAGGTCCGTGGCAGGTAAATTCACTTGTTTTATTTATCAATTTTTTGTACAGTCTAGCGTATGTTATCGTAGAAAATGATGTAAAAGATTTTATATGGGAATTAGAAATGAGGATATTGACAATCAGCTGATTTTTTGAAGGAAATTTTGTTATCAACCTTTTATAAGCTTGGTATGTATCTACATACCTGTGTAACGGAACCTTCGAAAGTGATTTCATCACTTTCAAAATTATAGATTGATTGGAAACTTTGTACACTTATCAAGGACCCGATGACAATACACTAAGCTATCAAATGTATCCAATTCACCTTTGCTAGGATCCTCAGAAAGAAGAAATTTATGTTTTGTGTTGGCACCCGTATGTCACAAAGATAAGATAAATGGAAGTTCAATTGACACACCTTTATTATTGTTTACGTTTGAGTTTGATTTTGTGTCTAAGCTTGTTTTTTTTTTTAAATTATTATTGATTTCTATAAAAACGTGTTTTTTTGTTTTTTCAAACTATTTTTCACAACCATCATATAGGTATCAAATATAGGTGTGCAAAAAATAAATGCCAAGTAAGTAGCTTTCTTGTAAATAAACAAATTTTATAATATATCAAATGATTTATTTTTATACGATATTTTCAAATATTAACTAATTCCTGTGTCCGACGCTTATATTAGAAAAAACATTCTTTTAAAAAATTGTCTGTTTGTCCGTCTGACTAATGACTGACTACTAACTAACTAATGTTATAGTATAGGGAGTAGCTTAGGCTACTTTTATTTTAGAAACAAACAAACACTTTTTTGCTAAGTTCCACGTGGCTGAAGTCGCAGGTAATAGTAGCTAGCACGTAATATAAGAGAAAAGCACTTGCAATATTTTGGAAAAGTAAAAATTAAATTAAAATAATTCAAATTCTCATAGGTTTTTAATTAAGATTAGCTCTTTGCTACCAATATTACGCTAAAAAAATTTAAGAACGGCTAGCGACAGTGTACCACCATCCTTAACATCAATAACGGACCCATCATTTGTCAACTTCTCTGATATCTTTCTTCGAGGTGTTCCGAGAAAGTTTTGACGCTTTATATCGATAAAGCATGATGAGGTCATGGGATCAGACAGTAAATACGTTTAATAGTAGCATTCACTTAAATAATTTTTTTTTGAAGCTAATTCTACGTGCTCATAAGACACATTCAGCATTAAAGACATAGTCATGCCTAAATTGCTATGAATAAAATGACTCGTGCAAAGACACTGTGATGATTATAATTCTTACATCACGTACACAAATGTCACTGCGACATTTGAAGTGTTACTCAATTTGCTTCATTGTAGTTAATGATCTCGGTAAGTGTTTACCCAGGGCACATAAAAGGTATCCAGGCGGTCTCGTCAGTCCCTAGGCCCGTACATGGAGCGTACCCGGTAAGGAAAGTGGTCATATTGTGTTCGTCTGCCGACGGTTATTCACCTATGTGAAAAACTGGCAGAATTCAAATTGTAGACCAGTTTTCGTCTGACTAAGGAATGCACTTACTTTTCCTTAGTTTGTGGTTGCTGAGTGAATTCTATACATTTTTAATAGCAAACTCTCAACAAGTCTCAGCATAAAACGATAAAATGCCTGATGTTTCTATACATAGATAGTTAAAACTTACACCATTGTTTTACAGCGACATAAAACTTTAAATGAATGGCATCGATAAAGCGCAACGGGTGACCTTATCTCTTTAGAAAGTGTATAGGTACCACTAAGCTAAGGCTTAAGGCATGAATTTAATCCATAGTTTTCCATCGCAACCCACGTGAGTTCGCATTTTGATAAGTTAGGTGCATACATTATTGTGGCAGGAACTAGAGAAGGAGAGTAAGTAAAAGAGTCTTATAAGAACCCTATAATAATAAATAAACTAAATATTTGTCTAAAAATATTGATAATTTAGAAAGAGAGGAGATGGAAATGTCAACAATGGTCATTAGGCTGACCTCACTTTTTCTTAATTTAACTTTAGGAGTTTCTGTGATATGATGTTAAAAATCTACACAAATTCGAAATGTACCTATTTTATTCCGTAGAGGTGTAGATTTGTGTAGTCTTTTTTAAAGTATAATTCTTTAAAATAATAATTGTTATATTATAAAATGGGAATTTTTATTTCATATAATTATTTTCAACATGTGTTTTGTTCACTGAACTTGGTTAAACGAGATTGTTTGAGCGATAGCCAAAGGCAGAATATTGTATGCTGCAATAAATAAAGTCGGTCTTACATCCAGCTATCTAGGATATGTACTTACAAACCAGGTAAGAGGAAATAGTCGCTATAAAGTTAATGATCATAGTAAAGATAGATATACAACGTTTGAGAGGTTTTAAGAAACAGATACGCATACAGGAAAGTATTCTGGTACATGTTGTTGAGTATAAACAGCTGATTGCATTAATTTAGGGCTATTATTTTAAGTTAACCGGGTTTCTCTATTGTATAATAGGTTAAAGATGTTATACCAGACTTCTAAATTTATAACACATAGCTTTCTGTACTTTATATGCATGTAAACTGAGAATTCAAGTATCAGGTTTCTTCGTACGCCATTTATTAAACAAACGAAATTAATGTATTCCCTAAAGTGTGGCAACTACACTCAGAACTTAAATAAAAAGAGGATTATTTAAAGTTTCTTGAACTATTAAACAATATTAAAAGCAGTTGGAGTCACAAGTGGGAAGCTCGACACGCGAGCTGTCGGGCGACACAATAAATGACAAACAATGCCTTGTTAGCTCTTTGTCGTGAGTCAAGTTCGGGGCTTCGAATAACGTGACATCCTCGCATTGTGATCCATTGTGCATGGACGCCATGGTGAATGCAATCAGCGAAGCATTGACCGACTGTCGAGAGGGTTAAGTCTTTCGAGTTTGTTTATTAATATACAAATGTTAATAAAGTGGCGTAAAGTAACTACTTATCAGGGTTAATTATATTATTCTGTAGAACTTCGAAGATAGTTAAGAATCGTACAACCTGTCTATTTACTGATTGATGTTTTTGTGAAGAGCTAGCTTTTAACATTTTAGACAAATAATATCCATCGAAGAACAATTTCGCGTTCTCAAATATTCTTAAGATCGTAGACTACTTATGTGAATATTTTATAAAATAAAACAAGCCGTTCGGCCATTTAAACCATAAGGAGTATAAATACGAACTCACAAACAAACCTATTAATCTTTTTAAGGTACAACATGTACACTGTAATAAACTTAAAACATTGAGCAGTAACATTGTTTTTGTAACGAAGATATTTCAGTATTTAACAGTGTTATAGTTATAGGTAAGTATCTATGTTGTAAACTTTAATTTTCAGTTTTCACTATGTAAAATCTAAAATATATTACAGTGTAAGGGTATAAGTGTGGCCACACACAAAGTAACGATAAAAGAGGAATTGTTGCGGACCACGCCGAGTCGGTCGTAATCATAAAGAGCACTTAGACACTTGACAACATGACGACCATAAACCTGACATCCATTGAACCTGTACAGTGCTTAATGTAACACGTTGATCCACCATACTTTTAAGGATTTATATAAAGCCACCAAAAATTCTAAATAAAAATGTTGAATGAGTCTAAAGGCCCTTACCCATGGGAGGGGTTCGCGCATGATCTTAAACGGCCTATTTGATTTTATATATCTTAATTTATGTTTGTTATTTAGCAAACATATAATTTTAAAAGTTATTTAAAAAAAATTGTAGCTATAGATTTAGTTATTCAAATTGCAATACTTTTTAACCGCTTTCGAAAAAGGAAGAGATTTTATGTTCCATTGTATGTATTTTTTTTGTGTTTAGCCATAATAACTTATGATGCAATGTGATTAATTTTTTGGACGCTTATAAAATTTTGTAGCCCGTTATTTAATTTAATACATACAAATGTAGGTATAATTATTGCTTGTCAGTAATAAGCAATTTTAATTTGTTGTAACTGCAAAATACTTGCAGCATTAGCAACGGCACTCTAGTATTTTCAACTCAAATTATTACGTGATCGGACCTACAAGTTAGAAATACAAATTTATCTATGTTTACCTTCACAGTCAATTTTGACTTTGATAAAACTTCCCATTATAATTATAATAAATTGACACATCCCACACACAGCCGTAAAATCCAAAATTAGGTGGGTGTGAGCCTTTCCAGCTACATCATAATAAAATAATCAATAGTATCAAAACTGTTCAATAACTTTTAAGAAATTTTGTTGGGACGGTAATAGTAGGCGTGTTGTGAGTGAATCCAAATTCCAAGTATCAATTTTACGTTACCAAGTCAGTTAGAGCAGTCTTTGTTTACTAACATAGAACATGAGTAAACTGTGCGGTTCAACTCGGCAACTCGCCAATAGAGGGCGCTAGAGACGCAAATAGAAATGTCACTGTGGTTGTACAAGAGAATTATTGCTCTCAACGCGGTAGGCATTTCCGATCTTCCGAATCTGAATAAGCATACGGAACGTATTAACGTTTCGAGTTTGTGCGTGTAATGATTCTCTACAAACATTGTAGCTACGAGTGGTTAGTAGTTATTGATTTCAGAGATTCTTCTTAAAATTTTCTTAGAACTAGACGATAACACGAGTTAAATAATATTATATATAATTTTCAGAACGAAATTATACGATGTTACTACTCGTAAGGTAAGGTAAAGGTCCTTGAAAATGTACTCCAACAAATTATTATGCAATGAAACGTTTAAGTACTAATTTTAAGTAACTTTTTCTTTCTAATTCAAATGATATTTTCTTTTTCTTACTATTAAATAAAACTCTGTACCTGTAGTATAGAAAACTTCCAATATCATCAGTATCTAAATCATACTACTCTGAAGTGTTCTTCCAACTGGTCTTACCTTCTCCCTTCCTCTAGACGACAACACGTGCTGGCTTTGGAAGCCATCGTTTTAGAACTGTAGATAAACACACCCAAACTGAACGGTTCGGTTCTTCCTTCCTGTGCAAATCAGTTGAAACTTGTAACTATCAGCGCATGTGTTTCCCTCCCGGTTCCTTTAAGCGAGGTGTGAAGAAATATCTCACTAGGCCGCTTAAGTGTGGGTCACCACGCTGCATTGTCTGCATCCGCAATGAATATGGTGATCATAACTCTTAGATACTATTCATGCTGTAAATCAGGCAGGGTAGAGTCACTTTGGCAGGCTCTTAAGATTTGTGAAAAAAAACTATGTTTATGATTTAATTTTCGTTATTTCTAAATCGATTCCGCGTTGAAGTATTGACACAACGTTGCATTCCGATACCTTGACTAATTATAGGTATTTACAGCACTATTACGACAACTAGAATGAATCCACACGGTCGAGACTCGAGTCAAATCATTTTTTTTGTAACCAGGTTAATTATGCATACAACCTTCTGACGGCAAGTGATAACCCCCTGCACACTTTTAACGCAAGTAATGACACTGTTTCCCCTACTATAGAACTTGAGTAAATAAATCTATGTACATTTATGTATATCCGTTTAGTAATATTTACGTCAATTTCCTCTGGTCTATATAGGTCTGTCTGACTCAAAATTTAATGAACACTGACAATGAATACTGTAAACCTACTTTAATTTTACTTTAATATTGTTATTTTTACGGCATATTTTTCTATGAAATTTTCTCCTTAAATTCTATTGACGCTGTCGTTTCTGCACCAAGATCAATAGCAGTAATGAGAGCAAAGAAATTTAGCAAAGAATTGTCTTGAAATCAAACAAACAACAGCTGCTTTCCTTTTCTCATTTTGATTTCCATTATGTTTTTATTGTTTTTTGAGTAGTTTTTCTTGTAACAGACTATCAATCATACAGTCAATACAATATTAATAGTATATATTAAAATTGTAACAATTCGATGCCTGTACATTAAAGATATGAAAAAAACTAATGAAAGAGATGTTTATTAAAGTAACAGAATACATAACACTATTATTTTAAATTTTTGTCTATCTGTGTGTTTATGCGCACTAATCTCAGAAGCGGCTTAACCGATTACGATGAAATTTCTCTATTGTATTGTGTTAAGCTTTAATTATCTACAAAAAGTGACTGTCGTTTATTTTTAAAGTTAGCATGGAATTATTTTAATATTTAAGACCATAGACTTCACTTTTCACATCGCGATAACCGTCATATACGCGAGCGGAACTGTGGGCTAAAAGCTAATTATTATTAAGTCATACCACGATAGCATAAATTAGCCAGTGGCGAGCGGTTAAGTTGATCTGTCGTATAAATCTTAAGATGAAACAAAATGCAGTGAGTTAGGTGAAGGAAATAAAGCAACACGGTTAATTTTAAGCCTGACTGTGGAATATTACGAACTGTGCTAATAACAAGTGTAACTCAGTGAAAACTACATTTCCACAGTAAATATAGAAGATGATTAATACTATATCAAAACAGAAATACTTACTATGATAGTTTAATTTACGATAAAAACAAACTATTTTGAATATTGAAAAAAAAAACTGCTATTTACAAATTCGTATTCTTACAAGTTTTTAAAAATGATATTGTGTTTCTTTATATAAAAGTGATTTTCATACCAGTTAGACAGATAAGTCTCGTTAATAACTTATTAAGGTTGATTTGAAACAATCATTTTTCAGCCTGTACTGCAAAAAAAATATATAATCTGCCGACGTGTTAAAAAATATCTGTTAAAGATTTACTTGCAGAATTAAATACAAAGACATGGGCACCTTTTGAATAATGTTACACATTTATAACATTTATAGCTTAACTTAAAAATGTGTGAGCCGATTATTTCTGTTTTCTACCGAAGTTTTGTTTTAAAACAAAGTGCATTCCTATCCTTGTAAAAAAGTTTGGTAAGAACCACACAAATTTTGCTAAAATTTAATACGTAACAAAAGCCCATATATTTATGTACTTGGTTCCCATCTGAAACGACTTTGTAAAAATAAATTTTACGAGGGTAACGTTTTAAGCGATAATATAGCAAAATTTGTTTATCCCGAATAATTTTAACGCACTATTTGCACAAATTTTGCTATTATTTAGTATAGTAAACAAATAATTCCTCACGATGCACTAATTTTCTTTTAACTCTTTATCTCTTTGAAGCACAATCTTATTTAACATTTTTCTGCGCCAATGATTTATGTTTACAAAAAAAAATTATGGCTTATAGCGATAATTGATAATACTGGTTAACCAATTTACATTTTTATTACAATTTAAAATCATTCGGATGAAACTTGCTGACATTGTTAATTGTAATATTTAAAAATAATAATACTTGAAAGTGACTGCATTGGATTAAATATAATTGAAATTTAATCATTATAACGTTATACTATCATCTGATAATGTGCACTCATTGAGACAAACAAACAGTATAATATAAATCTCAAATAACAACAAAATTAGGAAACTGTTGAAAGCGCCCTCTAGAGTTCAATAGTTATACTATGTTAACCCTTACCTTTACTACATAAACTAACTTACACAAGATTTCACTAGATGGCGATTATTGACCCAGTAATTTTTTTGAGCTGTTTACTTATCTATAGGCTTTTATTGGACGAAAAATTTGTTTTAATCATAAATAAGACTCACCTATTAGCTGTTAACGTCGTCATCTCGACGTTATTCGAACACGCTGTTAATATTTCATCACAGCTGCTGCCACCTGTGATGCGTTGTACCGCACTTAGTGAAACATCTTCGCTTGAGTTTTTTCCAGTGTTTGCAGCATTGCCGCTAGATGGCGCTGTTCGCTGTTTAGCTGCTTGTTTATGTCTACTCAGCGCAAAAAACAGTGCTAACACTGCTTTTAACTTTGCATCCCGTATGTCAACAGCTGTTACTTGTTCTAATCCTTGAACTTTTTGGGCGTGTAGAAAATCCAAACAGCACTGGACGTTTTCCAACTGTAAAAACCGAAAACAAATGCATAAGTATGTCATTCTATTACACTTATTTTAGACCTAATTCGTTAACAAAAAATTGTGAAAAATGCTTTTGTAGCTTCCGTGGTGATAAGCAGTAAATAATGGAATAACGTTTTATGGTATAAGAGAATAATAAACACAGATAATGTGTGTTGCATCTCTGAAAGGTGTGCTTACCCACTGAGCGTGACTATTTAACTTTTGGATAGGATTTAATTTTCACATTTATAAGCCTCAAAAGTGGTTGCTAATCTGCCTGGAAGAAACTACACAAAAAGAAGAACTGAAGGTATTACACCTAAAACGTACTATTGTGAATGCCTAAATTTAAGTATACCTACTTAAAAACAATTTTTAAAACTATTTCTGATTTAAGTTGAGATGTTACAGAAACAAAATCTACTCTTTTCAAAATTACAAAGAGATTCTCTGAAATTAACGCTGTCAAATAATTAAACAAACATGAATTTAAACAAATAAAATAAATTTCCCCACAGGTAGTATGTGATTATAAAAAGTAAAAAAAAGACAATTTAACGACATAGTAATTGTAAAAGTTTCCTGCATATAAAATAGCATTAAATATTTAGTTTAGTTATAAAAATATGTCTGTAACAATGTAGCTATATTATTAATAATCGATATCATAAAGCTTTTACGTATGTTGTTCTTTTTGTCATGCGCACACGTTTCCGATCTTACACGAGGAGCGTGCACAATGAGTTTATCGGTTTACGATAGGCCTTGAAATATCAAATAGGTGTTTGGCGGTACGTGCACTTATTTAGTAGTTTAATGTCATTCGTGTCAAATATGTTTGGGTTGTATTTGTGTGTAAGTTTAGTTAGCTGAGACGACGAAGCTACTCGATTTTAAAACTTTACTTAGTTACATTTGTAAAATTGATAACTCTAACTAACTGGTTTTAAATTAAAACTGCTGATAAAATTCATATGTCTGTGCGATTTTTTTCACCTCTTACCTGTATAATTTGCTTAGCTACAACTTGGTCATAGATAAGACAATGTATAAGACTGACTGGAAACTGTATTTTTTACTAAGGAACTATTGCTAGCATTTAACATTAGATACTGCTGAAAATTTCGTATTTTTCGAAATGTTTTTTTATATAGGTATGCCATTTCTCTATTTGATGTTAATCAAAAAAGAATATCATTACTATTATTATCTTTATACGATTGAAAAATATAGTACGCCCTTACCAAATAGCTATTACACAAATAGTTTGTATTCTACGTTAAAACTAAACATGGATGTATGTGATCCAAGGTCCTTGTGGATGAAGCGGCAGTCTTGTTGTTGTTGAATGTTGTTTTAAAACACATTAAAAATATATATTCTGGCTTCCAGAACCAATGTGTGGCCTCAATAGGACATGTAAAGCAGTTAAGCAGGTACAAGACATACATCGTGTTGCACGCCTTGCGACATACTGTGGCCGGCGCCGGACCATAAAAGGCTTGTCTCCTGTGCTCATAGGTCACTGGCAGAACCACCAAGTCCCGACCGTCAATAACGACCTACCCCGCGATGTGTAGGACTAACGTAAATAAGAACAATTCAGTCTTATACATTTTTTCAGTAAAGTTCTTTGTCCTTTTATAGAATGTATGCCGTGTTCGTATCAAGACGACAGCAAATCGTAATAATATCGTTAATCGTAACCTTTAGGCACAACTGTTCTAAAATACACAGTATTTTAAAATATTATAATTGTTACATATGTATTTATCGTATTTCAGTCATTAGGAATGTATAATATTAATATATTATTTAATTATTAAAAAGACGATAAGCGCCATCTTGAAGTACCTTCCACAATTTTTAATAACTTTCATGAAATTCTCAGTTGGTCACAATCTTTTTTTTAACATTTGCGATAACTGAAAGAGAATAGCTCGATTCGAGAAATGACTTTTGTTGTCAAGGGGATAAAGTGTATATATGGTCCCATTGTCATGCAGTCAGGGTCCGGTAATATAATCCGATAACTAGTCAAAAATCTGGTGGTCTTTTTTTATTTTTTTGTCTGCCTGCCAAAATGACTCTACTCTGCCTGACGAAAAACTTGAATAAAATCCAAGAGTGGTCACCATACTCATTCTGAATACAGACAATGTGGTATGGTGGTCTTGTGAAATGCTTTTTCACGCCTCAGTTGGGGACGTAAAAGGCATGACAGTCATTGTGGCATGGTAGTGCTCACATAGTCATCATGTAACTGTCATCCTTGCATAATAAGGTCTACGGTCTTCTCTCTTTCTTTTATTCTCGATTGTTTGATTCTGATTGCTTACTTATATCCTAAGTCACCTTTTCTGGTCGTGCTTAACTTCCAAGTGTAGGTATTTAAAAATCAGTAAATAGTTACTAATTACTAATTAAAAATTGTGTCGTAACATGGATAGACGTTAGACCTGCTGGAAAAATTTCAAAATATTATTATCGCTGACAATGAAGTAAGTGGTTTCTAACGAATCAGAGTTGTCTGATAAAGATTACGATTTCATATGCCAGTTTTATTACGTTCATGTTTCTTGATATCCAAAATCTGGTCAAAGTCAAAGTCAAATTCATTTATTCATTTAGGTCACAAAAGACACTTATGAACGTCATAAAAAAAACAATAAAAGATGAAAGATGAACAATCTGTCGATTAAAATTACAGCTAGCTGGGTTCGCAGATTGTTCATGGTAGAGTGGTGAGAAAAGAACCCAGGAAAGAAACTCACCACCACTCTTTTAACTCAAAATCTTTTAAATATTAAACTAGCAGTTACATTCACAATCATAGGTCTTAAAAAAAGAGCAATTCATTTCCAAACATCTAAATCTGTGACATAGTCTGAAACTGAGTAATAAGCCTTTTTGGACAACCTCAGCTTAACAAATTTCTTAAATTTACTAATAGATAATAATACTATGTTGTTTGGTAATTTGTTATAAAATTGTATACATTGACCCACAAACGAATTCGATATTTTATGGAGCCTAGTAGTGTGCAAGGCAAGTTTATTTTTATTTCTTAAATTAAATTGATGGAGATCACTATTTTTCTTAAATTTACACAGATTTTTATGCACATACAAAAGATTCTCGTAAATGTATTGTGAGTGTAGTGTGAGAATGTTAATTTCTTTGAATCTGTTTCTTAGTGACTCACGCGGGCCCATCTTATAGATAGCCCTAATAGCTCGTTTCTGGAGCACAAAGATTGAATCAATATCAGAGGCACTGCCCCAAAGCAATAAACCATAGGACATAATGCTGTGAAAGTAACTGAAATAGACTAATCGCGCAGTATCAACATCCGTCAATTGACGAATCTTTCTCACAGCATAAGCTGCAGAACTAAGTCTACCAGATAACGTTTCTATATGTGGGCCCCATTGTAACCGTGAATCTAAAGTTATACCTAGGAAGACAGCCTTGTCTGTCAATTCCAGTTCCTCCCCGTTCATCAAAACACTAGTTTTTACTTGTTTAACATTCCTAGTATAAAATTTAACACATTTGGTTTTACTCCTGTTTAATAACAAGTTATTAGCGCAAAACCAAAGTACCATTTTAGAGAGAGCATTGTTTACATCGTCAATTACCGATTGCTGTCTGTTAACTTTAAATACTAAGGATGTGTCATCTGCAAACAACACTATCTCATGGTTATCCCTCACAAGATGAGGCAAGTCGTTGATGTACACAAGGAACAGAAATGGACCCAGAATAGACCCCTGGGGCACCCCCACCGCCACAGCTGATCCCTGGGATAATTTACCATTAACATCTACTCTTTGAATCCTATCACTCAAATAAGAAGTAAGAAGATCCAAAGCACTGCCTCTTATTCCATAGTGGTGTAATTTCCTGACAAGTGTTTCATGCTGCACACAATCAAATGCTTTAGATAAGTCACAAAACACCCCGTAGGCGTCACGTGACTCCTCCCAAGCCTCAAATATATACTCTAATAATTTAACCCCAGCATCACATGTTGACCGACCATGAGTGAAACCAAATTGTTTAGTATGCAGCAATTGATTTTCATTAAAATAATTAAGCAACTGAGTAAGCATCAGCTTTTCAAAAACTTTACTAAATGTTGGTAGGACCGAAATTGGTCTAAAATTTGTGGGGTCTAATGGACTACCTGATTTAAACAAAGGAGTTATCTTGCTATACTTCATCAGGTCAGGAAACACACCACAATCTATACATCTATTAAATATAATAACTAAGTCAGGTACAATAATGTCAATTATTGAGTGAACGACACTTACAGAAATTCCCCAAAGATCAGCTGTCTTTTTTATATTAATAGATTTGAAGGCAGCTAAAACATTAAGTTCATTTATATACTGAAAAGTAAAATTATTAAAAAATTCTGGTACATTTTCTCTGATCAATGATTCTGCAGTGGAGGTGGAAGAGCCTAAATTACCTGTAAGTGCGACTGGGAAAGTGGAAAAAAATTTTTCAAATGTGTTGGCTACTTCCATGTCATTCTTGGTAATGTGACCATCAAAATTTAATTTAAAGTCAGACTCCTTTGTTCCACTTCTCCCAGTCTCAGCATTAATAACTTTCCAAGTTGCTTTAATTTTATTACTACTGTTTCTGATTTTAGACTTAATAAACAAAGATTTGGCTAATTTACAGACACTTTTAAAAATCTTTGAATAGCATTGTACATATTGCTTAAAGTCCTCACTAGTATTATATTGTCTTTCATGATACAGCCTATACAATGTTTCCCTACTCCTATAAATTCCTACTGTTGCCCAGTTACTGAATATAGGACAATCAGTAACAGTAACCGTCTTGGAGGTAAATATTGAATTAAATAGACTAAGGAACGAATTAAAAAAGGAACAATATAGTGCATTAGGGTCTAATTTGTTATTTAAGGAAGGTAAATTATTAATTAAGTTAATTCTCATACGTTCCAGGCGATCAACTGTTACTGGTACAAGAGTAATTTTTTTTTTAAGCACTGTTTTCTTTTTGCTTACAAAACTAACTAACTGACCAGAGTGATCAGAATCTAACTTATTAATAATAGATTTATGTCTAGGAACAATATCTGTATAGATGTTGTCCAGGCAAGTAGATGTAGTAGCGGTTATTCTAGTAGGCTCCATAAACAAATTTAGCAAGTTGTGGGACTTAAAAAGACTAAGAACTTTAAGGGTGGAATTTGATTTATCAAGAATGTTAATATTAAAGTCACCACAGACTAGTACGCTCTTACCTGAGATGGCAAGTTTGCTTAGGGCTTCATCCATTATTTCTAAAAATAGTTTCAAATCCGCGGAGGGAGGTTTATATACACTTATAACAATGAATTGCTCTAATTGCACACATGCGAATTCTATAGAACATTCTATAGAGAGGGACACAATATCTTTCCGTTCCTTAAACTTAAGGTTTTTATGTAATAGAATAAGCGACCCACCATGTATTGTGTTGACTCTACAGAATGAACTTCCAACTTGGTGGTTGCTGAAATTAAACATGAGTTGATGCCCCTTTAACCAATGCTCAGTAATACACATAATATTAACATTCTCTGAATTCATGAATAATTCCAGCTCAAGTTGCTTGCCCTCCGTCAAGCAACAAATGTTTTGATGAACCAGATTAATTACATTACATTTATTTAAATTATTATTTTGTTGATATTTTGTGTAGCATGTGTTAAAGTGTCCATTTGACTGTACTGCCAACTTAATTAAAGGTGAGTTTAAAAAATTGGAGCTAGAGGTTGCTACCTCTATTGTCTCACAATTCAATTTAAATTATTGGAAATGTCAATAAGAATGTCATTAGAACAAGACTGCTCAATAGAAGCAGGTCTTGTAGTCAAATCTTTGGTCAAAGTTTGTAAAAAAAAGGATAGCGAAGACGCTATCTGTCTAGTAAAACTAGGAGTGAGGTAATGCTTACCCTTTGTCTGATAAAAAGACTTACTAACACAGTTAGTATCTATCAGATGAAATTTGTCATTGTAAGTGCATATGGTATGCAGTGTAACATTAAGCTTATACCTAAGTCTATTTTCTACATCTGGCAACATTTTAGAGTAGGGGAATGTAAACAATATAATTTTATTAACACTTAAAGCTAACAGAGACTCACAATATTTAATTAAAGCTTTTTTGTTAACATTACCCCTGTTCCCTGTTAAAATTATAAGATTATTGCAATCAGTGAAATCATAATTTACAATCCTTTGCATAATAACATCAAAGGGTGCAGCTGGTAGGCAAATATTTAAAACAGACTGACCAGTAAGATTAGATCTTAATTTAGAGCCCATGTTTTTTCCAATGTCATCGCTGAACATAATAGATTTTTGTGGTGGTGGTGCATCATTTAATGTACTTTGTACATGAAATGATGCACCCAATGACTGCTTTGTTCTCTTATTGGTATGTAAGGTGTCACATGGTCTATTACAAGAGTAGTGCAAAAGATTAACAACAAGTGACCAATTAGGTAGGTTCTAAATATCTTAACCCTTATATACTAAGTCTAATATATATCATTGTTTTTCCAATTCTTTTTGTGTTTATTTTGGGCCACTTATGGGTTATTTTTATTCTCGCTCACTAATGAAATTCTTATGTATGGAATCAATTTAAAACCAATCAAAACGTCAATTAACGTAATAAAATCCAATTATTTTTTCGGGAAAAACACTAAGTTACTATTTTTATTAATCACAATAGTTGCACTTTGAATTGAATAATAGACCAGGGTCGATAATTTTTAAAAGCAATTAAAATCGTAGCAGGATGAAACCCATTAGAAAAGAAGGGGAATATTATAAAAATAAAGGGAAAAATAATTTACAGGCGATCTGAGGTCGCGGAGGGGATGGGGGTGAGTTTTTAAGGGTAAAAAACGGTTTTTCTCGATTTCCGGCAAAACTAAAAGTCCTATCGAAAAAAGTCAAATGGCAAAGTTGTAGGTAATAAAAAGATCTATAACTTTTGTATTTACACTTTTTTTACATAACCTCAAAACTTATGTGAAAAATTCAAGAAACCAAGTTTTTGGTTTTTTATTTTTATCTTTTACAAATTTTTTTTTTTTAACGAAATTTGGTGAAAACTTACCTTTTTATGTCCCAAATACACTGTAATTTATTTGATTAAAAATATTTATTTTTCACCTTATTTTGAATTAATATCGAAAAAACACCCTAATTTTCAATCGAAAACTCAAAATATCAGCTTTCAAAAAGTTGGTATGTTTTCTGTTCGTTAGATCTCTACTTTTCGATGGTGAAAAAAAAATATATGTTACTATAGTAAATCTTCTCAGAAAATGCAAAAAATCGAAAAAAACTCGAATACGATTTTTTTTTTAATTAGTGAAAAAATAAATATCCAACGAAGGCAGCAAATTGCTCAGGATAACAGCATTGTAAAGAAAAGAAAAACTTGATACTAATCCTATGGTTTGTGCCAAGATCTCCTTTGTCTTTGGACGGGTGTAGACCCGTTTTTTCACGGCATAATAGTCCAAAAGCTTATAAGGAGACACCTACGTATAGCAGTGAAAGGTTATTGATAATGATTGTCATGTTTATCACATACTGTGCTATTTTAGGCTTTTATATATATTATATTTATATATTTTATATATTTTATGTATACGTTACTAATGCTAGTTACACGGTATTGTATAGATAATTTATTGTTTAAATTGGGAGTTGAATTTGGGACGTGTCTCTGAATGCTACCTTAGTCACGTTGAATAGAAGATTATAGTATTACATTTTCATTACAAAATGATTGTTACCTGAGATTGAGCAACTTACCTATGTTACAATCGCGTGTCATGTACTACCTAAGTTAGCAATCACGGAAAACACTTTATTAGATTCGGTGTTTTAATTACATACTGCAATTAGTATCTTTAGACATGGTCCTTTAGTTATATCTCGCTATATTGTTCAGACATAGTTACATACCATGTGGTGTTACAATTAACTGTACAAAGGCTAGTTACACTCTGTCAATTACTTTAATCACGAAACATTCTATGACATCTGGGAGCGGAGTAATCTCCAAATGAAACTTACAAATTTACAATTTATTTCTACAAATCAATGCAAGAATTATATAAACCCAATTAATTAATTTTTATTATCAAAATTATTAAATAAGTTTCTATGTATCAATAATTTAGGATTGTTTCAAAGTAATTGGTGGGCGTCTCTGTCTGTCGATTTTAATATAACATATACCTACGACTCAATTACATATTTCTTGAATAAATTACACTTTATTATATATTTCGTTGCGTAGGTAGGTGTTATTATGGATCTCGTGCAAATTAAATTCCTTATAATTATTAAGTGAATCATCGTCCCTTAATCATATTTTTTGTAAATAAATAACTTTATTCGGGACTAAGTTTGGTACAAAAAAGATAAAAAGAATAGCAAACGAAAAAGGTAACAAAAGAAGACATGTTCAACCTGTGTAACTTACTCATTGATTGTTGTAAAAAAATTAAAAGACCGAAAACGTTACCAAAACGTAAAGTAAAGAGAAATATTTTAGAGAAATAGAAGAAACTGGAGAGTATGGTTAGTTTCTATCTAAATTTATGTAGTTTACACAATTTGTATATTCCAAAATAAAAACCTAATTGACTTTTGAAAACTTATACTGAATAGTTGCATAATTGTGATACACATTGTGTGTTTGTATATTTTAATTATTTTTAGTGTTACTCCTAGCCGATTTCGGCCACGGACGGCGGCCAGTCTCAACGGAGAACAGCCATATACGCAGCAGATATTATAGTGCGCAAGGTGCCCTTTCTGTTCTTTTATTCTCAAAACCCGATTTAGATGTAGCATTGACGGATTTACGTGCTTTTCAAGTGATACGAGGGTTGTGATTCTAACTTCCAAACTCCGAACTGTTATTAAACATTTTTATAATCAGAAAAACTCAATAACGCTCTTCAGCCCGATCCGGGAATCGAACCCAAGAACTCGTGATCGACAGCGGCATACGTGAACCGTATTAGATAGATCAACGATCCAGTATTATAGTCCAGTATTACAATAGTCATAAGGTAAACAGGATCTGCTTTGCGATAAACTTATTCCACATTTAAAAGATCATGCAACTATTAATTTCTATAAAAGCATACACAGGCTTTACAATGTCCCGCTATATAAAAGGTACATTCGGGGAAGATCACATGTTGTACAAGAGATATTTTGTATCTTTTGTGTGGCCTCCTATCCCGGATAAATGTCGCCCTCCCACGAACCGTTTTCGGCGTGACAAAACATCCGTAAAGAAAAAACGAAGAGTGATGACATTTCATTTTAAACTGTAACACTTGATTGACGTTAAAATATTATGCGTCAAGGTTTGCAAAGAAGTTATCATGCCACCCACTTGTATTAAGTATTCTAAATTGTGTGTGAAATAATTAAATAATTCAAAGTGCATTTGTTCTTTCGCCGCTGTGTAAAGTCATTAGACCTGAAAAATTGGAAAATAACTAAACGCACAAAGTGGTTGTAATTTTCATGTATACCTTAGGAGTGTTTAGCTTAATTTAAGCCAAAGGTTTATCATCTATTAACACGAGAAGAGATATAATATAATGATAATGATATTGTATATAACGGTTACAAAATGCAACAGAACCTGAATTTGAACTCAGTTCAAAACATTTAAATTAAAGTATGGAAGAAGTGCAGAAAAGTTTTAATTTTAAACAAGCGTCTGAATGATACGTGCATGCATACACACATAAGATTACGTTTATTCGTAATGTTTTTATAAAACTAAGAAATAAAACATAGGAAGTTGTATAAATTGATTCATATTAATCCAATATTATATTTATTTAAATTACAAATTTCATAAAGGTTGTAAAGCCTTTTTTTTAACAGTAACGAAAAGAATTTAGAGATTTCCATATTAAAATGATACGCTTTTAAATGT
Source organism: Hypercompe scribonia (assembly GCA_949316085.1). NCBI lineage: Eukaryota > Metazoa > Arthropoda > Insecta > Lepidoptera > Erebidae > Hypercompe > Hypercompe scribonia. Next base: position 16,018,821 of record OX438969.1, on the reverse strand, counting down.
TAAAGCAATAGATAGTGCATTCCCTAATTATATTTTGACACAACAAAAAATATCTCAACTTTTCCAACTGAACGCGAACTTATTTTGATGTGAAATGTAATGTAAATACTAATAGTTCAAGGTATACTGGTCTTGAAATAATCATAATTTTAAAACAACTAATTATGATTGTAATCTGATCAGATACCTCCGTTTAATACCTACTTACAAATAACTTACATTTCATTTTATATATATAAATGAATTGCTGTTCGTGAATTTTATTAAAACTTGAGAATAGCTGAACTGATTCGGTAAATTATGATATTTGTAGAAGTCCAAGGAAAGTTTGAACAGTGTGCAAAAATTTTATAAGATAACGGTTATCCATATTTCACGTGTACGAAGTAGCGGATTTCGCTCGTTTATAATAAAATCTTATTATTTTTTGACGACCTCTTTTAGTTTTAGCACGTGACAATATATAATACAGCTATACTTCTTTAAAGTCCTTTAGCAATTTTACGATACTTAGCATAGAATATGTTCTTAAAAAATATTGCGACCACATTGAAGTTATAAAATTGGAAATAACCAAGAACAAGCCATCGAGCCAGCGCTTAACGTACAAGCCAAGTTAATTGTAATCAAACTAAAAACCATTTGAAAATAACTAAATTTTAAGTTCAGTTTAAAAGAACATCTAGAACAATAAGAATCACTTATGAAGTTATAAGAATGAATAAATTGCAAGGCAAACCACAAGGCAAGATTGAAATTGGCTTAGGTAGTACAAAAATAGAATAAGAAAATTGTTTCAATTATGTCACACTGTTATCTCAATTAGTTAGGAAGTTGTCGTAGAGTGGCTTGTTGAAGTTCTTCAGTGAGACGAACATTGTCGTTTCCGTAGTTTAATCATATTACTAATTGTATGAGGACGAAAGTGTTGTTGTTTGTTTTAAAGCATTCAAGCGCTAAAGTGAATGTTAGTAGCGAAATTTGATTTCAGTACACATATTAAACCTGCTATAATATACATATATGCTTTTGTCTATATGTCTAACTATACGCAGACCAGCGCAATTTTTCTCTCAATAGTAGTTGCCAAGTTTACAACTAAATAAACCTTTCAATTTTGTAATATCAATCATTAATCAACATCAAGTAATATCAATCAATCTTAGTGTCGATTTAAGACAATTGACACACTCACACATACCTTTGAAGGTTCTGTCTCATTTGAAATGCGACAGCTGTGTACATGATTGCTGCCAGGACTATTTCTTTCTATTCTACTAACTATAACCAAACCATACGACCCCCCAATATATGCCCAAACCAAGATATACTAAAATATAGAATTGTTGTAGGTCTTAACTATAAAATTCACGCTATTATACAATAATTTAACGTATTTTTCTGCCATATGTTTTATATCTATTAATTAAAGTAATCACCGATGCAATCGATACAGTTTTAGAAACATAGTTGCAGTATATTGATACCCTGATACCCTTCTTGAAGAAATCAGCTGGACGAGAGACAATAAATTCTTCAAAGGCATTTTGTACTGCCTCTCGGGTAATAGTCCCGCTAGACTATACCCGCTGGTGTAGTCAAGTGAAAATATGTATTAAAAAAATTTCTATGTATTTCCTTTTACCTTCCGGCGCCAATAACTGTGTGAGATGTATCGAGTTATTATTATTATTACATGTCTTTTACAGACATAAGTCTCTTAATCTCTCTGATATTATTCAAAAGGCAACTACTCTCTAAAAGAATGTTGTACATATTTACGACATCATTTTTTAATGCATTAATACCTTGCCTATTGCCTTATTGTTTGTCACAGTACATTAATTAGTATGTGTGTCTAAAAAATTTTCCCCATTCGCCGTGGAAATAATTATTAATCGTACGGTTACGTGTCCCTCTTGTAAAAGTTGCATTTTCCTCAATTAACTATAACAGCTTTCTAGGCGGTAACTGGCACACTTTACATTTTAATGTCGTCCTTATTACCATTAAAAATGACTGTGGAAATTAAATTAAGAAATCATACTTAATTGGACTTGAAAGAGATGAACGAAGCGTATAGATATTCTTACTTTTATTTATTTAACAAAAATTTATACAATACTTACATTTTTATATTTAATATGTTAAATATAACGCGTTACAGAAAACCATATACATCTTTTAGGATTTTTTTAGAGAATGATGTTATGAATATAAATTGCATTTGATTCTGAAATGATAAAATTTAAATCTTCTCAAATTTAAATGAAATGTTTAAAAAGTTTCATTTCAACTAGAAAAGGTTCAAAGTAAAGTTAGAAGTAGAATGAAGAATTTATTTCTGTACATTTTTATATTCCCATGCCCATTTTCTTCATATTTTTGACTTGTGGAGTATTAAAGTTATAAGGTAAGTAAGGATTTTTCTCGTAGATAAATAACAGTCACACATGTTATAGACTCAACTTAAATGTCGTAGAGAAAAAGTTCCTCAGGATAACATTCCCATATTCAGCCGAGAGCCACTATTATACCTCGGTGATAATATTAAATAGAAATTTATGGAAGGAACGTGACAAATCTCACAACGATTGACAATCGTGGACACTAAGATGACGAAACACAAACTAGCTTTTATGTTTATAGTTCTGCAATGAGATTTCATTTCAGACAAAAACAGTAATAACCTGACCTATTGAGTAAACATTGCAAGAAACATATCTTGAATAATCGGAAACGTTTACTTATCAAATTGAAACATTAACACACGCAAGAGGTTATGAGTGTTGACTAATTAAATTTTTATAATGGTTGAACTGAATTATTAGTTGCCAAAGTTGGTGCTCGTTGTACCTAATTGTAAGTCATGATAGTAGTCTTTGAAAAGCAGGAAGTGCTTAAATAAATAATTCAGATCTAGTAGGTATTAGCAGAAGCAAGTCAGTGACATTTGAGCTTCTTGAAGGTAATAATGCCATCACTGTTATTCAGTGATGTATGGTTTATTTTTTTTTTTAAAGACAATACCCAGACTCAAAAAAACAATTTGCGTATCACACAAAGTGTTGTCACATGTGGGGTTGAAAACCCACAAGACTCAGCGCAGTAAAGAGCGGCGTGGTGATCACTTAAACCAATAAGGCCAACCGTGCAGTTGATCTAACACTTGCTACATCTATTTTTACTGTTCCACCATCTCTATTTTAAAGACTTAGATAAACTTTGTCTGAAAAGGATGTACCTATACAATAAATTAAAAACATTCAAGAAATATGTATTGTTTAATAAAACCATTCCGTTAGTTTTAAGAACATCACCATTATTTGAAATTAAGGTACTGTTCGAGTACAGAACTTCTTTTTTACTTTAGAGTTTAGTAAATGAACAGTTCATGAACTTTTATATTTATTTAGTAAAATAATAAACTGCTGAACTGAGATCAGCTGCCAGATTCATCACCATCATCATCATCAACAGCCTTTTACAGTCCACTGCTGGACATAGGCCTTTCCTTAGCAAGGAGGTTTTGGCCTACTATACCACGCTGGCCAGACGGGTTGGAATAGGGTGTGTTTCAAGTTTTCCTTCTCTTTGTAATGATGTTGTCTTGCATACTTTGTTCCCTTAGTCGCCTTTTACGACACCCACGGGATGAATAGGGGTGGTAACACTATGTATTCTTAATCCGCCACCGCTGGCATATTATTATCGAATAATTGGATCAAGAGGCAATAAAGACAATACCACATTTAGATTCAGATACGATTCCATATGAGTGTTAATTTTTTTTAGTAAACTGGTTATTTTTTCCAACATGGATATAAGTTACTATAAACAACAAAACATGAATTGATTGTCAACTAACATGTGCAGATTAACTTTATTTTAGTTTCATTTATAGTTAGAAACAAATAAACTTACGGCTAATCGGAATATTTATGAATTATATAACTGACGCACGATTAGCTCACGATCGTGATGGGAATTATTTACGGTGGTTATAAAAGTCATAAATGTTGATGTTCTTATTGTTCTCTATCAATAAACTATATTTTCCGTTCTCTACGGTTCTTAGATAATATTAATAATTCTGGTGTATTAGTCAATGAGTCACTTTACAAGACAAATTATATTCCCTACATTTATTTAATATTCCTTCTAAAATTTCTTCGAATCTTCTGAAGCCTGGACTTTTGTTGTTTTTTTATTGCGAAAGAACCTGTACCCTTCATTATAAAATTATATTCGATTCGATATAAAAAAGTTTTAGAATAATATTTAAGACCATTGAAAACATTTTCATTATCAATTTAAATTTGATTCCTGTACAGATTTGGGAGCTCTGTCTGTCTCTCTTTGTCATTTTAAACGGACGAACGGGACCCTAAATATTTATCGTGAGAAGGACATCTCCGAAGTTAACATGGATTTCATTTGATGTAAACATTAAAATATTCTAGCATTATTAGTTAATAACAAAACTGACGCATTGTTACACATGCATGTTTACTGCCAAGAAAAAATATTCAACTTTAATTTACATATGTATATTTTTTTTTACTTTACGGAGCAGGTACCTATTCTAGTAAACTATTGAAAGTAAACGTAAAATGGCATTAGCAGCTCTGATTTTGTGATCGATTTTATGACTTGGTGTACGGTTTCTATTATTGTGAAGAAAGTAAAATATTTAAATGCTGCATATCGGGACTAAGGCACGTGCGATCTTGATCGGCATGCGGTACGGTGAGACCTTTGCCCTTCACATACTTAGATAGCTATAAATATGTAGTAGTTGAATTCACTACAAGGTTTTGAATTCTAACGAGGATGCTTCCTTGACAAAAAAAAAACAAAATTAAAATATGACTTTACCTGTTGTTGTTGCTTTTAATAAGCAACAAATTGTGCACTCAATTCACCATAAGTTTAATTCCCGTATAAGTTCACAATTTTACTTCCTCGCAATGTTCAACAGATACCGATTCAATAGAAATACTCATCTGATATGTCTCACCTGCTTTGGATTATGATGAGTCGTACACAATTTATTGGTCTGAGAACACTTGAGTGTAGTGAGTTTTATGATCTGATGAAAGACAAATGTCGAATTTAAAAATTTGACTGCACCAATGGCATAGTAGTTTAAGAAGTTGCTACATCGTTCGTTACTGTGAGCAGTGTTGTGGATTCAAACTCCACATGAGACAACACTGGATGATACACAAAAATTGTTGCTCTGGTTCTGGGTGTTTTTTGTGTTCACTTCTTGTATGTTTGTAAAGCCCCCCGCGATATAGGACATTACTAATGAGGACCTTGTTCTTAAAAAAGGGTTTGAGACTAGGCTTTACCGGTGGCGTTCCCCACGAAAACGTAATTAGAGATTACCAACTATTACTAACAGAACTATTTTTGGGATGATACTAATTTTTGATTTGCTATTCTGTATCCTATGATTACCAATTATCATGAACTTTTGCATAAACATTAGTGTGTATGCAAAATTGCATGAACAAATACGAACAAACCAAAGTTGGCTTCCATATATTAGCCTCAGACATTCGTAGAGGTCGCTTGGTGGTTAAATTTCGGTTGTATTTGTTATTATTTTAGGTTAGTATAACTTGAACTGTCATTGTATACATATTTCTACTATGATAGATTAAAATATTTACGAAACAAATAAAACTTTGTGGTACATATTGCTTAAAAAAAATAGCTTTACACTTATTCTCTATATGAACATTATTTGCTTTAAATAAGGCATGCTAATTACTATATGGAGTGTCCCGTATTTATTTAAAAAGGGGCACAATCAATTGTCTTCGTGTATTAAATAGATTAGCCACATTATTCTCTAGACAAATTTATACAAGAACCGTTTGTGATATGTTCAAACTCAAAAGAAACAATTGACTGAAACTATTTATTCACTTGCTAACAATTTGGGCGGATCGCAAATATTTTATTATTTTAATATCTAAATTGCTATTCTGAATTGCTTACGCGTGTTTGTACTTATTGGTGTTATAGTTTTCAAGGTTTTATTAATGTAAGACAGCTTTGTTAGATAAACAATGATTGATGATGAACGTCTGCCATGTGTCAATAGATCAAGTAAGTATTGGCTAACAAGACATATCTATATAACTTTCTATATTAGCCCTGGCCTTGTCTCTAGTGACGACGAATGTACATGTCTAAATGTATACCTTTTATACATGCACATAAATGTATAGATAGGCAATGTAGAATATGTTCAGTACCCTTTTCACTTCTGTTAGTCAATTGTTCTCTACATTTGTTAATTCATTAACAATTGACGATTGTTTTTGACAAGAATTGTTATAGTATGTAAGATCACATTGAGGTGCGATCACCACTGGTGAATACGAAAAGTTTAAATATAAATAATTAAATATTTTCGAACGTCTGACTCATAACACCATCTAGTTCTAAACTAAGCAGATCTTATACTACAGAAGCCAGATTTATTGACAAAATACTTTACTTATTTACCACTTATTTTTGTAAATATATGCATGTTACATGTAGAAAACAAACAAACTCCTAAATAAATATTTGCCGATGATAAAAACATTTAGACCTGCCCTAGAATCGAACTCGAGATCTCAGCTTAGCAGTGCATGCGCTACCACGACACCACCGTTGTATCCAAAATAATACCATAGTAATTTCAGCGAAAGATTTTCTTTTATATTAAAAACATTATTTTACAGCGAAATATTACTTTTAATTTTTTTAATAATCTTATAAAGGCGTAAGTGATATTCCAAACAAAGCAAATGCTATGCAGGCTTGCAATGCTGATTACATACTTTAGTAATGCATAAAACAGGTAGTTGTCACATGGAGCGTTCATCATTTGTGAACAATCGTTTACCAATGATTATGTGTTTGTTTGCCATCTTACTAGTATATATAAATCCTTACTTGTGCACTAGAATATTTCTGCATAGTTGACTTGTCTCCGTTGAGAATGGCCGCCATGGCCGAAGTCGGTTAAGAGTACATGATAATGTATAAAAGTATAATTAGTGACACCAGCCATGCTTCTTGCTTGTTGACAGCTGAGTCTCCCCCTAATCATGAGCTAGCAATTTATCAACTGACTATACTTCAACACTTAATATTGTGAATCAGTGGCCAAGTTCAAGTAATCGCATCAACTATTATAAAATAATACAATATAATTTAATAGTGCGGTGATTTGACAAAATATATGGTAAGCACACCTTTGCTTATTTCTCTGGAGATACATACAAAAAATGAATGTCTGTATAAGCAGACTAATTATTTATGGGAGCAACGTTATAGAGCGGTTTTCAGTCGATGCCAAGTAATATGACTTAAGCCATTTGAAGGATTCGGCACATTTTTTGATGTAAATAATCCTTATGTTCGACAAAGGATGGTGCAATAATCTCACAATTATCTAACGTACTAGATATCTATTACCATAAACGTGCACCGTTATCTTGTGGTTAGGTGCAAAATATCTCATTAGTTTTGTGGTGTTATAATTTAAAGACAAATAAACACAGAAAGTCAAGTGCATCCCGTTATACTGGGTTAGGTCACGGCGTTCGAAGTGTTGCCTAGTGATGTCACCATCCTCGCTATTTGGGTAATTAGCAACATTTTTATTTTCCTTTTTTTAAGTATTATAAATTATAGATAGATAGTGATAAAAGTGGTTAGTGTTTTGCAATAAATATTAATGTACCTACAATAGAAGAAAGATGTTGTCTGTCTTTTTCTTCGGTATCATGTGTCTGGTAAATTCTTGGATAATATCTCTCGCCAAGCCACGCCTTGAATTTTTCTATTTAAAACGTAGTTGATGTATTCATAGTCGCTACTGCATAAAGCAACACTAACACAACACCATTGAAGAGAAAATTTTATAATAGAGTGTGGTAGGAAAGTCATTTATCGTTTCTCATAATCAAAATTTTTTCTTTCCTAACCAGTTTCTTTTTTTTATAGCAAAGCAAAAAAGGGCTGCCTTGAAAAGATAATTTTTGATTTTATGATAATGTTTTCTAGGCTTTTAAGACTTATCTTATTAGTTCGTAACTATAAAACTATCTCAAAATATTACTTTAAAAAAAATCATTTTATTTTAATCTTTTTTCACTTTTTATCTCGGCAGACTTTATGTTCAAAACATTTTAGAACTTTAAGAACATTGAGTACTTTCGTTAAAAGAATAAAATAAATTTTCGTAAATAAATAAAATCAATTTCAGTATCTATTGGAACCTTTACATTTGATCTATGTTCATAGAACAAGTTGAAAGTTATATCATTTTTTGCATATAAACGAACACTGTTAGTTACAGACACAAGTCAATTAAAATGAACATTTGAGAAATTGATACATTTTCTACTATTTTAAGAATTAAATATATACAGAGTGTATAAATTATAATGTTTATTAAAATTCTAAACTAGTATAATATATTAAGTAGAAAAATATGAAATGATTTCAATACTCGTCGCAGTGACTGTACCTAGTTCAATAAACTGTTCGTTACGGTTCTTGAATACTAATGGATGTCACTGTAGTTTACTATTTTTCAAAAATAATAAAAACGTATGTTTGCTTATGTTTTGAAGCATTATATTTTTTCTAAATTGGCATATAACAATTTCGAAATATATGACGTAATCAATTTTGAAGTCAGATTTTTTTACCGACTCTTCTTTGGTGAATTTATATGTATTTTAATGATATGATCATTTCAACGTAATTGAATAATTTAACAATATTTTATAAAATTCTTTTGTTTTTTTCCAAAGCAGCAGAATATTTTTAGACAATGCTAACAACAACATTTGAGAAAATAATCACTTGGAAATTAGCAGAAATTTAGAGAAATAGCAATACAAAATTACAGTTGAGACTTCGTTGTCTATTGGTGTAATGATGCAATGTCACGGCATGTCGTATATTTGTATAGCATATAAGAAAATAAAAGTCTTGTAAGGTCTTGTAGAAAGTAACTTATATATTTTTGTGATCGGAATCCAATATTTTTGGCCACTTTACTACTTAATAATCTATTAATTATTAAATTTTCGTCTAGTAAACTTATTACTTACTACTCCATTACTTATTACTCCAAAACAATTTTCTTGGGACATACTTATATATACTTAAATATAGAAACAATCCTAATGAAATTTACAATTTACATTACTAAAATAGCATCTTGTGTATATTTAAATATTTCTGACAGTAGCAACACCGGCGCGAGTGCATGTGTGTCGAGGTCTTGTCCTGCAGCTACAACTGGAACGCACCTTATCTGCGTACACGCAACCGTTCGCACCTTCATATATACGATCCACAGTAATGCATGTCTTGTACTTTATTAAACTTGAGTGAGCAATTAATGTAAATATTATTGAAATAAAATGATTCGAATTCTTACAACTTTTTCTTAAAATTTTGGTTGAAATTGTTGTTTGTTTTATTTAGTGAGTTTTATATTATTTACATATTATAATACGAATGCAGATGCGTTGAAAGTTATGAATTACAGTCATTCTTTTATTTTAATAACTTTATGTTAAGAATACTTAAAATAATCCTCAAAATTCATGGCTTACTATAGTTAACACGATCTCTAATCCTGTTTTTTATTTAGTGGAGTTGCATAGGTGCTATGAATAAAAGTTATTTTCAGCTGCATTTCCCCGTGAGAATAATTTGTTTAACCTTCCTCTACCCGCGCGTGTGGCTGACAGACCGACAGAATTATTTTTTGAAATTACTTATAGAAAGGGCTAGTTGAATGAGCTTTCTAGTACTTGCCTAATTCAACATGACCTTGAAATTGGCGTGAAGTGTGACCTTGGGAGGGGGCCGCATTTGGGCGAGCTACACCTCATTCGGTGCGAGAGACCGGCGCGGGTATACGTGTTACTATTTTTGGTAAGTAATATTTTTTTATTTTCGCGATTTCATTAGTTTTTATATCGTCGATTGAATTTATTTATAAATAAGTATATTTCTAAATATTTGTAGATTTATTTATTATAGTTTTTTTAAATATTTTATATATATTAGCATTACAATATAACCTACATATATTTCAAAATATTTTATTTCAGTACTTTCATGAATTCATATAAGTTATTTCTGTTTCAGAGATTCCTTTATCGGCGTGATAATGAACGAGGAGCAGATTAGACTGATGTTGGAAGGGAGGCGTTGATACCGTTGACAAAATGTGTGAAACCTATAATGTCGCTAGAGGTACTAATAGGTGACCTATGGTAGTTTTTTATAGACTAATGAATGTAACAGGAATTAATTCATATATTATTTACTCTCAAAATAATCCTGACAAAAAACTTGAAAGAAGAGTTTTTCTTGAAAAATTGTCTTATGGACTCATTGACGCACAGTTGAGAAGACGAGCGGCAACTACTTGTTTACCGAGAATCATACGGCAGAGATGTGCTGAAATTTGCAAAATAGATGATCTTGAATCATCAAGTACCGCTAACAATCTCGGCCAAGGACGTTGTAGCTTTTGTTCCTCGAAAAAAAATCGTAAAACGCGTTACAACTGTCTTACTTGCAAAAAATACTTTTGTTTGGAACACGTGGTTATGGTTTGCTCTGATTGCTCTACTAATCAATCGATCGATTTTAATTTTTTATTTGTATGTTTATTATCTATAATATTAATGGATTGATTTGATTGACTGTTTTTTTTCAAAGGCTGTTTCTAAAGACTGTAAAACAATAGTAAATACAAAAAATGAATAAAATATTGTTTTATTTTATTAATAATATCCTAAACTTTAAATAACATATGTGTTTATACTAGGTTTTTTTCTGCAAAAAATCAAAGATTCGGTTTTTAAAATGTCGGTCCGTTAGACCGTGCGCGGATATAGGTGTTACACTAATTGGCGCGGGTACAGCAAGGTTAAGCAAAGGGAACTAATATTTTTCTTCACGTAAGCTTCACTAGCAACAGAAAAAGGAATATTTTGTTTTGTGATTCTAGTCTGCACTCCGTTCGTTGTATTCATCAATTTTAATTAATAATCTCCCATAAATCTTTAGCGAAGAACGCTAATTAAAAATAATTAAATTCGGTCTGGATTCACTGAACAGACATAAGTCTGTTTGACTCGACAAAACATTCGTTCCGTATAAACGTCGCCGTCGTACAAAGGTGCGTCTACTTGTTTGGTAAGTGTGCCATATTTTATGACGAGTGACGCGACTATTCTCATAAAACAATCTACTGTCGACTAACATTTTGATTAATATAATTGTGAAAGGAGATCCGCTTAAGGAGGTGAGATGACAGGCTTAACTGTAAGTTATTTGAATATTGCATAGTAGGACGAGTAACGTTAATGGCGATAGTAGGTAAGTAATTTTATTTACAACCATTTTCATTTACGAATCCACGCCTAACAGGTTTTCATCTTTCATTATTAGATTTATTAATCTATCTCTGAGCACATATTTACCACTAGCGAAATAATTAACAAAGGATGGATTAAGATTTTTTATTATATATCAACCGGTCAAATATTTTTAGTAGCCCAGATTTGTAACATAGTTGTCTCTGTCTTGTCTTTACATAAATAGGTAATCGTAACTAAATGAAACTTTAAGTTTTTTTTCTTAGAACTACGAAATTCCGCAAACATCGCCATTGCTATTATTTATAAAAACAATGTCAACGCCGGTCAGATTGAATGCTACCATATATCCGCTTGGCGCTGTAAAAAGAAAGTCTGCCCATCTTGATATTTTTCTTTATTTTATTACATATTCGTAATATGATTTTATTAGTGAACTGTTTACACCTTAGAGTTAAGCATACAAGTAACTTCTAGTCAAAATTTTTTTTTTTAAATGTCCCTTCATTTGTCACTACCGTAGTGCTGTTTAAAACTTTACCTGTGTTTATTAAATACATTAGAAACCGTAGTTATTTTTGAAATTGTTTAGAAGAACAAACTAGTTAAATGTAATAGCTTTTAGGTGACTTAGGGTAAGTCACTAATGACTTATCATCACTCCCATAAAGCAGTGAACGTTGACTGATGTAAAACTAAAGTACTCATATCACACAAATCCTTTAACAAACTTGTCAATACTTATATAAATTCTTGACAACTCATAAAACAAGCAGTAAGAGTGCAATAAATCATGATAAAAAGCCTAACTAAAGTGAGGGCTTCCTAAAAGTGTAGATAATAATTTAACAGTACTTTGTGGTCACGACAGCGAGTCACGCGAACGACACGCGGCGTTACACTTGGTTTATCTGCCCACCTTTTTGGTGTCCAACAAATATTGTAAACTTACATTCTCTCTCTTGACAGTTGACTTATCACTTATTCGGAAGTTAATTACTGAACTGATGTAAAGTAATAATAATTGACGGGTTTGTTCATCTAATTTAGTGGTTAGTGACCCTGACTGCTAAGCAAATATTGTGTGATGATCACGCTCATTTTTTCTATGTCTATGTATAGATTAGCCTTATGTTACGTATTCTTTATCTGTTTGAATATACTGGTATAAGATTTAAGATAAATTTCGGAGTGATCATCATCATCATCTCAGCCAAACGACCACCACTGCTGGGGGCCTTACCAGCGCTGTGGTTTTCAGTACACAGTCGCCACTTGGGTGCTTTATGGCCTCATCGGCCATAGTTCCTGCGTGGAACGTACCCCGCCCACTGCCACTTAGGTTTACAAATTTACAGGCATTATTGGTGACCTTGGTGTGTCCACGGATTTCCTCACTCATGATTTAATCACGCAGAGAAACTTCGAGTTTAAAAAATTACAGTGACTCTACTTAAATAATCCGTACACGATATTTCAAAAAATAAACAAAACAAAAATAATCTATAAAGCTACCGTCAATAGAATAATCGTTATCTTATTATGGCAGCAACTTAATAGCCAAATATGAAAGTACTCGTCGCGCAATTTTCTGTTCAATTATTATAAATGACGAATCAACTGTTGCTATTGCTAAAAGAAATTCAATGAATTACCAAAGTCATAAAAATAATATAATCTATAGTTTGCATTGTAAGATGTATGCTATTTATGAAAGGAAACTATGAGTACCCGAGGAATTAAATTACTGGAACTATAATTGCTTTTGTCTCATGTTGATTTTTCTGGTTCTTAATCAACATACAGTCGAGTTAATGAATATGGACTGTCAGCGAATTATCAATATTTTTGGCCTTCGTGATTACATAGTGCCAAAAACACAGTTATCGACAAGTATTGTTATGTTAAGAATTAAAAATGCTCGTTACAAAAAACTATAAAAAATACCAAAATGTTGATTGCTTACGTCTTCAGGTTGACTCATCTGATCTTCACTAAATATGAGCAAGATACTTCAAAATCTGCTTTCAAATAAGAAAATATTGTTTAAAAACTAAAAAAAGACTTGCAAAAGTCAGTTACAAACAAAAACACCAAACAGGTGAAGCTAATAAAAGTGTGTTAAAAACAGCAAACTTATAGCACCTTCTTTTTGTGTCGGGAGTAAAAATTACGAATGTTTGGTTTCAAGTTTGCTATTGCCAACACCCTTTAACAGTCCACTGTGGGACATAGACCTGGCGAGAGACTCTTGTTGGTGTTGTAGTTCTATTTAATTAAAATATTTGCCAGTTTTACTTTTTACCATAAATTCCAGGATGTTTCGTTTTTATTACATGTAGATGTACCGCGACCTGAAAGCAGATTGACAGTAAAATTTAACCTAAATAATTTAAAACATTTTCTGATTGAGAATTTAGGGGTTTCATATCCGCAGGCATGAACCAATATCATGTAACTGTTTCTTGAAATTGCCAAACATCAAAGTAATCGATGATTTCAAAAGTAAAAATGTGTTTTCTTATAACATTTCGTGGAACGGACGTGAAGCAACGGAACTATCTGACGGTTTAATTTTCATTGAATTTAATAATAGTTTCACAATTTCCGTAGGTACATTAAGTCTTAGTATTAATATGAATAGTAACTTAAAAAGACAAGATTCTGTGAGAGTTCATATTTTTTAAAGAGTGACGAGCGAGAAGCTCAGGTGGCGAATGACAGCTTTTTAAACATGCAGACCAGAACAGAAAACTATCTTAACCATGATCCATGGTTAAAGATTCGTTTGACTGCATGTACACTGGATATACTTTTTATTCTTATATTATTACTTTCAATATCTTTTCTTAAAGAGAAAAACTGAGTAGCGTAATATCCAACCAGGGATTGAACACAAGACCTCTTCATAGCAGTCTGTGCTTGCGCCAAAGAGGCTGTGTTCGCTAATAACCAGTTTCTCTTTAATATTCATGTTGTATCATATATAACGTACAATAATTTTTTACTCTTTAATAAATTACCTGTTAATGTGTCATGGAATGCGAAGAACATGGGTTTTCTAAATAATTCATTCAAGAAATAAATTTTAGTTTTCTTTGGTGAACTAAAGAATTAAATTAAAATTCTAGTTGCTGAATATTAACGGCTAATTGCTGGGTCACACGTTCGTTTTAAAACTTTTGTAATGAAATTTTATTTTAATGTTATCTAATAATTCTAGACGTAAATTTAAATTGACATATTTAATACCATATTTAAAGGTGTGATAATTGTTAAAAGGTACAAGTACGTACCAGATGTAGGAAATATATTATCAAAATTATCGCGAACAAAGCCGTGGCCGTAGTAATTAGGCAGTCTGGGTGGTTTTTAGTGGCAACACCACATATTCCTAACTTCTGTACCCTGAGGAGCACGAGATCTGAAGGGATTCTCCACCACATACACAAAAAAAAGGTAGGTACCTTCGTAATGATATGCAACAGGAGTACATAGATTCGGTCATATATTTTATCTGTACACTGTTATATATACACTGTTCGCTGGGTGGCACTAAAATTAAACTTTATAAAATAATAACCAATTTCACACTTGGTTATATAGTTGTACACATCTAGAAACTTTCTCTTATAATTATATTAATACAGTTTTTTTTATATAAAAAACACTGAAGAACATTATGGTTTCAACTGAATTAGTTTAACTAGGTCTTACATTTATAATAAAATGTATCACAGTTACTGGTCACACTTCGTCAATTATTCTCTTGGCCTTGAGTAAAATAATGAGTATACACAACACAGAGTGGCAAGTAGGAGAGCTGCCCAAGTCTCACCCATTAACTGCTTTCCCCGAGTGGCTTATTCTCAATGTGAGGTACTTACTACAACTCATAAATCTGTCGTACGGAACAAATTAGCCCACTTACATTTGGAGCGAGGCTCCGGCCGCCACCGGAACAAATATTTTGACTCTCATTACACGTTCACAAACCTTCAATCAAATTCATCAATAGTTGAAGTACATACCTCAGATAAATTGATATTTAAACCTTTGCTATAGCATAATAAGTTCAGTAAAAATGTGTCATATATTTTAAATACAACTACGTATTTAAGATTACAAAACTAATTAAATATTTAGGTTCATATCTATTTAGCTATTTGTATTAATTTAGTGTATAAATAAAAAACTTAAGTTCTTTTAGCATATTAATCATCCATTGATGGGCGTAAGAACGTGTAATGAGCAACCAGTTACTTTTGCTCTTGTTACGTTCACAACAATGTTAGCCTGTACTGAACTACTGTGAGAAATGTATTCGTATTTTTCAAAAGTGTTTCGAACACTTAGAGAGGTTAAGTTGTTCAAAATATCAACTTAAGCAGCTTAACATACTTTTGTACCTTTCTCACACTAAATTTATTAAGTGTGAATACAATATTACTATGTGTTTTTACAAAGTGTAGCAACAATAGGTGTTCAACATCCTTATGAAGTTCTTGTATTATTTATTTATGTACAAAAGTTCAATGTATCTTACTACTAGTATATTTCATTATTAAACGTAAAAAAAACGTAAAAAACGTAAAAACGTAAATTTTTAAATAATAGGCTGTTTATTTTCTTTTTCTTTGTTTTTTTTTATTTTCTCTCTTTAATATATTTAGATCACATCAGAGGTTACCTCGCCACTTCCGATATTACTTAGCGTTGTGGGTTGGATCCTTACATTGGACTACACCTTGTTTAAATATTTGTATTTCAAACATCTGACATACAACGCTATCTAGTCCCAAACTAAGCAGAGCTTGTACTATCAGTACTAGGCAACTAATACAAATACTCATATATAAAACAATATATATAAAAATACATACATATTATACAAAGAAAATACCCAAACTCCGAAACAACTATTGGCAGATCATATAAACATTTGTACGACCCGGGAATTGAACCCGAGACCTCAAGCACAGCAGTCACATACGCCACCGAAGCAGTAAGTTATTTGATCCATAAATTGTTCTTTTGAGTCTGAGTGTTCTTTGTGCTTATTTCATGTGTCTTTGTAAAATCTCAGTGCCGTACCGGTACTAGGATTCGTAGTTAAAAATAGCGGTAGTGGTTTTTATGAAAAAAAGAAAAAGTAACTACGGCTTATATTCATCAGCTAGAGTCCGCTTCACAAATACATACTTTCAGAGTGTAATGTGTTGTGTCATAGTAAAATTGATATCGATAGGTTGCCAAAAAAGGTCATATCAGTTAAAATTGCAAGCTTTAACAAAATTAAAGTCGGTGGTACTTATTTTAAAATTGATCATTTAAGTGAAAACTGCTAGCAGTTAGTACAAAAATATGCTACCGGCAGTCTTCATTTAAATGACGCTTTAATACAGCCATGTTTCGCCATACGTCATCTTTATGTGAAATAACCTAGAAACCTAATTTACACGCATGGCACTGAAAGTTAATATATATACACATACATAATCTTCACTATACTTGATGAGATATTTTAATGTTTCCTTATGCTTGTTAATTCGGCTTTATGCTTTATATTATTCGGTCAACATTTGTGAAGCTACGCCAACAGGTGTGTTGTGTTATGATGTGTGGAGTGAAACATGGTGCACTTTTTGTGTTGTGTAAAATTAGTAACGTAACTTCTTACTTTGAACTCGTTGTGTTGAATTTTATTAACCTATTTATTACTACTTACAAGAGGAACCGATTGAACTTTTACTTCTGGTGTAATTAAAAACTCATTATGGATATATTGAATAGCAAAAGGGCGTAGGGCACCCTGCAGCGCGATGGAACGACGACTTGAAGAAGGTGGCTGGCAGGATGGATGCGAGTTGCCCAAGACCAGGATCGCTGGCTTTCCTTAGGGGAGACCTTCGTTCAGCAGTGGACGGCGATAGGTTGATTGATTGATTGATTGAATAGAAAGGCCTTAATTTACACGTACACTCATGTTAAAAGGGGGAAGTTTATTGCCATTATTAAAACACTATTGTATTTAAAGATAGGATTCATTGGTATGGACTAAAAGAAAAGTTGGGCAAGAAGTAGAGGGACTAGATAGGAAAATTGCAAGATAAGTAAGAGCTCAAATAGATCCTGCTAATTTGTTTATCAATTACTTCATTTTTGGAATAGATATTTATTGAATTCAACTATATTAAGTTTTGCTGGGCTATAAATACTATACTTTAATTATAATCTGTTCTAAAGGTCTACCAAGGTTTCACCTCTATTTTAGTGTAAATATGGAACATTAAAGGTATGTAGTTACACTTTCCATTCAGGCATCCATAAGTCTATATTAGAAATCTGCAAAAGGCATTCTGAATGATAGGTTACCTGTAACCTAATATGTATAAACGTCGTAATGTGTATGGAATCACATACTTTCTAACATAGATGGAGCGTCTGTAAGCCGACCATATGATTCCAGGCAATATGAATAAACTAAGTACAAATGGAATGAAGGGTTTTGAGACAAGCTGCTTAAGGCTGGTTCACATAACGTCTTTGTGCCATGAAAGTATTTTTTTAATTCATATGATCCGTTGCCCGAAGTACCGAGCATAAACAGCACAAGAGTTGAACAATTTTTAGGAACACGGGTCGAGGGTACTTTCTGTTTTGTAGTAAGTTATAGTTACCATAGATCCCCTTTCTTTTAAACCCAAACGTATTTAACACATTCAGTTTTGAATATATTACTAGAATTTAAAAGTACAAAAATATTTAAAACTGTGATTTTATAAACGATAGTGTGAAACCAAAAATTTACTCGTAGATACAGATGTCTGCTATACTATAGACGCAACAAAATTAAAAGGATCTAATATTTTTTGTCAAGTGTGTTCCGTATATATTCGATAACTTAACATAATATCTTATAAATGTTGAACGTTTCAACTGTCATTACGTGATTTGCTTAATTTTGTTTAAAGTACCTAACAAGCTAATTTCGAAATAAGTTTAGCAGTTGCGCTGTAAGCAGGTGGGATTTTTTTCCGAGAAGGCTGAGTAACGGTATGTCATAATAAAAGCAGAATATCTGGTCACATAATTTGTTTAATTAATAAATATAATATTAAATAATAATGATTCAGTTAAAAAAATATGGTATGTAGTACATGAATTCAGGTGCAAATTGAGTTATGACAGACCAGAAATTTGAATTCTTAGGGCCCGTTTCACCGCTTACTGATAAAATCCCTGATAGATTATTTTGATCTTATCTACTAGATAAACTACAGATTTTGATTTCAAAAGTTTTTTATAGACATTTTATAACAGATAAAAATATCAGCAACCTTTATTTTAAAATTTTGTAACATAGTGTTATATGTTTGATGACTATTTGAGACTTCATTAGAAATTAGTGAAACTAACCCTTGTCGCGTTTAGGAAACCGAGTTGAAAAACGAATGAATAAATATTAAGAAAGACGACGTACTAGTATAGAATCTGGCAGACAACAGTGTTATTGTTTTATAACATTTCTAATTTTTCACTTCACAGTACTTACGCAGAACTAATTGGGTACAGAAAAAAAAATATGTATGTAAAACATATGTTTGACAGAATTATGTTATCTGTGTCTAAACTGTTTAAACTATTTTACATAAGTATGCTCGAACTTCTCGAAACGACACGAAAATAGTTTGTGAATTGAATAGTGAATGCTGATCTAAGCAGCTTTTTATTTACCAGATTAAAAAAAAATCTTTATCTAATAAGCAGCTAATAATCTAATAATCTTAGCTATCTAAGCTAATAATCTAGCTTTATCTAATAATCTTTATCTAATAATCCCTGAATAAAATAAAATTTGATTTTGAGAGCACGGACAGAGCAGTGATGATGATGACGCCGTAGTGGTCTAAACGATCACCTAGCCTACTGCGATGAGTGTTGTGGGTTCCATATCCTATAAGGGACGAAGCTTTGTTTGAGACACAAACTGTTGTTCTGAGTATGGGTGTTTGTTGTGCCCGTTTCATAAATTAACGAAAAAGTCGCTTCCGTACTATAAGAGACTTGAAAGAATATTTTCAAAGATTCAACATTAAGGTGATGAGTTCGAATATGTGAAAGTTTTAATGCTATTTTAGATGAACATTAGAATGAATATTGATGTGAAGTTTGAATGAATATTAGATAACTCGTACCTAGTGCCTTTCATCACTTTACACAAAATTTTACTTAGTTTCTTGTAGTTCATCAGAAACACTAAAAAATGATGTCTTGCTCAAAAAGGTAAACTATTTATGCGTTTATTCGTGATGTCAGCTACCTCTTCATCAAATGTTATTAAAATCGGTTCAGCCGTTTGGCGACGACGACGACGACGACGACGGCACACAATATTAGCGACGCTCACAGGTCAGGTACCGCAAAGAGAATGAACAGTGCATCTTTGGTTTAATTGTTTCCGTTCCGAAATATTTAGACCTTGTATGCCACCGGAGGTTATGATTGACGAAAAGGCATTCAGGAACGTTTAAAAGGTATCACGGACATTAATGCGCCTTCAAATTGAACTAAACTACCTACAGATTACATGGGTTCCTAGCTAAATGATATGACTTAACAACTATGGATGTTAAGTCAGCCAAAGTAAATAGATTTTCAGAGGACAAACATAAAGTTACGAATGACGTTTAAGAACAATGTTATCATAAAAACGCTTCGTTATCATTTTCACTTACTTTTAAAAGAATGGATCCAACCTAATCAAATTAAAAAAATCTAAACTAACAGCTAGCAGAGTGTGCAGTGTAGTTTAATCCAACGTAATTTAAAGTTGCTTAATCCATTATTGAGTAAGTTAATTGATAAAAAATAGGCGAGAAACGTAATGACGTTGTTCACTCTTAGAATTATTGTAGTCGACATTATAATAATTGACCTTGGGATTGAATCTCAATTACTCAGGTGTTATAGCCCTCGTCATAGATAACAGACATTTAATAGAAGTTAGCACTCGAAGTGTCTACATTATGGCCGAGTTCGCGTGTCATCTTAAGATATTCATTGTACCATACTCAACATATGTATAATCAATGATAGCGATACTTTGCTACTGTTACTGTTATTATTAGTTTTACTCTTATTTTAAGGTAAACATCAATAAAACATTTAACAGTTCCTTGGCTATTATTTTTAGATTAAAAGTTTCGGTTGTATCGTAAAAATATAACAGCCACATAAACAATACTTCTTCCACATTATTTTGTGAATAATTTACATTGAACTTAACTTTGTTAGCACAGGGGAAGCTCTTACCTCACATAATGTGATGCCAAAATACAAACGACCTACACAATTACCAACAAAGTCTGGGTACCAGACAATTAAGCGTCTGTGAACATCCGCCTACATTTAATTTTTAAACAAAGAAGTTGTTCAAACATCAATTCTTTCGAACGATAAACGAGATAATGTGCCAACAGCTTCGAAGAGTGATTGACATGGATCTGAAATATTGGAGCGACCGGCAACCTTGCAGGGGTTCATGGTCAGAATGAACACACATGCCGACGACTTCACATCTAAACTTTTCTTAACACTAAACATGTGCTTAGTTTGTGTAAGTGTGTGTTTTGCTTGATTCGACAGCTGTGAACTGGACAAAACATCATGCGAAATAATTATACGTTATTTTTTTCAGCCACTTTTATCTACCTTAAAATAAACGACTTCTTTTTAATTTTTGAAACAATATGATATTAGCTTGGCATCAAGGCAATATTATGATTAAATGTCGAGTATTGCGCTAGAATCAACTTTGGGTTATGGATTATCATTGAAACAAAAATTGATTAATTGCCCGTTCCCTAAAATTTAATGACAAATGAAATGTCATGCTCTCAGCAAGTGACATACTATATTTCAGTATCCATTTTTGTGGTTGTGATGTAACTGTTCTCGTTAAAGTATTTTTACACTAAACTCCATGTGACTGACACTGAATTTTTGTATTTTTTTAATTTCGGTAATGAAAACTATTTGTATTAGTTAATTACCGTCCTTTAAGCCATCGGTTTCACATTTGTGGTCTATCACCTTTTGTGGCCAGTAACTATGATCAAATACGATGGAATTGCTTTTCACGGTATGATTTTCTATTTTCGATCTTGTAGAATTTAAATGAGTTCGTAATTTCACATACTTACGAGTATGTGTCAGATGTTAAAAGAGACATTTGTTTCCAAAAGGAAACGAACTGATATTGTTCCATATTGTGACTATAACCTCTTGTGGGTGGAATAGGATTTCTCGACGGACGTGACAATTGTCTCGGAGACGTGACACGGACGCTGTGATCTCACTACCAGCTCTCAGGAATTGACAACTAGCCTATTTTGTAATAGTAATAAATCCAGCTTTAACACAATTGCGGAATGACGGAGTTTATATTTGTTGAGTGAGACGACGTTGAGAGGACGTAAAAATAGCTTACTAACCTATTTTCGTATATTAAATATGCGTATCTCCGTACAATTTAATAGTTATCTCATACATTATTAATTTTGTTATTAAAAAAGTAGATTTCGACGAATTCTGTAGAAAACTCCACATTCGTATATATTACATACATATACTCGTATATGCAAAGTCATATGCAATTCTAACACCGTTTGGCGACGTAGTGAGAAGCTACAGAAATATTCATGTTCCACTTACTAGTAAGACCGTAAGTTTGTGCTTTTACTACTCGTCTACATTGTCTTTAAAAAACGATTCTTTCCGGCAGTTAAAAATGTCAAAATGTAATAGATACAGGTACATTGTAAAAAATCTATCTGTTCTGAAGGTAGTAGAACCACGCATATTTCAGCACGAACGGGCCGGCTCGATCGGAGCAGTACTACCCTCCCACAGAAAATCAACCTAAAGCGACAGCATACGTGCTGTCGTCTTTCGTATGTGAGTGCGAGACCGGAGGCCCATTGATGCTGGGGTGATAATTGTCATGGTAAGTGTGTGCAATGCAATGCCAAGATAACTGTCATGCCCTTTACGTCCCCAAGAGAGGCTTGAAAAAGCATCTCACTAGACCGCCATAGTATTCGCAATGAGCATGGCGACCACAACTATTGGATTCTATTCATGCTTTCCATCAGGTAGAGTAGAGTCACTTTGGCAGGCTTTTAAGATAGAAAAAAAATCATATGTGTAATGTTAATTATATCTTATGATGTCATTCATAGACAACCAAACTGTAACAATAACAAACAATATTCAGGTAATGAATATGAACGGTGCCTAGACTATTGTCCCTAGCAAACTGCCGCCTCTTAGCACCAAGGTTAATAATCGTATTAATGTTTTATGCACTTTGTTAATCGCTTAAATAATTAAATTGATGGATAAATATTACTATCTAAGTGTTGTGTCCAAAGAGAATAAACTGTCATGATTTCTTTTGTGGTAAAATACATTTATCACTGGTACGAATATGGATTATTTGTTTACTGGTAAATAAATTGACTGGGTGTTTAACCGACCTTAAAACAAAGTCAAAGGTTTTGTAGCTGTTTTAATTGTTTGCTGTTATTAATTTAGATAGCCGAATACTCAAAAACTTTATGTGTTAAGTGTGTTTGGCAGAGTCATATGATAATGATTTTTAGAAAAAGTAGCATAGATATTTCCCCTTACTTTTATTGTTTGTCTTTTAAACCTACGAAGAAAAGGAATAGATGTTTTCCTTACCTATATATAAATAACTTTTATAGTTCGCTCTAGTGTGTCTAACATAGATATAATCCCAGACTTTCTATAGAACGATATAGGAATTGTATTTCCATATTCAGAAATGCAAATGGATGAAGAAAGAACAATTAAAACCTATTCCACACTCGATAATATAATTTAATATCGAGCATCCTTTATCTATTAACTGTAAGGTTTATGAGACTATTCATGCATAGTTATATTAATATAACAACAACTATCCACTTTGATGAATCATAATTTACAATTGAAAACATCACTCATATTATGTTCTATTTTAATACTAGTGCTGACTGTGAATTCTTAGAATAAAAGATTATTAGGTTCAGTAACATTGTTACAGTAATCTGACAACGGTTCGGAGAAGCAACTGTAGACCTCTAATTGTGAACAGTTTTTGTTGACAACCAGATTGTATGACCAATGCGCTGAGTAAGATCAATATTTTGTAGCCTGACTCATACCTTCAAAGGTAGGTAGTTTAAGTAACGCTCAACTGAACCATGGATGAGGAAATTGTGTAGTCAGTACCGGTAAAATGATAAAGATAATTCATTTAAATATTTCTGGACCTACTGCAAAGAGTCCTAAACAAAATGTTGGCAACAGTTAATACTTAGAAATCCTTGACAAACTCGGTGCGAATATTACCACAGCTACCACACGATCGACCTTACAAATCGGCATAAGGGCGAGCAGAACTAATCCAAAATGTTGGACAAGGATAACCACATTGTACATATAAAATAATATGACAAATCCTTAAATTGGATATAAATATAATCAATTATATATGTTGGGACCACAAGTTTCGTTAATGCCCTTCAGGAAGCCTAAAAATTATACCAATTTAAATTTCAGATAATCAACATGCCGTCCATGTACGATAAGAAAATAACAAGTAGGTAGGTACACCAACAAAAAAACATTGTAAAAAGTTGGCATTAATCAGTGCGACCCACTTCTCATCTGGTTTTGGCAATTATGAATATGTAATGCACATGTTAATGGAACTCTTAGCACTCTGAGGCTTGAAACACATGAAAAGGTAGGTCTTAAACCACATCACACAAGGGCATGGCGTATTTTACACTGTACTTCTAATTGTGCTAAATATTAAAAGGATTACTTAAGTTTTTGGTAGTAATACAATATACGACGATAATTAAAATGATGTGTTAACCTTGTGGAGTCTTCTAAGGTATTAATGTGTAGCAGATTAAATACGTTTCAAAACATTGATTGAAAGCCGAACTATCCTGTTATTACAGGTTTTATCTTATAAATATAAATATTTCACTACCCATGTATGTACTGCGTCCAGTCATAGACGGCTATTTATATTTCTTGCTTTTGCACAAAGACCTCTAAAATTATAAGGTTAATTTACTTGCTGCAGATAATTAAAATAAATTTTAATATAATAATGAATTTAAAAATGCCCCTACTGTTTAGAAGTTCATTTTAAGTAACAACTTTATCAATCGAAATTATTTTTTTATTTAATCATGTACTTGTAGAAATATTGTTAACTATTTTTATAACGATTCGTAGTCAAAGGAAAATATTAAATTTCGGGTACTAATTTTTTTTTCAGTTTGTTAATTACTAGTAACAGTTACTAGTAATTAACAAACTGAAAAAAATGTTTATGCTTATCCTAAGAAATTTAATTCACACTGGGTCAAGTTGTACCAACAAGACTAATCAAGGAATTCAGGCTAGTATTATAAAAATGGTTTTTAATCAGTATTTTATATTTTCCTTCAAATCTTCAATTTATAATGAGTTTCTCTCTTAACAAAACGAATTTTAACCTTTTCCGTCATTTCCATATAATAATATGACTTGCCGTCTATTGTGTACAACGCCTTAAACCATATCTGCCACTCTTTAACAGCGTATGTGACAGTGTTTAAGGCGTGTGCGAGTGTCGAGTGGCGCCTGCGCACGGTCTTAATACTAAACACTAATTACAGTTAGAAGGGGGAGTTTCATCGAATCATTTTTACAGCTGTACACTCCATCACAAGTGATTTATTATGATTTACTTATTTTTGTTTTTTTTTACTGAACAAAGTTACAAAAATAATGTTAACTTAGAATATTTATGTTTTATGAAAACTGTGAAATGTGTGTATTTATATTGTCATACAGTGCCTATCTATCTACCCTTTTGTCATACATTTAACTATAAATTGATCTCAATAATTTAATAGCGTACGGTGTGGTGAGTTTTAGGAAGTGAAAATATGAACATCGGGATCTAAGGCAATCGAAGAAAAACTGGACTTACTTGGATAGATTGGGGAGTGTACTTTGATTAATATGAACTGGAACTGGCTATGACTCTGGCTGAACTTCTAATTTACAATGAAAATAAACGACATTAGTATATTCATAGACTTCAATATTAACTGACATAAGAATATGAAAAATTTCACGAATAAAAAGTCTGACTAATTAGAGATTAATTAAGTACTAGTCTGATCTAACTTAAAGTCACGATTCCATAACAGTTAGTAAAATTTCACGATAGGTACCTCCACGCAGATTTTGTGTTCCAAAGCAGGTACAATATCCTAAAACGCCTAAAAAATGGTCATTAATTCGACAAGAAAGAAAGAAATAGAAAGTTACATTAGAAAAACATATAAGAACTACAATCGAAAAATACATAATGTGGATATACTTATGAATTTTTTATATATATATTTTTTTTAATTTCTAATAATTTAAAATTGAAAATCAAACGCATAATGGTTGTAGCATAACTTGTAAATTATGTTTAACCATGAACCTTTTAGTAATTATACAGATATTATGACACTTTTATTCAGTATATTTTCTTTCCAATCAGTCGCTATCACCGCAAGTGATAAAGGTCAACTATGATTAGCCGGCATTTTTCACTCTATTTGGCTAAGATTTTAGTGGTACCTATATTATCAAAAATAAAATAGTGTTGGTAAAAAGATGTGAAATAAAATTGTGGTCACCAAATTAATAACTACTAGCAATGTGACTACTATGACTGTTCAGGAAGTTGTTATTCAGAGACGAAAGTTAATATACCTTAATAACAGATCATACATTTATACACCAAATAAATAAAAAACGAACATTTATTTGTCATGTAACATCGTATGATCCGAATATGAGCCCATTATTATAAAAAAACCGGTATCAGTTGAAAGATTCGAATAAATAAGTAGGTAGGTAGCCGAACAACAAAACATATAATTTGTATAGTAGATCGTTATGCTTACGTATTTATTACTAAACGGTATTTAAATCTAAGTTTTGTACCTACTTAACGTTAAGCTGGCTACTGACCTGTATTCCAAAAGACAGACGGTAAAAGTGATGTTCTTCAAATGATTTATCGAATATTTTAGCACACACTTCAACTCTTATTTCAATGCACTGGAAATTATAACACTTTAACACTATTTGAAAAATAATATTAACTGTCACAATAGTTATGATTGAACGCTAATAACATCGATACGTCGGCGTACAAACAATGTACAATGTTCGAATCGTTGAACGCACCCGTCTCAGAGTAAAGCGCGCGCGCGAATGAATGGAGCTAGCAGCCGAGCATTGAGTACAGCCAGTGCGGCAGGAGGCAGCAGCCGGTACTGGTACGGCAATTCTGTATCGAGATGTGCCCAAGGATTTTAATTGAATGGTGAACTCAGTCGAAGCAGTTGAAACGCTCGCAACCTTTTAATCGCCTAATTAACGGGAGAAATTGACGGGCAAACTTCATAATGATTTTAATATTGTGGGTACAAGGAAAATGGGTTTCGAAATGTCCTGTAACCATAACGGTATAAAGGTCGGAACAATGGCGCACTTGTGCATCGTCATCTCTCGAAGATCAGATGAGATGATTATCAGGAAACTACGTCCGGGTAGGTCACGGCCGGTAAACGATTGTGCAAATATGGCTTAAAGCAAAAAGATGTAAGATAACGCCAGATGTTTATGTGAATACAGAAACATGATTAGATTTACCACTAGAAATTACAGTCTACATTGTTTACTGGGCGTAAGTAATTGTGTGATTAATATTTTCAATTTAATTTAATAACAGGTTGCAATGTATAATGTGTACCTATCTCTAAATCCTAAGCTAATATCTGTAAGTACTTGTATCCAGGCATAGTTATTTAAATACATTATCAAAAGCGATGATCGTTAACAAACCGCTCTAACTAGATTAGAATTAAGTGTTGATAGAATCAGAATTTCTAATTTACTAACATGCTTTTACGTTCGTAGATGTTGAGAACCTGACGTGTTTGCGTTTTAAGTGTATATTTTTAAATAATTATGCTACAGACTCTTCGCTATAAATATTTAATTGTGATCTTAATAGATCACGGTTATCTAAAGTAAGGCTCAAGGAATAAACAACGTTATAACAAAATTATATACACCTTGTCCACGAACATAAAGACAACTTTAGGTATAATATTGAAGGTTGTTTCTTCTATGAATTCTGTTCTTATTACTTTTGTGTATGACCTAGGTAAATAGGTACAAAACACATTACCAAACCTATTAATCCAACAAGGGTTAAGTCACTGGATGTCGTAATAACAGCTGTTTCCGGATCCCTTCTACGTCAGGTGCAGAGTGGCACACCGTGTGGTTTTAGTCGGTCCGATTCCGACACACCACCCCGCTGTAAACCACGGTGGAGTGACGGCCCGAGGGGGTTGCCACAGGTTAAAAAAAAAACTTGTA
The DNA here is from genome assembly GCA_949316085.1 of Hypercompe scribonia. Taxonomy (NCBI): domain Eukaryota; kingdom Metazoa; phylum Arthropoda; class Insecta; order Lepidoptera; family Erebidae; genus Hypercompe; species Hypercompe scribonia. The sequence goes on along the minus strand of OX438969.1, from coordinate 15,990,868 downwards.
CCAATGAGTCCAAGTTTCGACTTCAGGAGATATTGTTGGTCATATACGTCGCATTCTCATGATGAAATAAATGTTATTGTTTGTTTCTTCTTGTTTTTTATTATACTAACGAAATTAATGACACTTTACTTTAAACGACCGAAGCTGTCAAGAAGATATGTTCCTGTTACCTAAAATTTAATGGTTATATGACTATTATAACATCATTGTGTTTTCAGCATTGAAGAATGTCTTTTGCCACCTTATAGATAAAATAAAATAGTTTAAAAAACTTTTAAATAGACTGAATTACATATTATATTTATAATTAGCCATACCTTTGTTTCCATCTAAATTAAGGCTATTTCATTTTATTAGGTCAGTATTATAACACTTCTGTTGAATGCTTGATTGATTTCATAGCACTCAAGTGTGTAATATGTGTATACCGTTCATGTCTACACTACGCTATAGACGTCACCCTATAATAAATCACTATGGGTTAGAAAAGCAAACAATTCTTTTGTTTGTTAGTCTCAGTCATCTCCGCTAACGATCCATCAATGGTGCTTCGCAAAAAACGCCTAACGCCTGTTACTACTATTTAGTTTTTAATACGATGCGTTGAAAGCACCATGGGAGGCCAACACTTAAGTAGCATTCATCATCTCATTAACTATTTAAAAAAGCATATTTGAAGCAAGTAAAATTCTAAGCATTCCTTATTTTTTTGTACATTCTAGTTTTAATTTGTTAGATGTTAATATCTGATGATGATTGGATTTTTTTAAACTAACAATAATAGAGAAATTGAATACACGCTCTTGACTTAACTGAACTGTAATATGAATTCCCCTTTTTTTTTAAATTAATTAAACTTGTTCTAAGATTCTATTCATGCTTTCCATAAAGCAAAGTGAAATCACATTGACGCGCCACAAAGAAAAAAAAATAGGTAGAACCAGGTAAAAGTCAATTCGGCTATAGATGTTGTTTAACATTTTCGCTTAGCAAAGCTAAGTAACTGCTAATGGATCACGTTTTCAATAAAAAAGTAACATAAATTCAAGTTAAATTGACATTTATAATTTGTAAATGTAAATAAAAATCAAGTTAAATTTTTACCATTTTTACATTCTTCAGTGTAAATGATTAAGTTTTAAACAAGTAAAAGATCGAGTAAAAAGTGAAGGTTACGAAAATAGTTTGATGAATGTCAAAGACATTTCTTCAGTACATAACATAAAATAAATTTCTGATAATATTCACATCCATAAAACATCGAAAACATAAGATAACATATTATATATTAGATATATTTCAATGACGACCTATTGATATTTTAGTATCATAGGTATTTAATTAAGTTAGCAATCTCGTTCTGTATCCTTTATACATAATTATATACATGTCTATCGAAATACAAAGATCTTCATAGAATATAATATAAAGCCAAAGAAAAAATATACAATTAGATAAGAAAAAATCGATAATAACGTGGACTGAGGCATATCTGATTAGCTACAACTAGATACATGTAAATGAGCGATCGCGTTTTGGACATTGGGTTTTGGTATTCATTTTAAACGGTTTTCACAGTATTTACCATAAGTGCTGTGTTAATATCTGTGTGACTTTTACAAAATCGTAAACAAGCGGATTATTGATATAAAACAACTAAATTTAAAGCAGTAAAGCTTGAAACTAAAGAATCAATCACTCAAAAGTATTCATATTAGCACTCAAGATTCAAGACAAATTATTAACAACAATTGTTATTGAAGTCACAATGAGCTTATTTTGAAAGACCATAAATCTTTCTTAAAAAAAGTTGAACCGACTTCAACCAATACTAACAAAGAGAACCAAAAATTAAAAAAAAATTATAAATCTAGTTGAAGAATATAATAAGTACGTACGAATAGAACAGGCAACATTTAACATTATTACCGCGAAAAATACCTTCTAGTCTGTTTAAAATCTGAGCCAAACCAAAATATATAATATATAATTTCTTATAAAAGGGTTTTATTTTACCCAATTTAATGTAAGATACATTTGTAATGACTAGATACGATGTACGTACACTACGCACGGTAATATGTATTATCAAACTGTATTAAGTTAGATTATTTATTAGTTTCGTTGGCGAGTGCGACACCGGAGGCCCATTGATGTTATCGTGACAACTGTGTGAGCCTTACACTGCCACGATGACTGTCATACCTTTTACGTTTACCCAAGTGGGGCGTGAAAAAGCATCTCACTAGGCCCCATAGTGTTTGTCACCACACTGCATTGTCTGCATTTGTAATGAGTATGGTGACCACAGCTCTTTGATTCTATTCATGCTTTTCATCAGGCAGAGTAGAGTCACTTTGACAGGTTCTTAATATAGAAAAAAGATTTTCTTTATTTTATTCGAGAATAAAAGGTATACAGAAACCGTTTGAGTTAAGATGTGACGCAACAATGTTAAATCACCAAATTAATTAGTTTCCTATCTAATTTGTCAACTTATGAGATATTCAAAAATAATTACAACCCAATTGACATTGTTTCTTCCACAAAGTTTCAGATGGATGGTAAAGTAAAATGACCAGAGAATAAAAATTGAAACAACTCTCTCTATTAGGAATAAAACAGTTTCATACACGTAAAGTATAACGCATGTCGTACGTCGACGTCGATTAGTAAGTACTTCATAGGTTTAGCATTTCCATAATGAAATAGTTCACAGCTAGGATCATATTTAACACCACGCAAATATTTCATAATAATCGTGAACAATTCCGAGTTCAACAGCATTTAACAAACAATAAGGGCGGCTGGCGGCAGGCGCTGACCGTTCAACTAGCTAAGCTGCCTCATTTCTTTCAACACATGCTTGAACAATGCTCTACTTCCGATCTAACAAATGCAAACAACGATTAGGAATTTTGTGAGAAAATAAATTATTAAAAATGTTTACATTGAATTTCTTAATAATTCCACCTTTTATGTTTAAAAACTATGTTACATATACAGCAGTTATCGCTAGAGCTGGATTAAAGTTGCTTAATATGCGATGATCATAAAATATATAGGAATGAGGGATCGGAGGCGTCCAAAAAAGCACGCACATTTTCTCGGCTAGTGGTGACGACGTCTATACTTCAAATTCATTTAGCTTTTTAATTAACTATGCGATTGATAAGTGTAGAACAGCTATCAAATTAATAGGTGTGCATAAAGTTATATTCACACTATGTAGAAGACAAAAATGTCATGGTTAAGACACTTTTATTCATACATACTGTTCGAAATAATTTATTGTGCACCTTATTTTTAAATTTGTTAGTCACTAAATTTGATTGTTAGTTAGCATGAAAGTTAAGGAGTTTCTTGTCAAATGAGCTGTACTTCAAGGCAGATTTAATAAAATCCTAAAAACAAATGTTTTAATATAATGTTAAGTAAAATTTTATATATTAGTTTGGAATATTTTCACTTTTAAATAACCTTCGAATCGAAGTTTATCAGTTATTGTTTGTGGTTAACCTTAAAGTGCCATTTGGTTGTTTCATATGTTATAATTTCAAATAAATTATTTTTATGAGCAAATTTTTATCTCAACGAATCCTCAAAACATTTTACGAATAATTCTATTTATCATATGAATGACGTCGATGCCATGTAATGAAACTGAAATAAAATTGTTTAAAACAAGAATTACAGAACATATTTGTCGTGTCACAAGATACTAAGTGAATTATTCCAATCTCTAAAATTATTCCATCGTCTGAGGTTTTACTCATTTTTGTATAAAAATAGCTGTGGTTATTCATAATAATTCGTTTCAATTTGTTATTTACGTGTATGACAATGCTATGTATTCCAAACAATAATAAAAGGAAACCCTGAACTTAATAAGGTTTTATTTATTGAATATTTTGAACTAGTTTCCTGTTAATAATACACATATTGTAATTTACACGTGTATTTGTATTTAGTCTTAGGTATAATTGAATTACATGAAACTCACAATAGCACTACACTTATCGATTTGCTAGTTCATGTTTAAAAACCTGTCAGGTTATCGTGGAACGAGCTTTACGACTTATTCTTAGACCTTGGTGTTATGCTGTTGTTCTAATGCAGGAGGTACTATGAAATCAACAGTTCCGTCATAATTGTAACAAATCATAAAGTATTGTCATTTTTATGAGACTTTTAATAAAGTTTTAAACATACTTTGATATGTTTTTGTAATCATTATTGCGCGTTAAGTAAGTTATATAATAGAAATTGTTAACAGGAAGGCTAGTGGATGTGGTTGGCGATGCTTGGCCTCTAGCCACAAGAGTATTGTATTACTTTTTAAATAAAATCTAATACGGAACAGGACAGGTTAGGTGCACGCAGGTACAATGTGCTAATGTTTTAATTCTATAACATTTTGTTGTTCATATTACTAAAAAGAGGACGTAAGTTAAATAAATGAAGAAGGGACTAAAATTATTTTAAGTACCTGAATACTCAATCTGACATTATGTTTGATGTATAAGTAAGGTGCTTCTTGCATTACTTATAGGTTCGTAACGAATTTTTAAAGTATTTTGTTACAAAACATATATGTCCTTTAGATAATAGAGGTATCAAATTGAAATCACTGTCTAATATTAACAAATCTGCGTTCTCTTGAAGTTATAACATAAATAAGCTTCTAAGTGGTAATGAAAAGATAGAACCATTTAATACTTGTATTTTAAAATTTAATTATAGGTCAATTCCCTACAGTCATAAAATTTGTCAATAAAAATATTCTTAGAGCACGGGCATATGATACATTATTTTTTGTAATAAAATTATTCGTTTTTGATAAGATTGTTTAGCAAAAAGTTGCCAAACACAATAATCACAAAATTATCTATTAATTATAATCTTAGACATTTAAAATAAGCACGATCGTATTCACTATGAATATAATATGATGTCTTTAAGTACTATTAATTAAGTATACACGGGAAATGACACGAAATCAACTATTAATTACTTTCACATTCGTGATATGTACTTGCACATTGTTACAGGATTTTAATTAGGATAATGCACGTGTGCAACCAAAATTCGTACGTGAACTTTCACACGACCGGAAGCTCTGCGTCCGCGTCGTTTACAGTCAGGATTCGGGTTTCTGTGCTACCTATCACAACACACCATGTAAGGAGTGAACATTTTGTATACTCGAAGTGTACTTGCTCGAATGATTTGTGAGCCGATAGCTATTTCTGTTATACCAAATATTACCGCTTTCCTTTTCGGCCGTTGATTCATAATAAACAAATTGTGGTTATTTAAACACTTTGTTTGAGCATAATACTCTTAATAGAATTTTCGTAACAACATCTTGAGTAATTTATTTATAACTAGCTCTCGCTCATGGTTTTACTGGCGTAAATGTAAATTTCGTCACTGAATTCTTTTGTTTTTTTTACAGTGTACCGTTTATTTAAAAAAAAATTAGAATAAATTTTAACTTTGGCCTTTTGCACATGTGTAAAATTCTAACGGATTCGGACCGACTTAGTGAACTCATACACAACTCAAAACTTAAACCACATTAAGTCATGTAAGCTTTTATAATATTAGTAATGATAACGGTAATTCTTTTTTATCTATTGACAAACTTTACAGTTTTGTGAATTATTTATATGAGAAGTTTTTACCTCTAATATCCATTGCAAAGAAAAACAGTAAAAATAATTGATAACCATGAGTTTCAACGTATTTATTAAGTGGTTTCGACGTACACAACTTTGAAAGAGTAAATAATATGAAATAAGGTAACTAATCTTTTGCAACACTACCTGGGTCTTTCTCCATATTGATCGATATAAGTTCTAGTGAATCAGTGAATCCCGAAGAGACTATAAACTCAGATTACACGAGTCATGGATCAGATGTTACGTCACTGAGGACTATGACGTGATCTTCTATATTTATGTGTATAACAAGATAACAATGTGTTTATTATAGATGGTGACTAATAAAAGAGAAAGATCTGTGATATCATAAAGTGTCACACATACGAACATAGTAGCTAACTAAAGAGTTCTTACCATTTGCTGCGGGTTTCTAGGCTTGCGATGAGCTCTAGGCACCTTGAGTCCAGTGACTCCTTCCAACACGTCCGCCAGAAGCAAGCCGTCCGCACAATCTCTTGCCAGGCCTCCCCCAGACGCACCTGCTCGTCTTCGGGATCTTGCCCGGTCCAGGTAGTGATTCGCCCAATCCGTGTATATCTGGTGACAAAAAATTATTTTCAATTGCTACTGTAATAAGAGGGTAGTTGCTGAAGTACCAAAAAGAACACATAAGAGAAACGAATTTATAATATTTTAAACAATTTTGATTTAGTACACTCAAATATATATATATATATAAACAAAACTAGTATTTGTTCTTAACAGATTATAACAGCAACAGACATATAAACAATCAAACATTTGCCTGATTCTGCATTCAGAGATTAGGGGTTTTATTTTAAAAGTAAATGATATTTATGCAGATTTCGTAGCCGTTCTAATAATTCTTAGTAAATTAATTGTTGAAACTAACGATCTTCACTAGTGACCGTCGTAGCGATTTATCGATCGTAGACAGTTCAAAATACTCTTCGCTTGCTTCGAGAATTCAAAGCCACCAATATTTTCAGAGAAATTGGTCAATTAAAGGTATAACTATGACAATTTAACACATTCGGTGCTCCTCACTCGGATCCGAGTGGGGCGGGCCCATAGTAACGGTGCCTCCCACTCGGATCCGTGCAAGCGTCCCATTCATTTTGTTTTGGCTAGTAACGCACCCGACGTCCTGCATGCCGACCACTCGGATCCGAAAAATGTATTTTTTTTTTATAAAAATAATAATAATAATATACATTCATACATATTTTCACACATTCATATTTACTTAATCAAAATTCACCATAAAAAGTTATGGCTTACGGCTATTACTTTGTATCCATTGTTTAAGCAATCAATGTGTTAAGAAATATATTATAAAGTATAAAAATGTGGTTTAATCCTTAAGGAACACTGAAATGTATCAGGCACGACGTATGGCGATTAACGAAAATATACTCAAATAATAAAAGTACTGTGCCTCAGTTATTAAAAATTATACAGTAAATCAGGTGATTGACTTCAACAACGCCATTAAGAGTCCGTCTGGTAAGCTTTGGGTAAACAATGTCCTGAGTGCGATGACTAACAAAGACTCACAAGTGCAGCCGATAAGGTTTGAAAGGCCACGAGATACGAAATTGCTACTAAAATTTTAACGACATACAGCGTTTTAACACAATATGAGCCAGTAAACATGAACTTCATGAGGGATGGCTCAAAGAAGATATAAACTTCATTCAAAAATTGTTATTTGCACTGAAACCCTGAATCATCCAGAAGAATTTAAAAAGTCTTACAGCTTTGTGATCATTACCTATAATGTAAAAAAAAGTCTATTGTATTCAATTTGACGGTATGAGATCATCCATAAGTTAATAAGTGAGTGTTATGCCCAGCGCTATGAATTCTTAAAAGGATTTAGTCATATTTGAGTCAATTTGCAGGAGAATGGGGACAAGTGGCGCAGACGCGACTCGATGTCGCCGCTCGGGGTCGACCTTCACAAGTACTGGATAATACCATAGCTATAGTAGTTGTAGATACCTATGTGTAAGCGAATAGAACTCCAATCCACTCGCTCATCTTATGGATCTCGTAGTTAATCTCATTAAATGACCTGATTTTAATAAACTTTTTTGTAGTGGACCTAACATTTTCACTAAGTTCAAGATTTGTTGAATTCATTTTTAAAAGATAGTAGTCAACTATCTTTTAAAAAATCAATGGGCCTGTTGATCTAATGATTAGTGAGCCTAACTGCTAAATCAGAGATCGAGGATTCAATTGCCACCTAAAACAAATATTAGTCTGATGAACGCATTTTGTTCTATATCTGGATGTAATTTATCTATAATATATATGAATTTAGAAATATAAAAGCGTGTTTATCAGCAGTCTGTTTACTATACTACAGGCTTTGTCTAGTTTGAGATCAGACGGCCCTGTGTAAGATATGTGAGGATATCATTCATTTATTTACTAGTTACAACAATCGCCTTACAGTGTGTACTTGGTAGAGTTTATAAAGTGCTTTAATAAGGTAGGACTGAGGTCTGAAACAGTAAAACTTTTTAGCAGAATTCTTTCACGCACGCTCAATCTGCATGTTGTGAAATTAAGCAGCGTCACCCCATGTGGTGAAACAATTATTCAGAATGGATTGACACTTTGATAGACCTTTTTTAATCCGTGACCATCGGCGGAGCGTCTTTCATAGTTCTTTAAGTTTATGGAGAAGTTTACGTATTCTACTTAAAATGTATACAATGCAATTTTTGAAAATTATCGTGTTAGTAACCCGTATTAAATTTCTATGTATCAATAATGATACCTGAATAATGATATTTAATACGGATTACTTTTCCCATAAAATAAGATTCACAACAGCTAATCTAAAGGTAATTCGAAAGGGATTGTCTAACACATTTTAGGAGTGTATATAAAACTCAACTATTTTGGTTTGGGTGATATTTGATTTGTGTAGATTTTCTCATAACCAACCATTAACCACATCGAAACCCGTAAGAGTGAAATACATGTATACAGTTTCATTATCATCAGGTAATTGCACCATGGTCAAGTTCAGTGAAGCAGAGATCATTTATTTAGACCAGAAATTAATTTATGCCTAAATTACTTTCTTTTAAAACACCAGCAGTTATAGGCGTTTCAGTACTAGTATGAAAACTAATTTTTACCGTCTCTTATCTGCCCATCAGATAACTACGACAAAGAGATAGCTAAGTCCCTCTAATTACCAAAGATTCGAGCTTTTTTCCATATAAGAAATCTTTTACGAGGTCTAAGAATAATGTACCGCATTTCTGATCATTGTCAAGTTTAGTTTTCTGACTGAATTTACTAGACTCTACAACATCTTCAAAAGATTGTTTCTCTTTCTGTAACCAAATTATTAATTAGATACTAGATTACGATTTTTTAGGTAGTTAATAAGTCTAGACTTAATTTTTGTTTTTAAATTACTTGCCAATGCTAGTAGTATCGATACGGTCTCATCAACGCGATTTGTGAATTGGATGAAGAAGTGCTTTCTTGAACAGTGTAGGAAACTTACCTATTACAATGCTCCGGTTAAAAATATATTTGAGAGAAGAAACATCCTATATTTCTTCAAAAACCCAAATGATACAACACCTCATACTACTCCTATTTTCTTACTATAATGGCTCAGAGTTTTTGCCAACTTCATTATATTCTAACTTTTCATAATCTTTTTTAGCTTTACTTAACATATTTTTGCAATAATTGGTTTGTAACTAATAGACAATGTTTCTATAATATACATAATATATTTGGGCGGCTATAGAATGTACAATAGAGCTATTGTCTATGTTGCTAATACTTTGCCTTGAGAGCTCAAGGCAAAATCTTGTGGTCTTGACAACTGTGTTTATTATTGTATATAGAATTAGTAACCACAAACTCGTGAACCGCTAGTCCGACATCCAATAGGCTTATATTTAAATGTATATAGGTATGTTAAGGAAAAGCATTAAATATAGCAACTTTCGCAGTTTTACACTTCAAATTTTTTTTGTCTCGAATATACTATTTTCTATGTGTAGAATAATACTTGTATTCGAAATTGTTATAAGGCGTATAGCAATAATAAAGAGACAAAGTTACTTTATAAATTTATAAGATTTGGTATCCTGTCAAGGCAAGAAATACGAGCGAAATACGTCACTTGCTCACTGACAATGCAACAATTTCATTCTATATAACTAACTATCCAAATATTTAGATAAAATATCTGTTAATATTACGCTACCGTAAGGTGGAGGAAATAAACTTCTTCTATATAATTTGCAGGACTACGACTGCACGGTTAGCCTAGTGGTTTAAGCGGTTACCAGCGCCTCATGCCGCCTTGAGTGTGGCCGCGGGTGGACGGGACGGGTTTTCCCCTCCATCCACTATAGTGGCCAGCCGCGAGGAGGCGACGTCCATGTGTGCCGTACGTCGCCTAAATGGAGAGTTTATCCGCAGTTGGTGCCTGCGTTAGCGGGCAAGCGCTAGGAGGGATCTGGATGTCGTAATAACAGCTGTTCCCGGATCCCTCCTATGTCAGGCGCCGAGTGGCACACCGTGTGGTTTTAGTCAGTCCGATTCCGACGATTGCCAAACGTTAAAAAAAAAAAGAAAAAGTGGTTTAAGCGGTCGTCACGCCGATCTCGATACTACGCTGAGTGTTGTGGGTTCGAGACCCACACGGAACTACACTTCGCGTGATCCACAAATTGTTGTTCTGAGTCTGAGTGTTCTTTGTGTCCGTTGCTTGTATATTTGTACGGTCCCCGCGATACAGGATTTATTCCTAGAACGGGCGTTGTTTTTTTATAAAAACCAAAAAAAAAACAAAAACTCAACCTAATATGAAATGTTTTTAACCATAAAACATTTCCTAGCTATCAATGGTATCTTGTAATGTATTTCATATTTGTGCACTTTACGATGTATGACCCATTTATATTGATGTCCATATATTACAGTGACAATACATGTTTTTAATAAACACATATCCCGTGTACCGATAGTAGAATCAAGATTACAAATACTGAAAAACTATTACCATATATCAATATTCTCCGATTTTATCTATTAATCGAGTATGTTAATAGAATAATCATGAGGTTGGTCGTCTCAATTCTTCTTATCACACGGCTGTTTATTCAAATCGGTTTGAATAGCTTTCGATTGTAATAAATCAAGTGAGGAGACATTTTTATCGACGTAAGCTGCTATATCGGGAATAGCTCGTATCCGCTCCTGTTGATGGTAGGTTTTGGTTTTCTTTATAATACCGCCGCTATATTGATTCTAAGAGACATCTTATTACAGATATTTGTGTTCATCTTTGTAAATATTTGGAAGTCAACCTGAAATAATTTAGCGTATTAATTTAGTTGTTTGTTTTTATTTATTCGCGCCTTGAAGACAATTAATTATAGATTGTAATCTATTACTTTCCGCATAATGATCTGTAGTAAAAGTGAATGCCGCTTCCAAAACTAAGACATAAAAAAGATGGATCACACCATGCAGTACGAACTCTTTATAGACTTTTGCGGTTTGACAGTGCTGTTGTGGTTTTTATGTTGCATGCGTGAAGAGAATACAGTTCCCGGCAAGTCCAAGGTTATTACAAATATTATCGACTGCTTGTATAAAAATAATATTTTTGATACAATTAAAGAATCAGTCAGGAACCAAGTACAAATAAAAAGAAAAGATATTTGCAAGGCCGTCTACTTTCAACCTAACATGTAATCAAGACATTTGACGTTTTGAATTAAGTTCTGGGGTTAATAAATCCAGGATTTTATACAATGATATTGATAAAAGTTGTTTATATAAGAATGAATAAAACATAGCAAACGTCCAAGACATGCTACTCTGGATTTTTTTGTCGCTGGTTTTAATTATGAAAACATCGTATTAAAAACCATTTGATATATTACAAAAATTGTTTATTTAGAATTAAGCTTATTACATTATTACATCGTTTAAATATCCACCGTTTCGATGTTTCCAAGTGAACCCCGAAATTTTCGAATACTTGTCGGCAAAGAGACCGCGAGATCGCCGACATATTTTCGCTGATTTTTTCTTTTAGTTGACGTAGTGTATTTAGTTTATTGATGTAGACATGATTCTTCAAATAACCCCATAAAAAGAAATCTGCTAGAGATAGATCTGGACTTCAGGGTGGCCATGGAATGTCACCTCGGCTGAAAATCAGTTTTTTCGGAAACATGTCTTTGACTACGGGCAGGGACTAATCGGATGTGTGACAAGTGGTTCCATATTGTTCAAACCATGTGTTACGATTGAAGCCAGCAAATTCCAGTAGCAGTGTTCCCAAGATCTCCCGTAACATACGGCATGTTAGATTCAAGTGTGAACGAATTCTTGGCCCACCCTATATTTCTAATCTAGTTAACTCAAAACAACCAGTTAAAATAAACATTGCATTATTGATATAGAGAAATCTTGTTAATTGGTACAACGTCAGATAATTTGTAAGGTCGCACGAGTAAATTGTCCTTTGAGTTATTGTGGCCAATGGACGATCCCGCAGAGAGAGATGATCATAATAACTGGTGTTAATTGTGTGGACAGAGGCTTATTTAGACTGATTGGTACAGATTGGAATACCAGAACAATTACTAGTGAATGTTCATGTCACTTAATGTTGAGTACTAAAATTTTAAATAATTAATTCTTCTAACGGAATAAATTATTTCCTCGTCATCTTTTTTAAAGTTTGAACTGAAACTGATCGATTTTACCTGTTATATAATATTAACTTTATTTTTGATACAGTTTTGTTGAGTCCACTCGTAAATAAGTAACTGACTACATAATTCTACAAAAATTGTAATTCACATGAAAGTAGTAAATGATGATAGAGCTAAGAAATATATTGTAGATCCCTTAAATTTCTCATAAACCTAGTACTACTCTAATAGTTCAATAAATTATACAATGACTATATGCTTTCCTGTCTACCTGATAAGTCGACCTTTACTCGAGATTCAGGAAATGTAATATATATATTATGGTTTCAAGGTCAACTATCAAAGTTAAATAAAATGTTATTCTAAGTAAGTTAACAGTAAAATAAAACAAAATACTACTGTCTAGCGCCTCATGTGGCGAAGGCGCCTGTTCTCTTGGAGGTATACCTTATTTATTACTTAAGTTCTAAAATAGCCATGGACTGCAAGTGAGATTAAACTTCCTATAACATTTTCAAGCATATTCTATTTTGAATAAAACGTTATATGCGATAATACTATGCGTAGCATAAAGTACTACTATTTATTTCTTTAAACATTTACTAGCAGAGCATACAATTCAATGTTCAGATGTGAATATTCAATTGAATGTTAGTTAAGCTAGCTTACCTCCAATTCAATAAGGAAAAAGCTCATACGTTACATACTTGTATTACAGATAATGTAGAAGGAAAAGCTTTTAAGTATAACTTAAAGAGAATGAAAGTTAGGTGTTTTCCAATACTTCAAAACAAATTCACTAACCATTAAAATAAAAATACCGTCAAATTGGTCTATGGAAAGGATGGAGGGACTTATAATTAATTTTAAAAATAAAATATATACGAGTACATAGTGTATCATAAATGTAATCAATAACAACGACATAACTAATTATTTAAAATTAGTTTAAAAATCATGAAATGTTAGTTAAATAAACTTTCTAGATTACTACTACTACACGTAGTCTACATTTATTTTTATTCTGGGCCTATCAAGGGACTCTACTCTGCCTGATGGAAAGAATGAACAGAATCCAAGAGTGTTAGTCACCATACTCATTTTAAACGCAGGTAATTCAGTATGGCGACCCACACTATGGTGACCTAGGGAGACGTTCACTTATGATGATGAGATGAGTAGCGGGGCACTTAAAGCACACGGGGTCATAGTAGGAGGAAAATAACGAATAGTATTCAATACTTCATCCAAGACAAAATTGTAAATCTTACTAATATCATCAATCAATCATACTAATTTTGGTTATACGCTCAGAATTTCCTGCTGGAAAACTGATTTTTTCTAGACCGAGTTCGAATGAGACGTACGCTTTCCTATCTTGCGCAAGGTATTGTGTCCAACATTAAACGTAAATGCCACTCTATCACAATACATTTATCTGTAATTATAATAAAAAGATTGACGAATGAATTGGTTAATAATAAAAAGTTCTTTCCCTAACCCGTACGCATACGAATTGTGTCTTTTTACAATCCTTTCCTTTTTACTAAACATACAAACGAAAATGAGAAATTTGGGAGCTGTTGGACCCTTTAGCTTTCAATAATACTCCTGAATTATCCATTTTATTTTTTTAAAGTATCCCGATGACAATAACCTTACCCCCTTTAACGCAAGATGGCGTAAATTATAGTTGACTCTGTCTATGCATGTATGTTTGTAAATGTGCACGTTAATATGTAACGATTGAGGTACTCTCTGTCGTTGCTTACTTGATTTCACTTGTATACGGAGTTAATATAATTTTAAAGAGTCTACTTAGTTTCATAAAATTGTTTAATTTAAAGTTATACTATTAAAAAAAATGTTATTATGCATACGTTGAAAGTCTTTACGATAAGAGGGATGACACACATCTTGTGTCAGAAATCATGAACGTAAATTTATATGGGTTTCCAAAATACTCGTCCCGTTTGGAACGAAGCTACAATATCTTGAAAATAATTCATCACGTATTTGTTACTTAAACTATTAAATGGCCCTGTCGTGTGTATAAAAGTCCTATTTGCTGTCGAAAAAAGTCGTGTGGGGGAAGTTGCTGACGAGAATTATCAGCCTCTGCGTATCGCTCACAGTTCACCGATAGACTTCTCAGCTATTCTAGAAAATATTGTAAAGGAGGTTTCTATTTATGTCGAGTCAGAGTAGAGCTGGCAGTAACTTACTGTTAGTCTCTAACTGGATGATAAAATTTTACTAAGACTTTCGACTGTAAGACCTTTTATTCAATAATAATAAACAAATAATAAAAAGTGCCCACGATTCCTTCATCAGTCAGTAATCTTTGCCAATTAAAATATTGCCACTCGCGTTCGGCAGATGTACTGTCAGCACCTTAGCTGACGTATTTATAAAAATATATGCAATGTTTACATTAGTCAGCCTTACTACATGGGATATAAATTTAGGGGTAATTAATTTATTCACCCAGTATTTGACAACGTAATATTCGCCAAAACTTTGTTTGCCCCAAACAAACGTAATTTACGGTCACAATGTGAGTAGGTAAGTTTGGACGTCCCTAAATCGAAACGGACCAGAATAAACAAATCAAATTCGTTTTCATACGTAGTGAAAGCGTCATACTCCCCTCTTTATTGTTTTTACAAACTTAAAATAGGAATAAGTAATATCTCGATATTAGGGAAATGTTTTGATAGATTTATAAATGCACTTTGCTTTCACAGAATAGGGTAAAACGAGGAGGCGAATCACCTGATGGTAAGTAACTACAGCCTCCGATAGACACCTTGCTACTCAAGAGTTTCAAGTGTGTTGCCAATCATTGAGTGCCTTATCCTCAAGAATTAGAGGTAGAGCTTGGGGTGAGGTGTTGATGATCGTGATAATGAAGAAATCACTTCATATAACGATCCTCAACAACCTTAGAAAGGTAGATTAAGAGTACTATATGACGCTGGCCAGCCGGGTTGGTACAAGTTTTACAGAAACTGTATACAAACAAACTAAACAAATACACCGAAAATGTATACATGTATAAAAATAATCATTTATTAGTCATTATCCAGTAGTTAGTGACTTCTATGCACCACGACAAGTTCGAACTTGTATGTGCAATTAAAAAATAAAAGATCATGTTTGCATTACATGCTAGTTTTTATAAGCGGGCGATTTCTTATATTTGAACGACTATAACTATTCTTTGTCATTACCTACAGATTAAATGAAAATGAAATTATAGTGTATATTTTTAAAAATAAAGGTAAAAAAAGCAATTTATTAATTTGTACTGAATCTAAGTCCGATTTTCTCTTATGAATATAACTTTCAATTGTGACTATATAAATAAAGGGAAGTATACACATATATATATAGAAGTAGTAAGGAGTAGTAATAGTAAAATACACATAATTTAAAATCACTAAAATTTTCATTAACATTGCACAGTAAAATAATATGATCTGGTCAACTTAAACTTTACTGACAATAATTGCGATGCATATTAATCATTGCATAAAAGTTGATGATTTTGGCATTGACGTGTAGTCACATTTGATTTCGCAGAATCATATTTATAATGACTGACCTGAATTGTAAAATACATCATCAGCTCTCAGAATCGTGAGCTTCATTATCAGCTCTGTGGAAGAAAGTGCGCAATGTGCCAACATTTATACTATAGTCACGGTTTTGCGACACTTCATTTCATCTTTTGTAAAAATATCTCTTTTAGTAATAGTATGTGCTACAGTTTACAAGCAGTTTCAATTGGGAAATAACTTGTAATATAGCCATATTTTTTTTAATACAGCAGCATACCTATTACGTTTAGAAAAACAAAAAAAGCCTCTATTAGTACAAAGTATTACATACATTTTGGTGGCTTTAATTTTTTAGATTTACTTACACAACAGCGGTCCTGCCTATTGTCTTCAACCGGGTACATAATTATATTTTAAGAAACATACTTATGTATTTCTAAATAGTTACATATAATATATTAGTTATACATACACACACGCATGAATAATCATGTTCATCACACAATATTTGTTTTAGGTGGGAATGGTATTCACCTCAGTATCGTTAACTGCTAGGTCAGTAAAGAGTATAGCTTAATTTAAAAATAAAATAAAATGATACTAGTGGTAGTGATGAAAAAAAAATCTTTCGCCTTTATAAAATTTTCTTATCTAAATTTGTTGTTAGAATAGACATAAAAATAAAGTTATGTTTGGGTATTTTGACGTTTATTGCGCTTTAGCCTAAACAATTTTGGCCAGCTGGATTACGTTATTGTACGGGATACACAAACACAGGGATTATTACCATAATTTCGAGATAACATTTAGTAATTAACTTTGCATTTTTTGTATATATTTTACAACAATAACTGCTACATTATTTTTGTTAAATAAACATCGAACTCATTATCTCATTTTGGTTACAAATAATTAATAGTACTTGGAAACGGAGCTTTGCTCGGTATTATTGTGTGATTTTCGATTCGCTATTTACCAACCTTTTTGTTCACATCCCTAATTTTGTCACATAGATAAAGTTCAAAACGGGCTTATTGGGCAAGCATTTCGTTACTTGAAAACGAGTATCAAACAACGTTCTTAAAATAAAACCTAACTAAATCGATTTATCGCCCCCGAAATCCCTGCATACTAAATCGTTGTAACCGTTTCCGAGATTAAGATTTTTAATAAACTAATTGCTCTAACTACTGTAATCAATGTTTAATTTTTAAAATCAAAAGTTTAAAATGTTTAAAATATTTAATTTGTAACGTAGGCCTTTTTATGTGTCTGCTATAATATTAAATTATTCTTAAGCCTAAACGCCTGATTTTATGGTCGTAGCTTGGTTTATATATTTCGTAAAGCTAATTTAAGAGATTAATATTTATTTCACAAATAAATTGAGACCAACAGATAAATCAGAGGAAATAGTATGATTTACCACTTTGAGGATTAAATGCTATTGATATTAGAGTAAATGTAAATTTCTTTATAGATATAGTTATGTTCATAAAAATATCATACGATACTTAATTACTTTTAATTCGCCCAGACCAAGGACGCAGGATTTGCATCTAGGTTACAAACTACTCTTACTTTTCTCATCTTATGTAAGAATTATTAGTTTTTATAAATAAATAACTCATGCTTCTTTTTTTTATTCATGTCACTTTATTTAGGGTCAGATGTCCTTATTTGTGCTTCTGGTTTCAAGTATAGTACAGATTGAATATTCACCGGAGTTCTGAAGCCATTTACTCTACAAGTTAGACATCGTCACAATATTACATTTCCCATGAATTCCTTTTTAAATGCGTTGCTTTAATTAGTCCATACTCTAATTAAACAATAGTGCACAGAAGACTGAAGCATTTCAACTATAGCTATAACTGGGCTATTATACCTGATGGCTCCGAACTTATATGCCATCCTCGTCATACATATTTGTAATTAGAGCAATGTGAAGTCCTTTGACAAAGACAAAATATACGGGTAAGTTTTATTTACTTATCCTCCACTTAGTAATGACATGTCTGCTGTCGGTTTGCTTATTGTGAACCTACTACTATGTACAGTTATGTTGTCATTTAGTTGTTCCGTTCATCATTCTTAACCACGTCTTAATTAATTTATGAAAATTTAGTACGTCAAGAAAAATATTCATGCATTTACAAAGTTTAGCGACATTCATGAGATCAATAGTAGAAATTAAGATAAACTCGTGTTGCCAACGACTAGATTTCAAAAAGCAAGAAAGTCTTTTCGATGTGCGATTCTACAATAAAATTCCAAAGAAATTTCGAAAACCTAGCACTAAAAATTTTAAGATATTAATATAACAAAGACTATGTGAAAAGGCTTCCTATTGATTATTTTGCCGCTTAACCAATAACATAACAACAACTAATATTCATGTTTGGGATATATTTATTACATGTTTATAAACTTACTTTTTTTAAATTTTTAAGTGAGCTTAGGACTGTGCCATTTTTCCACAATATTTATGTCACAATGCTTATATCGATAGTTCGCCATCAGAGTTTAGAGAGCTTAAAAGCGTTTAGTGCGGAAGCCGAATGAGGTCGCGTGGCTTTTAATAAAGCGGAGCTGGGTGCGACCGAGGTGCGACTGCACTATGAAGGTTTGAAGATGAATGTATTTTTAAACACAGGCTAAAACGTTACTGGTTTAGTTGTAAGTTATATTACATATACTGAACTGAATACAGAATTGAAACAGCGTAAAACAAAATTGTAAATGTATGTAGATAAATAAAATTCATAAATGTGGCGTTGTTTTTTTTTAAAAAATGAATAGAGTTCTATTTACTTATATTAAATTTAATTTTTATAAAAAATCGATAACTGGGGCATGTGAATGGACAGACTAGAACACTACATTAAAAATAAAGCATTTCAGTAATTAATATCATGCTTAGTTTGCTCTATTTACAAATTTAGTTATTTGTATATTCTCCTAAATCTTTACACCGTATAATTAAAATCTAATAATTTATATTTTATCTTTGCTTAACATTTAAATCAACTAGTTTGCTCACTTATGTATTGCTTCAAGAATGATTCACATATGAGCTGAAATCATCATAATTAATTTATTGTGAGCGTTGATATTTATTTAAATGTCTCATTAAAATAAGCCATATATTAAATGGCCCGCCATTATTAGTTCGTACCAATCGTATTTTTCCTCCACTTATTGATAGAGAAAAAAGATGTTTTAAATATGACTAGAATCTTAATATTACGTAAATAGTAGTTTTACGTAGTTTTAAAAGCCATAACAGACGATACTTCACTGTCTTGTTTTCTTTCTTGAACGTCAATTTCGATTTATATTTTTCTTCTTCTTGTCTCATGGAAAGGATTAATGTAAATTCATGGCTTATTATAATAATTTAATTATATTGAAAAGTGTTAAGTTGTATGTTTAAACAACTCGAAAAAGTTGCTAGTTAGACTACGGCCCCTATGTGGCAATTAAGCCTACTTTATATTAATGGCCTGCGTAAATCTCTTCAGTTTTAATTAACGGCAAAAGTGGGATGTAACAGCTACTACTATAAAACTGAAAGAAAAGTGTCACAGCTTTCAACATTGTATCTCGAAATAACGATAATCTCGGGATCATATAAAAATTGTATTTGGTGGACACAGTTTGGCGTGTTAATTTTTAGACTGCTACAAAACATGATGTGATCACTTTCGGACTTTATTTTCTGCGTTTTATATATTTTATGTGTATATGAAAAAGAACATGATGGGACCATTGCTACATTTATTTTTAATTTGATTTTAAAAAGTCATCTTCACATTAAAAATTTAAACCAGCGAAATTTAAACAAGAGCTATCCAGCGAAATTATAAATAAGCTTGATGAAAAACAAAATGTCGTGGGTGTTTGTCAAGATATATCGAAAACTTTCAATATGGTTTCTGTTCCCATCTCTGTTACTAAATTAGACAAATTGGGAATCAGAGGTAATCAACAGTCTCTCTTTAAAAATTAGCAGACCAATAGAAAGCAGTATGTTAAGATTGGCGATATCTGTAGTCAGTAGCTACTTATAATCAATGGAGTCCCACAGGGTTGTATTCTCGGTCCTGCTTCGTTGATTCAGCGATAAGCGTAAGAGACTGTTGATCCAAAAGCATCGTGTGCACTGTAATATCTGCTGTGTAATTAGCTGGTCTTCGTTAAGACTAGCCGTAGCCGAAATCGGCTACGAGTACATCACCATTTTCGACCTTACCTCATTCTTACTGTATTTCAATAATCTTTGCCGGTTTGAGCTGAACAAAATCACCATTTTTACTTACATCGACGATACTGTCCTTATAACTTGCATAAACTCTTGGAAATTGAATTTACAGAGTTTTCAATTCAGGTAAGGAACGCCTCAAATGTAGATGAGAACTTCTGAGCTAAGAGCCTGGAGATTTGTCACAAAGATTTCAAACCTACTACAAACTCCAGCTCTCACTAAGGTATACTATATGTTTCTGTTTATTGTTCTATCAAACCAATGTACCCATATATATTTTCGAGACAAATAAACAATATTTTTATTCTCTTTATTTCATTAAAATACGTATAAATTGAAACTTTAAATATAGTTACATAAATATAAAAACCTCCTTGCTAAAGAGGACCTATGTCCAGCAGTGGACTGTAAAAGGCTGTAATGAAATATAGAAAAATATACATATAAAAATATAATAAATAGTAGAGCATCGACTTATTATTTTAATTAATATCTTTATTGCATTAAAAATACATAGAAGTTACATTCTTATATGTATATATTTACGGATAAAAATATTAAGAATTTAATAAAACGTTATTATTAAACAGGGACTTAGGGGTTAGCTTTGTTCTGCGATACCAATTTATATATAATATGATATATCAATGAAATAATAACACAATACACAACCGTTTATGAAAATGGCAATTTTGTGTAAATATGCTAAGACATTGTAGCTTAGTTGTTAGCAATAAAGTCATAATGATAACTAGTGAGTCAATGACAAATAAGATAAAGTACAATGAACCGAGATGTTTAGGTATATTATTCAAATATAGCGGAGTTTTGTTCTTCCTCACCTGTACGATAGATCGTGTCTGCCTTGTGACGTCATCGGTAGAGCCCTGAATAGATCGCGGGGCCCTTATACACGTCGGTATCATGATGTCAAATCTTGAGTGATTTGCCAAAATCTATGACACATTTTATCCAATCACTACATATTTTTTGTTCAAATGTTTAAAACATCAAATTATTGTTGAAACGTCAATATAAAAAGCAATAAACGTCCAAATTTTTAATCCTTAACTGTGTGTTTAAATTTCCGTAAATCTATGTATTTATTTATCGTGAGGATATGTGTTGAGTGTATATTATGTTCAGAATAAACAAAATATATTTTCTTTAATCAATTAACCCCTTCATGCTCCACTACAACTATTTTCTCTCATATATCTTTCGAAGTTAGTCGTATTTTTCGCCCTATGACTTCATTTAGAGACGCGGAGACACAATGATGAATACAAACCAATATACATAGACCTGTGCTCAGATTCCGTTAATCGTAAAATGTAGGCACGAGTGTATAGACAGATAGTGTTTTGCGGTCCATGAATGAATGGTTACGTGTACGGGTTAATACGATAAACTTCTAAGAATATTTACTCTACTATCGGCGCCGTTCTGCCCACGTATACTTCATTCATCGTGCACAAAATTCATGAAATGAGATCAAGCATGCAGCTTCCACTTTTTAAAAAGTATTTATATGAAATATACTTAAATTTGATTTAGTTCATAATAAAAGTTTTCATATGGCTTATAAAATTTCTAAATTTTCTATTAAGAAAACATCGAATCATAAATTTTATCCATGCTATAAACACAGAAGCTATACTGTTTATTATTCCGTAAATAAGCTTTATACTGAAGAAATTAGTTTGACGTTTTAGGGTCCACAGAGAGTAAGGCGAGTCTGAGAGAAATAAGTAAATAGGAAAACCGCTGAATAATTTTCCGAATGACGTGTTTTGTATTTTACATCAGCGGTCTATTTTGTGGCAAGTAATACACATTTGATTCGCTCGAATTGTATTTCATATTACATAATCACTTATAAGGGATTTCTGGATGTACTTACAATGCACGGAATAAGCACTGTTTAAAAAATTAAGATTGAAATACATACATTTATTATTAGTATGTAATAGTTGCTGGCTTATTGCCATCAAGCATCACAACAACCTGCTCCCAATAGAATTGTGAGAATCGCCAAGCATTTCGCACTACACAATATTTGCTGCCTAGCACAATTTCACAAATAACACTAGAATGTGAGTCAATGCTTTCTTATCTTCTTTATGTTGAAGGTTGTCGATAAATGAGACAGAGCATATGTATGTAGCTATTATATATACATATGTATGAATGTCGAGGCGCCATACAATTAGTTTGAAATGAAATAGAGCTCACATTGAAACAATGACGAACAGATCAGTGGGTGGGCTACTTTATATTTATTTATGCATTACTTTTGTCTTTATGCATTTCACATTTCATGACGATATGCAAACATAACTGTGGTTCGATATTAACACGGGATAATCAGTGTGTACGTATTAAAAATAATGGGAAAGCGATATGCCGCCCTGCGGCACGCTGTCATTGGATGCATAATAAATGACAATAAAAAAATGACTAATTTGAAGGTATAGTCATTTTCTAACATTTTATTAACAATATTCACTGATCCGATCACTTTTTCTAAAGAGGTGTTTGAGCATTTGCATGTATACTAGTATATGAATTTAAAGCAAAACAAGAATTTATTTTACCTAATTAAATTGAATGATCGTAAACTCGAATGATATTATTAAATACATAGTAATTTAAGCATTAATCGTCGATAGTTACTCCTACAGCATGCCTACCCACTAGATGACTCTACAATCACTTAGAGTTGCTGATTTTGTGTGGGTTTATACTTAGCTAGGAAACTATGTACCATGAAAATGTTTTACGAATACGAATAACACGCTCAAAAGAGTCTGAATTTTATCGATTTATGGATCAATTAGTGGAGAATTTCTACTTCATCATCGACTAGTAAATAGTATAACATGCTTATCGAGGCTGTGAAAACTTTAAGCGGTTGCGAACATGTCTTAAATAATTAACATTTTAACGCAATAACACACGCCTTTCCGTGAGGATTTCCTTAGCCCTGGGACAAAGATATCTAGCTTGGATGATCAAGCAAATCATTCTCAAAAGATAATTAGTGCATAATGCTTTCTTGTACAAGTATCCGTTTAAGAAATAAGTAGCCTTTCGATTTGATGACTTATCGTTTCATGAACAGTTAACTAAAACCTAATGCATACTATGCATGCATCTATATAAGCTATGTCCACGTTCAGTTTATGAGTTAGTGCACAGTTACATATAACTGTGCTGAACTGAAATGAGGTAATTAACCTACAAATAAATCAATGCAAGCGGGAAATGGCACATATCGTTATTCACACCCCTTTGAAACTCTACCTAATCGTTGCTATAAATGTTCACTATTAGGCAATGAACATTTATGACAGAAAAAAGAAACCAACTGCGATTAAATCGATTTCTCCATAATTGAAAATATAACCGTAAACATAAAAAAGTTGTGAAATATAAAAGCCGATAAGCTACCATAAAGATACAATGGAAAATAAAACTTTAAGAAGCGATGGCGGCGTCTTTTATATTAAACTCAATAAATATGGTGCATTTATGATAAACAAAAAGTAAAAGACTGTTGGAACTTGCGTAAACGCGTATACAACTTATTTACTAATATGAATAGCTTGGTTTTAGCATTATTATGTTGGAGTGAGTCACAAAGCAGAAAATCTCGATTTTCAATACTGGCGTAGTTTCGTATTTCCGATAGTGAGTAGGATTATCGGGGCTCCATAACAGTAAATTTTGCTACGTGCGGTGAGATGTACCACTGTTATTGCACAGCAGTCTCATAAATCCGTAATATTTTAAAAATATCGATGTGGTTATTATCTTGGTAGACAACGGACATATTCTGGAAATTTAGAGATCGCCTATGAACGTACTCGTATATAATAGTAAAATAAATTCACAGCTTGTAAAAATCGGAATAAACACATAATCTAAATGGGCTGTATAAAGGATCAGTTAAATTGAAAGTTTGATTCATTACATTATTAGTTTGATCATTCCTTAGCTACTGCGAGTTATAAATTTCAGTGTGATGTGGAGGCTTACTTTTTGTAATTTAGATTATTAGAATTTGTTAAGTTAGGAAAATTTACATGTTAATTAAATACTAACTAAATTGCTCCAATCTCTAGCTAAGCACAAGATAGGTTGTGATCAACAGAAGAATATAAAGTTCAGTCTTGGTGTGACGAATGTATTAAGAGAGATGAAGTTTTACTGAAGGAGGTAAATAATCAGTTCGCATCTTAATGTTTATTTACACTCTTGTCAAAAGTTCGATACACCGTCGTATTTATAACCGCGCGGAAGGTGCGCTCCGGTGCAATGAACTTTTGTGACATAATCATCAAACACGTACATTAACGTTAGCATAGATAGTGTAAAGCAGATTACCATCTCATGATTTATAAGACAAATCGTAACGGGGTGCATGCAACAATTACCGCAAAATACTAATACTTTCAAAAGTTGCAGTATTATTAGATTATTCAATGTCTGGCGAAAACAGGACCTTAAGTTACGTACTTATAGAGCACTGAAGATAAGGTCACAAAAAAGAAATGAAACATTACAATTTGCAGTAGGAAGACTACCCTTTGTCACTTTGTTTATACATCATGTTTCATATAAGCATCGATTGTTACCATACACGGGTTGTTCCGTTATTGGATCCAACATTTGATAAAAGGATGTATCGGCCTTGCTCGTATTGGGGGCACAGATGTGCGGTCTCTGCCCCATTGTAGTGTGGGCGAGTGCATCGAATTTGTTGTGTAAGTCAATTTGTAAGTCGACTTAATATCGACATACAAACAATAGATCGAACTACTGCCAGTTTACAAATAATATGTTAGGTACATTTTTTTTTACTATTGAGTAGTAATTATGTTCTGAGTCAGTAAAATGGATGCAAATATTAAGTAATTGCTCATAGTGATGTGTTAAGAAAATTAAAAAAAAATCGTTTGTATGTTCTGTTATTTAAATACTCCAAAGGTAAATAAAGTCCTAAGGAAAGTGATAATTCTTTTTCGATGACCTATTTACATATAAATCCATGCCAAAATATTCGTGCGCTCTTTAAGTAAGTTTAAATTTGGCGTAGGTGTAGTAACAACGTCTAACGTAAGAGTGAGTCACAGCGTTTGTTTCCATACAGCCATTACAAACGTACACACAAAGAAAATGCTATGCAGTTAAATGTACGCACCATTTAAAATGAGTATGGAAATTGCACAATATTCGCTTAGCATCACTATCAAAGCTCTCCATAGTAATCAAAGAAGATGTTAAACTTCTGTCAATTATGTAAAGGCAGTGAAGTAGGTACAGGACAATACACTGTGAAAATCGAGCAACCGTTTTACTCCGATGTTTTTAAAGGTTGTGGTGGTTGCATATGTGTCCTGACAACCTTATTAATGAAATTCAACTATTACATGTTTATCCCCTTGGGGTAATGGTAAATAGTTTATCAGTCAATATTAGTTCCCTTTTAGTAATAGTTGTATGTACGTACATTACATACAATTATATTGCGTATGATACTGCTCTAATGTGAGAAAATTCTTTGGATTTATTAGTTCATTACTGTGAACATTGTTAGTTGTAAATGTTCACTTTCTAGCTATTGAAGCGTGATCGAAAACACCAAGTAAACATGATCTTTTGTCAGTATGCATGTGAGACCTACTCGAAGACTAGAAAATAGTATAAATATATAGATGACACTGTCACATTTTTTCCTCAATTAGAACGCTCTCAAAGTAAACATATTATTTTTAAAACGCCGTAGTCATTAAGAAACTCTACTATTTTGTAACATCCGTTCCTTCATCCGCTATGTTCTTTCAACTTCATAATTTTAAGAAACTAGATAGCCGACTGTTATTATATCTAAATAAGGATTTGCAGCTTAGAACCTAAGTAACAATAAAAAATAACTCATAACTCAGGACCAATTTGTTGCCAGAATTACAGAAAATTTATAAAAATTCCTGCTGGAAGCCGCTTGTTTCATTTTTAAACTTTTATTATGATTTCTGTAGAATCCGTTTAGATCATATGATGTGTAAATCAACCGGTACAAATATAAACAGAATTACTCACTGTTGAAGCAACGTGAACTCATTCATTAATTTTCCTATTCAGGATTCCTCGAAATCTATATATATGAGTACGTATATCCATATGGACGATAGATTTTATGAAAATTTGTATCTAGGTTTGCTTATGAATAGAAAGGTTTATTTTCAATGTAATAATTTATTTTATGTCAGTAGCTACCTATTTCTAGCGATATTCATTTTATTTTTTACTTCAGCATTAAGGGCTAATTCTTTTGTAAACAAAAAAGTACGAGTACAGAGTGCATATTGAAAGTACAGTTTAAATTTGAACTGATGTGATTAATTTGTGTCTTAAATACTTTTTATGGTATAGGGGCAAACAAGTACATGGGTTATCTGTCAATAAATGACTAAACAGCCCATGAAGACCTGCAACTCAAGAGTTACAGTTGCGTTGTTCTTTTTGAGTCTTCTCCCCCCCTGAAATAGAGAGAGGGGAGGTTTTGGGCTTCGGTAACCTCACTCACTTCCTCACTCAGCGATAAGCAACGATAGAATTGATTTCAGTGAGTTATGGTATCATTTCAGTTGAGACGGTCTATTAATGCCCAGGCATGATTCTCCCACGAAAATACTTATGAAATTGATACTAACACTTCTGCATATTTCTTCTCATACGTAGTTCACAATAAAAGTAAAATAATATACGAGTAATCGTTACGGATCATCGAACTAACTCGCAAATGATTTTGCTATCTACGGATTATCATAAAGGAAACGTGTAATAGTCATGACTATTATCATTGCAAAGGAGCGGCAGTACGACCGAGAAACATTAAAATACAATTAACTGTCTTAAATTATTATTGTCCAGAAATGGTTAGACCGAAAAAGGCATGAAGGATCTGATGTGGTTATGTTAAGCTTATTTTACATGAAAAGCTAAATGGTTATGGTAAAGCAAAATGTTGTTTCCTTTTATGACGTTTTTATTTTGTAAAATACACAAGGCAATAGATAAGTAAAATTCTGATATTGACAAACATAACACATGTGTTTAAAACAAAAATGTCATTCGAATAATATCACTAATCAAACCAACAACCATTAGTTTTCGATATTTTTGAACGACTTTTTTTTATCTTTACTCTTTATTAAGACTAAGGTGTCCATCAATTTCAGGTCACAGCAAGTAAATCAATCAAGTTAAAATATTTGTGAATGATTTCTGAATAAAAAAAAATTGAAATATAAGTAGATTAGGGTATAACCTCACTAGATAAGTACATATAAATTGCGAAAGCTTTTATTTGACAGGCAGATGTTTTTATTTTGTGATATCTGATACCACCTTGTTCTTAGGCGTTTTATTGATATCATCTATCAAATTCTCTAAGTATGTATAGCATTTTTTTAAATATTTAAACGTTAAGAGGTCATTAAGCCCTGGTTCTGGTCTGGTCTACAACGGCAGGCTAATGACCCAAGATAATGAGAAGTAATATTACACAGCATAAATTGACAGTGAATAATTTTGAACTCTCGCGCTTTTTGTATTGTGTGTTGTAAATTGCAGATTACGAGTGTAGACGTTGCTCGGTAGTCGAGCCGAATATCTACCAAAGTTGTCAAGTTAAGTTTGTATGTTCTCTTTCATTGAGATGCTGATCACTTAGTACTGAAATAGGTATAATTACATAGGTTTCTTTTACATAACCTTTTTTTTTATAAGTTTTAACGCCTTTTATTTTTAAAAGTCACACATGCTGCTTCAACATATTAAAACTTTAGGTATTGAAAAAATCACATTCTACTTATTAGTATAAATACGAGAGTACATGTAAACTTAGATATTTTCAAAGTATTGGGATACAAATATTAAGGTAGTCATGCTTCCTAAATTGCAACGTAACATCAGCAAATTGTAATTGTAGTAGCTATCGCATAGTATTTAAGTAGAAGTTCCTGACATTTCCTTGATATTTTTATTCAGTCTTGGCTGTAACTAATATATGTATTTAAAAATATAAAGTCTTTCTTCATTTGACAATATAGTTCAGTCTTTTAAAAATATATGGCTTGAAATAGATTGATTTTTACAGATCAACTATTGTGATCATTAAGGACATGCTTTATTATCTAGTTTCAATTGTTGTTTAATTAGAATAAAATCAAAGATAACCATATCTATGATTTATTCATCTACATTTTGAACAACCTGATATTTATATCGGTTTACGGTGACCGTCTTTAGATTTCGTTTACACACATTGAATACTTAAATTATTTTACGAAATATCATCTTTAAATACTTAAAATATGTGTATGTACTCATAGATACACGTTTATTTATCCCCATACAAGCCTTCTTTGTAAAACGACAGTAGTAATGAAGGGTAAATGTAAGTACATTGTATTCTATTAAACAACTATCAATGACACTCTCACTCTCACTTATTGTATTCACTGATGTTGCAATACCAACATCGATAATAGTAACACCAACTAATACAACAAGAAACCCAGAAAAAATTGACGCAACAGTTGAAAACCCAAACTGTTTAAATTGACTACTTGCATTTAAAACTCAATGAACAATAGTAGTCGATACAGATGAATGAATTTCTCAATGAAACTCAACGCCTAAACCAAACTGTGGTTTTGTACACACTGACGCGACTGTGTATCAGAATATCCTAAACTTAGAGAGTATTCGTGATAAAATCCATTTGCAACAAAAAGCTTAAATGCGATCCTGTAATAAATCTTTCTGAATGCACTCACAATCTAACATTCGTAACCAGAGACGATTTGGAATGTCTGTGTTGAAATTGAAATTTGCAGGCTTTGGAAAAGATTAAAAGATTTGCTCACTTATTACTGAAGAATAAATTGAAATTGAAATTAATTGCTATCGTTAATTTTTTTCAATTATTTAAGCATGTACAATATAATTGAACTGGACTCTTATCACTTGTTCAACACAATCTAAATCTGTTGATATTCTTTTAAGGAATATGTCATAATATAATGATACAACGTAATGTTTTCCAGAAATCTAAACACACAACATTGGATGAATAAGCACTTGTAATCATAGAACCGTAACAAACTGTCTGCGCAGTACTGGACAAAATTAGCCGCGTGCGAGGGATACCTTCGCGCGTAGCGATATTGTGACATCGCGCACACAAGACGCGCGTGGCCCGTGCGCGCGCGCTTCTGACTAACATACACTCCCAGCTAAACCGAAAGAGCTTCCAAAGCTTTCGTTAGAGAGGGACGGTCAGAATAGCCCAAAAGCTCACAGCATCAAAAGTTGTCACACAAAGGGAAATCACCATCACATTATGCTCAAAATAATTTAAATATAAAATATTTGGTGTTTGTTGATGAAAATTTTAGTTTCTGAATTCAAATATTATGTCGTTTTAACATACTTTAAAATTATAAATCTGCTACTACATCAGAAGCTTCGTTATCGAAAAATACATTGATGTTAAGAATCCATCTCTCCGTATTCCCTACGGGCATGCATTCCATATCGCGGAGTATTTAATTCAAATAGGAAATGTTCTCGATTGCCTTTCTTGGACCCTTTTTCTTAGCACTAGTCACCAGCACCCTCAACCTGTCACTAAATAAAGAAACTGCCTTTGTTGTGGGATGGGACGGCGAGGCCTTGCGTCCGGGAAACCGACACTTGACCTACCGACGTATTTAGATCTTTTGTATTCGAGATAAAGCAAAGCGTGACTTATCCTATTCCGGCACTACAAAAAACCTTTGAATAAAGAATTCGTTATTACCATAAATTTTGTCACTCGGACCTTTTTATTCTCGGTTGATCACAAACTCTTGACTTCTAATGAATGATATAAATTTTATGTTTATCGATTTACAAGATTTCGTGTGTGTGGCCTTTATAAATATTTACAGATCTGATAAAGTTTATTGAGAAATTATAGTTTCATTGGATTGGTCCTTTATAAATACAAATCTAAATGTGGGAGAGCCATGCTTCGGTACAAATTGCCTGGCTTAACCAAATTGATATTGGAAGGTTACAGGAGTCTAAACCTCACTCTTCGTGATTCTCTGAGAGGAGGGAGGCGACAGCGTAGATGGGACTTTTGAGTTGCTGGTGTCCATGGGTAACAGTAGACACTGAAATTTAGGTGACCTACTGATTTGCCCTCTATGTCATTTTACATTTTAGGTAATATAGATAACATTATCCATTAATACAGTTATAAATGTTTATATTTAAATTTAAAAATAATAAATTTCGAAAGTAATTCCATTACCATATAAAGAAGTGTATGAGGTAGCTTACAGAACATGTTATTTCAAGTCACACGAAAAAGCACAAACGCATAGGAACATTTAATTGAATAATCGACCACGTCATAAAGTGATCAATCCCGTAGTCAAGCGTCATGGCCAGATCAAGAAATTATAAATTTCTTCTACTTCACTCTCTTCTTTCACTTCTCTTCTTTCACTACTACCGTAAAAGTATTATGACACGGTCATTGTAAAATGTTAACTTTGTACCTTACTCTACCCTACCAGACATAATAGTATTCCTACAATCATGCTCATTTGTATATCAGCGACCTAATTTGTAGAGTGTGTTGTTGTAGATGAACACACAGGTAGGTTGCGGAAATGCCACTGCATTCGGCTCTATTTTCATACGTTTTGGTCTCGCGACTGACGCCCGCCGCCATCCGCCCCACATCAATGAACGCTTCGCCCAACTACTTGTTCCACCGCCCTACGTTGGTAGATGCTGATTGAGATGTCTTGGTACTTTAACGTAATCAATGTTTAAAATCATAATTTTAACAAACAAGCAACAAACACATCGTTTTTGGCCACCGTGGTATAGTAATCTAAAATCATCTTTCGAAGATTCGAGACTGTTAAAAGCTGTTAATGTGATACTCTCCGTTGGAAGTGGGCAGCACAGGACTGGTTGTTATGGAGAGCTTTGGGTGAAGGCCTATACCCAACAGTGGATGTCTTTCAGCTGAGATGATGATGATACTCTATTTGACCACAGTTTTATTTTCTTTTTCGAAACTTTGTTAATTGTCCACTGCAGCAGTGTGATAATTTTTTCAAACACCTAACAATTTAATAGCAAGCTGGACCCTTTAGCTATAGCTAAGCTATAATTTAGCTAGTCAAATTTAATAAGATTTCTGTTTTATATACTTTACATTGATGTAATTGTTTCTTAGTGTTAATAAATACCTGGTAAGTATCGTGAGTAAAAATAATCTGGAAGTTACAAAACCATAATTGCTATAAAATTCAAAACAATGGCATCATCAATTAATTTTGGTTCAACAGAAGAACAAAATCTGCAACAAGGTTTTTTATTAATCAAATTCAAAAGTTTTAATTATTTATTGAAAGAGTACAGGGGGTAAACCCTTTCAAGAAATAATTGAAACTTTTATATTAGTAACAGTTTCCGATAGATTTTCGTTAGATTAATAATTCGATTACTCTCCGTGTGGTAACAGGTTAAAAATACAAATTATCGCCACTCCTATTCATCCCATGGGTGTCGTGAGAGACAACTAAGGAAGCAAATTATGCAGGATAATAGCACTGTGAAGAGAAGGAAAACTTGATACAATACTTGAAGAAGATTGTTGATGTGAAAATGATAATGGTTATTCGATTGTCCAGAAGTAGAATATATATATTTTTTATTAATAGTTACGGATATCCAAACGATTCCTGATTATATGGTACTTTCTGTAAAAAATGTCTGTCTTGAAATGATTCACACGGTCTCAAGAGCCTGCGGTCGGACTATAGCTACAAATATAAATAGGCGGTCTTATTTTCTTATTTACGACTGTTTCAGTCTTAACGTGCAACTTTTTATGATAAATTCAGCTTTATTGGTGTCGGTACCCGCGAGTGAAGGCAATGCAGTAGAGTCAACCAGAAATTGGGTTTATGTGCGGTATACTTGTATTTATCACTTTTAATGATTCTTTCTTCATAGAATACCACCATACATCTGTCTTTATTGCACCATATAAATTTATTACGGATGCATTGATTTGTTTATATATTGATTAATTCATCAGATTCATTACCTTGCGTGTATTTATAGTCCAAATTTGTAACAAATGGAACACAATTTATTTATATTAAATGTCTCTACAATCTCTTTTAATGTTTTGTAACGACTTGTTTATAACTATATTTTTGTACTAGTAAATAGAGCGATAGACTGTGAAAAGCTTATGATTCTGATAAATCAATAGTGATTTAACATATTATTGCAAATATTAAAAGGAGGTAGGACACAGGTTAAAGATGTTCAATTGATGAAGTATTCCAGTTATATAGACAACTACGACGGTATTTAATCAGTACTATGTATGAAATTTTATTTTCTGGTGTGCTAAATGATTTCTATTTGCCTAACTGACTTGTAAAAGGTGGTACTTCTTAATTTTACACTAAAATCAATGTAAGTATCTCCTTGTACAAGTATATGAATATATCTGTATACCACAATTTATTGACTTTCAGAGAAAGTTCTTAAATAAATAATAATAAATTGAAATAACTCATCACATCTTCCTTGGCAAAACCTCTATTACGATTGATAAATTACTATATTATCTAAACGTGAACACGCACACATATATATAATAGATATTTTAAACTCGAAAACAAAACAAATAAGCGCACTCAGAACGCAATTATATGTTTTAGATGAGAATGGAACTAGAACCAAAATAACCTTTCAGTGAATTAAAATCAAAATTTGCAATGATTATAAATAATATTAATGTAGCCCCTTTTCTCGCAAAGTTGAAACATGAAAATATCTATTGTTTGGTACAGGTACGTTTATACCACCTAGCAGTGTTACTATATCATAATATTCGACTCACGTATGAACTTTTACATCCTAGTGTTTAAATATTAAGTGAACATGGCGCTTCACAACTCAATCAAAGTGAAATGATGTGTGACCATTTGGTATTCGTGTGGTGTATTCATCAGATTCTATAAAAGATAATATAAAAGTTTCACCTAATAAAAATGAATGAAGTAGTTTTACCTGGTGGGGGCCAATCCACTGGTTGATATTGAATAATATTAATAAAACTTTTATAAGCGGTTCAACTTTAAGACGATTATATGTTATTGTTTTTAAATATTATATTACTATTGAATAATTAAAATTTTAGTTTGATTTAGCACATTAGCTGAATATTTTTTTTGTAATCAAAATTATATGCTATTACATTTAACTGCCTTTGCGGCGCAGCTGTTGTGAATGCGACTGCTGCGCTTGAGATCTCGGGTTCGATTCCCGACTCGGATCAAATGTTTGTATGATCTGTAAATATTTGTTTCGAAGTTTCGATGTTTCCTATGTACAATATACATGCATTTACAAGAAAAAAAGTATATAAGTATTCTATCAGTCAGTCTAATTATCGTAGCACAAGCACTGCTTAGTTTGAAACTAGATGACTTTGTGTCAAATGTCCAAAATATTTATTTATTTATTTATATTTAGTAAAGTAATTTACAAAACTTATATTCACATATTGCATCGTTACGTTTTATTTTTTCTTACAAAACCATTCAGTTTTCCGATCCTACCTGTAACTTTGTTTTCAATATATCTAGTATTTTGAAGACCTCAAAAAATAATTTCATACAACTTATTTGTCTTATAACGGTACAATATCTACGAAATATTGTTGGTTATGCGTTAATGAGCTAATAATTAAACAGCACTACTTTAAAAATGTTGGACTTGCATTACTGTTTTTTTTATGGGAATCTTATTGACTTACATGAATTTGAATGCATTGAGCATCGTTAGTTGAGACCACTGAATAAACACGTGTTCTAAGCTGTCGTTTGCTCACCACATCCTGTTAATATTTACTTATTAAACATAGCTGGTTGGTCCACAGGTTAGTTTAACATTTGACTCCTACTGAGATACTTCTAATACTGTTTAAATGGTCAACACAGGTCAAATTAATTTTTTATAAGTTATGTAATATCTACTACTACATTTACTAGCAGTTTTCTGTCTCTGACTCACTCTACTTTCGTGATACAAAATGACTCTACTCTGCCTGATGGAAAGCATGAACAGAATTCAAGAGTGGTGGTCGCCATACTCATTGCAAATGCAGATAATTCAGTGTGGCGACCCACACTATGGTGGTTTAGTGAGATGCGTCTTAGGCCACTAGCATACTATCACGGGAAGTAAGTGTTCATATATGAACTCTTTGTTATATATTAAAAACATTTAATATATCTCAAATGTATGAACAATTGTTTGATGAATAAAAATTTTTGAAAGTAAATATAGTAGTATGTGTCTAACATTTTTTCAATATTTAACTTTTATTTAAGTCCCTCAGACGCATTTATATTGTCTGCCTCCCGTAAATATTCAAGTTTAATCTTGATCTTGATATTCACATTTTTTATTACTTAAAATTAGGCAAATTTGCTTCTCATTCAAAGGCTTGTGTTTCAAACGTTAATAAATAGGAAACATTAAAAGTAAAGCTATGACTGCTGCACCTGTGGCATAAAAATATTTAAAAATGTCTAAAGTCATAATACAAAATCTTTAAATTACACAAATCATGTAAGGTACACCCTCTCTCTAAAAACAAAAACATCTTATTGGGACGTGACAGTTGTGACTGCTCAAGGATTAAGTGGCATGCAGATGCGTCAACCTGTACGAGTACATTCAACCTTTTTTAGATCAGTTTTATCGGCACTTATTAAATGTTAGATTACTTTACAATAATTATGTAAAATTGCCTTAAAATCCTAATTTAAATGAGTAATATAGATATTCATTACGAGTTCCATGCTCCTCTGTTTACTGTAGTCTATGAAATTTATAAAATTATTAGTTTATATAAGGTATGAACAAGTTTCACACACTGAACATTTTTTTTGTTACTGGTAATTTAAATCTTCCATTCTAAATGTGTATTGTTACACACGGGTACATTCTTTTAGTGTTGAATTGAATATTTTGATGTTAAACTTTGTATTGTTTTTTTTGCTATTGTTATAGGATGTTGCCAGTCGATACTTAAAATCTTCCAGTTTCTTAATTTTTTTCTATACTTACCGGCACATTCAAATATTGAAACGGCCTATAAAGAATGTTGGTCTTCAAAGTTAAAAGCAAACAGATCAGGAGTAATAGATTTATCAGTAAAAACCCACGGAGCTGAGTCACTCCATCTGGGAATACTCATCCCGAATGATATGAGATGGGTTCAATATTTCGTGCAACTAGATTGTTCAGGATAGTGGGGCCGGTGTGCGATGAGTCAGTCGTAGGCCGGCGGTGAGACGGTGAGTCATTGTCACCTCTCCTAGCGACTGAATAAAACAGTCTACGAATATATTGCGAAGTGAATAAAGCTCTTGTACTATTGTGTAATACACGTTAATTAAAGGGCCGTTTAGACAAAGTTAGCACTAGACAATGCCACTTCTAGACTCAGAGACCAATTTTAGTTTGTAAACAGTTTATTTAATATGTTTAATGCTGTATGTGCTGTTATTTTTTTTATCTTTTAAATGTTTCATTTTTCCATTCAATATAAAATTAAAATAATATAATATTTTAGCATTATATTTACTGACAAATCAATCTTTATATTACTCAATTAGTTTTTAAATTCATATTTCAGTTTCGTTACCAAAAGCGGTTGCAAGAATAACAAAAGCTCTTTGAATAGCTTTTTAAATTAATGTTTTATATTAAATTTTTTCATTGACTATCATTTTATTCTTTTTAAAAGTGGCATTCTGTACGCAACTGACGGTTTAAAAAAACATAAACTTGAGTTTGGTAGCTGTCTGTTGACAACTAAAACACTGGCAATATTGCAGACCGACACCCTGCCCCTTAGAACACAACATTCGGTGTTTGTTCTTTTTTCACATATGAATGTTGTTGGTGTAATAATGATGCATCTAATATATGCGTATTTGGTGCGGTTGGATCCCTAGGTGATTTTTTGTGAGTTTTTCATGACGTTATATTCAAAAGATATGAACAGCGTTGTATTTAGAAGGTGCGAGACTTCGTATTTTACATTTAAA
This sequence comes from Hypercompe scribonia, assembly GCA_949316085.1. Taxonomy (NCBI): domain Eukaryota; kingdom Metazoa; phylum Arthropoda; class Insecta; order Lepidoptera; family Erebidae; genus Hypercompe; species Hypercompe scribonia. The sequence continues at coordinate 15,954,406 of OX438969.1, read as the reverse complement.
AATAGTCTAACATACGTACATTAGTAATTCACAATTAATTTAAAAAAATTGACATAGTCATTATAAAGTCTTATTAGTTAACAAATTAAATAATTAAATTGAATAATTTTGGACTGTACAATTTTTTATAAGATGATTTAATGTGGTTTCTAATTTCTTAACCAGCTGCAGATTCTCAATTCCATTTTTGTCGAAACAGGGCGAAACGTGTTATTACCTTTATTACTTTCAACGATATACACAGTATGAATGTTCCGTTTGTACAGCAGCCTGCCATTTGTGTATCTTTCTTTATACGTTCCATTGTCGCTAAGAATACAATGGCCCAGAATCTTTTCCTCGGCGCTCCACTTCACAACTGGGCTTAATTTATTTTTCATTTCATTCAATTTAGAGAGCAACAAAGGCCCTATATAATCGAGTTGCAGCAATCACAAAGCCATAAATCAAAATAATTCGGTGTGTTCGAAACAATTAAGAACCCAAAAGGGAGACGCGGGATATATAAGCCATCGTATTTGTAGCCACCACATTTTAATTAATTTAGAACAAACGTAATCCTTATAGGTATATTCACGTAATATATTTTGATGCAAAGATACTAATTGTTCTTTTGAGTAATAAATAGTATTCGGCAAACATTACCTTACTAAACATTTTTTTATACGAAAACTACCGACACAGATAGCGAGGAAAGCAAATAAACGGATCACTTGATAGAAAGTTAATCCCGTGAACGCCTGCAACTTCGAAGTCACAAGTGTATTGTCGATCTTTGAAGTCTATTTATGACAACCCTACTAAGTCGTATTCAAATAAATATAATGATATAAATATTTTTTGTACATCTGACACTCAACGCCATCTAATTTCAAACTAAACAAAGCTTCTACTGCGACAGCTGGATTGACTGATAGAAACAAATATATCTGACCTAGGAACAGACTCTGATACCTCAAGCACAGCAGTCACATACACTAGCACTCCATCAACGAGGCACGTCAGATACTGGTTTCAATTTCCGGATTAAAGAATCTGTTGCTTAATTCTACTACTATTATATTATATATTATTTAATTCTATTACTTTGCAGTAAGTATATTACTAAAATAGTACGCAATATTGTATGGCGTAGTAAAATTACAACTGCACGGTGATGCCGGCTATGTCCTTTGTATACCTGCTGTTGTATATGTGCTGGCTGGCTATTTTATAAAATAAAATTTTCATAAATGTCCGACTTAGCTAGTGGTCATTATTTTTAATTTATTAAACTACTTTTAATTTGTAAATTTAGTTCAAGTATAGTATAAAAACCAAGGTTGATATCTGCACTTACATTTTGCTCTGAGATAAGTGATGAAAATCAACGTCATTTTATTTAAATATCACTGCTACTGCAACACCGTTGTATGTTCGCGAAGGAGTAAGCAGAAGTGTCCACAGATTGTTATATACGTATTCGTTACCCTTCTACTCAGGACACACTAAAGTATGTGGACCCTAAAACCTTTCTAAAGAAAAAACTATCATTTTTTTAATTTTATCCATTCTCAAATATCAAAGCAGTCTGTCAGAAGAAATGTACTCTCAATATTGTTTTCCATAACTGATAGAAACTTTTATTTTTGTTTTTTAGCTATTAATCCACTGGTTGTAAATATCGAACGAATAAATGCTAACAAAATATAGCTTACATATTCAGTTTCGAACATGAACCAGTATATCACTTTGACAACACTTTGATGCCCCGAATTTGATGCTGGTTTTGATTCAGCGCACGATACGCGACGGTAAGCCAATTAAACCGACGGCAACTCGTAATGAACCGTTAATATCACGCATAGCGAATACAAACAAATTGTAATTAATAAATTAACAAATAATACGGGCAATCCATCATTATATGTGTTAGTTGTGAAAGCCGGCAACCGGAACGCTTTTAGCAATTGATATAATCACTTTCCGGTAATAGTTTATCTATATTAATCCATAAGTACTAAAAAAATTAGAATTGTCCGCCAAATGTATAGGTGATATGTCAGGTATTAAATTTCTTTACAATATAAACTGCCAGCGGGGTGTCTTCGTGAGGACCCTTGACAGGTAATATCATATTTGAAACTACCTTTGTGATGACATTTATATTAAAGAATTTCACGTATACACAGGTAAATAAATACTCTTAAATTCTATAATTGACCACATGTCTGCTGTATTAGCTAACATACTCTTCTGTCTCCTTAAATATAAACAGATGATTTCTTTAAAGACCTAGACAATTTTCAAAGATCTTGACGTTCAATATGAGAATATCATACTTCAACTGAAATTAGAAGAAATATTTTTAAATCAAAATTTTCTGAACAGATTACTCATTGGAACTTATCCAATTCACATTATCCATTCACCTATGTGTGCGTAAGAATTATATACGCCAATATCTATTACCGTGAGTCACGGAAACATCTATTAATTATAATCATCGTCATTACCACCTATTTATTCAACAGCAATTTTTTTTAGAAAAATAAATCTCAAGTGTGATATCGATTACTGTATAAATAATTGACGGTTAAATTAAAAATATCCCTTTTTGTAACTGTTCTAAACTGTGTGTTTATAAAATTTACAAAAATGTAATGAGATGCATTTAGTAGTAGTTATACAAATAGTTAATTACAGTCTTCTTCTTACATACTAGGTCTTCCTATTTCATTTGACACAATGTTGACCAACGAAACAGAAAACCAAATATTCTTAATAACAGCTAAACTGTTTTCATTTTAATCAAATCTTTATTATACTTAAAGTAATCGTAACTGATATACATTTTATCCTATTAAGCTTGTACTGGATCGTGTTTTTTCTCATTTCAAATTTCACATGGTGTTTTCCTCATTGGTTTGTTATGCAAATAAAACAGATTGTGTATTTGCCTTTAAGCTTGATATTAAATTAATCTAATTGAGAGGCCGGTCTGATAAAGATTGACACGAGTTTGAACAGAGGAACCAAAACGTTTACCAATCGTGAGGTGACGTCGACCGCCTTTTATTGGATGTCAGCGCTTGTGACGTCCACCTGTGCTTAAAATTGTGGCTTCCAATAAAAAAATTGTTATATGATCCTGTCGTTAAAGTGTCGGGCCCCAGTAACGTATAAAGTGCCAATGTGGAATATGATAACAGCCGCAACACTAATCAGTGTATAACAACAACCGATAATAACGAAATACAATATTGTATTGCCAGTACCAAAAGTCTTAACTTTGTGTTTTATTACATTCCTGTCAATTAATGACTCTCGTACCACCCATAAATCCATATTCGTACGTATTTCATGACGTCAACAAAGCGAACCTAACATGGATATAGTTACACATATTAGTTTAATACTCGAAGCTTATTATAAAGGTTCGGTCACACTCAACTGCAGTAAAAAGCACTTCGATATTGTAATATGTTACGGCGTTACTTACCTGATGTCGATGCAATATTACTTTTTACGAAACATAATTAATATAACTTAGGTCATTCCAACCAAAAAGTCCCAGTTCAAATGTTGGCGGGTCTGTTGGTCTAGTGGTTAGTGGTCCTGACTGCTAAGCTAGAGATCGTGGGTTCGGTTCCTACCCTAAACCATTGTGTGATGGGCACGATCATTTGTTCTGTGTCTAAGTGTAATTTATCAATAATATGTGGGTATTTAGACATATATTCGACTGCACGATTGGCCTAGTGGTTTAAGCGGTCGCCACGCCACTCTCCACTTCGCTGTGTTGTGAGTTCAAATCCTACATGGGACAACACTTTGTGTGATCCACAAATTGTTGTTCTGAGTCTGGGTGTTCTTTGTGTGTTTCTTGTATGTTTGTAAAGTCTCCCGCGACACAGGATTTATTCCTATTGCGGGCGTTGTCTATTTAAAAAAAAAAAACAAAAAAATAAAAATATAAGCATGTTTATCAGCAATCTGGTTACCACAGGCTTGTCTAGTTTTGGATTAGACGGCCATAAATGTTCCATTTCAAACTCCCTCCTTTAAATAAGTTCGACTAAAACAAACTAATATCGATCGAGACATGAATTGTAATTAGTGTAGCATAATTTTCATCGATATGTCGATGTTAGTATTGTACCTGTCACAAAATACGGGTCCTCAAGAATCAAAAGTTTTCCGGCCACTATCAAGGGACACGAAAAACGCGGCAATGCACGCATACTTTTTACACAAGATACAGATTTTTTTCTTATTTACTACTTATACTGTATAAAACTAAACTGTTACTAAGATGCTAGTTAAGAAATCGTCCTTGGACCATTTTTTACGGATAGCGTCCGAAGTTGCTTTACTGGATGATCTATTTTGTCTGATTTATTTGTTTGATTGATTTTCTATTTGAGTTATAACAAAATTATAAATATACTTTTAAAGGATGAAAATAATAGAAAGAATACGATTTACAAGAAGGGTTTATGTAACATTTAGTTTTGTAAACTATACAGTGACGTACAACATTAAAGATCCATTGTGAACACGCCATGAAATCAACAGGGCTTACGAGTAGTGTAGGCCCTCGATTAACAATAATTTCGTTACCAGTTGGAATAAATCTAAATGAACGAACATTGGACGACGCTCGTTAATTGACACGTCGGGTTACTGGACCGTGTTAGACTGAGAAATACGATATCCAACATCTGTTTACTAATTACAGTGTGACAATCTGTACGTCTATTCAATAGTATAAAGTATGGCCAGCTGGCTACTCAAAGATGTCTATCATAGTTAGACAAAAAGTTTGACGTATCTGGAAGTATATTTAGTAACCTGTATCAATTTCAGAAATCAGTTTGCGTGTCAGATTGTTTTTATAGACAACTTGGTACAACAAGTACAGACAAATAGGTCAATATCGCCCACCTATTGTTACCTTTTCCCTTCCTCGTTGTCTTCTACACACGCACTAGGTGAAACATCTTAATTGAATTATTAGGAAGATTTTATGCGCCATGTAACATATGCCTTAGTTGGTTTCATTTTTTATTTGCCTGTTGCCAAGATGTGCATTTTGATATCTTACAAATAATAGCAGAACACAGAATATTTCTGTAATTTTTTATTGTTGTTAACAAATTGTGTATTTGCCTTTAAGCATGAACATGAACTCAAACTTTAAAAGTCACTATTGCTCCACCGCCTCCTTTCGTGAAATTACATCTTCACAGAAGGTTGCAATCGCGTTAATATCAACTGTCGCTACATCACTGCAGTCGCAGTGGTGACTCGATTCCCTCCTGGTGATCGAGTGCAGATACTTCCCGAAGCAACCGTGCCCGGAAAGGACCTGCGACAGTCGGAACGAAAGGGTCCCAGTCGGCGATGACCGGCTGGAGAGCCTCCACGGCGGCAAAGCCAGCACGTGGAGCCTTCAGCTGGGATGACCAAAGAGCCATCGTGGCGCGATAAGCGATCTTGAGCCACTTGCGTATCTCCGATCCACCCATAAACTTCGGCGAGCACTAGGGCCTCCAAATCGCACCTTATGGTTCTAACCGTCCAAATTGTATGGCAAGAGTAGCCGAAGGGCAGAAGCAGCGTCAGCCAGCTTTGGAGTAAGCTGTCGGAAGTGGTCGTCGAAGAACCACCTGTCGTACGAGGGCCGAATTGACTACGATAGAGGCGCCAGAGGGTGGACCCCAACGGGGCTTATGGAACAAAAGGGCCTCCGTCTTATGCAGGACCACCCGCAAACCCAGCGCCTTAATGCCCTCGACCACCAGAGAGACTTCCCTGGTGGCCAGGCATGCTAGTTATATATATAGTAATGTTAAGCCTCCGGTAACAACTTTTAACCCCAAAATATTAGTTTTCACTGACGCCGTTGTGTCCTTCCGTACTAACTGTGGGAGACTACTTCAGTATAGATACGACAGTCCATTTAAAAAACCTGCCAATTTATAATTACGGTGCAACAGAATTCTCTTTTAATTTAAGAAGTTTTCATTTTATTGAAATAAAGTATTAGCCTAGCTGTTGTAAAGAATATCGGAGAGCAACAGTATTAATCATAAAGAGTCGGCAACGTCATGATTTAGATTATTTATTTTTTAGTAAATCCTAAACTTTTTTCGTCTTTAGTCATCGTGGTTGAAACAATAGAGAAACAAAAACTCATTTTCATGGATTTGTTTTGTTCGCCGTAATGCGAAAGCAACAACGGGATCCCCCTCATAAACTGTTTGGGTGAAAAGGATCGCGTGTCTCATATCGCGTCGGTCGAAGCATTAACCGGATGCTGTTGCCCGACAGCGCGGAAAAGCCACGGAAAACCAATTTCCACAGGCGGTTTATGCATCGATTTATACAAAATTATATCAACCCACGTGTCGCATACTTTCTGTTGTGTTTTGGTATTAAGCTTCCATGCCGATTTAATTATTCAGACGTATACATTAGTTTTTTGTACACAGCCTGTATAGTTATAACGCCCTGTATTATTTCATCCTCTTCAATGATTCGAATTAAAACTTTATGAATACTAAAATTAGCAAATTTAACCAATAACTTTCACAGACACTTTGGGATAAAAGTGGTGACTGTATATCAAAGGTCTTTAATTTAAAGAATTTAAAATAAAACCTCAGCTGTTTATAAAGATCTGAATGATTCACGGTTGCGTGTAAGGATATTAACGTATTTGAGAAACAATTTGGCTCAGGCATTTTTAAAATCTCACCTGCCCACAATCCGAACATACCGCACTTTATTTATTCGCTGCTTGTCGAACAAGCGACATGATCACGAGATGACGTCACAGACAACATTTTTCTCCAGACACTATAGACTCAGGAAATATACACGTGTTTTAATATTGTTCATAGAATGTTAGGAATATAAACTTTTTTGTAGTAAATATTCTCGTGTAACTTACCGATCCCAAGCCCAAATAGATCCAGGCCTAAAAATAATTTATGACTAGGTCACTAATTAAGTAACAATCGTATGTACCTTGGTGGCATTGTTATACTCTTGTAGGTTGTACTTATTTCGAACTTTTTAAACCTCTGTTAGTTCCGGATAAAACTGAATTTTCAAAGCTAAGCTAAAGAAGTTAAAGTACCTTAAGTTTATCTCCGACAAACTCACTCACTGTTCTCGCAATTAGTATTTAACAAAACTTTTTTTAAAAAATTAAACTATTATAATATTTTACATGTGTAAATTTCAAAAATGTCATCAAATATAATATTTGTTAAAATTTAACCAAATTCGGTCTTCTTCAAATTGAACTTACTATTATCAAATCATTCGTCACTTAAAATAATTGGATCTAGTAAAAAAAATTGCCAATTACAACGAACCTCATATTTTAAAAGCCTTACTCTTTTGTTTTATTTATGATCAACTTTCTTTAAGTATTAATGCTAATTATATACGGGGTGGGCCAAGAATACGTTAACATTTGTATCTAACATCCTGCGCAAACTTGTTATGAGAGTTCTTGGGACCGATGCTACTGGAATATCTTAAATTGAGATGAAAATTTAAACAATAGTAGGGGATTTAATTCGATATTGTGTATGTTTTCGATTTTGTTTATCATGCGATGTTGTTCATTTCAAAATAAGTCAAATTGGAGGCTTTTGTGATTTCACCGTTCATACGTTAATTTACATTATGTTAAAAATATTGGTCATTCACATCATTTGTTTTTGACACACGTATTGTACATCTGAAATAATTTTTTTCGTATAAAATCAAAGTCATAATTCTACGCACTAAAATGTTATAACGTATACAGAAATAAAAGTCCACAGATAATTAAGGATTAGAAACAACATTATCTATTACAATATGAAGCGAATTGCCAAGAACCTATTTTAAACTGACAATAATTTTGATGATGGTGACTTCATCAGTATAGAAAAATACAGAATGAACGTGTGTAGGTTCGTATAACTCTGTTCCATGGGTAGGAAATAAAATATGAGGACAGAAGTAATCGTCATGCCCTGCCCATCATATCACCTAGAATCATATTATATTAATAACATGTTATTAAATGTCATTGTAATGATGCATAAATCTTATTTTTATTTTATTTTTATTCCTCTTTATTAATTTTGTACGTCCTGTATTTTACATTGCATGGTGAGCTCAAAATAAAAGGAAAATTAAAAACTGAAATCTCACTACTTAGTAAAGAGATTAAAAAGGACGAAATCAGAAATGATTCACATAAAAATCCACAGTTCTACCTTGACCATTTTTGTACCTGTGTATTTCTGAATTTCTATCTGAATTATTTCTTGTTCTGTGTTTTTAGACACCTTTTTTAAGCAGTCGGGTGTAAGTTTTTAACTTTCTTTTTATTTGAATTATTTTTAAGTCGCATACAACTACGGTACTCCTCCGAGAGCTCTTATTACTTTGATATTGACATGACAGTATGAGAATAATTTGAGTGTGGACTTTTAGAATGAATTAGTCCCCATAGCACAGACTTTCTAATTCGAGTCCAGTTAATTAGCCGTGTGTGACATAATTATTTCAAATTATCGAGTAACAAGAAAAACCTTGAGCCATACCCAGCCATGAGCCCTTTCATTTAATACCCCAAAATAAGATCATGATCTGTCAACATGATCTTTAATATTAAATCTACTATTTCAATGCATGATGAACTTACTACTATACACATAAATGTATTGGCCATACAACTCGATTGCAATATTAGTGAAGTTTTATGTAAATATTTCATAATTTATAAAATTGTAATAAACATAATACGCAAATACACATATGCACGTTTAAACATTTATAATTATATCCTTGAAAATTGTCTATCACAGTCTTACAAATTGTAAACTTGTGTGGTCTTCATGATAAATTCTAATCGCCCAGTAATTTCATCCTACACATCCCACATTCTTACAATAAGGACTACATGCATGATTCACCCTGACTCCCAGAATCGTGAGATTTATATCTAATTTTGCACATATGTAGGCACTTTCAAACAGCAACACGTATGTAAAGAATAATTCTGGTTCAAGAACTATTTAAAGAATCCATTCTTATTCAATCAGTAATAACACAACGAAACTCTAGCAAAGTGAATAGTAAAATAGCCCATAATATTTTATTAAGCGAATTGTATATCTGTTCTTTTCATATCGTTTTATTTAGTGAAGCTTAGTTTGTTTTTATATTTTATTAATCTAATGCTTGTTATAATGTAGTTCAATACTCTAAATATTGAATAAAAAAAAAATTAATGAAACAAGAAGTTTAGAAAAGTCGTCTTTCGCAACAGGTCTTAATACCATTAAAAGATTTTCAAAACTAATCTTAGGAATTACAGATTTTTTTCAAATTACAAGCCTGCCAAAGTGACTCTAGTCTGTCTGATGAAAAGCATGAATAGAATCCAAGAGTTGTGGTCATCATACACTATGACAGCCTAGTGAGATGCTTTTATAAGCCCCCCTTGGGAACGTAAAAAGCATGACGGTCATCGTGGCAGTGTAGACTCACACAGTTACCACGATGATTGTTACCCTTTTTTTTTCTGTGCGGAAATTCCCCCGGATACCACCTTCTAGAGGTTATGTTGAACTCGAACCGACCAAAAACCGCACGCCGTCTCAGGTACCAGTAGTCGGGGAACCAGGTGCACCCTAGAAGGGAAATCCCTGGAACCCCGACGTACCTCGGGCCATCCATCTACGGCTTACAGATGACCCCTTTTCTGCCCCAAAAGAGCGTGTGCTCCGTAGCACGTCCCGCTGCCATCCTGGCCTGTTTCTGCTATGGTGACGGATAGCCTCACCTGTCACCCCCAGATTTGCGCTTATGGAGGACGGAGATCGTTCTGCGATCTCCAGCGTCCGAGCCGTTTGTGATACCGGACCCGTTCCCGAACCTGGCGGACCGGGAGAGTTCTAAACCTCTCCCGGTCCCGCTGCGACATCTCCTTTGCAAGCATAACTTGCTCGCAAAAGGAAACGGCGGAGTTCCACGCGCTCTTGCTCCGCAACATGGCCACGATCATGCTACCGAGCGAGAGAGTTTCCCCTCCGATGGTCGCCATAAGGTCACGCCTCAGCTCCGCCCACGCTGGACATTCTGCCAGCGTGTGGAGCGCCGTGTCCACGGTCCGCTCATCGCAGTGGTAGCACTCAGGCGTTGGCTCCTTTCGGATCAGACACAGGTGATCTCCGAAGCATCCTTTCCCAGTGATCACCTGCGTCAGCCGATATGAGAGGGTCCCGTGTTTCCTCTCGAGCCAAACCTCCATAACGGGTCTTACCGCCGCAATGACTGCGTGCCCGACGATAATTGTTACCCCTGCATCAATGAGCTTCCGATCTCGCACTCACCAACGAAACTCGATAATACGGATGCTGTCGCATTAGGTCCGTCTTCTGTGAAAGGAATAATGATTGATATGTATAACTTTCCTAGGAATTGATTTTAAACATAGTCCAAACCAAACTAGGAAGAAAAATCCAATGACTTTTAAAAGTATAAAGAAAAACCCAAATTCTGAAGCATAATACGACTACATTCTAAGCTCGCGGCAACACTCGGGCACTTTCAACCCTCGTCTTTCCGTTGCTCCCTAACTACTTCCTTTGTATAATTAGCCGGCTAATAAGTCTCTCAGTGAAATATTCAGTGAGCAGGGTCGGATCGACCTCATCAGTTTGTAAATAGAGCTGTCAATTGCGATTACACATCGTTTCAGTAATAATTGCGTTGGAAATCTTTCTGAGAAAGTATAATAATGATGACGAATATTTACTTAAATATTACAAATAATTGAATCATACAGATATTTACGTAATCAGTCGGATACACTTAACAACCCATTTCAGATAAATATATTAATAGTCGGGTAGAAAAAGCGACTTCAAGCGCTAGTTTTCTCAGTGTATGAATTTTTGATTTTTAGAATCAAAATCGCTTTCTGTAGTAGTTCTATTTATTTACTCCAAGTCTTCGTTTTAAACAGCAAAAAATATTGAATATTCGGACTATTCCTAGAGAATAATGGGGTACTCTTTTCCCTAATAGATAAAAAGTAGAGTTTTTATTCGCCATAGATCTTCGGTAAGCTACAGCGGTAATAAATCTAAATTCACATACACTTTTCTTATTGCACATATATCACTGATACTTCATAGAACAGACGGCCATGGGTTTTATGGGGTGAATTGTTGATGCACTTTGATGTAAACAAAATAGACAGGCAATTCATTCCTCCATTTAATCGTTATTCTTTGCCAAAAATACGAGGAAACGTTGCTAATGAAGGAAACTAATACGCAGATATTATTTAAGGGGAACGTCGAGCGTTTTCTATTTGTACTATCTACGTATTTATTTTGCAGTGATGGTTCTAATGGCATTGTAATATAATTGTGGGGGTTATTTAAAAAAAATACGCATATTCTATTTAGGAGATTGGAAGACTGAAACAATAAAAGTGTGCTTTACTTGGCTACATGGTTCTCTCGCTAAAGGTTCGTATTGGAACTCAAGTTGTTCTTTTAATTTAAAAGACCTTATTTAAGTTTAATGCATACTGTGAAAATCTGCTTACCTGACAATGGCAATAAAGAATTCAAGTGATATTACACCCGTACACTAATATAGAAATTTCATACGTCATTTTCTGTCGCTGACTTTTTTATTCGATTTGACGATACTAATTTGAAAAAATAATAATGGATTGAGTGAAGATTGGCACGATTGGTATTGAAACCGCCGGGTAAATGACACTTAATCGGATGACATTAGTGTAACTGCCAGTGTCATTGGTTAAGATGGGTTCTGATAAATGATATTTATTTTATAAGTAAATCTTTTGCAGATCTTTTAAAAGTCGATCTTTATAGCTGACAGTTTGAGGACTTATATACATATAAAAAAAAACAGTAGCAGTCGTGGGACTGCCGATAGAAGTGAAAACGGAACTATTAAGTTGAGAGTAATTAAAACTATATGCAAAAATTATATGAAATTTTTTATGTTTCATATATAGCCATATATAATATATAATATCATATATAATATATAATAATAATAAATTTCATATATAATATATAATATCATATTCTCCATAGCTATAGATATACTATTATCATTAGCATGTCGGTGACGCGAACCGAGGATTTTACCCTCTACCAAAACGCTCGCCTAAAAAGCGCGCCTAAAGAAGTTTTCACTTCAATTATATATTGAAAAGAAACCCTTAGTTTACCCGTTTTCTTTTTACTAAATAATAACATATTCTAAATAATTAAAATTCATAATCTCTTTCTTTCTCAGGTCTTATCAAATCAGGGATTATTTTTCATATATTATCATCACTCATCACCAAAAAGTCATTATCGTGCAAATATTCTTCTTGTTTCCCAAAAATATACTAATTATAGTATCTGCTACTTCTAAACTTTGGCCCTAATCAAAACTCAATCAAAGTTACCCACTTGAGATTTTCATTATCTTCACCCTTCTATATTTAATAAGCGATTATAATTAACGTTCAGGTTGATATAAGCCCTATCATGATGTCGTTGGATCGTGACAGGCGAGCGCCGGGTTCGATTCCTCATACATATTCATAGGGGTTCTCGCGTGCTACTAATGAACCCTGGTGACTGCAGACGGTGTATTGTCAGATGCACAGGTTTGAAACTTCTTTTGTCGTCATCAAATTAAATTATGAATGTTACGTTGTTTGTAGAGGTCGACAACCTTTTTGTTGTTTCGGCTTCTGGGTTATTTACTTGATGGCAAGGCACAACGGAAATTTAATCTACTGATATATTTATACTGAGCAAATGAAAATTGATTTTGTTCCTTTTCTTTGAATTTATTATCATATTAATATAATAACATCACACGGTCGTCTCATCCCAAACTATTTTTAACTATAATTTTTAAACGTGTACCTGCTACAGATTCGTTACACCTTGATATTTCTAGGTGTAAAAGTAAATAATTTTGTTCATCATAAAATTACTTACCATTAGTAGGAATCGAACTCAAGACCTCTCCTCAGCAAATTATTAAGAAAGCAATATTGTATGTAATAACCCATCTAATTTGTGGCTTTGTCTGAACTATTTTGATCTAAATTACAGGTAACTAAACTTTTATTTAAAGTGAAAATAATAAAATTTATTTGTTAAAAACTAGACTGCCCTCATCGTAAAATATAAGTAACTCCGAAAACCCCAACATATGAGTAATACTACACCATAATTAACTGTCTACCTGTGTCATTTTTCTTAATGTTACCAGTGAAAGGAAAATTATTCTCACATTACACTGATATTAGAGGCTATCGTTGTGTTCATCTCTCCCCACTTTTCTGGCTGGGAGGACACAAGTAGGCAAAAATGCACGGAAAACGTTAGAATTATTGAAGACGAGGGTGGTGGAGCGACTAATGCGCCTGATATTATTATTGTGGCTGAAATGACGGAACGAATCGAGCAAAATTCGTCGTCGTGGTAAATTAACCACCAAATCGATCTCGATTGTTTTGATATTAACGTTCAATTATGTTTCTATTCATAAAATTGTGTGTAAATAGTAATATAAGTTTTTTCTTCTTAGCAATCTAGTCTTGAGTAGATTTTTATTTTAAATATTAGCTTGTTAGTGGGATGAAGTTTTTGGTATAACGCTTAATAATTCTATAATTTAATATCAAATCCTGAAAAGGTCAAATAATATTGTCTAATTATTTATTCTAGATCTAAATTACGAATATTTGTCTGGACTAGTTTTTTTTACATGATTGTGAACATGAACTCATGTGTGACAACGTATTATGCGTGTTAACCACCTATTTTAGATAGAAGGTATCACATTTAGTTCCTTCGATAAGTACAATAAAATAAATAAGTTATAATTCAATTTCTCGGCAAGTTGCTAGCTTTTATAAAGAAACCTTTTCATTTCTGTTTATTTAAATGAGGGCGCTTAGCGTTTTTTCCTATTTCAAAAACTTTTTTAAATATTGCAGCAACCCTCGCCATCACCTCGAGGCGCATTGAGATTGAAATTTTCATTATCTTCTCAAAAATAACCACCCTTGCACCCCGGCCGCGCACCTTGTTAACAACTGACGAACAGATTTACATGCACAATTTAAACTTTCAAACTTTTTACAAGTAGATACTCTCAGATGTTAAAGTATAAGAGTGATCAAATTCATAGATTTTAAGTATAAATTAATACATATTTTTATAAAGATAAATCTAGTCGTTTTAGTATAATATACGAGTACGAGTATAGGTTTAATTAAAAAATGGTTCATTTACCTCAATAGTTGTTTTCCCAGATTCTTGCCATTTCATAAGATGTTCGCCCTTTAAAGACCACCCAGGAGCGTAGCTGATGAGTCCCCCGCTCCCCGCACCAGGCGTCGGTGACGCGCGTGCCCCGGTAACTACTTCACTTGTCTGCGCTTTCGACTTCTTGGGACTTGTCTGAAGCCGGAAAAAGCTGCGGCCGTGAATCTTACAACTTTTCGAGGGTGAAAAGAAAAATGAGCTCTTCTTGGGTGATTTCTCTTGCTCCTCTGGCAGTTTAGACGTCGATGCGGACGTTTCTGCGACTGAAGCATCTTGAATGTCATTAGTAATTGCTTCAGTACTGGCGCTTGTACTCGGTTTTGGCCCAGAATTTTCATCAGCCACAAATAATAAGGTTCTCTGAACAAATGGTGTCGCTTTGTTGTAGAATTCGTAGGGTTCTGGCACTTTGAAACTAGCAGGTATAGTTGTGTGATGAGACTTAGAGAATCGGCGTTCCATGTATTTTCTTGCCATATCATTCCAGTCGTGTCAGTAAGCATTACTTTTTTGTTCTTAATTAAAATTCAATTTTCAATTCATACTTTCTTACTAACTTAAACGAGATATAAATATAAAAGAGTAGTTAATGCACGAATGTAAATCTAATTTAATCTTGTACGTTTTTCGATGACAAATGCATTTCAAGGCAGCATACAACTATGTTCAGATTGTCAATAGTTCTATCATTTGAACTCCATACGTGTATCTAAATAGTAACGGAATATCAAGTATTATAACAGAAAGATACGAAAGTCGTTCACTTTCAATTGCGATTTCTTTCATTAATACGTCTTCATTCAGATCACGGAAAAAGTAAACAACGAGACAAAATAAACCGAGCAGAATAAATCTACGTCCCCTCAACTTGTTAAGATAGGCGGGAGGTATTCGTAAACTATACTAACCCCACCTGGCGAGAGATTTACCTCAACGATACTAAATAAGTCTTCATAGCAGCATCGTATAATATCATTTTTCGGTGGCCTAAAATATCGCGGACAAGATTAAGGCTAATAGGAGGAACAGAAACAGACTAACGAAGGATCTGGCATTGCTGTCATTACCATAGATGGATACCAATATATTATGAACAAGTTAACAAATTTATAGGATTGTGAAAAGTTTACGTATGGTGCATAATGACCAGACAAAATTGTGTAATATCATACGATATTATGATTACATTTAGGAAGTTGGTAGTTTTGAGTAATTATATATGTACCTAACGCTTTGTATGGAAAATGGCAATTCCCTTTAATACAATATACGTCAGAATTAAGATTTTTGTTATTTTTAACAAACAACTTAGGTTCTATTTTTAGTAATATTTTTTTTGATTGAACCCTAGTATTTTGCAATTAATTTACAGTTTCTGGATATTTTTAATACTCTTTTACATTTTCTTATAAATTTCAAACTTAAATGATAATATAAATGATATATTATGAAAATAAATTTTTTTACATAAACTCATTCAATGCACGGCTACATCAAAGTAACGGTACCCAATATATTCCCGAAAAATAACTAATTCCTTTTCATCTCGCATCCAGTAATTGTATTAGGAAAGAGACATGGCTCTACGACGGGTTGCAATTTTCACGCGGAGGTTCTACCGCTACGGGTACATATCGATCGATGCGTGGGTAAACATTGCTCCCTTGTTGTAAACTTATTCTCTTCTTGATTTAACTCCTATTGCTTTCCCTATAAAGTTTAAATTACGTTTTTTCCCTATATCTAAAGTTTTAAAAAGCCTTAAAAGTGGTATTGTATTTTCATGCTTTAAAAATTCTACAAAAAAAAATTGTACTTTCGTGATTCTTATATTTATCTTTTTTTTTATTGAAATATAACACATGTAATAAATACCACGCAGTTCTTTTATTTAAGGTTTAATAGTAAACGCTAGATTAGAATATCAAATAACAACACTGTAATTACTACCCTGTGATTAGAACTAGATGTATCAGACTACAACTAATGAAAATTTAACGTAAAACATAATAAACCTACAAAGGAATAACAATTTTAGACAACACAACTTAAGCAAGAATATTCTACCAATTTATCACTCATTTATTCAAATTATTTTTCAAAATACCTTTCAAAGTTATCAATATTTTACAAAAGAGTTAATTATTACGAAATCATTTACGTGAAACAATAATCCGAAACAGTAAAATTCTCTACAGTACAATTACATAGCGGTGTTACGATACCTCCAAAGCCTTTGTAACAAATATTTACCATTTCATTTGAAACGTATCACGAATCAACACGAACGATTAATTTCCTGTTATATTTACGGCATAATTTCCTTAGCAAAGGAGACTTCATAACAATTGTAACGTAGTAAAAGTAAAACACGTAGCCCTCTATTTACGAGCACGCGTCTCTCTTCACGGCAATCAAACTGACAGGGCTTCAAAAGTACACTATATTTCCACGTTAAGGCAGTATTAATAATAGGGCTACAGTAAACTTGAATTTGTAGAGTAAATACACGTTCACACACAAAGTACTTTTACTGTCTCGTACGGCTTTGAAACGGAAGCAAAAAACTTTCTTTAGTGATTAAACTACGAGATTTTAAATACGAAAATCTTCTTTCATATTTTAAGCACGTCGATGAAATAGTAACTTTTTTTTTTAAATGATACCCGCACAGGTTGTTCTGGTTTTCTTGTATATGTATCAATCGTAGTCTAAAAAACATCATATATTATTATATACACCAATACTAAAGCTTAAACAAATACTAATACTTTTTATATTGATCGAGAATTCGTCGTGAATAATTTGCTTAGTAAGAAAGAGATCTAATGTTGCACTAAATTTTGTTCATATAGGTAAAATGCAAATACGTGTTAATTATATTATCAGATTTTGTTCAAAACTGAAAAGGAGGATCATGGCTTTGACAACTATTGTACAAAGGAAGAATCTGATCGGATCAGTGAATAAAAGTATGGTGGAACAATCTATGAATACCAAAACTACATCAATCAAAGTTGCTTCTTGAATAACATAAACATTAAGGGCGGGTTTTTAATACTCAGTTATAAAGTCGAATAACTATCAAATCAATAACATCTAGGTCTATAACAAACGTATTTTATGTTACTTGATAGTCTTTCCATGTGTCATGGTTGCATATATTGATATCATACATAGTAGATAGTTCAGTTTGATCCCGGGTGGGCATACATACTTTTTGGCATTTCGAATAATAATTTGGTAAAAAGTCATAGAAGTTCATTAAATTTCTTTAGTAGAGTTTATTTGACAACTAAGAAAATAAAAATTCATAAAAATGGCGAATGATTTGTGTAACGGACTGCTTTGCCAGAGATTGCAGGGTCGATTGCATTTTAGTTTATGAACATTTGATTATCCCCCTGAAATAATTGCTAGGGAAGAGATATACAGTCTCACTATCTAAAAACATTAGGCTTCTCATCAATGAATAGACAATAGCATTTATACTCGTATTTAATTCATATTCATAAGTTTTAAGAAGATAGCAAGTTTACGAGCTATAAACAGATTTTATGTTTAGCAAATAACACGTAAAATGTCTTATGCATATTTGATTAGTTTGGACATGATTACTTTCGTGTATTCAAAGATTTTTATTGTTGGAAGTAAACTGTCACAGAGTAATTGAGAATAGGTTTAAAAAAGAACATAAATAATGTTTTTATTAATGACAAATAAGTAATGTAGTAAACGATTTGTTTTTAACCAACTGCCAAGAAAAGTTGTTATTGAAAATGTACAGCTTAGGATGCCGTATTTTCTAACGTAGTCTACTCGTAAGACATCATACGCTATGTGTATGCATCACTTAAATGTGTAATTTTTCACTTCATTCATATTTCTTCAAACGCTATGAAATTTAACCAAATCAAATACATATCTATAATTATTACAACTATTAAGTAGTCTATAAGTACACCCGTACAATAAGTGAGAATGATGTGTGATTCTGCCCCCTACTTCACGTCTCCTCTAACCGAAAATATTATATTAACCAACTTCCAATTATCGAATAAAGAAAAAAATAATGTTAACTTAATTATGAACACTAGACTTTTGTGTGCGATTATCAGTATCAACACAGGCTAATCGGCTACGACTAACCGGACCCCTTTATTTTGTCTTCACAATAAAACTGTTTGGCGCAAGGTTCTAACACAACCATAACCATAAAGTCGAATATTTTGTGATTGTATTGTGTGTGAGTGACCTCAAACTTAACTTGAAGCGATGCTAAATATTGTTGCTCAATCTCCAACGTAATATGAATCGAAATCTGATGTATCTGTCAGTCATAATTAAGGTTTGTTAAAGTCCATCACTTGATTTTTTATTTGCTTGGGCTTTAAATAATATGGGGTTACATTCAAAATGGTTTCCATCACAGTTATTTTTTGCGCTTTGTTTTGCTTTAATCATATATTTATGAACTTAATTTTTATTTTCTCAACGTCTCAATAGATAGAGCAGAAACACAGTAGGACAATACTTTGTTTTTAATGTTTAATGGAAACAGGAAGAATGTTATAAGTTTAAAGTTCGTATGTATGCCATCGGTAGTATCACTGTTTCTGAATGGTTACTACTACTATTGAGGACTATTTGAGGTTTAGTTTTAGATTGAAAAGTACAAGAGCCTTTCTGTATTTCAAGATACTTTGATCTACCCTTTGCAGTATATTAGATTTTTTGTAAGTTTTTATATTTTAACTTATATCTGACTGAATTGATTTAGATATGTTAATTAGTATACATTGCACAGAATTATAATTAATATTCAATAAATATTTACTTCTTACTTTTATTTACGTTTATTTTAGCATGATGTATTTATAGATGTTGTTTTCAATCTGTAAAGTCATATGAAATTATATATAGATAATAATCACTGGCAGTAGAAATCCCTGTTTTAAATAATAATTTACACACAAAGCAATATAAGTATATGCTTTTGTTTATTCTTGGCCTACCAAAAAACTCTACTCTGCCTGATAGAAAACATGAATAGAATCCAAGAGTGGTGATCGCCATACATACAATGCAGACAATTCAGTACCGCGACCCACACTATGGCGGCCTAATGTAAATGTTATTATTGACGTACAAGTTTTATTTATTAATGCGCATAGAGGTATATTATAACTTTAATTTAATTTTATATTATATTATTCTTTCAACGACAGAAATATCTTCTATTTGAGACAGCATTCATTGCAATTTCTATTACATTTTCTTAGTTTCAACAAGAAATTGCACCCCTCTATATATCCCCTGTCTCTTTGTAAATAGCTTTCCGATTCCGGCTTCGTCGCGGGGGAATTATTACATTTTGATGACAGGACGAATTCGTGATGATACACGAGGGGTGGCACACTTGACCCGCACAGACATGAGAAATAAAAATGCAATATTTAGTATCGAGCTTTAAACTCAACACGTTCGTAACCCCTTAAAGGTCACGCCCTATCGGCCATATCCAATTTTTTAAGAGCGAGCTGAATAGAATTTTAAAATTTATACGTTTGTTGTGCGAAAAGTACAATTATCGATTATTTATCAAGAAACACACACTGAATCATAAATTATGGAATTACTTAATAATTCTGTTAACAATAATTTTATTTTTACACATGATGTCAAATTTAAATGAAATTGAAGTAAATTATATTATTTTTTTCTTTTTCCATCTCATTTCGTTAGATACGCTAAAACGTAGATCTAAGCCGTCGCTAGTTAGTTTTAACAATGTGTTTGGCTTAATTTGATCCGATGTATTATTTACGGTAGCTCGAGTTATTCCTAGAACTTAAAGGCAGTATAAGTACAAGTATGATCTTTAACTTGAAACCTTACCTTTTAGTAAACAAATGCAAATTTATATCCTTTAAAGAAACGGTTCAAACAGTGTAAGAAATAAACATTCGGACAATCATACATCCCGTTGCGGGAAACGAGTGAGATAAGATATAATACTCAAGCTGCTCAAGCTTTTAAACTTCATTGAAATAATTAAGATATAAAGGTATTTTCGAAGTTCTAGAGTTCAATAGCCCCTATAAATGTACCATACGTACGGTAGTTGTCAACAAAATAAATAGAAATAATGGCGTGGCTATAACTACTTCTCTGTCAAAAATAGACCGCTCCCCATATGCTTGGCGCAAACTTGACAATCTACCCGCATGTTTATTTTTAACACTATCTTATTGTATTCGGAAATATCCTGGAAATAAAATGATCTTCGAAAGTTTGTTGCGATCCATTTCACGCACGTAAATTAAAATAGATGGGACTGACACCGTTCATTTACTTCTAGTAATTTTAATTTAATATCTAAATAAAACACGTAAAGTTATCAGTTTTCCAATTACATCTGTTTATATTCCATACAGTGTCGTCGAAGCTTTCAACGATTAGATACTAAGACTAATACTTTCGGATAAGTAACGATGTGTGGAAATAGAAAGCTTTCTAGGTTTTAATATAAATTTTACATCAATCGACTCAACACTAAAAGACTTTGTTTTCATATTCTAACTGCTAACTCTAACTTACTTACTTTTAATATGACGAAGAACTGCTGATCGTAAAGAACTGTTGTTACAAAACTTTACAAGAGCTATATCAGAGTGTTTACAAAACTTATTCACCACATCCACCGCGGATCGGGTAAACTTAATTAAGTCGTCGCTTCAGGCTAAACCGAATTGAGTTTTACGCTATTCCCAGGAGTAACATACTGTGTTAACAGGTATATGAAATTTAAAAATCTCTCTTTATTTAGTTAGGTTTCACGTAATGTGTACTAAATATAATCTATGAAAAATCAAGTATAGTACCATTATGCATTATTACTGAAGTATCTATCATCGTGTACACATCGGTCTGTGTGCGTATTTTTAACCATTGTACCAACCATTATTTCAAAGTCTTTTCAAGATGTTCTATCACTAATAACGGTTACCAAAATATACTAGAATCCCTACATCAAAAGTGACAACACCATAAACAAATAACCTACAAAATTATTAAAATTCTTATTTGCTCTATAACGTTTTTATTTATTTTCTTAATGTATATATGCAAGGATAAGACCTTGCCCACTGTCGAGATTTATATGAGTTATGTTTTCGACACACTAGGTAAGCAGGTGTGATTTATTAATGTAAAATATTTACTTTATAAAATTGAATGTTATTCAAGGTCTATTTTAGATTCTTTAACAAATAGATGTTGCCAAATAAATAACATGACTGGATCTTCTGTTTCTCGACTGAGAAAATTTTTATTTTTTACTTTTTTTTTACGAATTACCACATACTTTGCGTATTAGGTGTCGTGTATTTATTTTAGGCATTTAAAGCCAGTTACACCACCTGCTTATGAAGTCCCTGATAGACTTAATTTATTCTTAGACCAGATATTAAAAGCAGTGGTGGAATATAATATTTACTAGAAAATTTTATAAAATATCATCAAACAGCTACGTCTATTCATACAAGCTGTGATATATTTATAATAATGATTTTTTACGTTGTTATAATACTAAATTGGTTACTGCAAACCAATAAAATATGATACGAGATGTTGTGGTGCTCCTTGGAAGAGGTCTTGGTCCAACAGTGGACGTCTTTTGACTGAGATAATGATGATGTCGGTAGCAAGGCTTGTATAATAGTATTAAAAATATATTTAATACTATTATATTAACGTATAAACTGTTTGTGTTATATTACAGTAATAACTTAAGAGATATATGTATGCTTAATTTTTTTTCTAACTTGTTCCTATAAAATGTTAAATGTTCTATGATGTTCTTCTGCCAAAGCGGCCAGTCTCAACGGAGACCAGCCAACTACTCAGTAGATATGGTGCACAAGCATGTGAGTAAACAGAAGTGCACTCTCTGTTCCCTCACTCTCACAATCCAGTGGAACGGTTATATGTAACGACCAGAGAGATCAGGTGCAGGATCGACTGCTTTACGTGCTCTCCACGGGGGTTAAAACTCTAGGCTCTTATTAACTATTTCTGTAAACAGAAAAATGCAGTATCACTTGTTGAGCTGACCCGGGAATCAAACCCGAGACCGGCAGTCACATACGTTAACCGCTAGATCAACTAGGCAGTTGAATATATTCTATAGTTATTAACTAAATACATGTTTTGTACAATCACTTCACACATGTATAGGTGTAATTTATTCTCGCACGTAGAAGCATTACTTGAAATCAACACGTGATTAAAATGCAAATGGTACCCTTTGCCGGACACAGTGGCTGACGGACTGAGCCTGGCCAATTATACCATTATTTAGTAAGGGGATAACTTGTACAAAGGCCTTGTCCATGGGCGGGAAAATCCGACAGATTTCGGATAGGATTCCACACTTTGCTGAGTAATTACATGTATATTAATTGTTCCAAACCTTAACATGGATAATCTAAGGATGTATAGTTTTTTAGATTTGTGTTAATGAGAACATAATAATAATATTTTCTCACACAAGGCCGTCTGATCCCAAACTAGGCAGAGCTTGTACTATGGTAACCAGACTTCTGCTAAACCATTTAAGTGTTTCAAAACACACACACATTATAAATAAAGTATATATATATAAGTTCATTGTATTTAAATACTTGTTGCTCTTTTAACATTAAACTATAAAAATGAAACTGAATTCAATTCATTCAATATCGTCTAATGACTTTGATGAAGTTAGTCGATCGAATATATTTGATGATGTCACAGATTACCTACTAACATAGTGGTAATATATAATGTCCTCCTGGTTGATTTCGGCTACGGCGGCCAGTCTTAACGAACACCAACCAGTTACCCAGGCGATATTATAATGCAGAAGTGTGTATACACAAACACAGAAGTACTCTCTCTTTCCTCACTGTCATAATCCGATGGGCCGCTTTCCGAGACGATCAGAGAGCGTTAAAGTGCAGTACTGCCGGTTTTACTTGCTATCCAAGGCACGGGGGTAAAAACCCCAACTTCCAAGGCAGTTATTAAAAGTTTCTATAATCAGAAAAACTTAATAACACTTTTAGCCCTACCCGGGAATCGAACCAAGACCTTTTGATCGCAGTCGCATACACTAACTGCTAGGTCAACAAGACAGTCTGAAAGTGCATCTATTAATCCAGTAAAGTAGGTATCCAGTTTTGAATAATACACTTAGAACGCACAAACAGGATAATTTTAAAACAGATCAATATTTCTGTATTCAGTTTCATTAAAATCACAATAGCATTATTTTCTAACGTTGTAGCACTTTAATTTTGCATGACTACCATTACATTATGGCTGTGAATAAGTAGATAATAATTATTTAGGACTGCACTGAATAATTTAGCTATAAACGTAACTCAACAATACAACATGTAATGTCTTCATCTAAATTCGTTTAAATAAAAATATGTTCTGGCATAATAATAGATTGAATATTTCTAATTAACTTTAAAAGTGAAAATTATTATTTACTGTGTTTTCTGATCTACATATTTAACACAGTACTACATAGTTTACTACAATTTTTACTGTACTGTATTTATTGAAATTTATATCAGCTGACGGTTGAATTTCAACCGATTTGAATGTTTTTATGTTTTGGCCAGTATTATTTAAACTGTTTACCTTGTACATATATGACATGTCAAAATATATACTGGATATGAATAGAGTCTATGTAACCTTTTTTTATAACATGTGTTGATTTAATAAGACTTAATGTCAGAAAAGGTTTTACAATACTACACTTTTTGAGTTTTCTGAAATTCCCTTGTATATACATAAATACAGTTAATCATTATCTAATCAGTAATTAATTTGTGTCACATAATAGGTTAGAGCGATAACTTTTTCTTGCTATCTTAACACAATGACTTAAAACCATTTTATATTGTTTCTGCTGCTTCTACTGCGTATACTGCGTGTTGTTTTATTAATTTACAAAAAAGTAATTGTGTGACGCCTTATAGGATCAGTCATTGGCTAGCGAAAACCCCGAGTAAATTCGTACAGCCGTTTAGTTGATAAGATTATGTAAGCTTTTTCACTTTTGTTAACAGTGTTTAATATATATAGGATTATAACATTAAACACATACTGTTATTATATCTATTTGTTGAATATCAACCGTTTCATTTTGCACATTTGACCAGAATAACTTGTATTGTAATGACAGCTCTGCATAGATGGAATAATTATGTTCATGCTTACTTCCAAATTTTTAAAAATGTACCTACTGATTAACTGTTTCTGTACTTCTTTTACATATATACAATTAAATATTCCAAAACATAAATATAGCGCAATATTTTTGTATAAAACTAGAAGAAATAAGTCTGTTAATTTTTTTAATTGGTAAATTAAATGAATAAACAACAAACAATAAAACAATCACTATCACAGTTATATCAAGAAACGAAATTGATTATCGAATATTCTTTGAATAATTCAAACCGTATACGTGTATTTATCGTACTAAATACTCGAATATGACATAAAGCGTAAGCATTGTCGAAAAGTTCATTGAAGCGGCATCAGTGGGATCCTATTCTAATATAACTCGAGTTAATGAGTCTTCCCTTTCAGCTGCCCGGACAGTTCCGGAACTGCTGTCTCCGTCCACATCCGTTATATGTTTACTGTAAACGCTTCCTAGAACGTGTTTTGTAGTATTTTTAATTCGAGAAAGTTCATTTAAAGGTGTTATATATTCTGTTTAATGTTTATACTGACATCAGTTACTGTGAAACTGAACTATATTTTAATATTACCGTGTCATACGAAACATGGTTTTACTACTTTCTATGAGGCTACCAATACGATTTTGTTTAAAAGCATTCTTGCATAAGCATAATTAAATAAATGATATCCCTATTCTAGGCTTTAAATCTTTTAAAATTTACCATTTTATCGATTTTCACTTTTCATTTTACCGCTTCTTTGATTTTAAATAAATACAACCATTTAAAAATAAAAAATATTCCCCTTTTAGAAAAGAAAATATTAAAACACTCAATTATGGCATTACTCTATCGGTGAGGTGTTTTTTTTACAAATTAGCTAGTAATCAATATGAATTTAAAGATTTAATTAGGAATTAATGGAACTTTTACAATAAATAAGTGCGTTATCTCACCTAAACAAAGGAATAACGCCTAATTTAATTTTAATTGTTTTGAGTGTTAGTGTAGCAGTAACAATTAGGGCCACGGGCATCACGACAACTAAATTAATGAAATAAATAATAATACATTTTTGTGCGGGTGGTGCGTGCGGATTAGGCCGGGTGTAGACTGTTCGGGCGCGTTAATCTCCTGTGACAAGCTCCTGATGGAACATGGAACCTTACACGACATACCTACATCACTTAGGATTTGCATTCATATGAGGATTGGGAAATTATACTCATTTAAATATGTTACTTTCACTGTTAATATATACAGATATGTTTTAGGCCATAAGATAAATAGTAGCGGGAGTATACTTAAACCTTTTTTTTCTTTCAATATTTCTTCATCACTTCGTTATTTTTATTAAATACACAGTGATTTTATCTATACACGAGTACTATAGTTAAAACAAACTTAAATTTGACCTTTAGCATACATAAATCGTTTGAGTCTTACAAAGTTTAGGGTTAACGTTAAACTTCAAACTTAACATTATGGAGCTGTACCAGTTCTTATTTTGAAAGATTTAAGAATTTATTATTATAGTATTGTCTTCCTGGTAAATGTTACAAAAACCTAAATACACAAACTGTACTTACTTAATGCTTGAACTCAAATCTGTAGTCATTACTTAAAGTGTTGTTGTGTAAAGATTATTATTTTGTTCGTAATCTCACATTTATTACACCCAATTTTAGTACCAAAAGCGTCCTATATAGTTGTATATTTGGACATAACTATATTCATATCCTTTAAATTGAACATTTCGGTGAAAATCATTGAGTGAATAAAATATCTAAATGTATACATCGAAAATGGATAAATCACTTCTTTATAAAACGACAAAAACAAAGGTCAAAAGAATTTGTAAAATTTGGAAATTGTACTTATGTACTTATTTCTAAGGTCAGTCTTTTGGTAACTCTAGGCTTCAAAAGTGGCATAACTCCTTCACAGATGGAATAAAATAAATCTACTACATAACCCTCGATGCTTTCGATATAGTTTTGCAATCAATTAATATATTAGTATCGGTTCCGGACCCGTAACATAACAAACACAACAACATAGTAAAAATACTTCTAAGTACATCCTTATTTTATACAAATTTTAAATGCATACTATAGGAAATTTTTTCATGGTCTATCAAATAGAAAGGATGATTTAAACATTTTCTATGCAAAATTTAATCTTTAATTTAAATATTTTTACCGAGATACGAAGAATTTATACTTCCTGATTTCGTCATTATATTGAATAACTGTAGTTACAATAAATGAAAAATCGTATAAAATACCGAAATAAATTTCATTATGGCAATATTCGTTAAGATTTACTATTATAATAAAAACATAGCAGTCTAAACTTTTAATTCTGTTTAAACCTTAATGTTCCATCTTCAAGTTTATATTTTCGTACACTACTGTTTGTTGCTAACCAACAAAGTAGTTAAGCGCTGATAATATGTTAAAATAGTATCAAGAAGAGATAAAATATACTTCCAATCGTCCCCTAATTTCGTAATAAAATATTTTCGAATTAAATGAGAGATACCAGAATAAACTTTGACCAATTCTGTGATTAACGAGACTTGGCAACTTTTGCCTGTAGGGGAGGAAGCAGGTACGGTTATTTATTGTTTACTTTTCCGATTCTGTTACGAAATAATGTATCAAACAGTCCTTACAAAAAAATTGCCGTGTGTTTTCATTCAAAAATCGCAATTGATAGCAACGAAGATATAGGTTTATCATATATCACACGTCTTATACTTCATACCTATAACAAACGTTAATTTACTAAAAACCCCTTCAAAAATTCGTCAGTCTCTTTTTTAATCCGATTACTACTCGACTAATCCTAAACTACTAATTCACATCACCATACACTATTAAAAACCACTCAGCATGTATCACAAATATTCTCAATTTAAACTAGTGTCCGTTAGATCTATTTACTAATAATACAAAAAACGTTCCAAGTAGGAGCGTTTTTGTATTTGTGGTATACGCGTTCCCGCCTAAACGCGAAGACTTTTTGATACGGGCGGGCGGTCGTGCTGCTCTCGGGGCACTCGGTACGCGACTGGGGCGGATCGATCCCGCCCTGTTAGCCGCCGGCACAACCAGCCACGTCCCGCGGGGATGCAGATGCACGTACTCTGAATACAGCCACACTGGATGTGGCACATGCATCCACTTCATTATGCACGCACTTAAATTACAATAAATTATCACTCACTACTCGTTACAGAAAACTTTGAATTGAAATATGTGAAAGGCTTTTTTTGTACTTTTGACGCGTACTTTATGATGCTCGTTTAGTCAATATCATTCTGGTACTATATTAAAATTGATTGACCAGTATTACAGTTTCAGAGACAGAAGAGAATTGAAGATTTTATATTTTCTAAAAACTGACAATAACATTAAGCAAAATGAAACTTTTTTGATAAAAGGAACATAATTGAAAAAAAAATATAAGAGTCATTTGATATTGTTCATAATCATTGTTTAATATTTACACTTTTGATATAAAAATTTCAAATCATTTTTTTCCTTCACTGATCAAAGTTTTTATTATTATTAAACAAAATATAGAAATCAGTTTTTAGAATTTGTAGAAGAATAACAGACTTTTTTTATATTAGAACTGAGATTTCAACAATTACAGTTTCACAACAATTCATTAACATTTTCTACTACTTATAATTTAGGAGAAAAGTACGTTATCTTTCACACGTAACTTTAACTTAATAAATCGGTCACTTAAGCTATCACATCTAGAGCCTGTACATCTGTACAGATACAAATTGAATAACTCTCAGAAGATCCACGTATTTGGAACCGAAGTACGACGGCCCATCTATTTGAGGTGGCTGTCCCTTTGAACAGAGGATTGAGTTACTCAAAGTGCGACTCGAACGCAATGACAGCGTCTTTTTGCATTCATGAAAACCTTCGTCTGTGTCAGAAAGCCCTTTGATTTTTCTGGAAATCTTCTTAAGCAACCTTTGCATAAGATATTGTTTGATTTAGTCTAAAAATCCCATGATGCAAAATGTATGACAGAAAATATATATGTTTTTTAATATCCTTAAACAAGAAGTCAAAGGTATGTTAACCATATCCGATCATCACGTCATATTTATTTATATATAGCAGCAACAAACTTAGTCTTTGCAGACCAATTAATCACATCGCAAGCTAAGGAGAAAAACAAGAGTCTTCAAATATTCTATAGATACTCATGATTATTTAATTATTCGCAACATAATTTTACTCAACGCAATAAATAATAGGGTTATATGTCAACTGCAGAGTGAAGATGATTATTAAATATGCAAAAGTAATTTTAAAGTTTCTATCTAAATAGTTAGCATAGTACTATTTATATAAATAACTTTTCTATGTAACCATCACAATCTCTAAGAGTAATTTTAGAAGTATGCTAAACAAATTCCCTTTGTAAAAATATAATAACTCGGTGTGGTAAAATAGTTTGCCATAAATTAGATAGACTAAATTATCACATATTAAGTAAATAGTTAATTTGTACATTTCATGTAAATGATTGGCAACTTCAAGTTTTCGTTTAGAGTCGATTCGTGGGATAACATGAAAATTGCAATGCTACGATGTTCAAATCTATCTACTTTCATTTAACGATACAAATAAAGCATCAAATTACATAGGATTCTAAAAGTAACGTGTCGTGAAATCAAAGGGGAACTTTCAACTGAAAACAATCCTTTGAGATATGGATGTACACTTGGAGCGCTTCGTAACAGAAATTTCTAACGACAATAATACCGCATAGTATAGTTCAGGCTTTTGTTAAGTTTTTTATTAAAATTCTACATGTTTATTGGGATACGCCTAGGAAAGTATCTACATAATACAAAAGATCTCAGTTAGCCAGTTCCACTAGTTGGACCTTGTTATACTTCTAATTTAATCGCTTGAAGTTCATAGGGCCTTCCCTATGAACTTCAAGCTATGATTAACAAGACCACCATTTTTTTCACTACACGCATACCACACAATGAGAATTTACAAGAAATCGTGCAAATATTTAATAAAAAAAAGTAAATATGTACGTATTTATAACAATTGTCTGACACATACATTACAAGTAGTGTTAAATTTGGGACAAGATAGCGTTACGTGAATATGGTATAATACTATGGTTAATATTATAAATGTCGTAATAAAAATATTTGAAAAACAGAGGGAGCCTGTTCTTTAAATCAAATATTTGAATGAAACATCTAACCATTAGAATACAAAACTGTTATAGAGTTTAATACAGTCTACGGTACCATGTGCAACTGAGTCGCAGAGGTGTGATTTGACTGATTGGGCGATTTTAAGACATCTGTCGTCGGGAGGAAGGGCCGCCACTCTCAGAATAGCACGATTATACTAATTATCACCCCTGTCATCCATCGCAATGGGCAAATAGGGACCTAGATAAATTCCAGAGTAATTTATATGAAATTCTATAGTTGATTTGAATTAATTGTCTTAACAATCTGTTAAAAGAAGTTTTTACATAAAATTATGTTGTACAAGCTTTTGCCTGCGATATTGTTAGGTAAAGATATTCTGACCCTTGGGAACAGTACATCTTTTTTAATGAATACAATCTTATGTTTCGTATTCTTATTTCGATTCCATACAATATGAAGATTAATAACAGTAGTAAAATATATTGCTTAGTATAATAACTATCACTTCATTCACTAAACTCTACAAATAATTCAGCCGTGACTAAACCAATCACAAAGAAGGTAAACTAGTAAAATTACAGTTCTTTAATTAATTCTATAAAAGAATAATTCATGAAATCTTTGTATAATAAAGTGTAATTTAAGTACCACTTTGCATACGGTTATTTGTTACTCGACTTTCAAAAGATGTAATTTTAAGCAACCTATTGGTTTATAACTGCCTACTTTCCATTAACATAACTGCCTCGGTGGCGCAGCAGTAGTGAAAGCGACTGCTGTGCTTGAAGTCTCAGGTTCGATTCCCGGGTCGGGCCAAAAGTTTGGGTGTTTTCTATGTATTAGTACTCCATCAGTCAGTCTAGTTATCATAGTACAAGCTCTGCTTAGATTGAAACTAGATTGCGTTGTGTGTCCAATGTCCAAAATTTTATTTATTTATTAAATCTAACTACCGTTTACTTAAGTGTTCGATACTTAGAAATGAAATTTTTCATGTATTATGCCTTGATATGAATGTTACTGTAGTAAAAATAAATAAAAACATGTGCGTTTTGTTAATCGTGTCGCAGTGATAAAGTCGTAACGACTTTATGGAGGTTTTAATTAACTCTGAAACAAATGTAGTGCATTAAATTCGGTTACACGATGAAATATTCATGCATAAAAAGTGTACTTACACTTCATTTATGATTTTGTTGGATGATTGAGGGGTTTTTTTAGTAGTATCTATTTTAAGAAATAATTTCAAAAAATAAATACAGAAGCCCAAGTTAATTCTAATAAACAAATTAGTATTAATAGTTTCTTCCATAACAAGCAAATATAATTTAAAAGATACAAATATGTGAAAAATAACGTAGAAAGTATTAAAAAAAGTATAGAGGCTACCTACACTGTAATGTTTGTGTTGTAAAAAAAAGTTATGTAAATATAGTGTTGATATGATAAATGAAAAATTGCATGTTTGTCAGGACAATCACACAATCTGATCTGTTTGTGCCGAAACCATGGATTAGATTGTCACAAAACATCGGTAGAGGAGTTTAGCGAGGCCTTATTTTTATTCCTGATTACTTTTTAGCTACCATGGCATAAAACAGGAAACTGAGGAGAATTCCAAAATGCTAACAATACTCATATGTTACTTTTCAAAATTTAACAAGTAAATGCGTTTAAAAAAGTAATGCTGTCTAGTAAATATTTTTATATAAAATGTTTAGAACTATATAAAAAAGTATAATACTCGTAAATTCACTATACATAAACTTATGCGAATCAATTGAATAAAATAAATTCATTAGTAGTTAAGCAAAACTTATGTAAATATATTGCATTAACAAAGGATTATATTTATTAAACAAATTGGTTTTGATAACTGTGATAATGTTCTAATATTAAAACAATACAAGATACTTCTGGACAGTCGGTCATTAAACTAATTAAACTCATTTTATCGCCTTAAATAGTCATAATATTTTTTTAAAAACTAAAATGATATGTCACCTTGTAAAAAACGTGGAACAACGCTCTGTCGCCCAAACCAACCATAACTCAGCCCGAAAGAAAATAAATTACGACGCCTAATCCCTAACAACGGGAATAAATACTCGACAGGATACGGACATTACACCCCTTTATATGAGCCGTAAAGCTTTTTAAAATAAACTAATACAATTGGTAGGTTGTTAATTGCGTTTAATGTTGCCAACACCTGTATGCCGCATATTTATAGAGTAAAACAAAATCTAGTAAATTATCAGAAAACTGAAAAATCTATTTGTTCATCTCTGTAAATACTGATTTATAATAATTTGGTGGTTTACATTTTTTGATATGAGTGTGTTGTCATCTAGTTTGACATGTTTCTGAAACTGTGAAAGGATGATCTTACAAAAAGTCTTTTTTGTAATATAATAAGTGGAGTCGGTACAACTCCTTCGCTAATAAGCTGAGCAGCACCTTTGACTTATGGTAGTTCAACGCACGAAAATAAATGTAAGTAACATGGACAGAATTTCAGCAAAAATAATCGCACATTAAAAAACATGCAGTCCCTAAATGAACATGTCATGACATGACAACCCTAATGTTTTTCAAAATAACATAATAAATTTTAACTTTATAAATTAATATAAACACATAAATCGTACAAGGTGACACTGTTTCTTAAAAAAATATTAGACACTTCTCATCAAACAAGTAGAAAGCAAAAAAGTCGCCTAAACTAACAAAACATTTTCCTTTGTACGAGGACGTCCAATAAATACTTTCTTAAGATGTAAAACATTCTATAAAGTAACCTAAAGTGACTCGTGGAGCATAATCTTGAAGGGTAGTGCTTAATAATGCATTCTACTTTACATATTCACGGGGGACCGCGTGTGTGACTGCACAAACTCATACTTTATTAACCTGCCACAAGATGTAGTACGTTACAAGCACTTATCTAATTTCGTCCTAAAGATTAATGATCGGGTAACGTAATAAATTACAGGTAACGTTACTTTTACCCCATTAATAAAAAATAATAGTTTTTTTAACAAAATCTCGATATATTAATTTCTAATAATAGTTAACTAAAAAACATCAGACAGGAACTTTTTGTGCCGTATGAATGTAGCCATTTATTCAACAGCTTTCAATAGTGCATTCCTGGAATTAAGCTTCTCTTTTAGTTAAAAGTGTAGCTACTTAAAGCAACATTATGATGCTTAATAAGAAAGATTAAAAATAAGAAAAAAAATTGTGTCCAGTAACATCCACATCAAACATATGTTCATTAAATATAAAATAGTTAGTATTAATTCATACAGTTTACTAAAAATTAGTGGTTAAATTGCACTTTAGTTTTTGGTTTTGTATATTTTTAATTTACTATTCTTATATTACAGTAAATGCTATGTATATCGTAATTGTCATACACATTAGATATAATGCAACATCTTGTCAATTAGTCGTTAATTTAATGAGTATGACGTGGTAGTAATTATTAATAGTTAGTAATTAGTTGAGTCTTTGTAGCGTTGGAATAATTCTTCAACTCAGAAAGAATCTAAACCTCTGGGGGTTTCATAGATATCTACTTAGATAATACAGATTGAAATATAATTTAATTTCAATTATAAATAGAACGACGAAGAGATGAATACATAATAATTAAAAGTACCGCCTGCTTCCTAATTTAGTAATGGCTTAATAGGATATGGGTATAATTTATAGCGCTTATAAACAACTGCGCTGTGAACCCTCGTTCAATATACAAGTTACGAACCTGAAATGTATTATATAATAGTCGTTTACTAAATATTACAATGTTACAGAGAAGCATGGTCGAATTTTAGGGTCGTATACACTCAAAGATTTTAACTCCTTAAAATTACTAAACATATTTTTTTTCACATTTTTTTGCATTTTCGTTTAAAAAGTAAATATAGCTTTGATTACAAAGGGTTTTATCATAACTGAAACTTATCTAATTAAATCGAATCAATAAAGTATACCAATATTCCTTAAAGTTACCCTCGTTTGCAGTTCAAAAACGTACACGTACGAGTATAGTTAAGGTACTTTTTCACTAAAACGATGCGTTAATAAATCAATTGTCTAGTCATTTACAAATATGACTGTTACTTCCTCACGACAGCGACATATGAGAGACCGCGATGCGTACGGGATACTTACTCCTATAATATTTACGACCGTCTCGACTGATATATGAAACTGAACTTCCGACTATATTTTTTACTATGCCTAAGTACGCAGTGACGTTTTTAATTTAGTGTCTAGCTATTTTGTTTTGTTGCTTTCATTCAAAATGTTGCTTGTGAAGTTATACACGACATCTCTTTTTTTTCAGTCTTATGTTCTAAATTAACTTCAAGTAATTTTTAATTAATTTAAGAACAGTATCAAATTTTACAATTTTATATGTCAATCAAGATGAAAAATATAAAGTATAAAAGGTTAAAACGACGGCACCAGTAATTCTTGTAGATTATGCCATTTTTGACATATTTTACGAAACCAATTTATGTGCTTTACATCAACAAGATGGATCGATAAACAGCTCCATAATTTGCTGTAAACACAATAGCAACATAGTTTTAGCTCAGTTTAATAACAAAATAATGAGTAGTGTGAAGAAAATGATCTTAGCAAAGTAAACCTTTCGAGCTACACATCTTAAGATACAAACCTAATTTAGTAAGGACCATAAATATACTACTAAAATCTTGATAAGTCTATAAAATATTTTTGGTCAACTTTTATCGAATTTAAAGACTAATTTTATTTGAGGTCATTGTTTTACTGTCGTAGTTCTGATGATCACTTGGATAGTTTAACGTAATAGAATATAATTGACACTTTCTATTCCACACATGCCTGAATTACTAATGACCCATGACAATCAGGGTATTAATAGGAGTTGTTGGCCGGTGTTCGTTTCGTAAACATCACAGTGACAGTTGTTCCACAAAATAATTGATAAATAATCGAAAAAACCGCAGTTTCACAACAAAGTTTGTGTAAATAAACAGTGATACGTGAGTTCAAGTGCCCGTGATAAAAAATCCTAAGCATTTCACTAAAGGGAGAGAGATTTAAAGTATATTTAAAGATTTAAAGTATAAACCGAAGCAAATATTTGAGGGTAGAATTATCTAAAATCATCCATAGACATAAAACATTACATGTCAACGGTCAAACGTCACTTGTCAAACGTCATCTGTCAAACGTCAAGTTACGTTTGATTGTTGCCAGTGTAAGAAAAAATAAATCTACCATTATAAATTACGTTCCGTTACACGATGGAAAGTCAATTTCAACTTCTATTTGATAAAATGAAATTAGAAATGGAAAACCAAAGACAACAGTTGACAGATACGATAATGGAAAAGATTGAGGAAAAATTAAAACCAATAGTGGAAGGAAACAAAATATTAAAAAGTAAAATTGAATACTTGGAAGAAAAGGTAGAACATCTAGAGAGAGATAGAAAACTAAACAATATAATAATACATGGATTGAAAGAGGGAGAGGAATCCATACTGGAACTACATAATAAAATACAGCAACTTTTTTCGGATGAAATGAATATTACTTTAGAAAGTCATGAAATAAACAGAACATATCGTATCGGGAAAGGAAATACAAACGGTAAACCAAGGCCCATTGTTCTTACACTAGTTAGTGGTTGGAAGAAAATCGAGATTATGAAAAACAAAAAGAAACTCAAGGAAATATATATAACTGAAGACTATTCCAAAGAAACTTTAGAAAAAAGGAAGGCCCTGCAACCTAAGTTAAGGGAAGAGAGAGAAAAGGGTAATTTCGCCTTCCTAAAATACGATAAACTAGTGGTAAAAGAAAACTCAAACACCAAAGAAAAAAGGAAGAGAGAAACATCAAATTCTCCACAAGAGAATCAACCAAGAAAACACCAAACAGTAACCACATCGACGAGTAGGAAAAATGCATTTGATAGGATGAGGATTCGATCAAACTCCTTCTCATCCAACCCTAGCACCAAAAAGCAATAACAATCAAACTCCGGACATCGGATCCATCAACAAATTAGAAAACAAAATAATCACGAAACAAAACCTCCCCCAAGCCGGCTGGTCCCCGTGGGGGTAGTAGACCACGACCCTCTAAAGTCAACAAATACCTCAGATATATACATAGCTACTTTTAACGCAAGATCATTAAGAAATACTGAGAAACGTCTAGAACTTGAATTAGCATTAAAAGATATAAAATGGGATATAATAGGCATAAGTGAAATGAGAAGACAAGGAGAAGGCATAAGTAATTATGGAGACTACATCTTGCACTACAAAGGTGAAACACAAGGACAATACGGGGTGGGATTTCTAATTAAAAAGAACCTTGTAGACAGAATAGAGGAGATAAATGGAATATCTGAGAGAATAACACTATTGAATATTACACTACCTCTACACAAAGAAGAAAAGTGGACAATCATACAAGCATATTCACCAACTGAGTCTAACAAAAAGGAAGATATAACCGGCATCGAAAAATTCTACAAGGATCTCTGTTTAGCAATGCAAAAGAGCAATAAGAATATTATAGTTATGGGTGACTTCAATGCGCAAATAGGAAGATGTAACAATAGTGGAGAAGAATATACTGTAGGAAAATATGGACAAGGTAAAAGGAGCAAAAATGGATCCAGACTAGTCACCTTCGCATTAGAAAATAAACTAAAAATTCTTAACAGTTTTTATAAGATGAGAAAAAATAAGAGATGGACATGGATTTCACCGAACGGACTCCACAAAAATGAAATTGATTTTATTATGTCAAATAATGCCAAAATGATTCAAGATATATCCATCATCCACAAACTAAATTTTAATTCAGACCATAAGATGGTGCGCGCAAAAATATCAGGAACACCAATAAAGACCAAGAGACCTGTTCATAAAGATAATTCTCCTATAACATGTATAGGTAATTCTACACAACTTATGAATAATTTGCAAAAAATAACAAATAAAGATACACAAAAAGCACTATCGATGCAAGAACAATACGATAAGCTTATAGACCTATTAAAATCCGAAACAAAGAAAATAAATACTGAAAGCAAAAAAAGAATTATTTCAGAGGATACATACCAACTATTACAAGAAAGAAAAAGAATATTACAAAAGAGAGAAAAGGAAAATAACCGGCACAAAATAGCAGAGCTAAGTAAAAAGATAAACCAACATATCAGGAAAGATAAGAAAAATAGAAGACAAAAAATACTAAGGAAGCATATTGAAAAAACTGGTGGGATTAAAAAAGCAATAAAAGAATTAAATACTAAAAAAGAATGGATGATAAAAATTAAAACAACGAACAACAACTATACTCATAACAGAAAACAAATACTAAAAATAGCAACAGATTACTACCAAAACCTTTATCAAAGCAAAAACAAAGAACTAAACATTTGTCGAACATATAATACCGATTCGGAAAGAATCCCAGATATTCTAACGGAAGAAACGATAAGAGCAATCGAAACACAAAAGAAGGACAAGACACCAGGTGCGGATCAAATAACAAATGAACTATTACAAGCTGTTACACAAGTAATTGCTCCAATATTAACAGATATATTCAACAAAGTAATAGAATCTGAAAACGTTCCTAAAGACTGGACTAAATCCACAATTATTCTGTTACACAAAAAAGGAGATAAAGGAGATATAGCCAACTACAGACCCATCAGTTTAATGTCGAATTTATACAAAGTATTCTCAAAAATTATTCTAAACCGAATCACTTCTATACTGGATGAAAACCAACCCAAAGAACAGGCTGGTTTCCGCAGTAAATTTTCGACAATAGACCATATACATGTTGTAAGGCAAGTTGTAGAAAAATACAAGGAATACAACAAAATCTATTATCTGGGATTTGTAGATTACAATAAAGCTTTCGACTCCTTGGAACATAATTACATATGGGAAGCACTGCATTTGCAGGGAATACAGAACAAATACATACGAATACTCCGGAACATATATTCTAAATGCACGGCTCAAATCAAGCTGGAAACTACAGGAGATGAATTCGTTATGGAGAGAGGTGTCCGACAGGGTGACCCTATCTCTCCAAAGTTATTCTCAGCAGCGCTAGAGAATATATTCAGAAGTCTACAGTGGGAAGACGAAGGACTGAGCATAAACGGCGAAAAGTTAAATCATCTACGTTTTGCAGATGACCTAGTAATATTCTCAGAGAGCCCGAAAAAATTAGAACAAATGCTCCAACAACTATCAGATCAAAGCGAGAAAGCAGGACTCACAATGAACACATCCAAGACCAAAATTATGACTAATGCTTCGCAAACATATATAATCAAAATTAATTCGGAAGTTATAGAATATATAGAAGAGTATATCTATCTAGGACAACTTATAGCACCAAAAGATACAATGCACAAAGAAATAGAAAGAAGAATAGCCAATACGTGGAAGAGATATTGGTCTCTCAGCGAAGTCATGAAAAATAAGGATATACCAATCAAAGAGAAAAGGAAATTGTACAACATATGTATTCTACCATGCTTAACATATGGCTGCCAGACATGGGCATTGACTGATAGCCTTTTAAATAAAATTAAAGTTTGTCAAAATGGAATAGAAAGAAGCGTAATTGGCATCAAAAGAAAAGATAAAATAAGATTAACAGAAATAAAAAACAAAACTAAATTTAAAGACACGAATGAAATATCTAAGATCCTAAAATGGAGATGGACAGGACATATGTTGAGAGAGACAAAGGAGAAATGGACAAAAACAATAACCGAATGGTACCCCAGAGACGGGAAAAGGAAAAAAGGAAGACAAATGAAACGATGGGGCGATGACCTAAAGAAAATAGCCGGTCCAGAATGGACAAGAATTGCAAAAAACAGAGAAAAATGGAAGACTTTAGAGGAGGCCTATGTCGAAAGACAAGCTGATGATGGAAACCGATCGTCTTATGTTGTAGAAAACTTAAATATATAATATATCCAGATAACTAGTATACATGTAAAGTGATCAGAGAATGTTAAGTAAAACTATTTGTTTGTAAAGAGTAATCAGCAATAAAGGCTTATTTTTTATTTTATTTTATTTATTTTATTAATGAGTAGTGTGAAGAAAATGATCTTAGCAAAGTAAACCTTTCGAGCTACACATCTTAAGATACAAACCTAATTTAGTAAGGACCATAAATATACTACTAAAATCTTGATAAGTCTATAAAATATTTTTGGTCAACTTTTATCGAATTTAAAGACTAATTTTATTTGAGGTCATTGTTTTACTGTCGTAGTTCTGATGATCACTTGGATAGTTTAACGTAATAGAATATAATTGACACTTTCTATTCCACACATGCCTGAATTACTAATGACCCATGACAATCACGACCTATGTGTGAGGCGCTACTGTTCGCGCATCTCAAATTATGTAAGTAAATACCATGTAATCACTTATAGTGTGAATGGACATTGTTTTAGCATTTTTACCATAGACAAAGACGTATTAAACGTGAGGGGAATTCGCATACGAATTTTTAGGGAACTTTCGTTAATGTAGGAGCTTAAAATATTTCCCTCTGCGAGGTGGGCCCCGATCTGTCGGACGCCCAATTTGGTTATCGGGCGGGGCGTTCGACGGTCGATGCCGTGCTGCGCCTGAGGGCCGTTACCGAAGAGGCGGTGAGCTGTGGCGGCGTGCTGTTGGCGGTGTCGTTGGACATCGCCAACGCATTTAATAGTCTGCCATTTAGCTGCATCAGGGAAGCACTCCACTACCATGGGGTGCCAAAGTACCTGAGGCAGCTTGTGGCAGACTATCTTGAGGAGCGTACCGTCATGTACGAGGACCGAGACGGTGTTCTGAGGCGGCGGCTCATGTCGTGCGGTGTTCCACAGGGGTCTGTCCTCGGACCACTCCTGTGGAACATGGGATACGACTGGGCCCTTCGAGGTCGTCTTCCCCCCGGGCTGGGCGTAATTTGTTACGCAGATGACACATTGGTCACGGCCCGGGGAGCAAACTTTCAAGAGGCGGCGCGCCTGGCCACCACGGGTGTCTCTCTGGTGGTCAGGCGAATTGAGGCGCTGGGTTTGCGGGTGGCCCTGGACAAGACGGAGGCCCTTTTGTTCCATGGGCCCCGTCGTGGTCCACCCTCCGGTGCCTCCATCGTGGTTAATTCGGTCCTCGTACCGGTTCAGGCCCAGATGAAGTATCTGGGCCTGATCCTCGACGGCAGGTGGCTCTTCGACGAGCACTTCCGACAGCTTTCTGCAAAGCTGGTCGGCGCTGCTTCTGCCCTTGGGCGACTTTTGCCCAATCTGGGTGGAGCTAGCGTGGCGACGAGACGGCTATACACGGGGGTTGTCCGGTCAATGGCGCTGTATGGTGCACCGGCGTGGGCGGCGGCTCTGACCGCCCAGAATAGGGCTCGCCTCTGGCGCCCTCAGAGGATATTGGCGGTTAGAGCCATACGCGGTTACCGCACCGTGTCGAAGGAGGCGGCGTGCGCCTTGGCCGGAACTCCCCCGTGGGATTTGGAGGCGGAAGTGCTCGCCGAAGTTTATCGGCGGACGGCTGACTTCCGGGCGGGTAGCGGCATACGGCCCCCGCCCGAAGAGATACGCGAGTGGCGAGAGGCCGCTCGTCGAGCCACGATGGCTCGTTGGTCGTCCCGGCTGGGGGCTCCACGTGCTGGCTTTGCCGCCGTGGAGGCTCTCCAGCCGGTCATTGCCGAGTGGGCAGGGCGGCAGCACGGGGCCCTCTCCTTCCGACTGACGCAGGTCCTTTCCGGGCACGGTTGCTTCGGGAAGTATCTGCACTCGGTCGCCAGGAGGGAATTGAGTCCCGCCTGTCACCACTGCGACTGCAGTGAGGACTCGGCTCAACACACGCTAGCGGTTTGTTCCGCCTGGGCGGCGCAGCGTGGGGTCCTCACTGCTGTTATTGGAGGAGATCTCTCGCTACCGGCCGTCATACGCTCCATGGCCGGTAGCGACAGTTATTTTACCGCGGTCGCAACCTTCTGCGAAGACGTAATTTCGCGGAAGGAGGCGGCGGAGAAGGCCCGGGATGACGATATCCACTCGAACCCAATTCGCCGCCGGCGAGCCGGGCGGCGGAGGCGCGCATACCAGCGCCTCATGCCGCCTTGAGTGTGGCCGCGGGTGGACGGGACGGGTTTTCCCCTCCATCCGCTACAATGGCCAGCCGCAAGGGGGCGACGTCTGCGTGTGCCGTACGTCGCCTAAATTAGAGAGTTTATCCCCAGATGGTGCCCGAGGTAGCGGGCAGGCGCTAGGAGGGATCTGGATGTCGTAATAGCAGCGGTTCCCGGATCCCTCCTATGTCAGGCGCAGAGTGGCACACCGTGTGGTTTTAGTCGGTCCGATTCCGACACACCACCCCGCCGTAAACCCCGGTGAGGTGACGGCCCGAGAGGGTTTCCACACGTTAAAAAAAAAAAAAAAAGAAAGGTGCTTAAAATATTTAAAGTTTATACATTGAAATAATTTCATGAATGTACATACTATGTGCAATAAATTGAGAAATTACCTTTACCAAACAATAAACTTCCAAAATATATGTTGTAATACAGGAATATAAGACAGTTACCGACAATAAAAGCAATGGGCGCATTCGTCGTGAAATTTTCTTCCGCTTATTCGTCCGTTGATACTTAGCGTTATTAGATGGACAGTGGCTTCGTCACGATGGATTTTCATGGCCGTTGCGTCTCCCTATTCAAACTCACAACTTATAAGTTAAGTCTATACTAGAATACGTGTACCTATCTATAAGAATACAATAATGGTTTCCAAAAGAAGCAGTTTTTTTTTTGTAGTTCACAATTATTTGGTACGTATTTATGTAACTGCGTCTGCGTTAGTAGATACATTTTGCCGCCCTCACTCAATCGAGAAATAGCCTCTTTGGGGGCCAAGATTCGGCCGAATGGAGCTTTGAAAATACCACAGATCGAGTAACGTCTAGAACTGACGGAAATACTTATGACAGTGACAGAATTATGTACGGTGGATCTATTTATAGTAAGCTTTAGTATAAGGACTTACTGATTTCAATTGCGATCGTTGGAACACTGCAAATTACAAGTTGATAGTCAAGAAGTGGGAATTTATTACCTGTAATAAAAAGAAAAGTCATCAGTCTATACAAGAATATGCAAGATAAATTGTGAATTGTATTGTTTGTTCTGAGATTTGATTCTACTATAAATTATTATTTACAGTGGGGTTTGTATGATTGGTAAAGGTATATACTATTCTGATTAATTCTTGTAATTTTAGATTGTAAAAAAACTAACTCTTACCACTTCTATTGCGTGTATGTGGTAATTTGTCGCATTAATCCAAGCGCTTCTTTTTCACCAACGCTGTTGTCTCACACAATCGGTATACTCTTCGAATGGAAGTGCATACTGATAGTTTAAATTTTAGAGATGTTAAAAGTTTAAAACGTAATATAATTTCCCGGTACAATTTATGAGGATTTTACACTTGAATTTCTGTTATACAAAATCCTTTAAAAAGTAAAGACAGAGTCATTTCAAACATATTAAATAAAAAAAGAATAGTAATACATGACATTTGATGGCACGAAGTGCATAGTGGTTTAAACAATTGCCACGCAGCTTTCTGCTGCTAAGTGTTGTGCGTTCAAACCCCACATGGGACAACACTTTGTCAGATTCAAAAATTGTTGTTGTTTTTTGTGTCCATTTAATGTATATTCGTAATGTAAGTATCCCGAAGGCACAGGATATATTCTAAATATGGGAATCGCTTTGAAATAAGAAATTTGACTTCTTATTTTTATGTGGACTTAATTAACTGCCTCCGTGGCGCAGTTGTAGTGTTTGTGACTGCTGTGTCTGAGATCTTGGGTTTGATTATCGGATCGGACCAAATGCTTGCACCAAATATTTATTTCAGAGTTTGGGTGTTTTATGGATATATTATATATGTATTTACATAAGTTATACAAAAAAAGTATGTAAGTATTCTATCTAGAGTCAGAGTATAAGCTTTGCTAAGTTTGAAGCTAGATGGCGCTGTGCTAGATGTCCGAAATTATAAAAAACCGTAATTACCAGTAAATTAAAGCAAATTGTATAACTTGTTTTTAGATAACTAAACGTGCACCTACTATAATAAGGGCTTAAAAGTTAGCTGTACAACGTTATTATTGGTCTCTTTAGTACTTCGTTTAGTAACACTAAATATGATGAAATAAAGTTCATCTACTACTTAACACAATGTTACCGAAGCAAACGAATGCGTTAAAACATCACTTTTCGGTACTTTTAGCTTACAACACACTGTAATAATATGTCATCATAAATTAACACCAGAATACAATGCTCTGACGAATCTATTAACAATTATAGTAAAATAATAAATGTATGGCAACAAATAAACTTTGTGGTGAAGTTTGAGTTGGTTCTATGATATCGTCAGTATAATATACATTATAATGTTACTATAAATTTCTTAACACGTGGGCGGTACATAGGTACAGTACAAATTTTAGTAAATAGTTAAGTATTATCTTGATATAGCTCATTAGAAATTTAAAAACTATAAATTTATTTAGATTATAATTTATGAATGTATAATAATAAGAAAAGAAAATTAAAGGCGAACAATGTTTAAATAATTTGCATATCAATATGCTATTTTAAGAAATTATCTGGTAGTTGAATACAAATACAGTGTTTTTTAAAATGTAGAACTTTCTTTTATTGATAAATTATTGTTCATTAATTCTGCAATAGAAACAATTTTTTACCCTAAACCATCAATATGACTTGATATTTGTTTCGAATTCTACAACTTACTAAAATTACACGCACTCATAATATCAGATA
This sequence comes from Hypercompe scribonia, assembly GCA_949316085.1. Taxonomy (NCBI): domain Eukaryota; kingdom Metazoa; phylum Arthropoda; class Insecta; order Lepidoptera; family Erebidae; genus Hypercompe; species Hypercompe scribonia. The sequence goes on along the minus strand of OX438969.1, from coordinate 15,910,622 downwards.
AAAGTAAGTATACAATTGTGGTCTTTGTCTATTCGTGTATAATTCTGTGGTGGGAGTAATTAGGTTACAGGCCCCGCGCGTGAGCAGAATACGGGTGCCCAACGTGCACCCGGCGGCCACACTTTGATTTCGGTTTTACAACTGCCAACGTTCCAAACCTTTAACACTCGCTCGTTTCTAGGAAATGAAACAAAATACTAGCTGTAGAGCTAATAATAGCAACCATTCACAATATTTTTTACGCATAAAACCTGATTACGTATGAACCTCATTATAAAGCAGAAACCTTGTTTTAATCAGGAGCCCAGTAATAAAAAAAAGTGTCATAATAAACATTATAATCTATTTTCTTTTTGGCGACAGGTGTCCTGTCTTTCTCTCTGATAACGTATATGTATTATTTTCAAGGTGATCAATGAAAAACTCAAAGAGTAACATAATGTGCGAAACAATAACATCAATTAGGAACTTAGATTAAACATTTGTAGTGGGAATTCTAGACTACAGACCGTCATGTCATCAACATAGAAGAGACGTTTGTTACTCAAAACGACTAAATAGATCTAGACAGAATAAAATTATAGGTACAAAGATAGAATAGAGTTTAGAATAGAACACAGATTACTTTTTATCCAGGCAAAACCATCGACCACGATATTACTTCTTTTTTGTTTCGACTAGTCAGTGTGTCTCAAAATAGCTATGGTTTTGCCTCTAATTAATATCTTTAGGTACGGGTGTCGTGTCCCTCCAACACAAAGAGAGGATCCTCCAACCAGGCGAGGCGAGGCGCCAGGTATGTACCTGGCGGGCCGCGACCTGAATATCGATGTTGAAATGTTGTACGTATGCTAATCGAAGCGATAATCTCTATATTGCAATACAGGATTAGTAGTTACTCAGTAGTTCGATGAGTCTACAGTGGATGGCGCTAAAATATCTTGTTTCAATTCTAGGTGGAAGTCACCACAAATGCATCATTCTTAATTGAATAAAATTGCCAATTATGATAAACTTTCAAGTATATTCTTTTGTTTTATTGTCTGTTGTAATTGAAGAGTACTGAGTAGCAGAGTTCATATAAAAAACCTTTGGATTCTACTTTAAATCCTCTAATAATTGAGTACTTCGTATCCAAATGTTATGCAAAAACAACCCAATGTGAACTCTTAAATTAAATTAGTAATTATAACTCCTTGCCAAAACACGCTTGCTCGAGAAAATGAGTAAAGGGAAATTTTCAGGGACTGCTAGCGCAAGAGGGGTTACTCGATTATGTGAAGCACACTTGGAGAAGCCCACTTCTCGAGTAAGCGAGTGTTTGCGTTGTTCGTATATATATATCTATAGAAAACCGACGACCGGGACTTCATTAGAATATTTTTAACGTTTTGTATTAAATATATTATTCTCATATATTTTTATAGCAAAAACATCGAGAATTGCGAGTCCGAAGGTTACAGTCAAAACAATTTTATTTACACATTAACTACTTCTTATATCAAATTTCATGTCTATGGGTCCATTATCCTAGGGTTATATTTATGAGCAACGTTTTAATATTGGTTTAAATATAAAGTGAACGGAAACTTAATCTTTTAGAGGGATACTCAAAGAATTCCTTATCGTCTAGTCTTCATTGCAATTTGCCTGCATTTAATTTTTTTAAAGTATTTCATACGAAGAGTTAAAAATTGTGATACCAAAAATTTTGTACAAGATTACCAGTTACGATAAAGTGCTTGTTTCAATCGATTACCACCCACAATGTTTGAAAAATTGTATTTAGAACAATGGACAACAATTTTCAATACACTTCTGTGTCTTAAAATACTATAATACTTATCACAAACGAGCGCATCTTGCAGTAATAAATGTTTCATGTCATACAAAAACCATGTTTTTCTTGTAACAATGTTTGGGGCAATATATGATTTATAGATTTACACAACATGTTTGCTACCAAGTTATAACAGCTGGAGTACGAGATAGCTGTGGTCGAATAAGTGTGAGTGTTGAATTAAAGGTTCAGTGGTGCATGTGGTCGAAACTAATGTATAGGTATTAAGTTCAACATGCTTTATTTGATATATGTACAAACTAAATGAATTAGGCGTTTCCCGCGATAATTTTTTCAGTATTAGTTAGTTCTTTATTGACCTCTTCTGTATTACATTGAAAGAAATGCATTTTCAAATTAAGTTAAGGTACCTTCAGTATATGTTCTGTCCGATGGGATTTTGTTACTGAAATTCAATTTGCAGATCTTTAAATTTGGAGAAATGACTCGTAAGGACTAGTAATGGTCACCTAAAAAAATATTTGCATAGCACTACATAACCGAGAAAACTATTTTAGAAGTGAAAGAGCAATAAGAATACCCAGCGCTAGCCATTTTTTACAGTAGTTAGATGACTGCAGACTGGAAGAGAATACGTCATGGTGTTCAGTACGCCTTTGTACAACAAGTAAAATAAACTTTAAATAAATGAATAAACCTTTATTACTTTTTTTATAAACATGCAAAGTAAGATATTTTAACAATAGATATTATGGCAAAGTTGATTACTAACTAAACGTACGTAAGTTCAAAAAATATTAACTTTTAGGTTCACACACTTTAGCTTCACACAATTCTTAAGGCTGCCCACGCTAGAAAACTAGACATAAAATGTTTATATATTCCAGACATGTGGTATTTGTAATCAAGGAGGGGATTCTCGCAAGTCGCGATGCATCGAATGCGATTTGACTAGTGATTGCGCATTCTGTTACAAATAAGACCATGAATGCACTACCTACTTTCAAACTATAACGGTCCTAACTACAGGTGGAAAGTCTAGTCTATAAATGTTAACAACATGACCTAATTAAAATACATTATGGTTGGCACCTAGTTGTTGCACACTCCTCAAACAATCAACTAAAACTAAAAACGCAACAATATGAATACAATAAGAATTAATACACAAATTTTCTGCCATCAATTTAACATCTGTTTTATAGCTTATTATAGACATATTTTATAGACATTAGACTAACTAACCCGCGCGACCTCATTTGCGTCTCTTATTACCCGTAGTGTGATGTGACGTGAACTAATTAGTTTATCAAGAAAAAGGTTGTAGTTTTTTTTAACGTATTGAAAATCTTACGGGCCGACACTCCACCGGGGCTTGAGGCGGGATGGTGTGTTGGAATCAGACCGACTAAAGCCCCACAGTGTGCCACTCTGGGAGTTCTCCGGGAACTGCTGTTACTAAACTATCTGGATGCCTCCCAACGCTCGCCAGTTCTAACACGGGCACGGGCCTTCTCTGCTGTCTCCTTCTGGGAAATGACTTCTTAGCAGAAGGTTGCGAGTGGTAAAACAGATGTCGCTACCGGCCATGGAGCATATGACAGCCGGTAGCGAGAGATTTCCTTCAATAACTGCAGTGAGGGCCCCAGGCTGCACCGCCCAGGCAGAACAAACCGCCACGGTGTGTTGAGCCGAATCTTCGCTGCAGTCGCAATGGTGACAGGCGGTCCTCAATTCGCTCCTAACGACTGGGTGCAGACACTTCCCGAAGCAAACGTGCCCGAGAGGACCTGGGTCAATCGGAAGCAAATGGTCCCATGCTACCACCCTACCCACTCGACAATGACTAGCTGGAGTACTTCTACCGCGCCAAAGCTAACACGTGGAGCCTCCAACCGTGGTGACCAACGAGCCTTTGTGGTTTGACAAGCGGCCTCACGTCATTCAGATACCTCTTCGGGTAGGGGCCGAATGCCGCTACCCACTCGGAAATAGTGAGACAACCTTAAAAAATAGACATATACTGTCGTGGACTTTCTTTAGAACTTTTAAACGGGAACAATTCTTCAATGTATTATTTTTGCGAAACTGTAAACGGTTTACCCAGCGCACGCAATGGACGATTTTGGATGGAAACTCTCAAAAGGAATAATTTGCAATATTTTGCATTGAAACAGCTCTTTTTTTTTGCAACGTAATGATATATAGCCTTCCTTGATAACTCTGCTATCTAATACTGAAATATTTTTTCAAGTCGGACCAGTAGTCGCTGAAATTAGCGCGTTCAATCAAACAAACAAACTCTTTAGTTTTATAATATTAGTATAGATATAGGTATTTTTAAACCCGGTTTCTGTATCTCATAACTGTTGTTTATTAAAACCACAAAAAATATCAAAATCAAGTCAGTATTTCTAATAAAATGTGACTTATGAGATCTAGGTTTAGGATTAAGTACTTTTCTAACTAACATCCAATCCCTGTAAATGTCTATACTGATATTGATTAAAATGTGAGTTGTTTACTTACTGAATATGAACGTAATAGAATTAAGTAAACATATTTTCACGTAACATTTCATAGATATTTAAAAAAGAAATAATTTGATTTGAGAAACCACCATATGGATTCAATTTTCTATTTTATATGGCTTATGGAACCTTTTCGATACGTTAGTAACTATAATTTTGTTAAAGTTGCACAAAATGTGTTTACCCTCTAACACAATCTCAGAGATCCTAATTCGGCTTTAACTATAAGAATAATACAACATTATCACTATCAAAATATATGGTTTAAGATTATTAACCGATATATGTACATATTTATTTGTAGGTTTGGTTCCGCTGTACATGATCAAAGCGAAAAATTCAAACTGTAGGTAGTTAAATAACGTCACTCTATTGTTGTCAACGATTTGCATTCACTGCCATTGCGTATCGATTGGCGCCGTTGCAATGATTCTCAATAGAAATTTTAAAAAGGCAACTGTGTCACGTGAGAATATCCAAACATTTTTGTAATAGGTACTCAAACAGTAAAAATATAACAATTATAATGATTTAGTCGGCTTCATGTATCATAGGATATCCATGTGGTGGCGGATTAAGGACACGGAGTGTCACCACCCTTTGTGTTCTCATTCTCATTCCATGGGTGTTATAAGAAGTGACTCAAGGATAAAGGGTAAATATATAATATATAAGAAACAAACCTTATACCAACTCGTCTGGTCAGCGTGATACAGTGAGCCAAAACCTCTTTGCTAAGAAGAGGCCGATGCCCAATGGTGGACTTAGAGGTTGTTTATGATGATGAGTAGTATTCACATTTTATTTTTAAGCTATTGAGAATTCGTTGCATCTACTTGTAAAATTGAATGACTGGATGAAAAATTGGGTGCTAAAATTTTATGAAATATAACATCTAAAATATCATAATAAAAATAATAATAAAGAAATAGTATAGTAACAATATTAAAATTTACATTAATCTACATATGTAGCTAATAAAAATTTCAGTTATTAATAAAGTTAAAAGCGAAGTTTTTTTAGTATCGTATTGTTATGTTAATCTTAGGCTACACTATATGCCTATATGGTAGTACAGTAATTTATGTTGAATTACCTGATAATATATTAATTGTCTTTTAAAACTACTTATAACTTTAAAAAATAAACGAGTTTACAAAATGAGTATTAGTAACTGTAGCCATCGAACATTCCTGATGTTGTATCATTAACATTAAATTGGAACTTTGCCCAGTAATAAGGATAAGCCGATACTGCAATATCAGATTAGTAATATATTAGCTCTGCTCTTATCGACCCTATTTGTACAATTTCTCTATAAAGAAAGAATCATTCTGGATATTACTCCTAGTTTTTAAAGCTTTTGTGTACTTATAAAATTGGTTTACTAAACTCAGACTTCATAAACAGTACAGACAATAACTACGTGCATAGTCGAAGTGAACATATAAATTATATCCTATAGAGGAACATTGAGGGAGGACGCTGCTTTTGATAAATAAATTGACCAGTACTTCATTCAAAATGTTATTGTCATCGGAAATTAAAAAATACTTAACAAAACACATATATAACAAAAAAAATCTCCATCCTTATGTGATTTAATTTTCAATGAACAAACGTTTTTTTAATTCATGTTAATACGAATTTGTTTTATGTTTCGTTCAGTATTACGTAAATAGAACAGATATAGTACGAGATTTTTAATTTACAGTAAGTTCGACCATCGAACTAATGAGAAAAAAAAATCTCACTATTTCTCTTTTGCAAACCTTAAAAATTGCAGTAAAGTTTACCCCTATGATAAGTGACCCCCTCTTTGAGATATCTATACAGTTCCACATTGGTCCTTTAATAAATTCACTGGCCCACCTGCTTCACTAACCTCATCCTAGCATCAAAATCAGACATTAATGTACCAAATAAAACTACTGCTTTCTAACATTGTCGATCGAAAAATACAATGACACAACAGATAATAAACAACAGACAGTGTATAATGCTAGTGCGGCAGTCATTACCCGTACAAAACCATACATGTGATAGCAAGTTACAATAGTCAGCCCCGGGCATACACCGCCACTCCGTTCATTATTTTCACTAAATGGACCCATTTGAAAATTAACTGCACGATTGCCTTTGAACAACGCTTCGGTAAAGAGCATTTCTACATCACAAGTGATGTAAATAAATGAAAACGATATCCTTGTATACGTTTGTTTTAAAAAGCGCCATCTGTGTGGTAATAGTCAAACTGCTAAAGAAAACAGTTACCTGTTTCTCTTGTTGGTGACTCAAAATGTTCGAAAATAAAAAATATCTTGATTGTTAGTTATATTTCTTTCTTGTGACAATAAACGAAACATGTAAAGATTTCATGGAACACAAACTTTTTAAAATACATTTTATGTGGTGCAAGAAAGTAGTTATGGCAACTGCACAATAGATGGCGCTGCAGTTACAAAAATACAATTACAGATGTCTCAGTTACAAATGTCTACAAATATGGATTACCAGAACAGAACATCCACAAAATATATAATTTACACAAATTACTTACCTCGATAATATTAAAGGTCATAGCTCAGTGTCAAAAACGTCATTAGAAAAATTTTATTACAAGATTAAAAACAGAATAAAACGAACAAAACGCTGCCACTGAAGCAGAATATACTCGTACTATAGACGTCGACAATTAATAGTCTTTTAGCTTCTTATACACACCTATGACCATAACGATACCTATTGGTTCACGGATAATGTAGTTGGTCCATTCCATATGCCATTCTATTTTGCAATGTTGTCTTGATTTAATCTCGCTACGGATGCTCTGAGTTAATGTATGTACAATATAATGTGTAAAAACTAATACACGACTCTGCGTAAGATGGATAACCTAAGAGGCGACTAAAGTAGCATACTATGCAGGACAACATCACTGCAAAAGGAAGGAAAATTTAAAAACACTTTATCAACCCGTCTGACAAGCGTAATCAGGTAGGCCAAAACCTCCTTCCTAAGAAGAGGCATATGTCCAGCAGTGGACTGCTAAAGACTCTTAATTTGATGATGATAATGCTTACACAGCTAAAGTAACATATTCTTCACCAAGAGCTCGTAGTAAAATCATTTATGGGAACAAACAAATGCAATACTAAAAAAAAGACAACAGACAGGAAATGTTGTTTTAAACTGTTGCCATGAAAAATGACCGTTTGCAACGAAGTTAAATTACATCTACGATCTATTGCTGTGAGAAGTACATTTTTTAATTTTGGTAATGCGTCCCAATGTGTCTTCTTTCATTGGTTTAAAAATTACAAAGTAACCAATTGAATGGTAATGAGAAAATTATACTAAACTCACCTGAATCTGCTCCGCAGCCTTTTTCGCTAATCCAGGATCGAGTATGGTGATGTCGATCTCGCTTCCACATCTTTTTGCTGTCTCACTTAATGCTTTTGCGTTTACATAATACGTAGATCCCCTTTCACTTGTCTCTACTGGAGAATTTGGAGATAAAATACCACTGTCTGTATCACTGACATTAGCCGATTTACGCACTAAGCCCGAGTTCTCGCCGATCGGCGATTTCAAAGGAATTCGAGACTTTTCTGCACTTGGAGACTTTAGTGGAATCCGCGAATTCTTCGGTGTTTCTGGAGTAAAACCCGTTTTAGGATCGAAAATTACATAGTTGTCTTTATCACATCTTACTTTATTGTTCACTGTCACTGTGTACTTTTTATTTGGACTTAAATTTAAAAATGGATCTTCGTTATCTACAGGGCTTTCTGGTATAATTGATTGTATTTTTGGTGTAATCTTAGGCACTGATTTACCGTCAATTGTCCGTCTAATCACTGTGTCATTGGTAAACTTTAAACGGACGTATTCATTAGAAATTGTTCTTCTTATTGGTGATGACAATAAAGGGGATGGTTTGATGTCTTGTAAATTAGGTTTGTTTTGAAAGAAATTTATCTTTGGTTTATCCATAGCTTTAGTTGGAGAAAACGGTAGTCTTAACTTCGATGCAGTTTTCTTCTTTTGACTTGAATTTAAATCTATACTGCTACCTTGCACTGTACTTTTATATACTGGTAAGACACTTGCTTTGTCATGTATTTTTGCAGGCTCTTTAACTAACTTAGGACTATTTTTACTAATTTCAAAACCCTTATTTAATTTTTTTATAGGTGCTAGAGTTTTAAGTCGGCCCTTGACCTTTTTATCGTTAATGTCCTCATCAGAACCAACAGTTTGTTTTTTATTGATAGAGTCTGATTCATATTTGATAAAAGTTTTGCTACTATCATATATCTGTGATTCATTTTGTATAGTTTCAAAAAGGGGTTCGCTAGTATCATTTAGTACAGTGTCTATTATGATATCAATATCACTCGATTCGGAATTGCTTTTGGAAGATCTGTTTTCATTGATTATGTATGATATTCTTTCTTCAACTTCGATCAGTGAATCAGATTTGTCAGTATCATCTATACTTCTTGAAGTTCCACTTCCAGAGTCAGATGGAGTTTGCACTTCAAATATGGAATCATGTACTGTAACTTCGTGTTTGCAAGAATTCTCAGGGCAAGATGATCGTCTTCTTTTTACAGTTCCCGTTTCATCTGATGGTGAATCCCAGTCTAAAACTTGAACGGCACACTGAGTCCCACTTTTTTTAGTTCGTCTTGGGCTTGTCATTATAAGCGACTAGCATTTTTAAGCATTATCTACCTGACTGATCACTTGTCATGTTAACTGCACATATTCTTTAATGTTGAAACATCGTTCGTTTGTAGTAATTTTCTACAGTATTCATACAAACATTACGATCGGTAGTGGTATCAAACACGAACGACTAGCTCGATAGTTATCTAATTACAAACTTGACGCTGATGCACATGGGACCGACGGTATCTATGTTATTTTCTCTAATGGCACCATTTGTTTTCGATTTTGTGACACGAAAGGGGTTCGTATTGGTAATAATCGTATTGTTTTGTTTAAATGCTGAAAACATATTCTTTACTAAGTTTCTTTTAAATGAACGTTTAAAAGAAAAAGATAATACAAATCTATTATTTTTTTAAATGTAAGTAGATGTATAAATCTATATCTATTAATATTACAGTGAACAGAAGAAGAGACATTTGTTTTATAACATAATATAACATATTCCACACCTAAAGTACAAATAATTACACTGGTAAACAGTATTTTTGTTAAACAAAATCAAGTCGGTTTTTTAAACACTACTACTTACCCGTATATAAACCTCATACTTAGTTTTGTTCAATCACCCTCAGTTTTCGTTAAACATAAACTAATTGATTACGCGAATTTTGCTTACCGACGTACATATATTTCCGATAAATTAATATTAAATTATTGAAGTTAAAACGGTTTTCTTTATGATTGTTGTTTCTGTACATCGTAATAAGGTGCCCAGAGTGTGTGTAAACCATCCGAATAACTTTTGTTACATTTGCGGTCAACTTACTATTAAAAGCGAACGTCGTAATTTGACACCATTAGTTAAAAACACTATTTTAATTATTTTGGCTCTCCAGTTCGAAATTTGGACAAAACCTGGACTCCTAGAGTTTGTTGTGCACAGTGTGTTAGTTTAATAACATCATGGGCTAAAGGATCTCGTCATATGCCGTTTGCAGTTCTAATGATATGATGTGAACAGAAAGACCATATATCAGATTGTTATTTCTGCCAAACTTCTATCAAAGGTATTAATCACAAATCACACACAGACACACCGTGAACTATCCGAATTCACAATTAATAAATCCTGAAGATGTGTTGCTACCTCCATTGCACATCAAACTCGGACTTATAAAAAACCTCGTCAAAGCTATGGACAGAAATGGAGATGGTTTTTGTTACTTGAAACAGAAATTCCCAAAAATCAGCGATGCTACAATACAAGAGAGAATATTTGTAGGACCACAAATTAGAGATCTACTGTCTGATAAAGAATTTGAGCAAAAACTTAATCCGACCGGAAAATCTGTATGGACATTTTTTCGAAATATTGTTTGTAATTTTCTTGGAAACCACAAGGCCGAAAACTATGAAGAGTTGGTCAACAACCTCTTATCAGCTTACAAGAACATGGGATGCAATATGTCGCTCAAGATACACTTCTTACACTCTCATTTGGATTTTATTCCTCAAAATTTGGGAGCCGGCGGCGAGCGATTCCATTAGGATATATCAAACATGGAAAAACGGTACCAAGGCAAGTGGAGTCCGAACATGTTGGCTGATTACTGTTGGACGCTCAAAAGAGATGTACCTGACGCTAAGTATTCCCGAAAATCCTGAATAAAAGTCAAATGTCAGTTGTTTTTCTTGATTAAATTCAATTTTCAACCATATTTACTTAAAAAAAAGTGCATTCCAATCGCAAGAAAACTGAGGGTGACTGAAACTTTTTAATAATGCAGATTATTAACAGACTAGTTGTAGAAACAAAATATCCCATTAAAATTAATTTAACTTTCATTATGTTCATTTTTGTCTGTCAGCGTTATTTTATTTATATCTATTAACACCTTCGCTTTAGTGTAAATTTATCTTAATAATTTAGAGAGTGATCTTTAACAAAAGTACGTAGAGCATACAATAATCCTCTAAAGCCCAAGCTTTCATTATCCCAGCTATACCTACTAACACAGACAGAATTTCTAACAACATAGCTGCCTCTACCAAAGAGTTTTCTGTAAATATCTTATATTTACTGTCTCTTTGTTCGTCACCACATCAGTCTTGCAATGAGGTAAATCAGTTTTTTGTTGATGTTGGAGGCACCCTCGCTAACAGCATATCTTCAAACTACGCTGCTATTAACACCCACAATTCCAATCAATCAAATTCCTTTGCCCTAGAGTTGACAGACCCAGACGAAATTATACTCACTATTAATTCCCTAAAATCGAATGCGGCTACAGGCTGGGATGGTATCTCTGAGAGGTTCCTCAAACGTTACGCACGTGTCCTTGCGCCCATCTTATCTTACATCTTTAACACTTGCTTTCGAACAGGTGTCTTTCCCACTTCATTCAAACGAGCAATAATTCATCCCATTTTTAAGAGTGAACCTGGTAACTTGCCAACTTGCTACCGACCTATAGCAGTCTTGAGTGCCATGTCAAAAATCCTGGAGCGACTAATTAACAGGAGGTTGATAGGGTACCTTGAACGCTTCCGAATACTGTCCCCGCAACAGTTTGGTTTTCGGAAACAGAAATCAACAGGTGACGCTGTGGGTGAATTGGTAACTTACATTTTGCAAAAATTAAACTCCCGTAGGAAGGTTCTGACTATTTTTCTAGATCTTGCAAAGGCATTTGATACTATTCGCATTCCTACTCTCTTACTTAAACTAGAACAAATTGGGGTCAGAGGCCTTCCGCTAGAGCTCTTTAGAAGCTATCTCTCTGGACGCACACAAATTGTTTCTATAGACAACCACAGCAGTGACGAACTTCCAGTACACTACGGCGTCCCTCAGGGAAGTATTTTGGGTCCTACTTTGTTTCTTATATTTATTAATGACCTCTGCAATCTCAATTTAGTTAATGGTAAAGTTGTCTCTTTCGCGGACGATACTGCGCTCACCTTCTTCTCAGATTCGTGGTCTGAACTTCAGAGTGTTGCCCAGCATGGGTTTGATTTTACCTTGAAGTGGCTCTTCTCACATACCCTAACTCTAAATACAATGAAAACTAAATTTATTACTTTTTCACTTAACATAGTTACGCAGCCAAAAACACCTATTTCTATAATAGCTCATTGCTGTTCCCCTCATTTCCAATCACCATGCCAATGCCCGACTATTGCCTCAGTTACCGAAACTAAATATCTTGGTATAGTCTTAGATCATAATTTAAACTTTAGACATCACATTAATATCTTGACAGGCCGTGTTAGAAAATTGATTTACGTTTTTAAAACCCTGCGACATATTGCCAACCATCATATAATACGTACCGTATACTATGCACTTTGTCGGTCTATTATCGAATACGGTATCTCTTGCTGGGGTGGGGCAGCAAAAACTATTCTGTTGCCCCTAGAGATAGCTCACAGAGCAATACTTAAGGTGGCTACATCTCGACCGATCTTATTCCCTACAAGAGAGCTATATAGATCGTGGAACGTACTCAATGTAAGACAGCTTTATATACTGAAAATAGTTATGATACAACACCTGCAAACACCATACAGGGACATCACAACACGCAGAAAAAATAAAATTTGTGCCATCCCACATACATACACACCGTTCTTCAAGAGATTTGCGATGTATCTTGGTCCGTCCTTGTACAATAAAATCAATGCAAAGTGTGACATCTACGGCTTGACTTACTTTGCCTGTAAAAAGGCTGCAACTAAATATTTATTAACGTTAAGCTATGATGAAACTGAATTCTTTATAATTAATTAAATAAAAGCAAGCACATGTACATACACATACATACACACGTACACAAACACATATACACACTCGCACACACTCATGCACGCATGCACACACAAAAATATATGTATCTTATATACTAGTAAAAGCAACCGACATATCAGTAGGGGTCCGGCACTGTAATTCCTTACCACAGGTAACTTAGTTACCTATCTAGGAGTACAGTTCTTAACCCAAGATATAGTAAATGTCTTAAAGAATGTCATGCATTGTAACATATACATGTATTATCATTGTTTTTTGTTGTTCAATAAAGTATTATAGTAAAAAATTTAATCAGCTAGTAGACGGAAAGTTTCAACAGCACGTTTTATCTGTTAAACATGAACGTTTAGGTATAGTTCGTAGACCAGTAACGGAAGATAGTTTTTATGTTCCGCTAGGGTACGCCCACCCACCGCCAAAGTACGTGCCTTGCGGAAACCTTGCACCTCTATATTTTGCAACTGAAAATTTTGTCAAGCATTTTTGCTATCTATTTCAGGTGATATTTTGGAATAAGCATTTTACGTTTGGAACGCAAATCTTTCACGTTACTGAAATATTTCAATAATATACAAGGAGATTGTAAAGGAAATGTTTACAGAATTTTCTCTTTTCAAATTTTATTTTAATATTGTACCTTTAGTCTAGTCTTTTGATCTCGTAAGTGCTTAAGTTTTTTAATTTTTTGTGAAGTTGTTTTTTATCCTTTTATAATAACACATTAGCCTATGTGAATGTCGTGCATATTTTAAATTAGAGTTACACGTTTACTAAGTCGTAAATAATGTATATATGTAAATATTTGTGTAAACTTCATTAATAAGCTTCAATAAATTTATAGAAAAGTATTTTGCTGTATTTCTGAGAGTTATTCATGATTCATTCGGCAAAATAGATAATCAACAGCCTTTTACAGTCGACTACTGGACATAGGCCTCTCCTTATTAAGAATGTTTTGGCCTACTATACCACGCTGATCAGACGGGTTGGAATAGGGTTTATTTCAAGTTTTCTTTCTCTTTGTAATGATATTGTCTTGCATACTTTGTTCCCTTAGTCGTCTTTTACTACACCAACGCGATGAATAAGGGAGGTAACACTATGTATTCTTAGTCCGTTACCACACGGACAGCTAATACTTAGAAATTAGAACAAACGAATTTCAGTAACAATTATTATAGTAAATTGCCCTCGAAATACAAATAAAACTGTTCAAGCACAAAAACATTAGTGTACAACCAATTTTTACAGTATTAGTTTAAAAAGTCTAAAGCCCTAATTAAGGGTTTGCTCAAATCATAATATCATCATATCAATCAGCACTAACTTTAATACCGAGGACATAATGTTAGCAACCCCAGTTGTGACAAATTAGAAGTTTGTGTTGAATATATAGGGGATGCGTTGTTCCAATAATTTTATTTGAAAATCCTCCAGTTGGACACGGGCCGGTAAAGTTACAACTAAGACAATCCTAACTGGTACAAAATATTGATGAAATCTAAGATACGTGGGATGCACTACTTCGCCAAGTTTCGTTGCATTCATGTGAGTCTTTGATAAAAGTTGAATAGTATAAACAATTCTAGTATTTTCTAGATCAATTTAGTAATGCTTGTATTATACAATACAACAGTTTATATAAACTAATTAATTAAAATACTAATACTACACTGATTTCAGCGTCAGATAGATTACGTTGAATATTTTATTTTACTTTTATACACTAGTCATGAACCATCTACTTACATTGCCGCGATTTTTTTTATTCGTTCTTTAAATTTTACTAAATCAAGGCTTGCTTTATTATTTATGTAATAAATATACCAAATTTTACCCACGCTCCACTCGGGTGTATGTCAGTTATTACGCTTATGTTACTCGCTGATCTAAATTTTTTTTACAAAATGTTAAAAATCAGTATTCGAACAAATAAACTCATATTACAGGATATATATAGATATTAATATTAGTTATTCTAGTAGCGTTCAAAGCCAAGAACTTTCAGACAGTAGGTACTTAATGATTAAAAAAAATATAAGCCACGTTCAACTAGTTGATGATGTCATAGTTGTGTACCTCAGTACAAATCAAGTAAAGTCCTCGCCCTCCGTAATTTATTGGTTTAACTTATCGGATAATTAGGTTAGTGCGGGGACACTTGGGGGCAGTTTGTCAGAATCCCGCCGACTCTGTAAGTTCATTTTGTTTCACTTTATTGTTGTCGCTACTTAGCCGTTGTTCCGTGGTTCGGACGGTTCAAACATAAAATAATAAAAGTTGCTAATAATTAATGACGGTCCGAGTTTATTTCTTTTTTGTTATTTTGGTCTTTCTTTAACTAAATTCTAGGTTTTCAACGGTATACCTGTTTGTTTAACGAATTTACCAAATAAAATATGTCTTATACTCTGTTTAGCGGTTTAAATCGGTTTAAAGTACTCGTAGCTCAGAGCCTCTGAAGCTAAGAGTGGATCTATTAATATGAAAAATAAAGATTTCAATAGCATTATCGTAATTATTTTATGAAATGTCATTTAAAATATACGATAAATACTCTTTAAAGGCTGACAAACCTAACATTATTGCTTAAACTCTCACTATATTTTCAAATCGGGTATTCTAGTTATAGAAACACATAAATATAGACAAGCAGTAATAATATATAATTTCGGTGATTTGGCAAATACACTCGGTTTATAGTAATGGAATAGTGACTATAAACACTGACTGTCTCAGTGGCGCAGCGGTAAGAAATACGACTCCTTGAGGTCTCGGATTCGGTTCCCGGGTCGGACCAAATGTTTGTATGATCTGCAAATATTCGTTTCGGAGTTTGGGTGTTTTCCATGTATAATATGTATGTATTTACAAAAAACATAGTATTTAAGTAATCTATCAGTCAATCTACGAGTTAGGCTTCGGTTTAGTTTAAAATTAGATCAAGTTGTGTGTCAAATGTCCGAAATATTTACTTAAATAACAGTATCTTTATTATCAAGAGTTGATGAAAAAGGTACTATTCCCAAAAACATCTAAAAGTTACTTACACAAACAAGATTAGTGAATGATTGCGCATATTTTTAAATTTGCCTGATGTCTTAAATCCCGCCACACAAATACATATTTATTTCGAGCCTCTTTGGAAGTAAAACAATAATCATAAACTATACATGATGGTGGAATGGTGTAGTGATCATTATCTCACTTAAGCAGAGTTCTCCTACCTTTTCGCGTAACTTTTAATGCACCTAAAAAGCCATATTTTTGCTAATAAATGGTTAGCCTAGTGGGTTTTAAAGTAAGCGCGGTAAATCAAGCCCATGTGCTATAAAATAGACATAAATAGCATAACTTTTCCAGTGTCATAAATACAACTGTATTAATACTTACTTTAGTAGTGAGCCCTATACTCAGTGATTAAAAACTTAAGCGGACCACATGTCACACCATCAGCGATCCACTTAACACATGCTAAATTATATTGATGTACTTTATAGTATAACCAATAAATATACCTATAACTATGTCTTCGTGACGTGACGATTAAAGAGTGTATTTTTGCGGTCAAATATATAAACGTTCGCGGCTTGTATTATATGTTTATTTAGTCTTGTAAGTAATGCATTGTGTAGTAAAACTGAAGAAAAAGAGCAGGTACCTAGAATCGCTGTCTAAACTTTTATCAATTTAAAAGCATGCATACTAATTGTGATTTAATCAAAATAATACTATAGTCATATAAATATATAATCTAAAGATATATTCCTAAGCAGGTGCTGTCTTTTAAAAAGAAAAGTATACTAAGCAATGTGATTAGGTTCCGATTCGTAGAATAAAAAAAACAATGCAGATCAGGTCTGTGTCTATTTAGCAGTGCCCGTTTGATCCTATTTTTTCAAGAAAAACATCTCTACTGGTGGAAACCTAAAAAATAAAGAATATGGGTTATTAAAATTCAACTAGATTTGATTTTTTTCAAAAACTAAAATAGGCTTGGACCCACAAGTAATCATTATAAAACCAACTATGTTTCACTATGTTCACTGAGGTGTCGCGAGAAGCAAAGTCTTTATTTAGTCGTACTTTGTTTGGTACGTGACTTCTACTCTAACTAAACTTGCCAGTTGAAGTGGTGCTATGCAGTTGTTGTTGTTACTCCACGAGCTTATAGTTCGGCTCGTAGAGTACTGATTGCAGCCTTGAGCTACAGACAGAATTTGAAATCATGTAATTAGTTCAAAGCACGTGATTAGATGTCAGAAGTACTACTACTACTACTGTATTAGTTGAAAGCCTAACATAGTTTTTATAAACTATCGTTTATTGTTTCTCCTTCTATCTTATATATGTGTATATTTTTTTTGTTATTTTATTTGAGACCGTATGATATCAATTGCTCATATGCGTGATACAATTAAAAATAGTGCCCTGTAGTATAGCTCGAGAAGAGTAAAAGCAAGAACTACCAATGTTTGATAATAGCTATGTAACTTTCATAAATAAGATTAGAGTCTATATAGAATAAACGTAATAACAATAAAACTAGAACATACAAAAAAGTTAAAATTGTTATAAGCAAACGGGTCATTAATAACTTACAGAATAGTAAATGTAATTACTATGATTTATAAAATCCTTATAATCTGCATTTGTTAAATTTATAATGAAAACCTAATGACGAATGAAATGAGTTTAACGTATACTGGTTCAGACATTTCTTATCGTTGCGTTCCAGTCCCCGGCGAGCAAAAACAGGAGCTTTAACTGCTACGGACCCCGATCCCGTACATCTTAAGTGATTTACAGGCGCACTGCGACCTGCTTCAGAACAACCTTTAAGGGGAGAGAGCCTTCTTGAACCGGGTTACTAGACTTATCGCAAAATGGTTGACACCCATCTCTTTCACTATTCAGTATCAAGAAGGAGATAGAAAATTTTAAATCTGCAATAGAAATTTGAATCGTGTACGCCCCAACAATATCATTCTAAATGGGTCAGGAAGGCGAAGTTTACGTCGCATTTCAGTATTAAGGAAACCGAGACGTAATAAAATCCGCACCATAGAAACAGAATTAGAAAATTATACCAGAGATTTCAATATCGATCTCCGTTACAGGGTTCGTGAACTTAGGACCATGATTAGATATTTTGTGGTAATTTTCTCAAAGTTGTTACTTTACTCTGATTCACAGAGTCGAATGGCGTCGAGTCGAGTCGAGTGTTATGTCCAAGTTTAAATATTATCTTTATTGTAAATATTAAATTCAAAAGTTTTATCAACCTAGTTCATGTTGAGAAGTGTCATAAGTTTAAACTGTGTATGTGTATCTACTTGATGCCCCGTAGGTTCAGACTGTTTATTTTTTTTGCCAATTGATTTTAATTTTAATAAGGTAATAATGCTATATAATAAATCCATTTTCTTTTTTTTTCAAACTTTTTAAATACAAATATGACTTTTAATGGAACCAAAATTTTCTTTTTATTTTAAAACTGATACACAAACAAGCGGTCAGATTAACACAAATTAAATCTACTAAACTAACAGAAAAACCAATGATGGCAATAAACTGCGCGATGCCCTTTTCACCAATACACAAAACTAATAAAGGCGAATACGCAAAGTACACAATGGGGCGGCTCCGTATACATTTTAGCGTGGCATTAACACAGCAATATTTTGTTGAAAAGAAATATTATTTGCATTCGTAATGTTGGGGTAACCCGTAGCTCTACAGGGCGGGGGTGTGTAGGAATGCAGTCCGTTGCACTTGTCTTTGCTTACCCCACTTTGGCGCACACATTCACACTCATACGCATATACGACAAGTTATCCATACTTTGTCGTAGAGACGTAATAAACGCAGTTGTAAACATTGTACTAAAATTGTGCCAAATTTTTTTTTAACAATTTCTTAATTTGAGCTATTTAAAACGATTGCACTTTATACAAGGGTTTCGATTTTCAGAGTAGTTTTTTTCTCCTAAACATAGGTACATATAAAACGAATAATTCTACAATTATCTAGAGGGTAAGCAGAGTAGTATGATAAATGTGTTCTTCATCAGGTTGATGATTTGCTAAAATTTTATTTATCAGTACGCAAATTGTACGACGAAACGATAAAGTACGATTTGCTTTATATGTAGCCAATATTCGTACTATTTAGTTTTGTACTTCTTTACTTGTTTTTCTCTTATACATATTTTTGAGATTCACAGCGTCAGTATCTTAACAGACTGCGTTTTAACGTCTAGCGGCTAGCGAATGCGACTGCCGATAAAGAAGTCTCTGTTTCGATTCCTGGGTTGGGTCAAAAAATGTTATTAAGTTTCTCTGATTACAGAAATACTTAATAATATCCCAGAGTTTGATAACTCGGGTCTAAACTCCCGTGCCTCGAAGAGGACATAGAGCCATCGGAACTGCACCTGATCTCGCCCAGATCGAGTAGGAAAGACGTCTCATCGGATTGTGAGAGTAAACGAACAAAAAGTGCACCTATGTTTGAGCACACACTTGTGCACTATAAAATCTCCTGCGTATTTAGCTGGTCTCCGTTGCGACTGGCCGGCGTGGCTAGGAGTACATCATCAACCTAGCAGACCTCGACGAAAGCTTTTAAAACATCTATTTACTGATATATAAGCCGCGCTTTAAAATTTAAACAATTGTTAAAGGTTGTCATCGTTAAAAGGGCAAGTTGGTGTACATCAAAGAGCAATAGTTGCACCCACACAAATGCATTGTACCAATGCAGGGGAATTTTCGATTAAATATTTAGATGAGATTTTTCGTGATCCATTTATCATGGTTAATTGTGTTGGGGTAACGGCTTTTACACTGATGAAAGCGGCCATGGCGTTTCTAGAGATTTGTTTGATAATCCTTTGATATGATAATGTAATAAGAAAACATAGTCTCGCGTTCCCTTTGGACATCTTCGTGTTACTTTATTCGTGTATTTGTTCTTTTATATTTTGTATAAGTGAGAATTTTCTTTTGTTTATAGATGTAATCTAGAATGTTTATTTTAGTAATTTCCAAATAATGTTCAACGACTTATTAGTAAATTTATCTTGATAGTAGTTGGGGTTACTGTATTTAGAGTTTTGTATCAGTTGACAGAAAACTAGAGAAGCCCGAATAATGGCAAATGGTATGTACATATGTAGCTATGAACACATTTGTCACACATGATATCTGAAATCAATAGTGTATTGCAAATTTGTATTTAAAAAACCATTTGTGTATCATTAAACTGTGTACTGTGAGAAACGTTCAAACATTATACATATTCTTTTATTTGGCACTAAAAATCTTTCTATATCGTCTGCAGTTCCAGTAAGCCCTTACAATACAATAATCTATCCATTAGCTGATTTTAAGATAAACTTTAACGCATAGCTCACTATCATAAACTGTATTTTGTAGTGTATTTCTTCATTCACCAAAATGTTGTTTATTAGTAATGGAGAGTCCAGACACAACGGCAATAGATATGAATAATGAAATAGACACCAGAGTGTCCCATGTGGACATAGAGGCATGTACGCATAATTTTGCACGGGTATTCGCCAAGCAGGCTAGACATGGCTGTATGTGACCATGTCAAACAAAATCAATATACTTCTATGTGTGTATGTGCTGTTATATTCTTTATATATACGTATATAAATAACTACGTACATATTGTTTTATTATGATTAATGAATAAATGAAATAAATTTTAAATGAAAAATAGATTTATAAATAGTAATGATATACTAGATTTGTTGACAAGTCTTAAAGTAGGTACAAGACAAGAATTAATTAGTTTTAAATATAAAAAATATGTAAATATATTTAGTGATTCTTAGTACTTTAATTGTTTATTATTAATTTTACAATTACAACACATTAATAAGTAAATTGATCATGTTGAAAAATGAGACGATTTTTATTGAAAAATTTAAAAGTGAATCCGTGACCTTTTCAAAAGAAAAAGCATTTACATGACAAATTTAATTCGAAAAATAAAAGATATCGGAATGAGAGTGTTTAATATTCCAGTACTGAAATAACCATAAAGTTTGAAGGTTGTGTATGAAGCTGGATAACTTACATTGTTAAATGTCAGTGTTAGAAGTTATATTACATTTAGTATTGCCATTTCTTGAACTAAAACAGAGTAATCTAATTATAATTTTGCAGGTTAAATTAAATTTATCCAAATAAACCCTAATTCTTGATAAAACTTTTGAGTTTTTATGTATGATGTGATTGTTTTATGAATTTTTTTGTTTTTTATGTACTTTAAATTTCGAAATAAAACATAGTTATTTAGACTAATTACTTGTAAGAACTTAAGTTCCAATCTATGATAACGAACTTATGTTTTTTATGAAACTTTAAAATTAATGAAAAGAAGAAATACTTAAAAGTGTGTCGACTCGCCTTGTACGCAAAGAGTCAAGAAACATGCGTCCAGCATAATTATATATTGACCCCTCGTGGTACAGTCACCCTCAAAAAGAAATTTACATGAACAAAATTCCATTATATTATTTACACACTAGAATATTATAATCAACTTTAGTGACTAAACAGAAATGACAATTACATACTAATTGCAAACTAATTTGTCAGCATATTAGTCTTCAACAAAGCCTTAAAAACAGTTTTATAAATCGTTCCAGCTGCCTGTAAGTACATATTTACCCACAAAAAAACTCTTTTTTCTTTATTTGCAGTCCGTTAAAAAATACGACGAATAGATAACACATATATTACCTACCCTTACGTTGATTAGGGGTGTAAAAGAAAACACCATCTGCTTATCGTGAATTGCGAATCGTAAAAGTCAACTCCGAAAGAATTATTGTTGATACACACGTGTGCAGAAGACCTGAATAAAGCTTTTTTTTGTATTTCTGCCGTCATGAAACTTGAACACAAATGTAATTGTATTATCTACTGTTTTTGACATATAACTCATATGTTTCCCATTTCCTAAGTATATTTGAGTTGATTAGCAGATGTTGAATTAGGATTGTTCTGACAGGTAAAATATTTAAATTGAAATAGTCTATTACTCATTATTAGAAAACTGATGTTAAAATTGACATCAAAGTTGCGTACTAAATAGTGACACTTCACAAAAACCGGCAAAGCAAAGCAAATGAAAACAAAAAATTAAAAAAAAATAATTTAGATAATAATATTAATATTATTATTCTCTTTATTACATTTATATACAAAATAATACCATTTTTAATTACATT
Source organism: Hypercompe scribonia (assembly GCA_949316085.1). Taxonomy (NCBI): domain Eukaryota; kingdom Metazoa; phylum Arthropoda; class Insecta; order Lepidoptera; family Erebidae; genus Hypercompe; species Hypercompe scribonia. The sequence goes on along the minus strand of OX438969.1, from coordinate 15,888,531 downwards.
AAAAAGAAAATAAAAATACATACAATAAATACATTACAAAATACAAAAAAAAGTAGACCAGCGACTTCGGGTACAGGGACCAAGACACCGATAATGTTATCATAATTTTCTCACGTTAAAAGCCTGCCAAACGTACTCTACTAGGCCGGATGGCAAGCATGAATAGAATCCAAGGATTGCAAGAAGGAAGGATTGCGGTAACCATACATAAGATGACCCACAATATGGCGGCCTAGTAAAACTTTTTTTCACGCGAAATTGAAAGATTCCATTTTTAAGTATAATGTTTAAATTACAAAGCAAGGTACATTCTAAAATATCGCATTTTCTTAAGAAAAGTTACAAATCGTGAAGATAACAAGATTGCATCCTCCTTTTCAAAAATGTCCGACTAAATTTTAGTACTCTGAGAACTTAGGGTTAAATAATCTTTATTTCTCAAAAGCATTTACAAATTACCCTTACTGTACCTTACCTTAAATTTAAACAAATTAATTGAGCGTTTTAACCTAACATAAATCAAAAGTGATGTAATTTATTGTTGATCTCGACTCCTTCAAATTCAATATTATTTTTACCATAGCTCGTTTACTATCAACTCTATAGAAATACATATGAATAAATGAACTAGTGCTATGACTGTTGAAAATAGTCTACTGATACCATATAGTACATGAGACACAGCTAGTTAATAGATAGATACTAAAACCATCAGAATTATTGTATTATATGTTTTTATATATCAAATTAAGGTAAAATATAAAACTATTATACATTTAACAAAGTTGTATAAAACTTCATAAATGTTTAATTTCGTGATATTTGGGTACAACAAACACATTTGGTTATAATTATATGTTTGCCTTTGCTCGTGTCAAAACACAACATGTGTACGTGTGTACGTACATTCCATTACAAAGGGATCACCATTGCACAAGCTCACAGAGCCCATAAAACCGTATTTTCCTTATTATGTGCGCTCCTAATATGTTTTTACTTGTTTATCATGTTTTGGTACAATGTTTTTTACTTAACCTTTTGCACTGATCATGAAATATTAGTCATATTTTTACATTGCTATATCAAATTTGATATAGAATTACGACTTTCAGACATTAACTAAACTTTCATTTTGTTATATTTTTGTTTCGGTTTCTTTAAATGTTTTAGAGAGTTTCATCAGTTGCATAAATTAAATACGATTGCAATTCAGGCACTAGTCTAAGTAGAAACCAATCGAAACGTAAGATCGTAACTCAAATCCGGTAAGTCTTAAGGGTTTCATCAAATTTAGTTTTTTTTATTCTGAGCCTACCGAAGTGGCTCTACTCCGCCTAAAGGAAAGCATGAATAGAATCCAAGATTGGTGGTCGCCATACTCACTCGAATGTAGACAATTCAGTATGGTGATCCACACCATGGCTGCCTAGGTAATATTACTAAACAGGGTAATAGTTAAACAAAGGAAAAACTTCATCCCAAAAAATGATGAATGTTTATGACTTAATAGCACATAGACGGTCTAACTTTAAGGTATAAACTTATAATCGAAACATTAAAATCCATAGTTTTCATCTCCCAACGTAGAAATGCAGTTTATTAAATAATATAATATCTTCTTAAGAACTATTAAAAATTCTATGCTGTGTAATTTGAGAATAACCAAACAATTTGTGACAACAAACTTAATCAATTTTACCAAACTGCCAGATATGTAATATAAAGGTGAGTAATATCAGCAAACATTAGTTATGCCGAAGTATTCCAAAACTTCACACTTGATAAGTCGACAACTACGAGGAGCATGCCAAAGTCAAGCACATCCCTCGAAGTAAACCTCGTTTCTATTTATATGCAGATTCCATGGCCGACCATAAGTTATCCGAACAACGGATCATACCCTTAATGATACCCGGATAAATGGGAATGGTAGTACGGTTGAATCGCTGGGGTGAATTTTTACGTATTTGATATTTTGTTATAATAAATGCGTCAAGAGTCAACGGCGTGGAATTAATTAATTTGGGGCGACATCTTGTTTTGTTATTGAAATGGAGGGATTAACGAGATTAATATCGTTAGTGGTTATCTGTAGTTGCTTATAGGATATATTTTTCTCATTTACTGATAGACATGAAATAGTTTTTTTAATTATGTTCATAATTTTTTAATTATGTTTATAATTGTTTTTCAGATTCTTCCTTCTAATAAAAGCGTTAATCACATTTATAATTTCAGTCAGCCACTGTTTTGCCACGGATTTATTCACATAATATATTTTTCTTATTCTTCTAAATAATATTTGTATCTCTGGCAACTTTTATTCATAATTATATAAGGAAATACGATACTTACGGCGTGAAAACATAACACACACATGAACTCTATCTTTCATTTTATATTATATATCTGTCATGAAAAGTCAGGATAACTTTTTCTCAATCTTAGAGTAAATTACAGTCGAAAGCTGTCACTGTTTCTTAACACGCCTTAATAACTTCACCTGTAAGCATATTTATAATAAACTTTTGTTAGCGTATTCTTAGTTTTTTAAACTATATTTTTTTGTACGTTTTAACAAATTTAAGTTCGATTTGGTATTATGACTGCTGATTTCCAGACGAAGTGACATGCCATGGCCACCCAGATATCCAGATCTATCCCGAGTAGACTATTTTTATGGGGATCATAAGAATTGTGCCTACATCAATAAACCAACTACGCTACGTCAACTAAAAGAAAAAATCTGTGAAGAAATGTCGGCATCTTGTGGTCTCTTTGCAGACGAGTATTCGAAAATTTCGGTGCTCGCCAAGAAGAGTGCAAACGTCGAAACGGTGGTCATTTAGACGGTGTAATTTTTAAAAAAATAAATTCCAATTAATTAACTCTTTTGTAAATAAACAATTTTTTGAAATATTTCAGATTTTTTTTCATATGTTAACTAATTTGTGGCCCACCCTATATAAAACGATGTTTTTCATCATGCATTTTAATGTCATTAATTTTAGTTTATTGTAAGGATGATGAGTCCACGTGTATACTATCAATTAATGTAAAGAAACTTTTAAATTATTAACAACCTTAAAATAAGCTATATTAAGTAATAATCTTATGCGTGATATTACTTATTTACTTTCAACAATAAAGAACGAGTACTCGAGCCATCGGTGACGTGCGCCAAAAATATTTGCCAGTATTTTATTAGTCGACCATTTTATTACTGTTGCACAAAGTCGTGTATTTCATAAAATTTTACAACTTTGGTGTTTTATGCCATGTTTGTTTCGAAAATGTACAGTTACAGTATTAAGAATTGTTACAAATAGTTATAAAGTTTGCCGCAATTTACAACCCAATAAGTTACATAATTAATATTATTTTGTACTTTCTTAATCGTATTCTGTAAAGCTAAAAGTACCTTAATTTTAAATAATTATTCTTTCAAAATATTACATTTTTCTAAGTTTAACAAGATCCTACAAGTAAATATTTTAGTTCAGTTTTACATAAATAATGATAAAAAGGCTTAATTTAATCAAACACGAATATTATCCTCTGTTTTGTACATTATAAGTAATTATACGATCGTGTTATAAATTGTGGTTTAAAATTGTTTAATGCGTAACCAGTTTTAATTTAATAAAACGATATTAGGAGAGGGAAGAGGGTTTGGGGGAAATAATGAAAATATTGCCTCGGGTAAACAGTTCGCATCGATTACAAGAAATATCGTTTATAAGAAGTATTTATGGCTATCAATATTTTCATTTCCTTTGTAGTTAATTAATATATCATCATATTTTTATGAATTAATAATCTACTATTATAAATAGTATACTATCACAGTAATATATTTTGCAAGTTATGCATCAGTTTGTGTGTTTGTTTGTTTCAAACGGTTAGACCAATTTTGATGAAAAACATTATGGACATAATTAATTCATTTAATTCCTACATAGGTTATTTTTATCTGTAGAATAAGTTAATGTACTGTAAGTTAATAAGATTTTTGTTTTTGTATTGTACACGAGATTAATTACAAAGTTAACTTAAAGCTAAGGAAGTACAAATGCCGGCCTTAGCGCTCGTAGACAATGTCTTATAGTCAATCATGGGAGGGAAAGTATAGAGTAGTGCCTGGATTGTTAGTGAACATAGGAAAAGGAAAGTAAGGAGTATATATTGTTAAAAAAGACCGTAGATTACATGGAAAAGGCAAAATCCATTATAATAATTAATAAACTTTTATTCAGGATGCCATATTTTCTTATAAAGAAGTGTGCGTCCGCAGACAATAAAAAGATAGACACTAGATGCATCGGGAGTGCACACTCTAGTGAGGTAGCGCTGCGGTAGATTATGATTATACTATAGCATACGTTCCAACATACATAAATTATGTAAAGTAATAGTGAAACATAGAGTGAATGATTAAATAAATACATTAAAGTCACGTCTATTTCCCAGAGGGGTAAGCAGAGACATTTAATCTCCACTTACAAAATAAATACATATAAAGTAATAAATGAAATGTGGGTACACGTTGTATCAGGTCAGGAGGACAGTACTACACTTTCACAGAAGGCCAACCGAAAGCGGCAGCATCCGTTCTGTCATATTTCGTTGATGAGTACGAGACCGGAGGCCCATTGATGAAGACAGTTATCATGGTAATTGTGTGAGTATTACGCTGCAACTATCACTGTCATGCCTTTTCACGTCGCCAAGCGGGTTCACGTCTCCAAAAGGGATGTGAAAAACAATGTTGAATAAATCGCTGCGGTCGGCAACAGCAATGCGGCTTGGTCGCAAAAATGCGATCGGGCCGCAACTATAATAACCAGAACAGTGGATAGAGTCTCCTGGGGGACGCTATAGAGGTACCCACCTCTATAGCGTCCCCCAGGAGATGATCTCACCAAACACGTCTTTAATCCTGGAGAGGACCTGAAATAACATGACCCGGGTCCCCTTCAGACTAGGACACCTGAAACCGGCCGCCGGATTTGTTTTTAGTAGAAACACCACATACTCCTGGCTCCTGCGTCCCTGAGAAGCCGGAGATCTGAAGGGGTTTTCCACCACATCAACAAAAAAAAAATAAAAAAAAGGCTGCCATAGTGTGAGTCACCATACTACATTGTTTGTTTTTGCCATGAGTATAGTGACCACAACTCTATTCTATTCATACTGTCCATCAGGCAGAGTAGAGTCACTTTCTCAGGTTCTTATTATAGAAAAAAAAACTGAGGTTCTTTTTCATATCTATAATATACTAGCAACATCTCGTCTAACACACCTTTTCTTATAATATACTCATATTTTCTATATCTACCTTTTCATTTAACTCGCATTCGTGTTTCTAATTTGTATTATTCTATGTTTTAAATTATGCAAAGTCAAAATCATGTGACTCCATACATAAACTTTAGTTTGTGACTATAAGCAGAAATAATGTTGACACCTTGAGCCTCTAACGTTCATACTTTGTAGGTTATGTACGTTTTGTATAATATTCATATATCTTAAGGTGCAGTAGAGAATGTCTTGTTTTGGTAACCTGTAATTTTTATGTTTATTTACTTTTAAATTATTTATTTAATTAAGGCGTCTTCTCACTTTGGAAATTTAAAAAAATCGATTTCTATTTTTTTTCATTAAATTTTAAATAAATTTAATTTTTAAGAATCGGAAGGTCCATTGTACGGAGCAGGCATCGCTTATTAACCCGAGGTAAGGTTTTTTCATGATTTTTCTGCAACCAAAACTTTAAACGCGCTTATCTCAAAACAAGATTTTTCGATGCCTTGTTGATGAAATTTCGGAAACTATCCGGCCGATTGTCATGAAATTTAAATAACATATTCTTCATAGTCATGGCTATAGCGCATATCATTTGGTTTTTGAAATTTCGATTTTAAGAATTTTTTTTAACAAAAAACTGCAATAATATCGCGTTTTTTTTACTTTTTCGAAAAACATGCGCCATTTTGTTATTTTCGCGAATATCAAAAATCTGATGATATGTGCTATAAGCAACTGACATACTGAATCTAAAACAGTTTTATTTTTTTGTTTCCGATGACCCATCTCAGCGATACCATCAACAAGCCACGACCATAACATTTATAGACGGGTTTTTCGATGCTACTATTGTATTATATAATAATTGTTCAAAAAAATAAAAAATTAAAAATTTTCATGTACTTGAAAGATGTGTTTATTATATAGGATCCATTTTATCCCATAATTTTAAGTAAAAATCCTCGAAAAAAAATCGCGAATATAGCCGATTTTTGAGGCGCCTAAAGTGAGAAGACGCCTTAATTCTTTTTGGAAAACTTAATGCGACTGAAAATTTTTAATCTTATGTCTTAAATGCAATATGATAGGGCTCTAAGCAGATCTGAAGACAGAGAACACCTTTGAGATTTTAGTTGCCAAAAATTCATACTTATGGTAACTCGTATACCATAAGTATGAATTTTAACAACAATGTCCAGTTAGCGAAGTAATCTTCTACATGGAAAACTACACAGCTTCCTATGTGAGTTAATACATACAGGCAATATGCAAATACTGGACCGGATCATCAATCGCGGGTGTCAGGAGCAAGATAAATAGTGCCCCTGACACTTGCACATTGCAACGAATTTGTGTCGTACAAAGAACGTTACTATTTTAAAAGACTTATTTGAAAAAGCAATATTATTCATTAGTATTATGATGTCATAAAGGTTTACATTTCCTATTTTAAATTTAATAACACATAAATTAAAACAATGTAACACTACGACAATTGGTAGGTTTAAACTTTAAATTTTAAGCTTGTTTTAAAGTAAAATGAAGCGAAACTGATTCATATTTTTGACATTAATAAGACTATATAAAAGGAGCTACCAAACAGAGGATCTATATTTTTATTAAAAACTTATGTAATTGGTTAATTTTAGATATTGAAAACAACGCGTGTTTAAAATTCATTAAGGCACATAATAATAGAAGCATACAATAACTTATTCTCTACTTTTGCACAAAAAATGGAAATTTTATCTCGGTGCTGATTTTCACTCACTAACTAATACCAGTATATTAACTATTATGTTCATATTGGATACGAGTAATATAATTGTAATTGCTTGCGTACCTCTATGTGTGCATTTATGCTTGTGCATATGTTTGTGTCTGTGTGCATATAATTATTATGAAAAAGAAGTACCTGAGCAACGTAATAAGTCATCGTTCTTATTGTATTAATAAAGCATATTTTACTGTGATGAGGTGATTAATTAAAAAATAATGTATCAAGTATTGTGTATTATTTGGTTAACAAATAACGGACTATTGTTTGTGCGATCAATGAATATAAGAAAAAAAAATCTTACGCTACAAGTGTTTTTTTAACCAATAACAACGAATCTTTACCGGTCGCTCACCCTTTGTTAAATTAAATACATCCACCCGTTTTGTATCCCTCAAACTCCCGCATCAAAATTTTCAAGCGCAAAGGTCAAACTTGGGACAGGTGTAAGCCAGGCTGTAACTCAACAGGTATTACAGTGATCCTGAATGACCGGTGCCTAGCCGCGAATTACCATAACCTCCAACCGGGCCATCATAATTTATGACCCAGTTAATGACCCCACTCAATGATAACTGCTTATTTATGAACTGCAGATAAAGGGCAATTGTTGGCACTGCAATCTACGTATATACTACTTTTTATTATCACGCACGTCTAATTTTGTTTTATTGCTATCCCCAATTTACTTTCCCTTGTAATAAGATTAATAAACGAATTATTGATGCTGGAACTATTACTGGTGCTATTATTATATGATGGCTTCAGAGATCTAATTTCTAATGTTTTAATTACCATTATTTTATACATCTTAGTACATGTACGTTTGATAAATATTTATAGAGAATATAAAAATAAAGTTATGTATGTTAAATTTCTCTTGAAAATGTGCTTACTTTTTGCGGTATTATACATTTGTTTTTTTTGTTAATCGCTTAATATATACATTATGTTTACTATTTCTACGTGTGTATTTCAATATACTTATAGTTAATAAGTATATTGAAAATATTCATGTAATTTGGTAAACTTAATGCAATAAAATTAATTAATATATACATATTTTTTAAGAATCTTCTACTATTTCCCAGTGTAAGTTGTTTAAATTCATAAAATTCTATTAAAATTGCTACTTTTGTGCCTATATAAGATAAATACGCGAAATTTCAACCTAATTTAAGAACAAAAGCACTGCATAAATGCCTGAATGTTTTCCAGCCTTTCTCCTTAGCAGCATTTTATAACAATTCCAAAAACTCGCCGGCTGCAAAAAACACCTCACTTCATTTTGAAATTCACGTCAGTATCTTTTGTTCTGTTTAATAAATTTATACACCGCTAATTATGTAATGACTGCTGATATTCTTCCGTCTTTATCCAAGAACGAACGTTACCTCGAACGGAAATCTGAAACTTGTCTATGAAGATGTTATCGTGTTATTTAATTTACCAGTTTCGAACACCTATAGTCTTTCGTGTTCCGAATCAATTACGCTACAACATTTTATAACTCGCTCATAAAGAAACGAAGTATTTAAAAATTAATCCTCTGCTTATTTTTCGCATGAGTCATGTTCATTTTGTTATTCGACCCGGTAATGTTAGGGTTAAGAATCATTATAATTATTTAATTTTAAACGATTCTTTAAGCAGATAAAGCAATTACAATTAATAACTGGTAGTAATACTACAGCGTTTGTTAGTAAAATAAAATAAAAAGTTAAATAACATCGAACAATGTACTACTGTCCTTTTCAAAATTCGGTGCGCTTCTTATAAAAAGCGCTAAGTAGAAATTCCAAATACAAGACAACTGATTTGTCGCAAATACGTATTGTACTGTATTTTTTCAATACAAAAAGTTTGATGGCATTAAACAGACATAACTATCACAATTAACTTAATGAATTTGTTCAAATTATAGAATTTGTACGATGGGAATTCTATGTATACAATTCATTATTAGTTTAGTCAATAAATGCAATCACCATCATCTCGAATACCGTGTAATCTCAAATGGCAAATTCATGGTATTATTTTGAGCAATTTGAATAGACGAATTAAATGTCTTTATAAGTAAAATGTCGAATACTTCTGAGAAATTCGCATAACAAGTGCACGAAAGCAAATAATTTTCCCTACATTTCTTTTAAGTTCAAATAATACAAGTTAGCGTTCAAGTATTTCCCGAGCCGCCGTTAATTGTAGCCACAATTGGAGATTATTAATGCTTAACTTGTAGTTTATTTCTTTAAGAACTCTATCTGTTTAGATTTGTATATTTATAAATTATTGTAGGCATAAATATATTAATATGTCTATATCTCTATATAGACATATTAATATATTAATATATATATAATCTAGGCGCTGTTTACTATTTCTTCATATGGGCGTCTGCGAGCACTTAAAAAAGGGACAGGTAATCTCGATAAAAAACCCAGTTTTAGTAGTGGGTGGATGAGTGAACTAATTAGCACACAACTTTGACTGACAGAAAGCTGATGCTTATACAAAATAATTTGGGTTACTTTTATTTTAGAAAAAGAAACGCATTTAAAAATAAAAAATATAAGTTATACGTTCCTTCGCCTTTTACATGTAGCCTCGTAACAGTAAGTTGTGAAGGTAAATACCACAACTTGACCATTAAGCAATCTTATCATATCAACAAAGTAACCCATTCATTAAACAAGTTTTGTCACAATAGGAACACATTACGCCGTTTCTCCATTCATTGCACGTATAATAAGCCAAGACGAGGCGTGTGCGTGAGAAATACCAATTAAAGGTGGTGCGTAATTAAAACAGGATATATTTACGACACTGAGACAACATGGTGCGGGGTGAGCAGAACGATAATTTACGACCGTCCTTGATTCAACCCTCGAATAAACTTTGAACATTTTAGGGTTCAGCTGTTGACCGAGTTTTAGTAATTTATGTCGTAACGTTACTAAAAGAAACCCTTTTCACATAAACGAAATATCTCGCAAAACCATGATAGTTTAATTTCTGCCTAATGCATTATAATAAAATTATGTAAATATGGTTCTACAATCGTAACTTTTAATAGCTACGGTCATCTCAACCAAACAGACAGTTTTACCTTTCCAAAATATTGTATATATCAAAGGTAATAAGATTTGTCTGAATTATTTATTTAAAAAATTATGTTAAAAATCGAAGAAAGCCGACAAAATTATAATTTAAAAAAACACTAGCACATGTGACATCATGTGTAGCGTAGTTTTAATTTATTTTTTTTAGCGGTAACCATTATAGTGGAAATGTATTTGGAACTAAAACGTTGAAAGGTGACTGCTAATGAGTCACAAAAATATTTAAGCCAACTACAGTCTTAAAAGTAGGTATTATTAATACTATACCATCGAAAATGTAGTATGTAAACAAAAAAGGATAAGTAAAATGTAACAGGTATGTTCAATACTCATCGAAGCTGAATATCGATTTACCATCAGAAAGTCGACCCGTTAATTTTTAACGACATCGTCCCAGCCCTAATTCACTGCGATTATATCTACATTATTCTATCGACATTTCCATTCGTTATCGAAATTCGGAGACGACACGCGCCAGGATCACGTCGTGAATCTAAATTAAAATTATTTTTGTTCTTTTTCAAATAAGTTTCAGATTTGTGAGGTACGACATCTACTCAGTTAAATGACTGGCTTGATTATTAGCGAGTTAGTAACGCCATGTTATTATTATGCAAGAGCATACTTGTTAGAATTTGAGACGCCAGATTAGTTAAGTTTTAATAGAACGCGGCAAATAAAATAAAATTTATCATCGGTACATTATATTTTAATGAAATTGTAAGAAACTGTACTTCTTATAAAAAAATAGACACTAGTAGAACAAATGTATTAAAAAAAGTAGTTTTGATGTAGATTACTAATGGCATCCATTTATAAAAAGATGGTGCCTTTAATGATGTCAGTCATTACAGTTATGTAGACATTGTATAGTTTTTGGTGTGTTCGTGTATTGATAATATCAATTAGTGATGTAGAAGGAAATATGTGTATGTCAAAGTAAGTACATTTCAAGAGTGCGAACTAGAACTAAGAATTTTTCTTCAGAAACTAAACACTCAGACACAGAATTACTAAAAGAATAATTTTAGAGAAAACTTAACGTCAACAATAGGTAAACTTCCTTATACATAAAGGACAAAAAAAAAACAAAATTACAAAAGTACAATTTTTAATAGTCACAAAACGCTATATATAATTTTAATGGTATTTGCGTGTATAAATTGCTGTTGTATTTGTGACAACATTACGTAAGGCAACCTCAAGATCCTAGGCCTGCGCCCGCTCCTCGATAAATAACACCAAAGGGTTTTACGCGTCTAATGCTATTTGCTCACGCGACTACAACTTGACATAACTTTCTGCAGTGGATGACGTATACCGTTTAAGTAATTCTTTAAAGTACGTGACAAACTATTTGATTTATGCTTCTAGTTTCTGTAATGGAATGTAATAATTTTAATTTATTTTTTATTATATTTTCTGCATTATACGTGTCATTGTGACGATTTCAACATAAAATTATATGAATTATGAAGGAAATACTTCGTCTTCAATTAAAGCTCTTGCAGTGATAAATATATATGTTATGGATTATATAACTATGTTAGGTATGTAATCGGTCATTAAACGGTATACCTAAGAAATATGTACATTGCTAATTAGTTTATTGTTATTCAAGTATATTTTATTATGTACTTATTGCATTGTTAAACAGTACAGTACATTTAGCACATTGTGTTACGAAGTTTGCTAAATTAATTTACTATTGTAGACATTGTCTAGACATTTTAAGTGTTATACGTATCTGTTAATATTTATAAATAATAAAACCAATGAAGTGTTTGCAAGCACTGAGGTGATGTACAGCATCGTCACCGCCACCATCGTTTAATTGCTCTTTTGTGTTTTAAATTAATATAATAAAAACAAAACATAAAAACATCGTAGTTTTCATTTCTTCCTTTTAATATTTTCTTAAGCTATACTAAAATAGTAAAATATAATATATAAAATACTATATCATTTTTAAAGTTTCAAACGAAATATTGCCTTATATTTTATCCGAAACTTTGGTAACGTAAACGATAAAACAAACGGTATTTGTTTTATAATATGTGTGACTTGTTTTTGTGAGTACATATTACAATAACACAATGATTTACGGTGGCAATACACATATTTATCAATGTCAGCACAGCAGGCGCATTTTTCCTTAAACATTTCCCTGCTTTGTAAGACTTTGCAACGAAAACATGTTTAGTTTGTGAAAATACTTCTTCCTCCTTTAATTATTAAGGATACTTGAAATATTAAATTGTACAATAATTAGCAATCATCATGGATTCATGGTTTAGTATATTTATTTATAGCAAATATTACTTAATACACCGAATAAATAAAATCGCTTGAGAATGGCTCGAATATTTTAGTTTAAAAATATTTATAATAGTATGAAGGCTGGTAAGCAAAAATGATGCCTAAAAAATTATGGCAGAACTGAAAGTAAACCTCACATGTAACAATGGACGGATTTTTAAATTTTGTTAATACTATTTTAGATATTTTTCTTATTTTCTTTTCAGTTTTTTTTCAAACTTGACGGGTTTAGAAAAATATGTATTTGAAAATTCAAAAAAATTTGAAGATTCATAATATAACAAAATCAGGCTAACGTAGGTTTGATTTATAAGTCCCCTTTTGCGTTCCACTACAGTCGAGTAAAAAGAGCCTTTTCGTCTTATCGTTATTTTTTATTAGTAGACAATTACTGTTACAGCATCGACATTTACTATCTGTATCAAAACACACAGTTATCGAAGAAATAACATTCACTTTAAAAAGGAAACATAAAACATATTCAAAAAATATCTCATAAAAAAAAAATACATGTAGAGCACACTCTTTCTCATACCATTTGTCTTTTAAATGCTAAACAGATATCTAGCCGGAGAGACATAAAGAAGACATCATTACCATTCACAGTTTAAACGATTGTCAAGAAAAACAACAATGGGCAATGTATTTCTAGAGGATCGAGTCTACGGTTAAATCGTTCGGTACGCTTGTCAGGTGCAATAGCAATTTTACCGAGCGAACACAGCCTACACGAATGGTAGGGTCCAGACAGGCCTCGGCTTCGCCTTTGAGAAATGGTTAGCTAAAACCTTTACTTTTATTGCTTTCGCTACTGAAATGACCCTTCCTATCTTCACGAAATGTGAGTTTCGCCTTTATTGGATATTTTATTGATTAAATGTAGCATAGTATGTTATACTGTTTAATTAAAGTTTAATGTTCAAATTTTTCGCCTTTATTGGATTTTATATTGATTAAATATAACATAGTATATATGTTATGTAGTACTGTTTAATTAAAATTTAATATCCAATTTTTGTTATTAGAAACATATAAATATATTCTTCTAAATAAGTATACCCTATATCGTGTGCATATTTTCTTGTGCGTGAATTAGCAAATATTGAATATTTGATGCATTTTATGCTCTTATTCTTCGTATCTAGTTGTTTGCGTCTCAATAAAAAACTATTATCTATTGCGTTAATTCCTGATTAAAGAATTATGTCTAAATAGTATCTTTAATTTTAAACTGAAACATTTATTAAAATTACTCAAATGGACTTAATCTCAAATTAGAATTTAGTTTCAAAATAAGGCCAACAATAATTAGCTTTTCGACTGACAAGTTTTATAAAAACATAGTAAAATATCGTTGCTAATTAAAACCAATTAGTTTTAAGTGTTGATTGTTTACAGACAGTAACAAAAAAAAATTAAAATAACTAACACAAAAAGTATAAACACTAAGACAAATTAAATTTTACTGGTGCTTGGTCGTACCAACATCCAGTTTTAGGTGACAAAAGTATTTGGTATCAACTTTGAAATATTGATTTTATAGGATGCCACGAAATGTTTGGGCTTAGTTAAATAACGCATTCTGCTAAAAGTAAACTATGAATCCTTTCCTTGCTTTTGAAATATCGTAAAAAGTGCTAAAATACTCGAGAAATTTTATATTTTGGTTAAAGATACTCAAGTACATTTAGAATATTTTCTATGTTAAACAGATATGTATAATTATGTTAGAATAGAATGAAATTTAATGAAATTTTTATCAATTGTAATGAAATTAATAATAGAAAGTGAAGTGTATTCGAAATGAAACTCCGTGGTAAGATATGTTAACTTGAATATTAAAGGTAATAGAATCACATTAATTTCAGGACGAAAGGGCTAGCTCGAGCGGAACAATACTATCCTCTCACAGAAGTGATACTGGATTTAATTCGTGAAAAGCGACAGCATTTGTGCTGACGTGTTTCGTTTGTGAGTACGAGACCGGAGGCCCATTGATGTAGAGGTGATAGTTATTATGGTAAAAGTGTGAATCGTACGCAGCCACGATAACTGTCATGCCCTTTACGTACCCAAGCGTGTAAAAAAGCCTCTCACTAGGCTGCCATAGTATACGTCAGGTATTTTCTATATTTGTAGTCAGCTTGGTAACCATAACTCTTGGATTCTATTCATGCCTTCCATCAGGCAGTCTTTGGCAGGCTCTTAAAATAAACAAAAAAATGTTGACTAGTCTTAGCCGACAAGTGACATTTTAATTTCATATCCAGTTTTATAATCTAGTCTATAAACGAGACTGTATAACAACTACTAAATTAGTGTTTTCTAATTTAGTAACATTTTAATAAAAAGCTTTAAAAAATCAGTAAAAATTATAATATACCTAGTCATGTAAATATGTATCATGTTTACTTTATTTAAATATAGGTGCTGTACTGAACAGAGCCTACGACATAAACAATATTTCTGCTATAAACGTAGCAAGAACCTTTTACGGGAGTGTGTATTATGTATCAAAAGTCGCAACTAAGTGCGGGAGATTGCGCAGGGGACCAATAAACTGTGTGGACAATTTGTTTAATCAAAAACAAATGTAGGTCTCTCCGCTACCCTTGCTCGACTCATGCCGGCGGCGGGTTGACTAACGCGTCATTCTTTTGTTTTTGTTTCAACATCTGCTATAATACAGATTCGTCACGTGATAAATACTTAAGCGTGATACTTAGATATTGGATTTAATTCGTGGAAAAACTGTCACTGGGTTTTATCAAGAAATTAATGCAAATAGTGCTAAGGTCTGAAATTTTCTCGGTAAACCACAAGTAAATCTACATTTACATATCTATCTCCTATATGCCTAATCCTCCTAAGATTGGTGACATTTGTAGCGGTGGTATTAAATGTGTATTTCTTGTATTATATTTAAATTCAAATATTATCAAATTACAATAAAATATCCTAGTAGCCGATGTCTAAACAAATGTTTCCAAGGATCGAAAATTTTATTTCTGCAAGACAAAACTTCATTTTGCAGAGCAAACTTACTCGCAGTTCTTCACCTCAATAGACAATGGGATTTCTTAACTGCCGACTGAATCGACTGAAACGCCAAGCATATTTAACAAAAGAGTAGTCAAATATACCTGGCGTTTCAGTTTGCCGATAAAAGTGAAAATTTAAAAGTATATTTTTGAAATAACAAACTGATTGTAACATGAAAAATTAAAATTTCATAATTTTTTACTTGAAATTGTATTATATTAACCTTAATCACACCTACCGGCGCTTCAAGTTTTTAACAGTTTAAATATAAATATATATATATATATATATATATACAGTGGACCCCGGTAATTCGACAAACGTTTTGCTGGGCAGTGTCGGACTATCGAATTTGTCGGATTATAGAGTACTGCCTAAGATCCCCTATAGTCCGGATTTTTTTACAAAAGAGTACCTCGTAATCCGATAAATTACAGACAAATTATAAGATTGTATATGTTGTTATCTTCTGGGCTTGTGACGACATTACTGGGTACGAATAAGTAATACACGATGAATAAACATCAAACAATGAACGCAAGCTAATCTGCACCGCTATCACACGTAGTCAAATTCAAACTAAGCAATCGGAATTGAAACAATACCTACGCGTCGAGCACAAGTTGTAACCTGTTCAATCATGCACGATCTACATTAGCGAAAATTGTTTGATTGATGTCGGATTACAAGGGAGTCCGGATTAGACAGGGGCCAGATTACCGAGGGTCCACTGTATATATATATACATATATATATATATGATTTTCATTTTTTATACATATATGATTCATTTCTTAGTTACATTTGTTTTTAAAGACAACGCCCGCATTGGTAATAAATCCTGTGCCGCGAGGGACTTCACAAACATACAAGAAACGGGTACAAAGAACACTCAGAACATCATGAATGTTGGGTTTGAACCCACAACACTCAGTGTAGTAGAGAGCGTGGTCACCGCTTAAACCACTAAGCCAATCGTTCAGTCAGATTATATTATGATTTTGTAAACACAGTACAAAATTTGAATAGAATTTAATAAAAATAAATACACCACAAACAATCGTTTTATATACAATATATGCACGTACACAGGCCTGGACTTAGCATGTTGCTGACGCGAACCCATAGGATTTGCCATTACCAATCGCAGCTATGAGAAGCAATGAGAATCCGTTTCCGGTTGTGGAAGTGTCAACAGGTCTGTGCTATTCGACGCCAATAAATCTCTGAATAAAAATAGTTACACGAACACTTTGGAAACTGCAGTGCTACAAACAACAGCGAAACAACACTGGAAGACAAAGAAGAATTAATCCTGGGATACTCCAAGATCAAACCATCAAAACTGAAGCTCAATAGTACATTCACAATAATTGAGTAGACATTACGTTAACTATCAGCTGGCGAGGTTGACATTGACAACGTGAGTGCTGCCATTGTTAATAAATATTTTCTACCAACTCAAATTTACGTTCCGTTTTACACATTCTATTTGACAACATGGATGAACAATTTCAATTATTGTTCGATAAAATGAGGATGGAAATGCAAAAACAGACAAAGGAACTGAAAGAATCTCTTACTAAGAATATAATGGATCGAATGGAGGAAAAACTAACTCCTATGATAGAAGAAACTGAAAAAATGAAACAAAAAATTTGTAACCTGGGGAACGAGATTGAATATTTAAAAAAAGAAAAGAGAACTAACAACATAGTTATTTATGGATTAGAAGAGAGCGAAAAAACAACATTTGAGCTGATACACATCGTTAAGGAGACCTTTAAAAGAGATTTAAATCTATTGGTGGAAGAAAATGAAATGAACAGAGTATTCCGCCTAGGAAAAAATAGAGTTGAAAACAAACCTAGACCTGTGCTACTGTCTATTATAAACGGGTGGAAAAAAGACCAAATTATGCAGAATAAAAAGAATCTAAAGGGAATTTATATATCGGAAGACTATTCAAAGGAAGTTATTGAAAAGAGAAAGGCTTTGATACCACAGCTACTAGAGGAGAAGAAAAAGGGAAATGCTGCTTTTTTGAAATATGATAAACTAGTACTCAAGGGACCCAACACCGACAAGAGGAAAAGAGAGCTATCTATTTCACCACGGTCGACGCCAACCACTAATCCTAAAAAACAACAAACCATGAATTCTATCAAAATGACCAAGAATAACGTCTTCGATTTAATGAGAACCCGATCAAACTCTCTCACTGAAAGCCTCACACATAAAAAACAATAGCAATCAACAACCGACAAACGGATTAACCAACCAAATTACGAAAACCAAACAAAAGAAATAACAGAATCTCCCCCAAGCCGACTGGTCCTCGTGGGGGATGAAGACCACAACCCTCCAACAAAAGAGGAAAACAAAAAGTGCGAAAACAAAAACAAACACAGACAATCAAAAATTTACGTTGCAGCCCTCAATGTACTTACACTTAAAAACGATGAAAACTAGGTAAAAGAAAAAGAGGTAGACAGCAAAAAAGATGGGATGACGATATCAGACATGTTGCGGGCATAACATAGAGTAGAGTGGACAGAGAGAGGCCAGAATGGAGCAGGTTGGAGGAGGCCTTTGCCAACTGGCAAACGGACCTACAAAAACTAAAGAAGCACGAAATATGTGAATAAGTTTAATTAAATACACTGTGACTGGTGAGATACCTTCAATACTTATGGAGAGTACTCGGTACTCGATTCTCGTTAACTTGATATAAAAAAAATAGGTGCTTATTTTTTATCGAAATGTCTCTAAAAAATAAGTCCGCAGTTAAATACTGGGCTCTCGGTGTACTGTGTACGAAGTTTACTAAGAAGTTATTTAATATTTCGTTTTTATGTTATTTTATTTCATGATATATGTTCGCATACTATCACGTCCTCAAATATTGAAGGTATCTCACCAGTCAGTCTGTAATATAAATAACAGTGTAGTAGTGTAAGGCAACAGAATTGTAAAACTAATATCCGAATAAAAGGCTTTATTATTATTATTATTATTATATAATCGCAGCTATAGAGATTCAACAACTATTTCTACTTCGGTTTAACTCTACCGTTTATTTTCCCAATTAAAGAATAATCTAGTTTACCTACATAATGAACTAATGTAAAAAATGTTAGGATCCAAATCTTCCACATATCTTTCTTAAACATTTCCATTCTAAAACTCACAAAGAAAACACCTCATTGATCGTACAGAAGAGTGTAAATATGTAACTATATTTTCTATATGCGATGAGTTTCAGAATGTGTACAAATATTGTCGCATCCCTACTGTTGTTATTCCTTCCACGGAGGTCACGTCCTCGTCCAATAATTCTACTGTGACTCATCTTCACTACAGTTTTCGCAAAAGAATAATATAAGTGAGCCGTCTGATTTTTTTAGGTGTTATGTGTAGCGTATGAAAATATACTGATTGCCTAGTTATTCCTGTTTTTAGATTACGTAAGAAATAGGTTTTCCACCATTACCTTTCAGGTTTAGGTAACGAACGACACTAATAAAAATTATATAGTGGAATACTACTCTAATCTTCATTATGTATTTTCATTTGTACATATCAATAAGATCTTAAATTGTTGAATTATGGCGACTTACTAATATACATGAAGTGTGTTCCATAAAAAGAAATAGAAGTAAAACATTATTATTAACAATACAATCAGATATCGAAAAATATAGTGTTTCACTTTCGGAATCGTATCAAATTGTTGAGTATCCCAAGCAATGCCTGTGGTGCTCGAATAACAAAATAAGAAAAAATGAGAAACTAAATTAAAGGGATCTCCCGAACCTGATAAGACATTACATATTTTTATGGTATAAGAAAGTAAATGAACAGATCGGTTACCTGACGATAAATTACTACTGCCGACCAGCAACTTACAAGTGCGTCGCCCCCTAGAGTCAAGGGAAGGAGGGAGGTTGTTTTCTGCTGCGATAACCTGATAACCTCACTCCCTTGGTGGAAAGCAATGAAAGAATTAATATTCTTAACGCAATTGTTTTTTGTGACATTGTGATTTCAAACCTGCAACTTGAAATCTGTTTTAAGTTTCAAGTTACGTTGCAACATCACATGAGTTTATATTTTGTAGTATATTATCAATTAAATAAGTACGTTTTCACTTGTAATTCATTTTGTTCTGAAATTCACTCAAGTATTGGAATAATTGGAAAACAATTACGAAATTATCTAATATTTTTTAAAATAAAAACATTTTTTAGTCGCTTAATATTTTCATCAACTATTTTTTGGGCATTGTTCTCTTGCAGTGGGAAAAATAATTCTTTCGAAACTTAGATTAACGTCGTTATGAGAACATACAATTGTTTGCGAAATAATTAGTTTTTTATTTTGTTTTTCTTGATTCGTTTGCCGTAGCGTTTTGCTAATTTAATTTAAAACTGAGTACATAAAGAGTCCACATATGTGAAGAGTAATTACGATTGTTAAAATATGTGGATTATATTATCACAAGTTTTGAGTTCAATGACTCAAATTTAGTTGTTTACAGTTCTCAAAGACCGCCCCAATTAAATATATATTTTTAATTCTAAATTTATGACGTTAACAAATTGATAGATTGACAACCGTTTACACAGTACTGTTTCTTCTTCTGAAGTGCAGATTCCTAAGAATGTACTTGCTCAAGGTAGTGCGTTTTACTTTTATCTTTGGACAGAGTAAAAAGGTAATTATAAATAGAGACCAGCTACAGCAATCTGGCTAAGTAATCAAAAAATATCTACACATCATTTAATTAGAAGCTCGTATTACATCACTTTAAGTATAATATTCCTGTAGGATACTGGTTCATTCAACCCATACTACTAAGGGCCTTCTGGTCAGGCTAGTCCAAAACAAAATCACGACTCCTCAGATGTTATTCCTTCGCTACTTTTAGAAAACCTAATATAAAAATTATTGGATTTAAAGCGGTCTTTTAAAAAAACTTAGCGTTTGTTGATAAGAAATACGTTGATAAGATAAAAATATAAAGTAAAAACAGTACAGTGCAAGGATATTGTTTAATTACTTGTCTTTTCTATCTTCTTATTCTACTTTATGCGGCAATAAAATCATAAATAATTTCGTTCCTTAAAATGATTGCTTGTAAGAGATTACCTTAAAGCGATAAGGGCCCCAATTGTGCACTACGCTCTCCCATTGTATTATATGACTGTTTTAGTGTGTGAACTATAAAATAATATATTTTTACATAAAAAATGTTAATGAATAAAATAGCCGTTTTAGGAGAATTTATTTAACATAACGCGCCTCGTCATGGTGAGTCACAACCGCGAGCAGTCATCTATCATAATACGATTAAGTCCTAGTGGCTTGTCACTCTATCATAACGTAGGGTTACACTATACAACCTTGACAACTTTGACCCTTTCTAGGCTAAAATGTCACGAACTATACAACCTTATTACTATACCTACCGACCTACTCCTTTAATATATCTAAGACATCCAATATCGTAAAACAGAAAACTGCAAGTCTTAAAAATGTCCCTGCACCCCATTTAAGCCGTAAAAGGGAATGAAAAAGTTTCTCAAGAAAATATGACGTACATAAATATCCAAGTCTACAAACGATGTTCCAACATTACGGTTAGATGTTTCCAAAACTTTTTCATTTATGCTCGAATCCGTGCACGGCTGCAGTTAATCCAAAATATCAAGCCTAATAGTCACTGTACACTCGCGGTGAAAATAGTTTTGCACAAATTTTACTGGTTTATATTACGGTATATATAAACAACATCGCGCGAGTGTTGGGAGGAGGGAGCGCAAGACGTCCGTTCGTAAAGGCGCGTGCGGCGCACTACCGCCCTGTGCCGGAAAAACAAGTTTCCATGCAGCCTCCATCCCTATACCCCACGCACCTCACCCCGTAGACAGGATGCGCACTTGCATGCCTTTACTTTATCTTTCCTGTGAAAACATATTCTATTATATCTAGGTTACTCTTACCTTTCTCTAGGGAAATTGTAACATTGAGTCCAATATACTCGTAGATGGAGATGTGCAACGCAGTATTTAATAAGATAATATTTGAGGTACTAGTCTGTAGTAAAGTTTACAAAACTTTAAGAGACTGTGTTTTCCGACATTATTTTTTTAAATCAGATATCGCACAGTATTAAATATAGGATTTACCTCCACACTTTATAGGTTCTACTCGAGGAGAAACCTGAATTTCTCCTATAGCTGTTTGTTGATTACAGATGTATGTACGAATTATAAAGTATGTAATATAATAGTCATTTAACAATTAATTGTATGTACTTATATACTGGTATAGCTAGTTGATATCTGTTTAATTTATATATGAAGATAAAAATTAAATTGCTTATGCGAGTTAATGTCTAGAACTATGTAACATTTTAATGAAATATTATATTTTGGGATTAGATCAATTTCTTAAAATGACTACAGGTCTTATTATCATGAATTTCAATATTTATAAATGTATATTAAGCAATAGCATAATTTCAATTTTAAGTAACGACATGAATATTTCGATAATTGAAGTTTCACATAATTTAGACACCAGGTATGCATAACAATGTTACAAGAAACCGGTTGTTTTATAGCTGCTATTATTTTAAACATGACTGTTTATTGTAATGTGTAAACTAATACTGTTCGGTTTAATAACATCTCTATACACTTATTTGTTTCATTACTTTGGTTTTTGCTGTTCAAAGTCAATATACTGTTATATCTAAAAGTAGCAGATATGATATGCGTTTTGATTCATATCATGTGTGAATATTGGGGTTTTATTCATGCTTTTCCAATAACATCAATATGAAACTCAGTTTCAGTAAAATTCCTGTATTGTGTGTAAAATTGTTAAGTGTGAGTATTCCACAATGATTCGTCGTAACCTCTACGGCGTAGCTTCCTGCACGCATCGTCAACTGTCTCGTTTTGCTACAAAACGCTTTCCGGTACTACGTTAGAACGCTAAATAGTTACAAAGATAAGTTCTGTTTTTCTGTCACACTTTCTTTAGCATTCTGATACCTAAATACATACCTTATTTTATTTAATTTTATGTACTTTTTGTCTTGTTCGATTTTAAGCCAATTTTATTAAAAATTTTTAAAACTTTCAAGAAAGTATACATTTATATTTTTAAATTTTTAATTTCTTACGATTCTATTAATAGACTATACTTACTAAAGAAGAACATATATTTGGATAATACCTTTGATTTGAGCTCCAAAGTCAAATCGAACTGTTACTTTTGATAATATTAAAAATATATAAAAAAACGACATTTAACACAAACATCGAAGTAAATAATCAATCACAAAGAACTAACTTAGAGTGATTCGATGGATAGAATTAGTTTATAAATTGACAATAAGTAATTTTGAAGATTACTTTGTAAATTGTTAATACATTAAACGTATATTTCAAATACGAAAACCTCCTCCGTCTTTCCGATAATCAGCCTCAATAACAGAATTTATCTAAAGAATGCCTTACCTTATTATTTTATTTTTTAAGGTTCTGTTTCGCCGACAACATCTGAGACAAATTGCCCTGTGATAAAACTGGATATAATCCTGTTATAGCCTAAGAGGAAACAAAACAAACAAAGCTATAAAATAAACTATTTCCGAAGCCCAGGACCGGTCACGTAGCTCACAATAACTCGAACTGACATCTTAAAGTAAGGGAATCGCTTTTTGATCTTGTTCTGAACTTCTAAGGCTGCAGTTAGATCAGCATAGATAGACAAAGGGATACACAATTGGTTTATAAATTTGGTTGCAAAAGCAATATTTCAGATAAGATAAAGCTTTGGGTTTCGCTGCAAGAATTACATATCTCTCCTATATACCTAACATTGATAACATAAAATGAGAAATACTAAAAGCTAGTAAGCTTTATAAAATATTTATGTTTTCGGAACATTTTTGTTTTCGTGTGAGTATACTAGCTACTTATAATTTAATCATTACTTTCTCAGGCTGCGACACTAATATTCTAAAAAATTAATTAATTTTCAGATGAAATCGGTACGATTGATAAATAAAATAGCGGAATAGATTCTCGGAATAATAATTGGAATAAAATTACATCTAATAACTGTCTGAAGACATATTTTCTACTCAGATAGTATTATTGTAAGAATTAGTTCAGCGTTGCCTGAAACAAATTGAGATTTCGATATGGTCTCACCGAGACTCAAAGCTCGAAGCTACCTACCGAAACGTTTTATTTAGGAATTTCTAGAAAAAGGAGGCACTGTTTTGCTGCCGCCTGTTATGTAACAAGCGGTCTCGTCTGCCGAGATTCACAAGAATCACTTTCGATGGTACATCTGAGCACTATTTACATGATTTTAATTAAAGTTTTACGTACAGCTCTAGCATTTGACTTCTTTAGGATGTCTAAAGAATTAAATAATTGTCCCTAATATCTTTTTATTATTAGAATATATATTGGAGTTTGACTAAATTTACTTTGAATAGAGTATATTTGCTTTCTTTATCACTTTAATCAGGTGAGTTGTAGAGAAGCACACAAAACAAATCAAAATATATATTATACATATATAATAAAGTAATGTGCATATATATAATCACATATTCACACAACCTGTTTTTATATTTAGAACTTTATAAGAAAGTTAGAAATTATTTAAGTTCCTAAATATATTATTCATACAAACATATTTTATTTTTAAGAACGCTGCTCAGTTCATTCTAAAAAACGGTCCCTTAATTGAAGTGGCTGCCTTGCTCATCCATTTTTACGCATCGGCGCTTGTTTAAATTACAAGAAGAGAGTGCACCCTAAACAAGGCAGAACGAACCCCCAGTGACTTGCACTTTGAATGCACATTTTAATGGGTTTGTTTTTTTCGGAAACACCTAGTTTAATTGCATTGAACTATTTTGAGGACACGTATTTAAACAATTATGCGACAGTCTTTTGCCTGCACTATAAGCAAGCGTAAACTTAAAGATAAACACCTTATTAATTAGTTTAATATTAACGATACGAATAATTGTAACTTTCTCGTTAGTCCAGCGATTAGCGTATGCGACTGCTGATCAAGAGGTTTCGGATTCGATGCCCGTGTCGGGTCAAAAACCATTATTGTATTTTTCTGGTTACTGAAATATTTAACAACATCCCGGAGTTTGGAAGGGTCTTAACAACCATGCTTCAGAGAGCACGTAAAGCCTTCACTCCTGTGCCAGATATCTATCCGGTCTTGTCGAATAACTTTACCAACAGATTGCGAGAGTGAGGGAACAGAGAGTGTACCTATGTTGGTACAAATACTTGTGCATTATAATATCTCCTGTGTAGTTAGCTGGTTTCCGTTCAAACTGGCCACCATAGCCGAAATCGGCTAGGAGTACATCATCATCATTAATAATGTTATATTATTTACTAGCTGAGTCACGCAGCTTCGTCTGAAGCGGAATATGTTTTCTCTGTCTCTATAACATCATGGTGAAATGTTATATAGTCTAGTCTAGCCTTCCTCGATAAATAGGACTTCCATACTAAAATAATTTTTCAATTCGAACCAATGCCTAGAGTCAGCGCGTTCATCCATTGAAACAAGTAAATTCTTCTGCTTCATAATATTAGTATAGATTCAACTTATTTAATAAGAATTTTAAATTACATAATTTATTTTAAATATACTTTATAGATGTTTTTTATAATTTAGACATTGCAAACATTTTCTATAGTTTAGACCCACTAAGACAATGACTGAGGCGTGTTGCTGTTATCAGGTAAAATAGGCATTCAGTTTTACGATAGGCGCACAATATCACAGTGCAAGTTGTAATGTAAGCACTTTTGATAGGGGACACCCGGCGCCCCCGTCTTGGAACACAATACGTTACTATTGGTGGTTATTCTACAATATATTCAGCAAGTGAATAGAATAAATAATACATTTTTTTTGTATACCATACACTGTACACTGTATGTTACATTGCAAGGAGTATTAAAAAACTTAAAGCCACTCAGAGCTCTTAAAGTGTTATTAATTACTTCTTCTCTCATATTGATGTATCTAAGTTACAACTAAATCCAAGCAATACATTTTTTAATTTTATAAGCAACTAGCTTACCCCGCGAACTCTGTTTCGCCTTAGAGGCAATAAATAAGCAGATTTTTGATTTTGGACTGAAACGCGGTCAAACGGGATAAAAAGTATCCTATGTCCGTCTCCTGGTTCTAAGCTACCTCCCCACCAATTTTCAGCTAAATCCGTTCAGCCGTTCTTGAGTTATAAGTGGTGTAACTAACACCACTTTCTTTTATATATATAGATTTTCCGGACGAAATTTGCTATGCAGGCACATTCTTACATTGCATATGTTACAAACAATACAATAGTTCTAATTTAGTCACAGTGCTTTACGCTCGCCTGTTGAACCAAACGTCGACTAAGTTCATTCCGATACAACTCTTCCTAAGCGTTTACAAATAGAAGAAGTATATTTTTATGTGTTCTTTAATCTATGACCATAATATTCAGAATTTTTATTTTTAAGTGTTATTTTTGCGCCAACGTAACAACCAATACACGTATGCATAAATATTCTAATCAGGCTGAGACGGGCTAAGCCTGTTCAATTCAATTTATTATTTGAAAAGCTTTATATTACAATTATCGTTAATGTACTGTAAGTAGATTGCATTGGAAGTAAATTAAGAAATGTAACAGGTAGTTTTGCAAGATAAAAGTAATACATAAAGTTGCAGAATGGCGTCGTGGCACTGGGCACGCGTAGCCCACGGTGCGGCGGTCATAAATTGCTTGGTTTGATTAAGGCGGCGCGGGCGCGATGTTGCAGTGGGTGCACCCCCACACTATGCACCGGTGCATCGTGATACAGGTTGATCCAAAAATATTGTGTCTTTGGAAGTACTTAAATCTTTACTACATAAGTTTTGAATTTTATTTATTAAATTAGATTTGATAGTATAAATATTTTCAATGGCTAACAAATTGCAGGTTGATTTCACTTTTTTGATTTTCATTTGACCTTGAAATTCCAAATCAAATAGACACATACACATGAGAAATATGAAATTTGTATAGAACATTATACACTAGATATAAGAATTGTAAGAGAAACCAGAGTTTTGACGTGTGTTTGAGATGTGAGAACAATAAAAATCTATATAGTTTTAAAGTAAATGTTGATCACAAGTTAAAATTTTTACTGATATGAAAATTGTAAACAGTCAAAATTTATCTTACATTAGAAATTAGAAATGAATAGCTTGATTTTTTTGAAACAATTCTATGAAATATAACAGAACATAAATAAGTTGAACTTCGACGGTACACCGATGTCTTTATTCATGATATTTTGAAAGTCTACTCGGTGTTTCATAAACTTCGAAACAAAATCTAGAGATCTAAGAATAATTAGTTTGAAAACCCGCTCTATATAAATTTCGCCACATTGCCATCTACTTTCGGGATTACCGTTGTAAGAAGGGGATCGTTTATTTCCTTTCTATCGCATAGCTTCTAAAACTTTTGTTTTACGGATTTCATTTCGACTGGAATACGTAAATTATCTTATTCTTTTAATTAAATAAAATTTTAAATTTCAAATAAGTCTATTACAATATTTTACTTTTTAATCAATATTACGTCAATTTCCTTGTATGTACGTATGTAACGTGGTATTATTGTAATTTTTGTAAATTTAATCAATATCATCACGACTTACCATAACAAGTCTTTATAGGTATGGACATGGATATTTGCCAAGATCTCAACCAGCAAGACACCGAGTAAAGTAAGTACATTGAGAGCGTCACTAAGACGGCGTTGCGGAAGCTAAGTATACTGGACAAAGTGAAACGGTTCTTTATACCTGAGCACCTGTGTCTTCTTCATTTGACCAAGGGAACGGGGACTTCCTGGGAAGAGTACTGGTCTCATCTTTGCGATGGATTCAAAGAGATTTTACTGTAGGCTCTCGATCGATAGCAGCGGCGGGCAGTCCACATATTTGACAGTCTCAATGCTACAGGTCCCTTGAGCTTCTGCAGTTACGAAGAGGTGTCACGTTTATAACAGTCCTGTAACGCCTTTATCAAGGAGAGTGTTCTAACAAGCTCTTCCAACTGATCCCACCTTCTCACTCCCTCTTTAGAGAAACTCGTGCTTGCTCTAGAAGTAAAAGTTTTAGAATTTAAAAGATACACTTTCGAACTAAACGGTTCAGTTTTTCCTTCCTGTTCAAATCAGCCAAAACCTGAAACTCACTATCAATGCACATGTTTCACCTCCACTATGAGCCTAGGCTGTTTAACCGGAGCATGAAAAAGCATCTCTTTAGGCCACTAGTGTGAGCCTGTATTCGTAATGAATATATTGAACATCACTCTTGGATTCTATATGTGCTCTCCATCAAGCAGAGTAGAATCACTTAGGTAGCAAAAAAAGAGCTTTAGCTTTAAATTTATTTACCGCTTTATTTAGCTTTTGGCCGTAGCTTCAATTGCGTGGAATTTGGTCTGCAACGTTAAGTTTCGTAACAGATTATTTAAATTTTTTTATTAAATAAAAGTTTTATGTTACTTCTAATACCTCTAAGAATATGTGTACAAAATTTCATAATAATTTCATAATCGGTTGAGTAGTTTTCGCGTGAAACTGTAACAAACAAACTTATTCTAAACTTATTCGCATTTGTAATATTGGTAGGATGTCATACGTTATGTGCTGTATTCACAACTTATTAACGATATTTGTAAACTTTTAATGTGTGCGTAATAAACAAAGGGCTTAGTGTGCCGTCAGGCTTCTTGAGAGTGATGAATTATCAATAGGAAATTTTGTATTATCCTTACATAAACACATCTAGAGTTGTACATGTAATATAAAAGGTTCAACTTTCGTTCATACAAGTTCCTATGCTTACTTTTTAGAAACTAACTTATAAAATAATACTTAAGGTAGTTTTCATCACAGAATCAATAAGGAAAAAACTAGGTAATCTTTAAAAGTTTGAGGAACGCTGTCGTATCGTGTGAATAATCGCACAGAGCAACGATGGGATTTGATGAAAGAATCTGGGAGTCCCGGGGGCCGAGCTGACGTCATCGATACCGACTCCTCTTAAGAATTTCAGTGGTAGTTGTAAAGATTACGGTACAATACGATACGATAAAATAACACAAAATGGTTAGATTCCATAAAAATAATATTTTTCAGAGCTAGATATGCTAGCTCCATAAAAATATTTCTTTAACTTCATGTTTAATGGTTTTGTTTGATAGTATAACTTCAATTTCGCTAAAGTATGAATTTGGCTAACTGTCAAAAAATATTTATTCTGCTCTTGATGAAATGGCAACAAGCTAAAAAAACAGTAGCAGTCGTGGGACTGCCGATAGAAGTGAAAACGGAACTATTAAGTTGAGAGTAATTAAAACTATATGCAAAAATTATATGAAATTTTTTATGTTTCATATATAGCTATATATAATATATAATAGCATATATAATATATAATAATAATAAATTTCATATATAATATATAATATCATATTCTCCATAGCATAGAGAGATATACTATTATCATTAGCATGTCGGTGACGCGAACCGAGGATTTTACCCTCTACCAAAACGCTCAACGCGCCTAAAGAAGTTTTCACTTCAAAAAATATCAGCTTTATCTGCCAATGATAAGTACTTAGTCTACAATTCTAAAGTCTTCTGTTCAAAATATTTCTTAACAATGTTCTTAATCGGCACTATAACATCTGATATCTAACACTTGCACATTTTTTTTCCAATAGTATAGGATGGTAAAAAAATACATATTATGTATATGAAAATACAAAAGTAGGAAGTACTCTATTTCCTGTCCTACTCTATTCTATCCTTATTTAATAAATGCAAAAGTTTATTAGTATGAACGTATGGATGTTTGTTACTCCTTCACGCAAAAATTACTGAACAAATTTGAATGATACTTAACAATTATATAGCTTATATATCATAATAACACATAAGCTACAATTTGTTAAGATTTTTGTAATTTGGCCATAATATAAAAGTATCAAGTAACTATCTTACATTACAATACAATACAACACAATAAGCCTTTTATCCTGAACCTAAATAGTTGTGGAAGATATGTTTCCTCTGTTAGAGGATCTCTCTAAGTTCAGTGTGCCTTTTGGCAAACGCCTCCTCCAACAATTTCCATCGAGTTCTATCTCTGGCCACCCTTCTCCAAACAGGGAGTGCTGTTAGTTTCAGTTCATCCTCCCATGTCTTGGGTTAACTGTCTTACATTATCTGAACACAATTAAATTGGATACTTTTTTACAATACAAACTTTAGAATATTTATTAAGTTTTATCAAAGTTTCTACATTTATCGCTTTCAGTATTTAATTTACATGAACTTTTCGTTTACGTTCGTTACGTTTTCACACTGAGTAATTTGGATATAAGCTATTATTTGCTGTGATAACCTACATACATGCAGGCAGAATCGCGGTCAAAAGCTACTGATCTATAAATTTATAAATGTTCAAATAATTATACTTGCTAATTTTACAGCTTTATGCAAAGCATAGGCTAGGACGCCCGCAAGCCAAGTGGAGTGACGATTCGCGCGAAATGGCTCGACGCGAGAAGCCCAAAACCGATCAGACTGGCGTGCTATAGAGGCCTATGTCCAGCAGTAAACTGTGTTAGACAGTTGGTGATGATAATGATGATAATAGGCAATCATTTCTATATCGCTTATCAAGTGTTATAGAAATGGTTTAGATATGGAGTGTATTTTGGTATTTATTGTTTTTTTAACATTTTACTGAATCAATACCTTATAATACTTGAAAACCTACAATTAAAGAGTATTGTGCGACAACAAGCAGTGCAGACAGCTGTCGCAAATGACTTAAGATATCCCATCTGCTTGTTAGCTTTACTTTTAAAAATAATTCAAATAATACTAGAAAAACCTCATTTGAATTACTATAAATGGATAATTTAATTTTTTCAGTGTTTACTATTGTCTCATAAGTAATTATTGGAACGAAGTTCCTTACGGCAGGCTTGGAGGGGATAGGGATTTCGCTGCGGGACCGAAATGAAAAAAATGTGATAATAAAACCGTAAGTGGAAAAAGTGCGTGGAATAAATCTGTGGAATAAATCTGTGGAAAAAAGTGCGTGGAATAAAACCGTTAAATGAGACGTGCGCAGGCGCGAAAGCGCGTCATGTGTGCTATTTTATTATTTTAAGGAATTTATTATTTTATTTCCTAAAATACTGAATTTCCTAAATACTTTCTTGTACTTAAATAAAAACTAATCAGCAAAATTTAAGAGAAAAATCAAGAAAACCTACATAAAATTGAGCACGATTTTTTTTGCAAATTGTGTCGATTCCACATTATCCGAAGGAACTTCGTTCCTACCTGGTGTCCCACGACACCATTCATTTTTTTTAATTTCAAATACATTTATGAAGATTGACAAGAGTCTACCAGTGGGCAGCAGTGATTTAAGGTGTCCCACCGCACAGTGTCGACTGTTGCAGATATGGGATGGGAGTGGAGGCAAGTGGGGTGGTCCAGCTAGATTAACTATCGCCTGTTAATTACGACAAATGATCATTGAACAACGAATAATGGTCCCTAGCAAAACAGTTATCGGCTTGCCCTTTGCTCCGGGATCTATAATCGAAACTCCGTAATTTAATTCCGTGAAAGAGTCAGCTTTAAATTTCAGTAATTATTATAAATAAGTATGAAGTTTTAGTTAAAAAAAATAGGGTTCCTTTAGTTTTTTTTTTGTTCTAAAAATCATTTTCATTAACACTAACTATTTATTTCAAAATTAACTTACCGGTAATTAATAAAACGATTTAGTTATTTTTCTGATATTTTCATTCGTTTCAAGATAAAAACAACTCCTAAAAACAAATGAGTGAAATTCTAAAATACAAATATTAGAAATAATGTACAAGAACTACTTAGTTAATTTAACCCTAATACAGGCACAGAGTACGTAGTTTACTTACTTACGTAACACAGCAAAGAAATACATTTAGCAAAGGAACCTGCCATCTAGTATCGAATAGCGGCAATAAAAATAGTAACAGGGAAACCATTATGCGTAGCAATAAATTACTTTAATAGTGTACTAGAGGGCGCGATATCTATATATATATATATATTTAACACACAAATTCATGGCAAAACATTTTTGTTGAACTAATAATAAGATTAAGTGCAAAAACAATAGTTTTCTTTTAGATTACGTGTTTTTATTCTATTTGTAACACTTAGTGAATGAAGCTATAAAATTCTATTACACTTTTTCTCACCTCTAAGTACACCTCTGTAGTATTTCATATATATTTTTTTTGCGAATAAGAAGATTACAAATAGATTTGTCAAAAGAAAATAATGTAACTATATACAGGACAGATTTCGTAAGCTAGTAACTATTTCAACTAGTGTTTATGTGTTAATAAAATATTTAGCTTACATTTCATAAATATATAATGTACTCGACGTGCAGTAAAATAGATAAGTCCTTTTTTTCCATTATAGATTTTCACAGAGCACAATGAATTTGTCTAAAGTACATCCTCGATACTCTCGGTAGCTGATACTAGGCTTCCGAAAGCTCTCAGGGATCGTAAACCTTCTGTCCGCAGTTTAATCTTTCGGAAAATTTGAATCCAGATAAAGGCTCGACGGGCAAAAGCCTCTTAATTAACTTGGACATAAATTTTCATTGAAATCTAGCTGTTAATAATGGAATTTCACATTTCACTTTGAAATATAATGAAATAGATTGTCCTTTCATTTAAATATTGATCGTAATATATTATCAACTTACATGAAACTACAGTTATGTGTCTGGTACTAAGTTGTTACCAGTATATATTATTTGTTGAAACCAGTTTATATTATATCTGTTGCAGAAATTAATATCATAAGTAGAAATAACATTTTATCTTAGGCGCATACATATTAGCGGCAATGTCTCGTAGGTATAGCGGACAGTGTACGCGACTGCCGAGTCGCGGCTTCGATGCCCGGGTCTGATCAAAAAGTGTTAATGAGTTTTTTTGGTTATAAAAATACTTAATGAAGTAGTTAATGCCCAGAATTTGACAATTGAGGCCTTAAAATTCGAACCTTGGGAAGCACATAAAACCGTCAGTCCTGTGCCTGATCCCTCACCGGTCGTATCGGATAACCAACCCATCGGATAGTGAGTTAAGGAATAGAGAGTGCACCTGTGTTTGCGCACTCACTTGTTTACTATAATATCTCCTACGTTTTGTGGCGGCCAGTCGTCATCGACGGGCCTATAAAACATTTTTTTTGTGAAATGAAAATTCTGAAGAACTACAACTTTTAGGGCAATGGCTCATTACTTTGGAGAAAATACTTAAAAAAGCAGTTAAGTGGGCAAATAATAACATCAATTCCTTCCATGGATATAATTGTTTTTAAAGATCCCTTTCGTCCGTCCTTACCTAAGTACTTATAGGTAACGGTATTGCAGAGATGCAGTAAAAGAATATCGGGAATTACGCTCCCGGGGGCCATAAACCTGTGCCAGTTTTTTTTTTCCGGCAAAATTGTGCCCAGATTAAAGTACAGCTTTGGAATCTATACAAGCGCGTTGATTCGATAGCTTTGATCCACTTCACTAACTGAAAATGGCTGTAAGTTGATAAGCCGCCAGCATTAAAAACAGTAAAAGGAAAGGCATTAAATGTAATAAACTGATTTTTGATCGCTTTGCCTGTGTTAATGTTGATTTTACTAACCCTTGAAGTATTATTGTTATAACCCTAGAAAACATTTTTTTTTACGTTGTAGTAATTGTTCTGCAACCGCTAAAACGTGCATATATTTTGTTACGATACCCTTAAACTTGCAAGTAGGTCCTAGGTTGTAAAATTGTAAAATGGATTCTTACGAGTAAGTAGCATAACCTATATTTAAACTATTTCTCTCTGTCAAATTTTAGGTCTCTTATAAAAATTTTTTTAATAGGTTTATTTGGATTTGTTATTATGTTAATACATAACATGTGCATAGAGCCATTTTACCTAAATTTAAAAATATTTTAAGTAATTGAAGGGTTAATGTGTAAACCCTTATCTTCCTCTTAATCGATTATGGTAATGTGTGCCGTTACGACCTGAATGCTGATTGTCTCGACAAATTACATTGTCTTCTTAATTATTGCATTCGATTTGTTTATTATACATAAAAAAATCACTCCTGTTTCTTCAGAGAAGTAGGTCGAGCCATATACAACGTACACTTTTCGTCAGTGATTTGGTCCTATGTAATAGATGGCGAGCCTATTGCCGCTAAACGGGATGCTTTGTTTTTCAGAGCCTCGTCCGTCGGTCAACAGATGCTATGGAGGGACGTGTGGCATGTGTCCCTCCGACACAAAGGGAGGATCCTCCGACCAGGCGAGGTGATCATGCCTGGTGGGCCACAGCCCAACGGTTGATGTTGGGATGTTGTACATATGCTAATTGCCACACGAATCTCTATATCGCGATGCAGGATTAGTAGTAGCATTGTAGTTCATTACATTCATACGTTTCGTTTATACTTCGTAGTTCGATGTATCTTCGCTAGATGGCGTCGTTGTACATTTTTGAGTTAATAATGTAGAAGCCGCCACATCACTCCCCTCCAAGACCGGAGGTCGATGTACTGATGAGTCAGCTGTCTATGCTCTGTTGTGGAGCGTGCCAGTGCCAGGAGTGTGTAGTTCCAGTGAGTTGGGGCTGAAGTATGCAGATCCCGGTGAGTCGGCATTGCATGTGGTGCGCAGTGCTGCGGTGAAGTCCCCAGTGAGTCGAGGCTGAAGTATGCAGATCCCGGTGAGTCGGCATTGCATGTGGTGCGCAGTGCTGCGGTGAAGTCCCCAGTGAGTCGAGGCTGAAGTATGCAGATCCCGGTGAGTCGGCATTGCATGTGGTGTGCGGTGCGCTGTGCCTAGACACTGATGAGGCCGTAGGGTAACCAGGCTGAAGCGGGCGCGTCCTGCGTGTGGTATCCCTGTTGAGGCCGAAGTTGCTGGCTGGCTGAGACTTGATTACTGATCATCGCTGTGGGAGTGACGCTGCTCATATTGACTTGAAGGCTGCTTCCAATCACGTCGGGGTCACCACTATGGAGGGACGTGTGGCATGTGTCCCTCCGACACAAAGGGAGGATCCTCCGACCAGGCGAGGTAATCATGCCTGGTGGGCCACAGCCCAACGGTTGATGTTGGGATGTTGTACATATGCTAATTGCCACACGAATCTCTATATCGCGATGCAGGATTAGTAGTAGCATTGTAGTTCATTACATTCATACGTTTCGTTTATACTTCGTAGTTCGATGTATCTTCGCTAGATGGCGTCGTTGTACATTTACTTTTGAGTTAATAATGTAGAAGCCGCCACAGATGCACCACTTTCAGGTGAGGTTAACTTGATGCCCTAACTTCTTGGTGGGAACCCTATGCACCCACTTTCTTATACTCTATTCTTAATAACCTCTCTTCGCCGACATATTTCAATTCTTACTTCCAACTTTAACCTTTACCTTCGATTTCCCTCCCATATGTCTGTGTTTGCAAGCTCATCCTTTTTTGTGCAGTCCGTTCTTCTTTAGAATGAGCTTCCCCTCGAAATCCGGATGACACTTTTTTATTGAAAATAACAGTAAAATAGTATCTACTAAAACAGTTTGCAGAATCAACCAATGCATGAATATCATCTTATACTAGTAATGATATTTATTTGCGTGTGTGTGGTTGTGGATTTATATATATTTATGTATTATGTATATAAATTTTAGTATATTATAAGTTCATATTTGTATATTCGATGTTATTTCACCCTAAATGCACCTACTTCTTATTTTCTTTGCAACGCCCAAACGTGGACGGGTATGAAACGCAGTAGACGTGAAGTCCACCAATATGCTTAAAGTGCATGATAAATGAATAAATCAGGTAACTCCAAAAATACTCATCCTATCGAATATATTATTTTAAAAACACAACGCCAAAAAATCAAAGAAAACTTTTACAAAGAAATGACGTGTCAGGGACCCAAGAGTGACAGGAACAAAATACGAGGTAAGTCCGAAATCCAGTCTTCAAAATTTCTTTTATACAACATGCCTTAAAAATTCCATAGAATATGTGAACCCATAAAAGCGGCAAATTCGATTTTCTGCTCCACGCTTTTTAATGTAGTGTGGTCCACGTATTATGCCCAACCCTTGCCGTAACGGAAATAGTTCGTTAATCAAATTCACTAAACCAATCTCCGATACCGATAGCGTAGTCACAATATATTGCCCCATCCTATGATAAAACAATCTAGTGAGGAAATTGGTGACCGCAATATTGCCAACCAATTCTGGACACTACAAAAATGTTTTAGGAAACTAGAACAAAATACACCCACTTATTTCTAAAGAGTTACGTTATAATATAATATTTACTCATAATATGTATACATTTAATGTTAAATATATCTAATTAGTATTGACATATGTACTATTTTGATATATTTTCTGCTGATGCATAGTGCTAACTTACAATCTTTTACTGTAGCAGGATTTACAGAAATATTACAGTCACACCGAAACATTTATTTGAGTGAGATCTACTCTACAAAAGAGTGTTTGATTTGTGGATTCAGTCCATACTGAATACAATCTCAAGGTGAGATCACTTAGTACAACTTAGTAGCATTTAAAGTTTATGGTTGAATTAAAATCTACATATGCGACATCTTACCTGTAGATAATAAAGTACAGTACTTCAATTGAAAGCATCCGAGTGGGAAAGTACCTTCATCCTACAGAAGGCCATAAAAAAGCAAATAAGTACTTTTATTTTTAGAGAAGGACGACCTTAGGCAAATAATTATGGGTTTATCATTATTTGCCTAGGATCGTCCTTTTCTTTAACACCCTTCTAATTATTGGCACTTATGTTTAAGTTGCTAAGTTTGAACAAATAATCAGTGCTAAATGAATCATGTTGTCAAAAGTAACAAATAATATTTCCTTCTATTAAAAGATGAGGAAAGTATGAAGAACAAAAAAATACGATTCAATAATCGCAAGTTTATTAGATATTTTTTGAAGGTTATTTGTATAAAGGTAATTTAACACACTTTATGAAACTTTTAGTCCGTAAGTACGACGATTGCAATTCACATGACATGTCCTTTATTGGTATCAATAATGGTTATTCATTAACTTTGTGAACTAGTAAACTGTTTTTACTCCTCTTTGAAATTTTAAAGTGGTCTCTCACAATTATAGTTTTGTTTCTATTGGTTCAAAGCAACGTAATGCACATGATCTACATATCCAGTATAAATTAAGTAAATGCTCTCCAATAATGCAAACTGTAAAAATATGGACAGCGTGCATTTCGTAGAAAATACAAATAAATATGGAAAACTTCAGGAGCTACTAATATCTTTTCGTAATAATGTATAGGAAACAAAGTAAAAAACAATAAAGACAATATGGTTACCAAACGAAACTACTTTCTCACAATAAGGGGGGAGTAATAGCAGTCCAATGTAAGCGAGGAGCTGGCGAGATGGCAGCAGATGTGAAACGGGGCAATGTGGGTCGTGCACTGATAAATTGTCACGAGTGCGAGCCCGGGGGAATGGCTCGGCGACGCAGCTTCCACGCACCGTACGATAAGCCCGCGAATTATACAGACCCTATATACGACCCTTGTTATACAGTATCTATGTCGTTAATGGGCCTCGGACGTTTTGAAGTTGGTTGATTGTAACTGAAATGCTGATACGCAACTTAATTCGCGCAACTTAAGCTACGTTGGAATGCAAGTTTGGTATCTTGTTACAACCCGACATTTAGATTATTATCTGTTTATAAGTTATATAAACAAAATATAAATACGAAAATGATCATCAATACCAAAAATTGAATGAACAACAAAATTGTATGAGCTTCCTAAGATATTGCTTATTGAAACACCCATTTCAAAATATATTTTAAGGTTGACGTATTTGAGAAGTCAAGACATATTGTCAAATATACATATATTTATCAGTAACTCTTATCTGATATATAGTGTTGGCAGATATTATCTGAAACTTTATCAAGCACTCGTAAAACTGAGACAACAACCTTAGTTAAGCATACGTTTCATGAATGCACAAAAATATTGTACAATCATGTCACATTTTGAACTTAGAAGGCACTAATAGGCAGTTAAGTGTTGTTAGTTCGCCCATTGACCCGCAAGTAACGTATTGAGCAACGCCGGCGAGGATAAGCGTGGAGGCTTGTACCGCATTAATAAAGGTAAGTGCGCCCGGGTTGCTTAATGTGTCGTTATGACCCGTCCTGAAAAACTTCTTCTATGAATGCGTAAGCAACAAAAAATAAGCACTATAACGCTAACCGCAAGGATCAAATTCGTAGCATCAAGCAAAAGTTGTATGTACGAGTCACCACAAAG
Organism: Hypercompe scribonia; assembly: GCA_949316085.1. Taxonomy (NCBI): domain Eukaryota; kingdom Metazoa; phylum Arthropoda; class Insecta; order Lepidoptera; family Erebidae; genus Hypercompe; species Hypercompe scribonia. The sequence goes on along the minus strand of OX438969.1, from coordinate 15,850,384 downwards.
AGCCTACAATTTTAACACTTTGTATTTCACAACCCAAAATAGATCTTATGGAGCTTCGTTTGGGATTATATTAGTCTGCATAGTGCAGTTTTGAATTTTCGATCAAAGAGAATGTCCTTTGTACGTCGACTTTGGTCTGCGAGTGCTGAAAACGTAGCATCGCCGTCGGTTTGAAAGTGCTGCTAATGCAAAATGTTAATAGCTATGAACTTTGAAGCAACAATTGTTTTATTTTCTTTGCTATATTCAGATAAAGATATTTATATATACAGTTATATATTATATTAGCTTATAAAATATACAGTTCATTCTAAATACAATAATTATATATCAAAACTAAACTATACATTTTCAGAAACAAATTCCATGACATCCGCAGCTAAAACTAAAAGGAAATACATTTATATAATACTAGCTTTTGCCTGCGGCCTCGCTCGCGTGGAATTTGTTCTGCAACATTAAGTTTTGTAACAGATCATTTTAAATATATACATATTTTTAAAAAAAAAACTACAAGAACATGTGATCGGTTGAGTAGTTTTCACGTGAAACCGTAACAAACAAACCTACATTCGCATTCATAATATTAGTAGGATGTTTACATGAAAATATAAATAAAAGTATGTATCATAAAGCCTCTTTTTAACGGAGAGGCCTATGTCTAGCATTGGACTGTAAAAGGCTGTAGACGACCATAAAGAACACGTCCCCAGATGATATTAAATGTAATAAAAACAAAAAAAAATTGTTTTAGGTAATGTTACACTAAATTCCAATTTGACATGATAGTTTTATTATCAATTTTTATCCATATATATGTACATACTACATACATAATTTAAATTACGTTTAAATATACGACATGCTTTAATGTGTCCAAACCACGACAAATTTTAGTAAAATAAAAGTTTATCTTAAGGGATATATATAATATATAAGAGATAAGATTTCATCCTTAGAAGTTAAATAATTTCTTCAATTTTGAATACGGCAAACCTTAAGTATGATCAAATGAACTTTAAAAGAGATATATCGCAAGCCTTGTGGCGCTACTTAAGTGCCACTTGTAGAGTTATGTATTACTGTAAATTGGTTCCCAAATGCTAAAGATAATGATATCGAGTATCATACACACAAAACAAAATGGAATCAAACCTCATTCTTTTGTTATTGATTAAAAAATAATTAAAAACCTCAGTTTTAAGAACCAAGGAAATCGTATGATTTGACTATTCAGCAACAGATATTTTTTTAATAAACTTACTTAAATTTTAAGAGCATAGAATATGTTAAATACCATTATACTGTCTTGTAATACCTCAAATACATTCAAAATACATAAATAATAAATATACAAAATACAAAATTTTAAGAAATATTTATTTAAGTGTTTTTATGCAATTTTCAAATTTATTAAATAGCATACAAGATGTCTTCATAATCATTAATCTAAAAACAATTAAAATAATCTACCAACGTACTTAAATTCAGTTCTACAGGGTGGGTCACGAATTAGTAAACATTTGACAAAATCGTATAAAAAAAATATTATAAAGATTGTTTATTTACAAGAAAGCTACTTAGTTATAATTTATTTTTTTAAAAGTTATATCTTCTAAATGAGCACCGCTTCGACGTTTGCACTCTTCCAAGCGAGCACCGAAATTTTCAAATACTCGTCGGCAAAAAGACCGTGAGATCGCCGTCATCTCTTCACTGATTTTTATTTTAGTTGACGCATTGTATTTAGTTTAGTGATGTAAACACAATGCTTTAAATAACCCCATAAAAAGAAGTCTGCTGGGGATAGATCTGGACTTCTGAGTGGCCATAAAATGTCGCCTCGTCTGGAAATCAGTTTTTTCGGCAATATGTCTTTGACCACCGGCAGGGACTCATTGAACGTGTGACAAGTGGCTCCATCTTGTTGAAACCACGTGTTACGATTGTAGCCAACAAATTCCAGTAGCATCGAATCCCAAGAACTCCCGTAACATTTTCACTTATTCAGCAGAATTAACCGCGGGCCGCGGGAATCTTCGAAAAAGTAGGGTTCAAAGATTTCTTTTGCTGCAATTGCAGTTACCTTGAGAGAATGAAGTATCCTGTCGTATTTTACTTTGAGATTTTCACTGGTGTAATACCTGCAATTCTGTTTGTTTACATGTCCGTTGAGGTAAAAATGGGCTTTGTCAGAAAATAAGATGTTGTCAAAATTACTGAATAGCTAGCAAACGACTTGTGCAAATTTAAATCATTAGGTTTTAGTTCCTGCACTATATGTATTTTATATGGATCTAATTTCAAATGTAGTTTCAAAATACGGTGTAATAATGTGCGTGATAACTCTAATTCAGCCGATCGTTTGCGCGTCGATAAATTTGGATTACGTCGAACAGAAGCGACAACTTGCTGCACGTTCTTTTCGGTCTGAGAAGTCCGTGGGCCTCCAGTTTGCTTCTCAATTAGCGTAGATCCCGTCTTTTCGAACTTCTTCACTCATTTCTTTATCAAAAGCATTCGAACACTAATTTCAGTCGTTTAAATAGTATTTAATGCGAAATAAACGTCTCACAGTAATAAAGGAATTGTTTCACACACTAAACGCGTTGCTGCTCCGTGAAAAGATCCATTGCTTCAAAATTTCAGAGAAATAAGCTAGTGTTCAGACCCCTCCCCGTGCCTCGCGTGGGATTTGAGGAATGTTAACGAATTCTTGACCTACGCTGAATGATACACTTACATATATGATAGTTTTTATAGTAGACATTTGATACTATGGCATATAACAGACGATAAAAATATAAATGCTACTTTATCAAAAGTTACATACTTACGAGTACGTTATGTAAAAACATTTACTTGTAATTATATTTTATTGTTTAGTAAGACTTGACCTCACTGGTTGGCATTATTAACGGTTACTAAGAACCAACAATCTAGAATAAAATTATTTAAATAGAAATGTCTTTTCAAGATCTTTATTAAGATGAGACCAATATTATTAATATAGTACCTACTTAAATCAAATATACCATTAAACTGAAGGGTGAAGGAACTTGCTTTCCTGGTATCCTTATTCGAACAGAAATTAGTTCTGTACACGGTAGTACATTAAGCTTATACAACAAATCATCTCGCCATTTACAACAGTCACAAACTTAGGGAGATTATATAGATTCAAATATAAATACTTACAATTATAGAAACAAGCAGACGATCCCAGAAAGCAGCGCTATTTGAAAGTAGGTCTGAATGATAAAGATTTCTTAATTTACAAATTAGATATATCACTCATGTCTGATACATGTTACATACAATATATCCGTTTATAAATAATACAAAATGCAAGTAGGTGATATGGCATACCTGTATTGTTTCATCGTAGGAGTAATTGCGGCTTGACGCCGCTGTGCTCATCTCACCGCTGCGCGCTCTCCGGCGGCGACATCTGGAATAATGTTTCTCATGTAAACCGTGTAGATCACAACTCAGCACTGAAAAGATTACATCGACTGAATTTGTTGATATACATCCGATGTATCTTTGAAAAAAATTGTGATGTCCAATAAGGCTCTTTGTATTCTATTCTGAATAGTTTAATTAATTTTAAAATACTATTTACTATGAGACATCGTATTTGGTTATTCTATATAACAATACGCTATAGCTTATAAAAACAGAATAAAATAAGTGTATATACTCTAAGTCAGCTATAATTGTATGTACAACAATGTGTCAAGTAACTACGTAACAAAAAAACGTGTACAAAACATATACACAACATTTTTAATAATTCTCGCAAGTTAAGTGAGTAAAAGTTTTATTATAAGTAGATTTCATTAAGTCTATCTCGTTTAACTTGGAATTACATTCTAGAAAACGAAATTTTCTTATTCAAAACAGAATTTATTTTATAAGTAAGTGAAACCGCTAATAGTCCAAAATTGACAAAGCAAAAACATAATTTTGAACATATTTTCTATCGGAGAATGACAAATACTGTGATCCACAAAAGAATATATACTCGAACAAAATATTAACATTTTAAAGCCTACGTTGAGCCTGATAAATGATGGACACGTGCGTCTTTAATCACGCATCAAGCACGTAGTCTATCACGCTGTTTTTAATATCGACCTTCCAAACGCTTACTTTAGTCACACATTTTTTGTAAACAATGTATTGGGTAATATTCACACAAAGTCAAAAATGTTTCACTTATACTGCTTTTCAAAACTTTAAAAACAAGCCACTGTAAAATAAAAAAATCGAGTTTCAATCATTGCTAACGCTAGACTTCGTATAAAGTCAACACACCAGGACAACCGAAACACAACACAGAACTGCTTTTGTTAAGTATACCACAAGATATTAAATTAAAAATAAAATCAATTATAAACAAAATACTTATATTGCCTATGAGTCGAATCACGTCATAGTCATGTATTTTAACACAATAGCACTTTAAACAAGAGAAGGAAGATCTCACAAAAAGAAAAACTAAAAAAACGTAGAAAAAGAAAAAATATTTGCGGTCATATTTAAAAACAGAGATTACCTAGAAGTTTATGTGCAGCTGTAGACTAGTGAAGGCTATTGATGAAAGGAATATCAATTCTCAGTAAGGGCGGTATTTTTAAAATACCAAAGTACCGTACTTCGAAAAAAAGAAATAATCTTGAACAATAATTGTTAGAGATTGACAAACCGTCTATAACCGATATATTTTCACGAAAATGTTTGTGTGCGAATCAAATGCCTTTATAGTACTTCAAAATTAAAAACTGTCAGTATAAACTAAAGGAATGAAAATTACAGCTCATCCCTACTAATATTATAAATGCGAATGTAAGTTTATTTACTACGGTTTCACGCGAAAGCACTTAACAGATCATCATGAAATTTCGTACAAATTTTCTTAGAGGTATCAGAAGTAACATAGGATACTTACTTAAAATATACATATATATAAATATATATATATATATAAAATGCTTTGTTACGAAATTTAAGACCAAAGTCTACGCGAGCGAAGCCGCGGACAAAAGCTAGTAATATATAAACGTGCCTGATAAGTATGTACGAGTATCTTATAAGTATCATTAGAAAGCTACAGAAAATAACGAAAAATATTATGCCTAACCGCGACCGCAAACTTATGAAAGTAAGTGCAAATTATTTAATAGAAACACGCCAGATGCTGGCGTGAAGTTTAGCCAACTTGTCCGAGTTGGGGCTCATGAATAATTAAAAGCAGGAATAGGGGCGATAACTCAACGCCCCGGACGTTCCACTGCCGTCACAAAATAACACTTCTGTTGAGGAAATGCCGCTTTTTATGACTTAATTAGTTACATCTCGACCCACGAACATGGCGCGTATTAGACTATGGCTACACTTGGCAAACTGTTTGTAGATTATTCTTAACTTTAGAACTAAAAAGACAAAACACTGATTTCTCTAATTCATCTCGTCTGATTATATATTTACTACTCACCTACAACTACAACTTTATCATTTTTTTTGACGATAACATTTTCGAAGATATTGTGTAGTAAAAGTTTTAAATTTTATCTTTAACATTGAGTGAACAACGGTAGTAAGTAAATGAAATCCGTTCGTATTCCTGTCGTTTTACACATACCGTTGGCATAGCAGGATTGCTTGTTGTAATCTTAATTTTCAATTAAGTACTAAAAACTATTGATCTTATAAACAATCACAATAATAGCTTTAGCTTACATATAACTATGGAGACGACAGCTGCATATTGTTAACAAAATTTGAACGTGAGCTATCCCGCGCGTGTGGAAGGTGTGCGAAAGCTTGTGTTTTGTTGAAGCCGAAATTAACTTAAACAAGGGTAAGTAATAAAACAGCGCGTCATTTCAAGTTGGATGTGCTCGTGATTATGGCATACTCAACAATGCCACTCACGTAACAAGGTTTTGTTCTAACACTGTTACTCCTTCTCTTTGTTTATATAATAAAGGATTGAATTTTATTGACAAAATAAATAAAATTTTAAAAGATTTACAAAAACCCAATGTGAGAATAATAATTAAAATATTTCAAAATTATACGAAAAACTGAAAATCATGAAAATTTACATATAGAAAACAACAAAAAGAGCGATGCTGTAACTAAAATGTAGGTGAAACTGCTAGTAACATTTAGTAGATATATGTATACGTTACAATTAGGATAATCGTGTTAACGAATTTTAAGATACATAAATATATCATTGTTGTCATTAAGTCCTATCACACTGTTAGGAAACACGTGGAAAGGTTTCGATTATAGATAATCTAAGTAAAATATCACTTATTGTATTAAAATATATAACAATATTTCTCTCAAAATTGTATCGATAAATTCAACATCAGTCTATTTTATCTATTTTTTTTAATTTGGTTATACTCGTAACAGAGCAATTGACAAAGAAATATTTAACATTTAGTTGTGTTACAGTTATACTCAAAGTTGAATGACATATTTTAAAATGAAAAATGACAATGAACGAACTAAAAATATATACATAGGAAATATAAATAATGATACTAAGCGATTACAGTATCGATCCCCTTTTCGAGTGAGTTTTAACATACTATTGTGTGACAGATAACTGTAAAACAACTTCTCCTATCGAGTGTATATAGGTGTAGAAGAGATTTTGTTTGGGTGACACTTGGGTTCCTACATATAGGAACCCAAGTTTCACCCAAACAAAATCTCTTCTACCAGACCTAGTTAGCGGTAGCATATTTATTTTTTAAATAGAAAAGTAAATGAAAAGGTTCTACTTTTGTAGCATTCGTCTTAAACGTTTCTTAAGAACTTTATTACCGGTAAAGCATGTACTAGTAACACCTGCAGTCGTTAAACTAACAGTTAATGTGCAGTACATGCAGCCAACTGTCTGCTCACGAGACTCATATTAAGAAACCATTGATTATCTTGAGTGCAATCAGCTACAATGAGTCATTCCGAAACCCGTTAACAAATAACTCACCTAACAATTCTATGAAATTTTAATTTTATTGCCACGTTAATAATATTATTTCCATATAATAAATTATTTTCAGACAACGATAAATTGATTTACATGGACATTTAAAAGTAGTCTGAATGCACTTTTAATAGATGAATCATACAATTTTAATGTTACAATATTTTAATTTTTATTTATTCATAATAATTAGTATGGGATCAGCAAGAAGATTTCATGACATCGTTATAATGTTAGTTAGGAAGTAATTACTGCCAGTTAGTAATCTTTTCAACAAATATAAGAACCATAGACAATAAGAAAAGTAATAACAAGCTGAACTCATTCCCAATTTAAGTCGAAGTTTAGACAAACGTTAGTTTAGATAAGAAGTTCTGCAATTATTATAGCAATTGTCCCTATCAGATTTTGTGAAAGTAGAATATGAAAGCTTCAGTTTTTTCATTCGCATTAGTACTAAAAACACATATGCCTTTGTTTGTCACTTTTTTGTTTAATACAGTATTTCTTTCATTTTGTGCATTACATAATGTTATACATTTTACTCAAGTGGCATGTCTTTTAAGGGATATCTGGCACTATCTGGTGGAATACTCACTAAAAGGGATAAAGGAAAATAGATTATGGCGACCCTGCTTTACAAAAATGAGTGCTTATATAAGCTTAGTGGTCTCAGCACTTTTCCAAGGAATGCCATTAATTACTGATGTGCTAATAATGTACTCCTGACCGATTTAGGTCACGGTGGCAACGAACGAAGACCTTAAAGTGCACAAGTGTAAGCTCAAACACAGGTACACTCTCTGTTCCGTCACTCACACAAACCCATGGGACGGTTATTCGGCACGACCAGGACGAGATCAGGCGAAGGACCGACGCCTTTACGTAATCTGCGATGCACGGAGTAAAGAATATATCTTTCAAACTCTGGGCTGCTCTTAAGTAGTTTTATAACTAGAAAAACACAATAACACTGTTTGATCCAGGCATCGAACTCGAAACCTCTTTATCGACAGTCGCATACGCTAACCGCTAGACCAACGTGGCAGTTTAGTGATAAATATAGTTTAAAAAACTAAAAAACAAGCCTACAAAAGTTGTTTACCAGTAAACAAATAAACATACAGGGTAAGTTAATAAAAGAGTTAAAAAATGGCATTTCTTGGAACATCTCTAGCTTTTAGCATGAGCGTTTTTTAAGTATAATATAGCAAGTATAACATCTACTAAGTACAAGTACTTATAGCTGATATATAAAAATGTTTTTAAACAAAAAACTATAGCTACTTTCTTAAATATTTGAAGCTGTGTATTAAGAAAACCTGTTACACAGACTTATTCTTCAGTAACAAACTATAAAGCATACTATCTCGAACACTATTCGAGAGTATAAAGCTATTACAATACCGTTTGAAACAGTAAAGTATTAGTTTGTTTCATTACTTTTTAGATTATTATCTATCTAAGGAATATTTTCCTTGGGCATGTTTACGTATAATTAATGCAATTCCTTCTCTTGGTTTCATCTTTATAAATACTAATGTGATGGTGTTCGTTGGTAATCGCACATTTTGAAGTTCGATGTACCGATTTTATTGGTTTATTCCATTAAATGTGACTCAACATTTTAAGGTTAAGATATAAAACGTATAATTTACCCAGAAAGTGAGGGAATTCGGGGAAAACTAAGATAAGATATTAATATGTAACAATAAACCTTAAAACCCGTTTTGTATTTTGATACTTTCTTATATCCAAATATACTAAGACAGCGTGTGGGCCAGCATCCGCTGGTGAGGTGGAAAAAGTATGTGGAATGGCATCGATCCTCCGTTTGAGATTCGCGTCACGGCGCTGCAAGCCTACTGCGCCGTCGCCATGACAACCCCACCCGACCCGAAATACTAGCATTTGTAAACTTTTGCAACATAATATAACCCGCCACATTTTATTTTATTTGAGACAAGGCTATATTTATTCTTTCAAACTTAATAGCTATCTTAAATAACTACAAAAATTAAAGTATTTTCAGGTCTCAGAATTTCGTATATAACTCGGCCACCAGCACGGCTTCTTCGAAATGCTTTTATTTTTCTCCTAAAATATGTATAAAGTTTATGTGTAGCTTTGCATTAATTATTTTGAAATTTTGCAAATACTTTACTCATTTTGTAACACAGTTGTGGACTGTAAAATCTTTTTAGTTGACTTATATTTACTTACCAAATGCTTACTAGGGCCACCTTACTTATATCTGCAATGTTGAGGGCCATGTAAATTATAGATTAACTTTTTAGGGCACCCGACTTAAATATACATATATTTTCAATATGTCACATTTTCCTTGTTCATTTTTTTAGTACTTGGATAAAAATATTACATTTTTTTAAATGTTGGATAGTTAGTAGCAAACATGCATCTCAATCATAAATAAATGATATGTTTCCAGGAAATATAATTTTATTTTATGTAATGAGCACTATTATTTATTATGGTTCTGCATCTGGAAGTTATTTTTCAACAATAATATATTTAGAAATATATTACTATTTTTATCAGCTCTCTAGTTACCACAGTACAAGACATTGCCCATATATATATGTATATGTAAATATATAGCTAAAGTACAAGTTAAACCCAGGCGGAATGTGTATAAATGGTACGGGAGCTAGCAACGTTTGAAAAGTAAGAATTATAGGTCAGCTGATTTTGTAATATGTCGTCCTTCTTGCACTTTCGGTTAGAGTCTGGGCTATCTGGCTGGCGGTAGCGGTTGCGTTCATTAGTGCGCATCCTACCTGTCCAGGTAATAATTCTGGATTTTAAAAACATTTTAGAAGGCGTAATTTTTAATTTTTTGTTTTTAAATAAGTCTACCTGACATACTTTTTTTATTGCCAGACATTTTTGACAATGCTAACTATGTGCCATACGTGATTTTTTTCTTTTTTTTTATAAAAATTTCAAAGTATTTTATAATGTCTGTAATTTTAATATTATGTTATTTAAATATAGAAAAACTTAAAATAAATTTGCCAGACATTAATTCGATTGTTAAGTCTTGAATTAAAATTAAAAAGTCATGAAAAGTATTGCAGTATAGCTAGTAGTCCGAGAGAGACAGTTGCAGAATAAGTCGAGAATGATACAGAGAACCATTACGAAAGTAAATTACTTTTCACTGTGCATATAATAAATAATAAATAGGCATATTATTTCCGGTTGTTCTTGTCTTGTTAACGGTGAGTATTTGCACAGGCACAACCAAGTAGCCAGGATCGTACACCAACAACTTGCCCTTAAATACCAACTTGTCAATTTCGAAGTACCTTACTACAGGTATGTGCCCGACTCAGTTCTCGAGAACGGTCGTGCTACGTTATATTGGAATCGATCTATTATCACAGATAGGACTATTGTTGCCAATAAGCCTGATATTGTGGTGATAGATCGATTAGAGCGCCGCGCAATGATTGTCGATATCACCGTTCCTCATGACGAGAATGTCGTGAAAGTTGAAAAAGAAAAACAATTGAAGTATTTGGATCTGTCTCACGAGATTGCCGACATGTGGAATGTGGATTCGGTGATTATTGTTCCGATAATCATATCTGTTCATGGATTGATAGCGAAAAGCCTCGACTAACACCTTAAGAGGCTCACGTTGGAAAGTTGGATCAAGGGTCTGATGCAGAAGGCAGTCCTCCTTGACACGGCCCGTATTGTGAGGAGGTTCCTGTCTTTGGAGCCCTAACCACCGGTGTCTTGGTCCCTGTACCCGATGTCGGTGGTCTACTACTATTTGTTATATTTTTAAATGCGTATTTTAGATATTATATTATAATTATAATTATAAATATATTAGATATTATAAATAAAGAAAATAATAATAATAATCATTCTAGTCAGAGCAAGTTTCAAAAAAAAATAAGTATAAAAAGGAATATAAAATTAGATTAAAATTTAAAAAACAACACTTATTTAAATTGTTCTGATTATTAAATGTAAATTATAAATAATTAATATTAAGTTTTTCAAGTTGTTTCAGCCTTTTATACAAAAAGTATTATGTTATCGTTATGTGCTTTACAAAAAACACATTTTATTTTATCACTGGCCATTGTAACCAAATTAAAAAATAAACATTAAAATCAAAACAAAAACAAACATGTGCCATTAGACTGACGCCATCTTGCAAACTTGCCTGTCGCGCCACTGTCGTTGTCTATCTCTCTCGCACCTTCAGCTGTCTCTCTCGGACTACTAGCTATACTGCAATACTTTTCATGACTTTTTAATTTTAATTCAAGACTTAACAATCGAATTAATGTCTGGCAAATTTATTTTAAGTTTTTCTATATTTAAATAATATAATATTAAAATTACAGACATTATAAAATACTTTGAAATTTTTATAAAAAAAAAGAAAAAAATCGCGTATGGCACATAGTTAGCATTGTCAAAAATGTCTGGCAATAAAAAAAGTATGTCAGGTAGACTTATTTAAGAACAAAAAATTAAAAATTACGCCTTCTAAAATGTTTTTAAAATCCAGGATTATTACCTGGACAGGTAGGATGCGCACTAATGAACGCAACCGCTACCGCCAGCCAGATAGCCCAGACTCTAACCGAAAGTGCAAGAAGGACGACATATCACAAAATCAGCTGACCTAAAATTCTTTCTCGAAAACGTTGCTAGCTCCTATACTAAAAAGTCCGTGCGTATTTCCAGGTGAAGTAAATACCCATTGGTGTCAGCGTGGTATGCAAACGTGGGAACCGAATCATTGTCGACGGTATACAGATAGTACAATTATTAAAATATTCTGTGACATTACTACCTGTGCCCAAACGAAATATGAACATTCTCGAGAAAGTCTTGATTTCGTGTATAGTCAGTAGGTTATTACATACTAATTCTAGTTTAAATATAGAAATATCAAAGGGATCTTTAAATACATTTGCACTAATTAGAAATTGAATCATGCAATTACAATCGAGGCTTCGTAGCAGTAGTAAAACATGTTAAACAAAAATTGATTTAATATTGTTAAGTCATTCTTGTATTGAGTATTTATACTCCAGTTTAATAAAAAATGAGATCTACTAAGAGGCCTCAATAAATTATATCTAATAATGACACTATTTTATTCAATAACATACTCAATAGTCATTATTAGATGATGAAACTACTATAGATACACATCAAACACTTTTAAAGTGTACGCTTACAAGTCACTTACATATTGACCACAAACTTGCCTATGATAAACCTATTTTTGCTACGATGCGATGTAAACACATTTGTATACGTTTCAGTTTTAGAGTTTACGTTTTTAGACCAAAGAGTCTTCATAACACACTTCTATCAGCTCGACTTGTATGTAATTGGGTACGTATGTTTATATTAGTGTACTTACCATATTTTTAATAATTGTTTTCACCAGCTAAAAATAATGCATTGGCTTAATAGTTTGAACACGTGTCAAGGGCCGATGGTAGTACAATAATTACTTTGTAGTTCAACTTGTCATTAAAACATGTTTCATGTTCATATTTGTTGAACATTTTTTTCATAAGGATCAAAAATATACCCTGATAAACAATCTAATCAATATCCAGATGTAATTAATATAGACAAAAACAAACAAACAAAAGTGAAAGAAAATATCACCACAAACAATTTCTCTACTTTTATAACGATCTTTATATTTAGGTTAGAACTTGGAATAGAAATAGACATAATAGCAATAAATTATCCATGCCATGTTTTAGACACTGGTCACTTCCCAGTCAAGGTAACGGTAACATTTCTTTTGTCGAAGGCCGCAATTTTTCTTGTCATAATATTCATTAAAAAGTTGGTTTTCATCGTTGTTTATCAATCTACTACTTTAGCCTATTGCCGTCCACTGCTGGTGAACGACTGTCTCCCCCAAAGATCATAGTACTATCTATTTATCTATCTCTCTATTTACAATAACACAAAGACCCTAATAATATTAGTTGACTATACTATACTAAGTACGACTATACTAAGTACCAATTTGTCTTACACGTGTGACAGCAAGTCGTATTATAAATCAATAATCGACCCGAACCTGGTGTTCATTTTTTATGCGCATACGCACCGAACCCCTACAAATCAGCCCTGTCGAGCTATTGAACTATAAATAGCAGCAGGACGGGAAGCGACCGCCTTCCTGCTACCAATTAAACTATAGACAACGCTTGTTTACCTTACTAGCGGTTTTGAACCATCGGCTGCACAGTTAGGTCATTGACTCCAAATAAGCTGTGCTTTCATTAAAAGAAGTTGATGATATTGTTAACGCGGTTTGCTAACTTAATTGATAACAGTTTGATTACAACCCTGCGTGATTTCTCTGCTAAAATGTAATTATGTGGAATAGCACAATACAATTTCTGTTTTATTATGATGATCTTTTCGTACTAATCTCTCTTAATTTCATATATTATTTCGTACCTGTCCCATTGTGATGTATGCTTAATAAGAAATATACAAAAGATGACTATGGCACAACTAAAATTGTTCCTTAAAATTGTTTACGTTAGAATTTAGATCAGTATAATACAGTCTAACAAAGTCATGTAACACTTTGTCTTTAGTCTGACAGTTTCAATTACTATTCTGTGAGGTTTTATTTCTACTGACAATTAAGAACGTTTCTTTTTTTAACTGCTTTTGTTTCCAACAACACAAAAAAGTTTATTGATTGATTCTGAAATTTATTAACATTTATGTGTACATCTAAGTATGCAGTGTGTAATTAGTAAAGCTTAACACAATCAGGCAGTCACATTACGGACCGTGTCCACGTGGTGACGGATTATGAATACGGAATGTCACCCCTATAGTGAGTATCGTAAGAGCGTACCGTGGGAGTAAAGTACGCAGGACAACAAGACTATAAGTGTGTAGGGGTCATCCCAGTAACCGTGTGAGTCTTACACTGCCACGATGAGTGTCACGCTTTTCACGTCCTACAGCGTGTGCGAAAAATCATCTTATTTACTAGGCCGCCATAGTGTGGATCGCCATACTGCATTGTCTGCATTTGCAATGAGTATGGTGATCACAACTCTTGGATTCTATTTATGCTTTCTATCATATCGCTTTGGTAGGTTCCTAATATAGAAAATAAATTATGAGTATGATGATGACAACTCTTTAATTCTATTTATGTTATCTATCGGATACAGTAGTCTCTATGGCATTCTCTTTAAAAAAAAAATCAACGAAAAGGGAAAATTTGGCGTATTATTGTAACCTTTCTAAGGAGAGTATGTCTAGCAGTGGACTACTAAAGGTTGTAAGTGGTTATGGTAATGACAATTCGTAATTTATATCAAATTGTAAATACATTACAACGTTCCATAGCGAGTTAACACGAGGACAACGGTAACTTAAAAAGCTAAGCTCCATGCATTTTAAGTTACCTACTTATGGCATGATGTTCCGTATCTAAAAGTTCATTATCAGTAAACTCAAATGGTTCATCGTCTATAAACACCAACGATTTCGTTGTACTAGCGCTAAATGCCATTAGGAATATTCAATTTGCTGATTTAGGGGAATGTGTATGAATGGTAAATTAGCAATGTTCTATGTAAAATAAAAGTTAAATGTCCATTATCCATCAGATCACATAAAGTAAATGCGTTTAATCGAATAAAAACAGCTTATTTGTCATGCTACAATTAGGTAATTGCGTTACGTTATCTTCCTTTATATTTGTTTCTAACAATCTCTGGAAAGGTTAAAGAAGTTTTAAAATAGTATTATTACTCTTCAATTAAAACAAACATTTATTAATCTATTACCTCACTGAAATAAAAATAACGAAATTTACGTTTTTGCAGAGAACTACCACCAAAACACATCTATGGTACATTACTTCTAAAGTGCATTTGTAAACTTAAATTAATCATTTCCAAAACGTTACGTGCAATTCATAAAAAATATTACCCCTGTTGTCATCGCTTGAGAGAGCTCCACATCTCTGAACTCACTAATACCTTGTCCAAACACGACATAAAACTGACTAAACACCGGTATTATGCAGATTAATATCTTTTTCACTTACAACATTACAATTTCTACGCTAATTACAAATACACACTAAACTGAGAGCTAGAACCCATGAGGGCTATGGACCTAACAAGACATTTATTTGTTCTGAACGAGTGTACTCTTACTTTCATACAATGTTTATATTACCAGCTGGTTTTACGTAACGTGTTAAACACCGCCCTACTCACAGGGAACACCGAAAACTGAACCAACTGAAAGATGTTGTAAGTACCTATATACATCCTCAGCACGTATAGAAACGCAAATACACAAAAGGTGACAAGATTTTTTTATTATAGTGCCCTCTGCCGTACAGTAGCTAAACTGCTTTAATAGTTTTGTTTGAAAAGCATTTAGTTTTATTAGTCATTCCAACAGTCCATTATTATCTTTTAAGTATCTCATTTAACACTAGATGGCACTGTAAGCATGTATTTTGTTGAAAAAAAATGAATATAATACTATTCTCCTTATATAGATAAATATATTAAGGCACAAGTTGACCTAGTATTAACAAAACTTATTCACGTTCTGTTTACTCTTTAGATTTCATGAATGGCACAGATAATTTCAAATGGGAAAGGAAAATACTCTTGAATGGCAGATGAATAAAATGCCATTGACATAGAAAAAAAAACTATATGTCAACAATGTCAAAATAGGTATAACATAATATTTTGTTTTTTATAAATGTACAATAAATACCAAAAAAACGAAAAAAATCGCTGCTTGTATGAGGATTTACTTCAATTCTAATAAATTGTAACGTAAAAACCTATAATGATTCGGGTTTGGAGATTAGGTATGATTAGTTATGACACCGCGCTGAAGATTCAACGGGTATTAGCTCGAAGGCATCTAGATGCATTGCTACAAGGACGCGATGAAAACTTCGATACACTACTGCTAGTCGAACACAAACCCGTGTTTACTGTTGGTTAGTTAAATCAAAAATAAACCTAATCTACAAGGTATCACAATAACTCCAATAAGTTCTAATGTACATGCATAATGCTTATCTTTTAACATTCATATTGTGACATATTATCAAGAAAATCATTCTAAATATACTTGAACTACACTATACTTTGCTTTTTGATGTGCAAACTGGTATGTCAAGTAACCCTTGCTGAACTAGAAATAAGGTTAAGTTTGGATAAAGCTCACCTTTATGAATAATATTTTCTTCTTAATTGAACTTCTTGTTTATTGTGGACCATAAATTAATAAGTAGATTTGGATTATCATTATTTAATTCTGGGTTTGGAAGAACTTTATCTATAATATATATCTATATCTATATATGTAAGTACTATATAAGTATGTTTGAGACCAGATATATCCAGATTTGGAAACCAATAATGAAAAATTCATTATTCTGGACAGAGATAGTCCAGAATAATGAGCTTTTCAGTACCTTTAAAGTTAAATCTAATTTGAATTAAGAGTTATAAACAATATATATTAGACTAAGTAACTACAAAAAATAATACAAGATTAAAAATTAAAATTATTTATATATCTTGTTTCGAAGGAATCCGAGATGAAACACCCAATGAAGAAATAACAAGATTAAAACAGCTTGGAGCGGAATTTAAGAAAACTAATAGAGGTGGTCTCATCACATTCCATGGACCAGGTCAACTTGTGGCATATCCTATTATTAATTTGAAACATTTTAAAACAAGTGTTAAATGGTATGTCAATAGCTTGGAAGAGACTGTCATAAATCTGTGTAGTGAACTAGGTAAGAGTTATTTTTTTGTTTTAATTATTCTTATACGTTTTTGTAGCTCAGCCAATTTCATATCCAGTAATAGGCTTTGTAGTAAGGTACTAAAA
Source organism: Hypercompe scribonia (assembly GCA_949316085.1). NCBI lineage: Eukaryota > Metazoa > Arthropoda > Insecta > Lepidoptera > Erebidae > Hypercompe > Hypercompe scribonia. The sequence goes on along the minus strand of OX438969.1, from coordinate 15,833,433 downwards.
GAAAGCAAACATGTTTTGAACAAGCTGCTGATTACAAAATGTAATGGATAACCCGTACAAAGGCTTTGTTTCCTTTTACACATCTAGGTGTAACAAACTGAGTATATATACCCTAAATATAACTAAAATATCTAATTGAATATTAATTAATGTGCCATTAAGAATACCTACCACTTTTGTGTGTTTTATAAATTACTATATAAAAATAAGTTAGACATCTTACTTGGCCGTTTGATACCAAATTAGACTGAGCTTGTACTACGGTAACCAGATTGCTCATAATAACCTTACCTGTATATTTCTAAATATGTATGTTACAGATAAATGACACCCATACGTAGAACAAATGGTTCTGCTTATCACACAATTATTTGTTCTGGATGTGAATCCAACTGACAATCTCTGACTTAGCAGTGCACCATATATATATTGTTACATGCCTTTAAAGTGATGTTCTTTTGTCGGTTCAGGTGTAAAAGGTATCCGATCACCATACACGGGCGTTTGGGTTGAAGACAACAAAATTGCTGCAATAGGTATTCATGCATCCAGATATGTCACAACTCATGGTATTGCAATCAACTGTAACAATGATCTATCATGGTTTGAAAATATTGACCCTTGTGGCATTGAAGATAAAGGTGTCACATCACTTACTAAGGAAACTGGAGTTATCTGCACGGTAGATAAAATAACACCTTTATTTTTAAAATGCTTTAGTAGTGTATTTGGATGTAAAACTGAAGATATTGACTTCAAAACTCAAGAAGAGGTTTTGAGTAGTATTTATAGCAAGCTGTTAACCAATGCAAAACCCTTACCGGAGGATCCCCTCATATTGTAGAATCTTGTCACAAAAGATCTGGTGCCTGTCATAATTTTTAAGTGTTAAGTATTTATTTAGGATGGATAGCATTTCTATTTTCAATATTAACACAGTTACTGAATAAAAACAATTGTAAATTTGTACAATTTTATTTCATTTCTTAATTCAAATGAAAGAATAATAAATAGATAAATAAAAATAATTTAAATAAATAAATAAGAAATCTCAAGTTGGGTTAAGAGAAACAACTATGCTTTGTAACAAAAAAGTTTGCAAATGTATTTCTTCAGAACCCAACTGAAAGTTCCCAGATCATCTAAGCATTTTAGCACATAGTCAATAATAGTATATTTACAACTTGCGTTTAGTTCTTTTTTCATAAAATGATTGTTTAGTTCGAACTAGTCGGAAGACGCGTAAGAAAATTATTGCAAGTGTTACAAAAATACAAATAGTTACGTGACTATTATAATTAATGTTACAAAAATTATCCCTAAAATCTACAACTACTAATATAGCTCATTCAGAATAATCCCACAAAATTACACATTGATAAAATAAAGGCCATAAATTTTTCAGGGATTATTCCAAATATTATTTTTTAACTACTGATATGATAAGTACTCCAAAATTGTACAAAAAATGGTTATCTTACTTAGAGATTGTAATAAATGCATTGTCTTATATTGTTAAAATAATCTAATTAATGCAAAGATTACCCTTGACACTGCAGTATTAAGGGTTAAATGATTTCTATAAATGCTTTTACCTAGTCATATAACTAACTAAAATTAATAAATGCTTCTAAATGGAATAAATTACTCCTATTTTAAATGCAAAACACGCGGTGGTTACAAAAATATACCAAATATTGACGTCAAGATCATATCCCAAACAAACCTATACACCACGAAACTTAAAACTAAATGGATGGATATTGTCTAAGAATAAAATGTTTACTGTAATATGTTCGTCAGTCATTCGTATCACATGTTCGTTGGTACAAGACAAGCATTACAACGTTAAGGTTGCCTATTCTGTCGAGACCAACGTCCACATAGCCTCTCTGTCGACGTAGACTTATGACATGTGCTTAGGTGGTGCGAGCCACTTGCGCATGTAGTAGCAGAATATCGTCGCGATATATAGCAGAACCAGTAGAGCACACGCGACTCCTAAAAGGAGGACTGACGCTTTGCTGGGGCAGGGTTCCACGATCGTGACAGTTTTTTCTGTAACGAAACGTCATAAATTAGTAGATATTTAGAAAGTCAGCCGATTATTCTCCACTCTTCTTAGGGATATCTTTTCACTTTCCTTTGAAGAGGTCTGAATTTTTCCGTGTAATAACCATATAATTTCGAAATAAATTGCAAGGACGAACAAGTTGAATGAGCACTAGTCTTGTTTTAAGCCTACGACTACCGTCAGTAACACTGTATAAACTGATACACATTTAGGGCATCAGTTTATATACATAGTATATTAAACTCTATTTTTGACACGTTTGATTTTTAATTTGAGTTCACTTGAGGTCTGTTTAATTTAATATGATGCCCTTTCGTCATACTTCAAATGTTCAGCAGGGAACGATATTAACCAATTCTAAAATATGTTATATTTACCTCCAAAGTTTGCTTCAGACGCCACACCACCTGGCTTGTCGGAACGAAGGAAATCTGTGCTTTGCCTCTCATCTCCAAAGTCCAACACTATAATCTCTTGTGAGATATTCGTATCTTCTTCTTGACTGTGTGTTTCGTTTAGTTCATTGTGAGGCAGTGAACGTTTCTTTCTGCCCCAAGACTCCAAGGAATCCCGACCCCATTCACACACCGCCTAAAGTAAAAGAAATACTTAGTATGATAAAAAAGTTACTTATATAAAAGTTTCACTAATAAAATCGCTTCACTCACCGGTTCACAAGGTCCGAGACAATACTTGACATTACACTGGAAGATGACACCGTAAGATTCTGTAAATCGGAATGCTTCGTACACAGATTGAAGAGCATCACCGTCAGGGGTAAACGCTGGGAAGATCGAGGGGTCCAAGGGGCATCTAAACCAATAAAAAAAATGTTAACATTAAATCTGTTATTAAATTTAAATTAATCACATCACGCTTAATCAGGTCATTTAAAACTTATATTAGAAATTGCATTATCATATTTACAGTTACCCTAAATATACAAAAAGTTTGCTACACTCCAAGCTGAGAACGTGTGCCTAACTTAAGTTTTACAATGCTTACCCTTCATCGTCAATAATCTGGAAAGTACTTTTTGAATCCTTCGCCATTGCCACACAACTGCGTGCGAAGATGCCGTAAGGAGCTGAAATACGAAGTATCGACATCAGAGATAGCTTTAAAGCTAAGCTTTTCAAATGTATAAATAAACCAAGTAAGATTGATTTCCTTACTGTCTTTGGGAATTTCGATGCGGAAAGTAAGCCTGTCTCCAATACGAACGGTCTCGACTTCTTGTTGACGAGCATCCAAGATACGGATGCGTGGTGGAGGTGCTTCAGGTGCGGCAGTAATAGAAATCGTATCCGGATCCCTGTATAATAAATTTAATTTAATAAAGACCTTTTCGTTTTCAGTAAAAGAATTATCTAATGAATTTACTGAAATACTGTTTTTATGTTTCTATTCTAATACGTACCGCAAGTTCGTGTTTTTAGTATAATAGAAATACTCTCCTTATTAAAACTTTTAACACTAATCTATGATATAAATTACTCATCACGTTAGGTGTTGTATCTACATTATGTGAATCTAATTGTTACATGTTCACAATGCAACACCGATATTAGGTCACTGGAATTACAATCGCCTTTACATGAAGGCATGTCGAAATAGCTCCCGTTTTTCATATTACTTTAACATATCACGTAACTTGTCTCTTGACGTCTATGAATACATTATACGGTAAAATGTCTAACATAACCCTTTTAAAGTATTCATGAATGAATATTGTATTCTTAGTGTAAATTCTAGCGATACGGTGTGAATCGCCGACTAACCTGATTGGCACCATTCCGAATGTGATGTTCTTAGAACTCATGTCATATGTGCACTTGACTTTGTAAATCTTGTCCGCTTTTGTCATAACAACGCTGTGATGTTGGAGAACAACTGTGTTTGAATACACTCCAGTCTAAAACAAACCAATCCTTAACAAAAATCTCTTTTGAAATAGAATTATGGCTCATATTCGAGTACATTATTATAAATACTTACAGCGCTCTGAGTATTGCAGTCCTGGCCCGCCATTGTAAGATCAAGTCGGAACAAGTCGCTGTTGAGTACATCAATGTTGCAGGTCTCAGAACGTCCTAAAGCGTAGATACGTCCATTGAACGGTTTATTCGTACGCACCTGCACCGCTATTCTCGTATCTTTGCAAAGGACCGATACTGGAAATATATGATTATTTACATACATGTTTCAACATTGCATAATTATATGAAAACTGGTAATCACCATAAATAAAACAATGTGACTTACCATCGTAGCAAGTACCAGTCTTATCACAGTTAGCGTCGTTCCTCGTCAAATTGCTGGACATATTGGTGTCAGGCTGGTGTTCAATTGTTACTGGAAGCTCACCCGGTGGATTAACGTTGTTAGGGGGTTCTGCAACAAACCAAAAGTTTAGTAAGCAATCGTAGAAATGAACAGAAAATGAAGAAAATTATAGGGTAGTCGTTAATAAAGATACAAATGCACACGACTCCCGGTTAAACGGCTCTACTTAGTTACGGTAAACCTCTGATTAGGCAGAAAACCTACGTACGTGAGTTGTGTGTATTATATTACTCGAATCAAGATTACATTAGACACTACTTACGTGGGGAATCTAAATATAACCTACTTGATTTAACTACATATGCACTCGTTAGGAGTAAATTTTAAACCTTTAAGGCAATTTCCAATCATATATGTACGAGTACATTATAAATAGTAAACATACTCGTATAATCATTGACAATAAATATTCTCAAATTTGGAGGGTCTGTTAGAAAATAAAATAACATAAAAAATAAATTAATTAAATTAAAATCTAGTTTCTACTTTTTTTAATTTCATTTAATAAAATTTCTACTAGATTTTTAATATCCTTTTCTTAAAATAAATACAAATCTTGAAGCTTTTGCATGTCTCACTTTGATTGCTATCAGATTTTAGTAACAATTACGGTGCAGAATATGTGAATTTCTTATTTAAGGCAAATATCGTAAATATAGTATGTATTTACGAAGTAAAAGCTGCCTGTTTCACGTTGTGGTAAGCAGTCTTTCTGTTGGAGATCTTAATATTGAACGTCGCGGTAGTTCATATTTATATTTTAATGCTACATAATATGACCAATTGCATTGTACACAATAAATAGTATGAAATTTTTTTATGAAGCAATACGACTCCATTCACAATAATAGTAGCAGCGACAGATACTAGAGAATTTGTTTCGTAGCAGAACTATAAAAGGAGAGGTTGCCCAAATGCCGGTTAGTAGTTGAACCGTTGCGAATCGATTCGTTAGCACAGAGCCAATGTCTGGACATATTCACGACTGTTGCTTGCTAATAATAAGGTGACGCAAACTCTGATTTAGGCCGTTGACCGCCAACATTTGGACAAAATCAAGTCAAAAGAATGTCGCCCATTATTTATCGATGGTTAGGCCTCAAGGACTCTTTTGGTCGCTGAATAATTAGTTTGGTTCACGCTGCCTTTATGATATAAATAACAGAATACATAAAAATTGTTGTCTATTTTTAGACTCATGATTAAATGTAAAAAATAATATCTGAGCCGGTCCTTGTGAGCTTAACAACTAGTCTAGACTAGGTGTAATTTATGGAGCTGGTTTAACTTTACGATGCTATAGATCAGTTTTCACTGATGACTAAGATTCATGGTTTGATATCAATTTGGTTATAAAAGTTTTTTAACGACAAATTTTTGTACAAGAAGAAATGTATAGGTTTAGGTACTTTTTAGCATCGACACATGGCTTTATTCCTTAGGAGTAGGTACAGACGAATTAAACCCACATATTTCGTCAACCACAATTCTTGTCAGTTTCTCGTGCACTTACGAATAATATGTAATTAAAATTAAAACATAAAAAATACATGAAAATTAAGAGAAGATATATCTAAACTTAGATAACAAAAGAAGGCATTCGTAGGAAAAGAAAAATAAATACTTGTTTTTACACATTGACTTTGCCAAAAAGTACGAGTTATCTAAATTTCGCTTTACTCTAGATACACTAGGTATAATAAGTATTTAACTATAATAATTAAAACAAAATTGCACAAAGAAACAATATTATTTAAAAATCTGATGGCTTTGTCGGTCGTGCTTACGATTTCGAGTCGGAGTCGATGACACCGCTGCACCAACGATCACTGGTGTATTTGCAACGCTCCAACGACTTGTGAAAAAAACTTATCAAGAAATTCCCACGCTACCCTGTTAATGTTGGTACTTAAACAACGAAGTAATGCAGATTACGTGTGGGATTTTAAGCTATTATAAACACTAATAACTTAACGATTCGTATAAAAAGTTAAAGATTTAAAATTCTATAATGTGAAAGATTGAATCAAGTGGAAAGATGAAAAAAGAACGACCTGATATCAACTATTGCTGTATTACCTACATTTCGTAAGTATTCTTCGTTGCGCTTTTTGTTGGCTTCTCGGTTTTGTAAAAAAAAAGGAAATTCATCTTTCATTTTTTTTCAATAGCGGCTAAATTTTTTCACAACTTACGACTAGATTAGGTCAACGATAAGACGTGTTCGTTCTCAATTTATTTTTTTTAACGTTTTTGTTTATATGTAGGTCTTTTAGTGAAATCACCACCTAAATTATGAGGCTTAATAATGATACTATTGAATTCAGTCATTTAAAATTAGATTTAAGGTTCGCAAACATAATAACTTAAAGCATAGATAGAATCGAAGTTAGTAATAGCAGTTATTGCTCTTAGTTAGTTCGATTCTAAAGTTTGATGTGTCTATTAAGAAAACAGACTCATACATGAAAGACATTATCAAAATAAAAATTTTAATGTTTCTTTTTGTGATTTATTTTTATTGTAAACTTAAAAAAATAAAATCCTAAATGCTAGTAAGTCTACTTAGATTATTTACTCACCTACATAACGGTACTTTCTCAGAAGTAAATTTATATTAAACCTAACCTTTTGAGGTGTCTTCAAAATAAAGTTGTGATTATATTCTTAAAACAATTAATATTTATTATTCATTTCATAATAAATATCATGTTTCCACGGTCAGGTTAATTACTATATATTTTTAGATAAATGGAACACATAAGTCATCCACAGTTTGCTTGATTAAAGTATAAGGAAAAATCCACTTCACAACACCACACAAGGTACCTACTACTCCTGCATCACGCAATGGAAGTCACACACTGATTACATTACACACATACAACATCTACCGTTGGGAAATCACGATATTAGTTAGATGGAGGATTAACTGATCTTTAAGTTTAAGGCACATAACACCCATTATTTACAAACATATATACTTACTCTCATATTTTGTCAGAGTTGGTATGGTTAAAAAAAATATAAAAAAGTGAAGAATATGTTACATATTAAAACTTTTATTTGCCAGAACCTCGTCTGTTGTTCAAAAGATACACCACTTGCAGGTGAGGTTGGCTCGGGTCCCTAAGTTTTTAGCTATTGCCACATGAAGTGTATTTATTTCTCTCAACAGTAGTCTACTTACTAATTGAATATAATTACTGCAGCAACTATAACATAGCTATTTAAATAAATTACATTTTTATCACTGTTATTATATAAGCTTGTATTACGAATACTCAACCATTCCACCCGAGGAATCTGATCACAGAATTCTGAATGACAATTCTGATCACAGAAATGTAATTTATATAAATAGCTATGTTATAGTTGCTGCAGTAATTATATTCAATTAGTAAGTAGACTACTGCTGAGAGAAATAAATACACTTCATGTGATCGATTACCTCCTAAGAAGTACGCAGAGGCGCATCAAATGCCTACATTTTATTTACTACAACTGTGTCACTTCCGTAATTGGGGGCAAATTAGCTATTTTTGAATAGTCCGAACCCTCTAAGCTACACAGTTAATTGTGATTTAACATAATATTTAAATAACTAAACGCTATCGAATAGATACGTGTTTTCTTAATACATTAAAGAACTTTCAATAAATAAACTTCTAACTCTAATCTCAACGGAAAAGAAAAGATTATCTTTAAAATATGTGAATTTGTATTTACGTATGCTATGATTACTTAAATGGTAATCACGACTGGTTGTACCACAGGAATGCTGCATCATCTACGTAAGATATTATGACGAAGTGGTGTAACTAGAAGGAATGTGGACTGTGGCTTCAAGCCTGGAGTCGCGTGTTCGGAAGTGTCCACTTAAGGATATAACGGTCCCGCTGGATATCAAGTAAGGGTTCCGTATACAATCTTGTTACTGAGATGCGATGCCGTTATCTTGGCACTAGAGCGACAAGCTAATAAACTTGTTTACCCATTTACTCAAGGCTCTACGATTTCTATACCATGAAATATATTTCTAAATTGTATACCCACCATTAGATCGTTATCATATTTCATTGGCTAATATATATTATACATAGATAGCCTTTTTTTACTTATTCAAATTTTATTGCTTTTATAAGTTAATATTTGACAATCGACAAATAACTATTTCACTATATGTTTAATTATTGATAATAGGACAAAGTCTTCATGTTAAGGAGAGGCATATGTCGAGCAGTGGACTGTTAAAGGCCGATGATATGATTTGTTAATAGAGTAAAAACTATGTAAGTTTTGATTAACTTTTAAAAGATAATTTATTCTATTAAAGTCCTTGTTCTTATATATCTTAAAAATTTTAAACTGTTTTAATAATAGAAGTCACTTCACTATAAATGATCTATCTCTATATTAATACACAAAGACACATTCTGTACCCTTACTGACGTAAAGCTCATACACGGAAACTTGTAAAATTTTAAAACACTGGATATAATAATTATTATATAATATGTTTCGGTTTAAAAAACTACGTAACGGCGACGAACATGCTATAGGTTGTCCAGCATATAGATTAATGAAGTGTTACGTGTACGCGAGTCTATATAGTATTAAAAAATAAAACAAGATATTTATAGTTTAGAAAAATTGTAATAAAATAAAATATGTAAATAAAAAGTATGTTAAACTGGTGATACTTTTTTCTGTTTATATTTGATTTTTATTGATAGGTATACTTTCCACAAATTATAATAAAACAACACTTAAACTTGGTTCGGTTACAAATCATTCGTATAAATTCTTATTTGCTCTTTTGTAGCAGGACTAGATGCATTTATACCTAACCCACACCCAGATTTGACCAAAGAAAAGCATTTTCCGTACAAAATTCAAAAATAAATACAAATAAGAGACAGAAAGAGAGAGTTTCAATTATTTTTTATTAAAAAAAATACTTTTAGGTTTCATAATATAAAATAAAGTATTACATCAATGTCACATAAGCATACTTGTCGGGCCAAATGTCATCTAAGTACCAAAAAATTCGTTGTGGTACTACATTATCTGTAGTTAGTACAACCACGATTTAAAGCAGTATTCATCTGTCAAGTAATAGTTTTCGAAATGCTACGTCTTCAATAATGACAAGTATATTGCAAAAACTTTGTGTAACTAGTGATGTCAAATAAAGTAACTAGGTACATCAGAGTTAAATTAACTAAATGTCAGTGTACTGCACAGTATAATAACTACTTTAAATAGTTGCGTAAATTAAATTAAGTATTCGATTAGCAGCGTTTTCGAGGCCGCTGACCCGCGATGTGTCCGACCGGTGGCAAGGCCGGCCAAGGCCGTTATACTCGAACCTCTGACTAACAAACGTTATGCATTGAAATTAATAATCACAGAAAGCATAAACGTTATTATGTACTAGCTGTACCAGCCTCAGCTTCGCTCCTCTGGATGTGTTTATTTTTGGGCAGCAACTTAAATTTTTATATCAAGTAAAAGTAGCACAGGCTACGCTTTATAACATTAATTGCCAGTGAACTCTATGGAAATGAAACCGTCCATTGCTACGACAAACTACAACCAGAAGACTAATAGACGAAAATAAGTAAAATTGTCTGCAGCACTTAGTAGAAGCTGAAACTAATTTTATTTTATCCTCATTTCAACCGAAAGATGTCTACTGCTGGACATACGGCTCCCATTCCGAAAGGAAGTTTTATTCTACTATACCCTGCTGACCAGACGGGTTATTATAATGTTTGTTGCAAGTTTTGTTCCCTTAGTCGCCTCTTACATCACATATGGAATGAATACGAGTGGTCACCACTCTGTATTCTTCACAATGTTGGAATAAGGTAATGCTACTTTAGTTTAAAATAATAACATACTGATATACGGCTTAAACTAATTAAGATATATATGATGGTTTACATTGAAACTTAAAAACTTAAAATATTTCGTAAAACGCCGGCGTAGGTTTTAGAATTGTGTAGCTACTGTTTGATCATTATGAATTATAGCGGTGTTTTATATGGTCTTATTAATTATTTAATGTGTTATAAATAGTTTGTTGTTTGTTGTAACATAGTCGAAAACATATAAACTCCTCTTCATCGCGTGTTCTGTTATACGGATAATAAAATAAGGATAAAATACCATTTTCATAGTTGTAGTAGAGCCTGGGCTTATTATAATAATTTATCGTTAAATAGTTATTAGCAGCACAAGAGATGAAATAATCAATGAAAACATATAATTTAAATAAAACAATTTTAATAAGCGAACACACAGTATTGCAGGTTATTTGTTGTATATAAAAGGAACTTTTAATTCAAATTGGGAAGCTTTGGTTTAAATAAGAATAACTAACTAACTTAAATGTATATACTACAAGAATTTAATTTGTCCATTATTTAGGACTGCGAACCGATGCCCTAAAATTCGCAAGCGCCACAAAAAAAAATATTTCCAAATCTTATATACCACGTATTGATAACCGTTATGAGAGAACGCACGACCGCCGATGTCGATACCTCCGAGCTCCGTTCACAATACCACTCATTGTTACTTTTTGCAGCAAAATGCAGCAACTGTTATCATGACTCGACACTTCTTTCATTGTAAACATAAGTAACGAAATTATGCTAACGTATCATCGACAGCGGTGGCTATTCACTCTGAATACACCAATTACAATGTTTAATAGATATCGTTATACTAGGTTCCACTTGATCAATTTTGTAATGAATATCACTTATCTAATATATTACAGCCTCATGCAACAAACGTGAGCTGTTTTTATTCCCAGTTAATACAGATCGTGGCCACCGTAATGATATAACAATGCTAGTTTATACTTGAACTTACTTCTATTTGAACTCTCGCAGTACTTCGGCTGTAATTTCTTTGCGAATGCAATTACATTTTGTTCATTATTATGATCACCAGATAACCTTCGATCTGTTTGTAATTACACATATCTATAACAAAGGAGGAAATGTATGAAACTTGATTTCTACGCAACAATATTGACTGGGAAAATGTGAGTAACTGAATATATTAGAGATACCGCTTCATACAATGAAGAGCAAATTACTGTTAATAATCTTATTTGACAATGCAACTTGGTCGAAACGTCAGGCAATTCAAAGGTTAGGTATGTACCTATATTGTTTATATTTATCTATTGTGAGCGTGGTAATTCCCGTAGTAAATAATTTGAATTTAGTATGAAAATCATGTTAATTTAGTCAAGTTTAACCAAAATTACCAACAGTATTTTACATATATATCCATTAAATATTCCAGATTCATTTAGCTACTTTTCACAATATTTTTTCCTAATAAAAACACTGAGAAAAGTAATTACGATCTAAGACGGCAAAACTTTTTCGATGAAGTGTGCAAATAATGTCTATCTTCGATTTCAGTTTATTTAATTGAAGAAAAGTATTTTTCAATGTCTTCGTTGATTGATTGACTGATTGATTCGACTTGATCAGATGTCAATGTTCATGCAATTTATATTAACATTGGCCTTACAACACTAGCTCAAGTACGGTAGATTCTCCTCACTAGAAACATTTCACTAAGGTGTTCTTCACATTAGGAACTTACAGTTTTTGATCGATGATCTATGTACATTATTAAAACACTAATTCTTATCTACTGTCTGTAAGTGACCACTTACAATTGAGTCACGATTCATGACAGCAATAACACGGCAGTGTATTATGGTCTGAACGAGCATCATCTCCCGTAGTGCGATTTGCAAATCGATTGTATCGATTCAGGATAGACGAATCAACTTGATTAAAGAACATCAAACGCTTTTGACCCTGACCCCTTGCGTGCAGCATGCGGCGTGTCGTGAGATATGGACTTGTCTGTGTTTACGTCTTGTTAGGAGACTAAGTACAACAAGATTCATTCTTTGCCAACATATTTATATACAGAAGAAAGTTTGCTTACCGTAAATTTCTTTATATATAAATATACAAAATGCTATTTATGTAAAAAATATTTTTGTCATTTAGTCATTGTACTTTTAGAAATAATAAAGTGTTTTAAATGTATTTCCCTCTTTAAACACTAAGTACCTTCGTAAACTAAACTTAAAGAGCTTCAATCGTTGACTCACGGTGCTTGCTCATACCACTTTGTTTCACTACAATCTGGTTAAGTGGCAAAAACAATCTTATTGTTTGAATTATAGACATTTCTCACGACTAAGACTACCGTATAGGTGAGAAGTAATTTATAATTACGCTGAGGACGAGTAATAATTTGCTTCCGTTGCGTTGCTTTGCATACGCTAATGGCGTCATTATATAGATTAAAATCCTTACATTATTCTAAAATTTTAATGGCTTATTGAAAACAAATAATTAACATTGCGCAATGTTAAGTAAAGTTTCATTTTGTTTTATTAATAAAAACAGTTTTTTATTCAATATACTTTTTTACTTTTATTTCTGTTATTTATATTCTTCTGTTCTGTTATTTATATTCTACACTTTGATCTTAGCCAAAAGGCCGAGAAGTAATAATTATTTATATTCATAATTTGTTAATTTTAAATATGCTTCTGTAAATGTGGAATAGTGAGGTATAAAATTTATAAAAAAACATTTTTAACATTCCGTTTTTCCTTTTTCTAAATTAACAACTAATTGTGATCACATAATGCTCTAAAATTTAAGCATAACTAATGCTAAGTGAATCTGACGTGCCCAAATATTTCATGAATTCAAAATTATAAAGAGATATTTTAGATATTTATCTATATAAATATAAATTATACACATATTACTAATAATAATATTATAAATAATATTTCCAAGATAGAGCCATAAACAGTATCAATCTGCGCTAGCGTAGTCGTAAAGTTAATCATGACGTTATCAAATACGTATCCTGTCGAGTACTAACGAGCTCCTCTAATAGCGTACACTAATAAAAACCCCACTCGGATATTAGGGTCTGAAGTGATGAGGCAGATTTCTATAGACACGGCGCATAAAACGCTACAATCGAATCTCCGACACCGACTTTGACAGATCAAAACCTAATCTAAATTTATAAAATAAAACTGTTATCCAATTTTCTATTAAACGCTTCTATATATTTATTAATCATAAAAATAAATTTCACATTGTGTTCAATGATCCAAAACACTTAAAAACGGATCCAAAAAAGAGGGTCACCGCAAAATTGCACGGCTAATGTCCGCTACATTTCTTAAATAATAACAGACGGTTGTAATAAAAAGAAATTACATTATTTTGGTGAAAAGTATACTTTAATATCCAATTTAACGGTGAAATGAGTGAAATGAAACAAAAGTGTGCGAGTCTTTCCAGCTTTCTACGAAAGCACTTTAATGTCGACCTAACGAGTAACTGTATCGGATGTTGTATTTAGTACGTTTTGTACAAAAACTGTACGCATACTTTACCGATGTGTTATTATTTAGCTCATTTTGCACATGTATGCGGTTTATCGCTTGTTTTTATTTTACGTTAATTTACATCTACTCCGTGACACTTGCGGTTACCATTGACACACCTACTTCTTTTAAGGAGGTCAATGTGTAGTACAAACTGTTATTTAGTTTAGGAGTTTTTCTAATTTAAAATATGTTTAAATAAACTTACTGTATGCTCGCCTTGCAATGATGAAGGTCCCGTTTGTAAGTAGCTCTTTCTTTCGAATCTTTTATAGCTAAATACTATTTAAACCAGAAATACTTATTTAAGTGTTAAAACTATTAATGGTCGTCTTGAAAGCCGTGTTATAACCGAGAAATATTTAATATATTCCAAAGGACCAATTAAGCTATGCTTTAAATAAAATCATTTTGTGTTACTTATTGCTTATAAAAAGCATAAAATTGTGTAAAATATCAAGCTGTCTAAATTGGCGCCTGGCAGGAATGAAGCCATCGGCGAGTTAATGATGTAAACGTTGTGTCAATCACATTGCAAACTTATTCTCACATCATTACTGCAACACAGTGTACAATATATTTTCATTAGTAACCATATATAGGGACAGGTTACTAGTTAGCCGTTCGGAAGGTTGAGAAAAATGCTATGGCTAACAAATTGCTCTCATGTTCGATTATGTGTGTTTACTATTAAAAAACTTGGCGAACATACTTTAAATATTTATATGATTAATGGACAATGGCAGAAGTGTATGAGACTTTTGTACCGCCTTACGTATCTCATGGTTGTTTTTTGTATTTATTTGGCTGGTGATAACACCGACAGTAACATTTTAATTTCTAAATTTTTAGAACTTTTGCGCTAAAAAATTGTCAGTTTGTAGTTTACAATGTCATTACTCACCTTAATTACTTATACATAGGCTACCAAAGTCGACTGCCATAAAAGGTAGCCATCGCAAATGAGTAGTCATTGTTGTCAACAAGATGGCGTAGTTCCATATTTTTGAAATCAAAATCATTCATTTACGATTTTCTTGATCTGTCAGTAAAATAACTAACACACAACGTCATCTAGTTTTCAAATTAAGCAAATTTTAAGCATTTCAAATTTAGAAAATGTAAGAATGTGTTTTATTATTGCAGGCATAACTTTTTAATAAGAATTTAAATTATTTTAGCAAAATTCAAAAAATATGATAATTACAGGCAAATGGTTAAAATGATTCACTTTTTAAACGATACAAATCTTATAATTATTCATTACATATTGCTAGTGGTACAGCATCTACTAATCTCCTTTATTTATTACGAAAATTTGGGAGTGCATTCGTGTATGTGGCTTAGCATGTTTATTAACCTACCTATTGCTGATCCTGTCACATTAAAATTTAGCTTTTATGAATACATATAATTTGGATGAAACTACTAGCATTTAGCATCTCGAAACTCATTTCATAACGGAGCCTAGAGCAGGATTGTTCCACTGTTCATTGGGCACTAAACTTCTCAAGTTTATGCAAAGTTGATTTGTTTTGGCGAGTCAATTAGATTCAGCTTAGAATTGATGATCTGATTATAGAACCATTAGGTGTAAACGATTCTAACCTAATTTTTATTTTTAAAATATTTTTTTTAGTTATTTTAAACTATAATTAATTGTTATACTTCTAAAGATAACATGTATTCACTTTAGTACGGTATGTTTTATATTTATGACGATAAGTTTGACACTTCAATAGACTAAAGTAGCTGTAGTATTGTTAAGTTTGATTAATTCAAAAGGAACAGCCATTACTAAGTAACACAAGTTAATATTATTTACTTTTCAAAGCGTCGTTGAGTACGTGTTCGGCATGAAGGGTTAACGCACGTACCTGAGCCGGTCGCTGAGCTAATTGTAGCCGAGTATCGAGAGGTGTCATTAGCAAGCCCGACATAGGCACTCCACTGTCTTGTCGTCTACATAATACACTATTTGTAGAAACTGCTGTTCTATGATTTATGTTTCTTGAAAACATATATATTTATTGTTAAGTATTATGATATTATAGTATGCAGCTAAAAATACCTTAACCCTTATGCTCGTCTGTCGTAGCATCACTGTGTCAAAAAGTTGCCATTTATTCTTTATGCTACTTAGGCTATCACGATAGTCAGTTTTACATTTACAATTTTTTTTTGCACTTTAAAAGAGACTTCCTCAAAAGGGTCTCATTTAAAGTAATTCGACAATTACTATCTTAACTTAAAGTTATCTACAGTCAGAGTCAGTTTTGTTTTACATATAGCTAGGTTGTTGCTATTTCAACAATTGATATGTTAACTTAAAGGAGCTTGTATCGTTGTATTTTACTTGTTCTAATAGCAAGTAACGTCTTATTGTATAGTAAATTCGTTTCCTTGAGCGGAAAGCACGATATCATGTATATTTATTGTTCATACTTTACATTAATAGCTCTATATTTCGTCGGGAATTACCGGTTGGTTGACCGAGATTCTATCAGCTATTCAGTGTTGGTGATATTTTATTTTAAGATGAAAATCTAAGAAGCCTAATAAAATAAATGTTTTATATTGTATCTTATCAGTATGTACACAGTAATATATATATAATAGTTAACTTAATTGTAAAATTTCGAAAGGCTGTTAAGGTTAAAGTATAAATATAAAATTCAATATTTTATACTTTATTTTTATTAAGTCTTATGAACGCTTTTAAATTAGAAAATTGCGACAACCGATGGCACAATTATTTGTAAAAAATTGCAAAATTAGAAATTGTAAATGTGAAACTGACTATCGTGATAGCCTAAACGGCATAGGAATAAACGGAAACTTTTTGACAGAATTGTGCTCGACAGACGAGCATAAGTATTAAGATATTTGAAGCTGAATACTATAATATCATAGTACTTAACAATAAATATGTATATATGATTTTAAGAAACATAAATCATAGAACAGTAGTTTCTGCAAATAGCGTATTATGTAGACGACAAGATAGTGGAGTGCCTATGTCGGCCGAGCTAATGACACCTCTCGATACTCGGCTACAATTAGCTCAGCGACCGGCCCAGGTACGTGCGTTAACCCTTCATGCTCAACACGTACTTATAAACGACCTTTTGAAAAGTAAATAATATAGTATTAACTTGTGTTACTTAGTAATGGCTGTTCTTTTTTTAATTAATCAAACTTAACAATACAACAGCTACCTTAGTCTATTGAAGTGTCAAACTTATCGTCATAAATATAAAACATACCGTACTAAAGCGAATACATGTTATCTTTAGAAGTATTATAAATAATAATAGTTTAAAATTAGTAAAAAAACTCTTTAAAGTGAAAAAAATAGATTTTTAGATTACAATTGTTTACACCTAATGGTTCTATAATCAGGTCATCAATTCTAAGCTGAATCTATTTGACTCGTCAAAACATATCAACTTTGCATAAACTTGTATAAAATAACCCAAATCCATATTGTTTTGATAAAGCTAGACTCCTAGAAGTCTATAAGTTTAACTGATCCCAGATTACAGTAACGTAAGTGGTACTTACTTTCACAGAAGTTCTCGAAATATTTTCCAATGGGCTCCCCATCGTCGATTAAAGGCCTTTCTGCATTAAGATAAGCTGAGGGTCCATCAGGCAAGGTATGATGATCCAAGTGATACAATCGGCAGTTGTATGCGGCGGCATGAGGAGGTCCCATGTACAGATACGACCGACACAGGAACTCGGATTCGATTTCGCATGCGAGTCGGCAAGCTGCTTCGGAAGTTACCTAATCGCATACAAAACAGGTATATAACTCCATATTAATTAACTCTATTAAATCGATGATTCATAATCGATGTTTTTTACAATCATCATCAGCTTTTTACATTTATAGGCCTCCTCTAAGCAAGGAAGTATGAAAGTTTAAAAAAAAATCTCATTAAAAAACCAGAAAGCTTTATTAAACAACTGATGCCAAACGTGGTTTTAGATTATTATTTCCATACTAACTTGGTTTAATATTTAACATCAAATATAGAAAATATTTTTATTATTAAGGAAATAATTGTTCCGTACGTCTGTAATATATCTCATTAAATTTTATACTATTATTTAAATTTGTAATAAAAGTAAATCAATAAACGACTCACACCAAGAAGTTATAATACTCATCACTATAACTCATGCGCAAGTGCTTCTACAGTAAAGCCACTTCTCGCTAAGCATTCCTCCTTACAAACATAATGGTTTATGGGTCTCAGGTCAAAGTCACTAACAGAACACTAACTATGTTTTATGTTTATAATTACTAATAAATTTTCTTTATTTTTGGTTTATTGGTATCAAACCATAATTCTCGAGATTCCTAGTATTGTGTGCTCATTAGTAGCTTTAAGTTTGGATCTGTACATTAATATTTCTACGTGGCCAGTCAAAATATGATTTTTATATGAAACCTTTCAGAGTGGTTTTCACGACCACCAATAATCAAAGTTTGCTGACTTAATGAAATTTCAGGCAAAGTGATAGTTGTTTTGAAAAAAAATAACCTGACTTGAAAATAGAACAGTGAAAATCAAGAAGAATTTGTTTTTAAATTATTTAAAATTGTATCTTCTGATTTATTCACAAAAAAGAAATCTGGTTTAACACCCAGTCATATAGTAAGAAACGTTTTTAATTATAATGTAAATGTTTACCTGTAATTCCTTATCAGTGTAGTATTGCAATCCAGCATACTGAGAAACCTTGTCTTCGGCAACACCGATCCTTGGCGCGCTGAACACTCGTTGGCCTTTGCACGCCTGTGCCGCTTTCAGGCACAAGTTCTGCATGACCACACACGAGAAATCGTGTCAAATAACACAAAACAATAGTAATAACAGTCACTGAAGAGTTCTTTAACGATTACTTAAACATTTCGCTTTAAAGTCTGTGATTGGTTTCTGTGAAGAACTGCCATTAGAACCAGTCAAAATTGTCACTTTAGACTTGTTGCTTATATCCAGTAGAAGATAAATAAACTAAACAAGTAAACAATCGGCTCTCAGTTGTATTAGCATAACATAGTTTCAAAGCAGTGAGAGAATTTTATCTTGCCCATCAGTTGTCAGACTAATAATTGCACTCCTAAATTTATACGGCTTATAAACTGATATATGGGAACGGATATGTGTTTCTATATAAGTCTAGATGTTCAGTGTCGTCTGTTATTGTAAAACAAGAAAATAAGCGGATCTGGAATTAGTCACAACTTTTTATCCTATACTTGACGCTGAACATAACGATATTTGTTGTTGTGAGATAAAATTACCTCGAAGTAGTCGGTGCCTGGTGTGTCGACAAGTTGCACAAAGTGTTGCCCTGTTCGTCTGTCGGAGTCGCTCAGTGAACATCTCATGCTGCCGTACTCGTACTCCGCTGAACGACACGGGAACTTTTTCTAAATAATAAAATTTATTATATAAAACCACATACATTAAACGGATTATTTTTTATAAACCACTATGGCTTTAGGAAGGAATGATTCTTGTTTAACAACATTACGGCATGGCGTTGAGGTTGTCGTGAGGAGACTTGAATTAGTGAATATGTAGCGTTAAAAGATTATTACGAATTATACTTAAAGTATAAAATATTTACTGGTGATGTACTCCCAGCCGTTTCGGCCACGACGCGACGGGCAGTTTTAACGGCGACAAACCAATCACACAGGAAATATTATAATGCACAGGTATGTGCACAAACACAGGTGCATCCTCTGTTGCCTTACTCTTATATTCCAATGACACAGCTATAAGAGAGATTAAGGCGTATGATCGATGGTTTTAAGTGCTCTCAATGACACTTTCGGCCCGACCGAAAATTGAACACAAAACCTCTCAATCGGCAATCGCATACATTAACTCCTAGATCAATGAGGCAGCTCACTAATATATAATTCATATGAAGATGAAATAGTACAAGTTTTAGGGTTAAGTAATCCAAACTATTTTTATGAATGAAATAATAAAAAACGGAAACTGTATTATTTTGCTCAACTGAAATAAACCGGCGAGATGACTGATTTTAAATTTCTGAATTAGTAGAAAATATCTATTGCAAGTAAAGCGTTGTCTTATGTTATTCGTTGTGTTGCACGGGTCATTCAATTTTTATGACACCAAGACTATATATCGTATCTCGAAACACTTAATAAACTTAAATTAATGCTGGGCCTAAAAAAATTAAATGGTAACGTATTTAAACATGTTTAACTAGTCCTACTTCTTATTATTGTAAAATATGAAGAAACATTTTTTTATAAGACAACATTAAACCAAAAAAGATTTAGGTATCTTTCGAATATTGATTTGAACAATAAAATGTAACGTTTCCCAATAATTTTGAACCTAAGACTTGGTGTTAGTGACATTGCAACTGGGACAAAATATAAATTGAATAGATAAGTATCGTGGAGGCTATGTTTCCTTAATAAAGCCTTGTTGATAGTAAAGCTATGCGACACGCCCTTAAACTAACGGGCTTTGTAACTGTAGCTCGGTATCATGCCCCGAAATACCTACATTAAGAGTATTGTCCTATCTTTAATATTTTAGGAATCCCACCACACCTTGTTCACGTACTTTTTATTTTTATTTCTTAGGCACGTTTTAACTTTTTCTAGTTGTTTTCGACTCAGAATATGTAGATAAGATCTACTTTAAAACTATTTTTTACAGCTATCACACTAACATAAACTACAAGTTTCTCCTCTTACCATTTTCTTTATTATCAAACTCCTGGTACCAGCAAAGTCGATGTTTATGTATGTACTGCTGTCAAACACTCGTACCAAACACTGTGCTTACGCATAACGCTTAACTTTTAAAATTAATACAAGACTAGACCGTGTATAATTAAATGTACAAGTCATTTCTACTATTGGAAGCTTTGAGTACAAGCTAAAGATATAAAAAACTTAAGCACTTTTTTTTTCATTCTGTGCATCAATCTAAAATTTTGGAGTCTCTGTGAATGACACAACTGCTAAACCCTGGGAGATGATTTCTTTCGATCTTAGAACTTCTCATATTTAGAAACTCAGAACATATATACATACTTCCTAATTTACTTTTCAATACTAACCAAGAGAGAATACAAATTTATTTATTTTAATGATAGATGTCTGTGAAGTACTAGCATTAGCTTTACTTATTATGTAGAAAGGGTCATTTATATCTACTCGTTTGAAATAGGTACTGCATACGACTACTGCTAAAAATAGCCATACGTAATTTATTCTTAAGATCTATCTATGTACTTAAAAGGTAGTAGATAATGGTATGTAAAAGTAATGGCACATTCCCGGTGGTAGTATTGCGAAGTTAATATTTTACATTATCTAAATTTAGCAACATCAAGATTGAAAGACAACCTATTAGACCATCTAATCTAAAGTTCTAGATAAACACTATGTTGTTAAAATTCAGAAATATAAATAATATCACTAACATTTCTGAAACAGATCTACGGTTATACACATCTTATTATATTAAATTTTAAATATTATTGACATGAATATTAAAATAATAAACTGATCGGGTCTAAAGGTTCAGCAAAAATTTGAGAATCAAGTTAATTCTGATATATAGACTGTTATCAGATCCAGCTCAATGAAATATAAATTTATTGACAGAAATTAAATATATTGATTTAAATGCGCACATTTCTTAAATACTCAATACGATACCCTGTTTGGCTTTAAGACAGCAGGGGGCTTAAGAATAAACATGAGATATGATATACATTACCTCGTTAAGACAGGCTGCTAGACAACCTTCTTTAGTGGACGTGTAGATGACTGAGTTGTCGAGCCCCCGAAGCGTTTTGCCCGGCACCCGCTCGAACGCCCAGGGACGTAGGCACACGTTATCTGTCCGCACTTGTAGCTTCACCATGTAGTACGTATTCACCGAACGCTGATGCAAAATAACGCACATTAATCTCACCTTACCTCACCGAACGTATAATTATCGATAATGCATTCAAACAAAATGAGCCCATCATATTTTAAATACAGACATCTCTTAGCAATGACTCACGTTCTATGCAAGTATTCATCTTAACGTGTTGTTAAAACTGTATATTTTACTACTGAATTTATTTTGTTTTCGTTAGCTGTTGTTTTGTATGCGAAAACATTTTAAATTGATAATTTGTCATCCTTTAAGATACTGTTCATATTTTTCTTGATTCACAAATAGTGGAAACAATATGCCAAAAATATCTTAAACCTATCTCTCTATTTATGGTATATCTATATAACTACTGCGACGGTATTATAATCAACTACAATTCTTTTCTGTTTTCCTTCATCATATTAGATGCGCAAACTTGGCTATTGAATAACTTTATACACGTATTATCACGTATCACTACCATGGCGTGACCGGCAATGTCTCCAGATGCGAATCCAATAGAAAATGTGTGGTCCTACATTAAAATGCAATTAAGAGGGAGGCTAGTATTCACAGAGAAGTAACTGTGTTATCAAATTAGGAAGATATGGCGGTCTTTATCATCGGAGTACGCGGAAAATCTTATGAAAAGTATGGAAAAAAGGTGTGAAGCTATAGTAAATAATGACGGCGATTGGACAAATTATTGAGTGACTGCACAAAAACTAGCATTATGTACTTTAATCAAATATTTGGTAAAAAAAATCTGATTTATTTTTTCTGAATAATGGCGATCACGTTCTTGTTAAACAGACTGTATATGACTTTCACCGTAGCTCCATTCGCCTTAAAATGATAAATTATTTATTTATTTTTTTAGTTGTAAGCTATCTATTTTACTTATCTGTGCCCCTAACCACGTATGCAAAAATTTAACACGAATAGGTTCAACAATTAAGACGAGAACAATAATTTTTTATGTATTGTGAATAAGATATTTGGAAGAATTAAAAATGTAGGTTTAAAATCTTCAATAAACTATTTAAACCTTAATTCACTTTAGCATAATAAACATACAGTCAGTAGTACGCGGGAGGCCGTATCAGTTAACATCCTACGTTTTACGATTAGTATCGTTCGTTAGGCCTGAAAGCGATTAAACTGTCTAACGTTTAGCCTGAACAGTTACAATATACAACATTCTAGCCAGTTAGATTTCCCTAAGAGTGGTTGACCGATTTAATCTGAATTGTTAATCCAATCTCTAAATCTACAGGCTAATTGGCAGTTGAGGAGTGGTAGTGAATACATATACGAGATAAATTTATTTCACTATAAAACTAAACAGATATCTGCCATTAATACATTGGAGACAAAGCGTCTTCCCTAGACTCCTAAATAAGTGTAAAATCTGTCTTAAACGTAGATTTGGACTGCCAGATGAAAACTGTTACATTTAATTAAATCACAACGTAAGAAATTCCTTTCAGCTATACCTTACTACAAAAAGATTTAATCGATCGTTTTAATACAAGAATGCATTATTTATACTTGACAAATAGCCGTGTAATAGTACATAATTAATTGTCGTACAGTTTGGTGCTAGCTCTTATCTTTTAATTTACTACCCGATAAGTATTACAGTCATATGGTATAATAGTTTTTACATACCTGAGGCGTTGCCATTGGATTGTTAGCTTGTGTGTCATTCTGTAATAGACAGCGTGTTTCTTGCACTGGTGTTAACGGGTTTAAGACGAAGCTGCAACAAAGATTCTAATGTCAAAATATGTTAATGATAACAAAAACTTTTTTAGATCCCTTGGAAGTTGAAAAATTTCAAAATGTTAGCAATACAATTAATTTTAATATTGATAACGATGATTTAATTTCACTTGATGCCCTTCCTTTCAATGCAATAATTAACAAAATTTTATTCTCTGAAAAAAAAACTTATATGTCTATTTACTTATGCTTTCCTGAAAATATGTATATGTATATGCGTAGTTTATAATAAAATTGTTATTGTTTTGCAGTTTTAAACTCTTATATATTATATATACAGTCGACATAAATGTTACATAAAACAATCGGACACCTGAGACAACGTCACCTAGCTTCAAACTAAGCAGAGCTTGCACTATAAATAAAATAAATAAATATTTCGGACATTTGACACACAACTTCATCTAGTCTCAAACTAAACAGAGCTTGTGCTATTATAACTAGATTAATTGATAGATTAATTATATGTATACTTTTTTTAAAATACATACATACTACACATAGAAAACACCCAAACTTCGAAACAAATATTTACAGATCATACAAACATTTGGTCCAACCCACGAATCGAACCCGAGACCTCAAGCACAGCAGTCGCATTCACTACGGCTGCGCTACCGAGGCAGTTAAAACTATGACAGCTCGATTGACTGATAGAATACTTATATACTTTTTTTGTAAACATATTTATATTGAACATAAAAAATATCCAAACTCTATAACAAATATTTGCAGATCACCTAAACACTTGGTCCGACCCGGGAACCGAATCCGAGACCTCATGTACAACAATCACACCCGCTACCACCCGACTACCGAGACGGTCGTTATGTTTTACGTTATGTTCATGTTATTCTTACATATTATAAACCTATATACCATTTGAAAAAAAACACAAAATGAACTCAGGTACCAAGCTACTATTTAAGGTTGGTTATCAAAACTACAAAAAACCAACTTGCAATTTTGAGAATAGAAAACAATTAAGTAACGGTACGTTTAGATAGATAAAGCTTATTACCGGAATCTATTTAGGCACACAAGTCGTAACGTCTTTACAAAAACCGTATAAGAGCGTTTAATTATAATTTAATCTTAACAGTGTTCTTTTTCTACTGGTACATTCCTATTGTAAGCACCGATAACTGTTGTTTCATTCCTACTGTTTGCTGTTAATCTTCCTAACGCTACGGTCGTTTTTCAATACGAAAGAGCAATTTATATCCACGATGGTACACCTGTAAAACGGTCCAAATTATTATATTAGATACGTCTATTCGCCTACCACTGCAGGATACGATCCGCACAAAGAAACCGTTGTTCGGCAACTGGAACTAAACAAGTGCCGGTAGAAATAAAATACGCTGGGTGATGAATATTTACGAAATTTATCGTTTATCTATTCGCAAATGGTGGGTCACAAGGTCTTCAATAAATCCTATGTTATCTTGCTATTAAAAATACATTCCACTTTGTATTTTCTAAAGGAAATCATATATAAAATAAACAACAGAGCAAGTTAAAAACTCTCACCTTAATAGTATATCTCACGGCAACAAATAATTTCCAATTTAAAAAAAATACTAATTTACTGAGTAACTTAGAAAATATCTTTATTTCCTCATCAGAGACCTCAGCTAAAAACTAACCACTTCCAAAGCATTTCTAAGAAAAACTTGCTAAAAAGGTTAATGCTAGCTGTAACTAGTGACAAATTATTTGATATTTCATTCATCGTAATCCATTCAGTCGGTTCGATCCAACGTGGGAATATGTAAACTTTAAATATAATAGTCTACACGAATGACATAAAGAGCGTTGCTATCTTAGCGGAAATGTGTTAACTGCTAGTTGAGTAAATACTGTTGAGAATTCTAGTGGCATATCTAAACTAAACACATTAACGTCATGGTACTACTACCGTTATTTATTTAAGAATACACTCACATCACTACTTCTTTGCTGTGACGTTTTTAATACTTCACTATAATATAAAATATATTATTTATTTATTTATTCTAATTAAATTGCATAATGAAGACTAAATCATCTAATTTACTTCGATTTTTTTTTGTAAATTTGAACACTATCCGTAGCAGAATACATACACAAATCTAACTATTTATATATATCATATACATAATTATACATTGCCTCGCTACATTTACGAATGTTAGTTATAGATACAGGTCAAACTTACTTAGGCTTCGCCGAGTTAATGTATATAGGCACTATATTGAACGAGCAAAATATTTATATTATTTTTATTTCAAATATCAATTTCCAGCCAAATATGAATTGGAGTAATTTGCTACACCGCTATCAAAAGTAAATTCATTCTACATGTTGTCGACGCAAAGTAAATAAATAAATATAATAAAAAAAAAAAATTGGTGACGTCGACTATGTAGATAGATTTTGTTGTACTAAAAAAATATCAGACAATGTCCTGGTTCACTTTTTATATTTCGAGAGTACAAAAAAGCGTTAAACATTTAATCTGGAAAGCAGTAGCTACAGTTTATTCTATTAAACCGTGTCTTTTATTTGGTAATTGCCATGTTGACACGACACATAACAGCGTTATGGGCACGATCATTTGTTCTGTGGCATACATAAGTATGTATTTAGAATATTTAAGAATGTTCTTCAGCAGTTTGGTTACTACAGTACGAGCTCTACCTAGCTTAAGATCAGACAGCCGTGTGTGTTACCTGTATATTATCTTTGTTATTATTAATGATTAACTTAGTTGCTAGTTACTTAATCACTTCAGTTTACCTATTACGTATAGAACATAATTGACGTGGCTATTACGACTAAATAATATAAAGTAATGATAGAAAACGCCGCTTTCAAAGAAATGCGGTGACTGAGATCATCAACTGTTTCGCCTGCAAAAACTGCTTTTTATGAATAAGACAAAAAATGTCCACAGTCTAAGAAACCTAAATTAAGACTTCTTTTTATGACTTTTTGTCAACTTAGTCTGTCTCTATACAAATTACTTCTAAAGAAATACTTAAAAAAATTGGGTTAAACTTTTCTAAACTTTTAAATCATAAATTTAGAGTACTAAGATTATTGTTCACTGGACACTAAAGATTTAACACAAAAGCATAAAGTAACACTATCTCATTTCTACTTAGTGCCTAAAAAATTCATACTACACCTAGACATTATGAGCCTCTTTTTGTAAATTTGAATACGTCAAAGCCATTTCCATAAACGAATATTGGAGACCTCATCGAACCGAAATAAGATTTTTCTTTATTCAGATACTTTTTCCGATGAAAATTATTACTTAAATATTTTTTCCAAAGTAAGAAAACTATTTTGTTAGCTATCAAATCCAAAAAGCCACTCGTATTCGATCATTATCTATCTAACATCATGATCGAGTACTTTTGTATTTATACACATACATTCACTTAAGACTACACAACTGGAACGATTTGTACCAATTTTTGAATTTACATAATGCTTTACTAATAATGATTGTTCACCTAGATAAGGGCCCATTAGAACTTAATCCTTTCCCATAAGAATCACAAGATACGCTGTGTGACGCTCACTATAAGTGACGTTTTATTTTTAATTATAGTACTTAATGAATTACCATTTATATTTATAACCCTTTAAGAGTTAAAACGCATCAGTATTAAAACTTTTTCCGTGTATACTATAGCACTTCAACAGATAATATCTATTTGTTTCAAGTAATTCAAATAATATTAGTAGGAAAATATTATTAAAGTGCAAAATATATAAGTAATATTATAATACAATATGTTGTAATTCTTACGACGCTTAAGCACATAAAGTAATACTATAAAAATATTCCTAAACAGTGAAAATATCTAATAGATATAACAAAAAATCTTAAAAGTATCCAATACGATTTTTATATCAGAAACGTAATTAATCACTTTCAATTAAATCACGCTGCAAAAGGTTGCATATAGCAAATTAAGTACTTAGTAAATCAAAACTCCATGAAAGATATTATTACTTATTTAATAATGAAATATTTAATTATAAAAGCCAATGAAACTCTCTGGCACTATCACTATCGTTGGTAATGATCATAATTATCGTCATTTCAAAGAGTAAAATTCTATAAACATGTTAGAATCTAATAACACTTTATTTATAATAAATCCAAATTACTCACAAAATACCGCTAGCAGTAGCGTCAGTAGAAAAACACTACACAGTAAGAAAGCCTTGGGTCGACCTTTAATAAATGTACCCATAATTAAGAAAAGTTAATTTATCGACGTATCGTGATCGAATTTAAAATTGTGTATATTTCCGTTTCCGTTGTACCAACATTATGTCAAACAGAAATGAATGGTCATTTAAAATTTCGTAACTTGACTAACACTCAAAGTAATAAATAATAATTAGTGCTCAAATATAAACATATCCATATATAATCCAAGTTATCTATTACTTAAAAAATATTCTCTATTTTGAAATATGTACTTCAAGATTCGAAACATTTACAAACTAGGTTTTGATACATTAATTAAAATAACTTAAGACAGTAAATAAAATTTTAATGAAACAAGATTCTGTAATCTCAGATACGATAAAGATATCTCATTCTGTTATATCAGTTCTAATAATAGTATCTGAACCTCTAATCTCTACTTCCATAAAAGCTTCTAATTGAATAATATTAAGATTTATTTAGGGCAAAACATGTATGACTAATTTAGTCATATTCAAGTATCAGATTATTTGTTTTCTAACATAATTAAAAAACTATGGTAATTACCAACAATAATCAAATTATTTTAGATTTTGTATCTACTTACAGTATTGACTTATCAAAGTTTATTTTATTATATCAAAAACATTGATATTTATTACTCTTAGAATGAAATGCAACACTTATTAAATAATGAATAAACTTGACATGGAGACAGAGCCTAATACTGTAAAATATTAAATACAAAATAAATGTGTTAAGGAATCCTGCTAGGTACTTGACTTTATATCTTGTATGCTGCTGTAAAAGAGAGGTTTATAATCTATAAATAATTATGAATTACTGAAAAAACTCACTTAAGTCTACATAATATATAATGGTAAAGCAATTTAGTCAAACCCAGCTACTAAATATTAGTAAGTACGTTCGTTTTAATGTTCGCATGATAATAAAAGTGACACTGCACGTTATACTTACTTGCAACTCGAGTAACGGGGCCAGCGTGCTTACCGTTCGACATAATATTTTGTATTTTATAATCACTTTACCTAGTTTCTTGAATCACAAGTAAAGCTCTGAGAACCATAGTTTAAGAACTTTACAAATATACTTTTCACCAGTTTGTTGACGTTATATTACTATAATGATCTTTTGCGGCAGCAAATGAGATTTAAGTTTAAAAATTAACAGTTTTTAAGATTCGATAACAATCTTTATTGCCGACTGTATCATATCTTATTATTTTGAATTATAAAAACTTAATATATCGTTATATCATACGAGTATATCACACACTCGCAGAAGACAAACCCAAAGCGTCAGCGTCTGTGATGTCGTTTTTCGTTGGTGAGTGCGAGACTGGAGGCCCATTGATACAGGAATATGTTATCGTGGTATTTGTATGAGCCTTAAACTACCACAATAACTGTAATGCCCCTTACGTTCCTAAGCGGGACATGAAAACGTATCTCACTTAACCGCCATAGTGTAGATCACCATACTGCTTTGTCTGCATTCGTGATGAGTATGGCGACCACAACTCTTAGATTCTATTCATGCTTTCCATCAGGCAGAGTAGAGTTACTTTGGCAGGCCTTTAGATGGAATACTTATGTACATTTTTTAGTAAATACATACATATTACCCATAAGAAATACCCAAACTTCGAAACAAATATTGGCAGATCATACAAACACTTGGTCCGACCCGGGAATCGAGTTCGAGACCTCAAGCATAGCAGTCGGATTCACTACCGCTGTGCCACCGAGGCAGCTGAATGACAGACATTTAAAATATTTTATATTAATTACTGCTGCTTTTATACAAAAGATATTTCACAAAAAGTCTGTAACAACCGTTATAAACACAATACTTCTTTAAACTCTTCAAATAAAACTCTAATCTGTTCACACTTTAAAAATAACGATATAATAAACATATGATCTCGCAATCGTCTGACAAATCACCGAGCTTTGCGTTATAAATTACTGTTTATGCGCCTACTTGTAAACAAAGAATTCATATAAAAAACGTTATGATTAATGTGACTATAGAGCCCTTAAACTAATGACATTGCATTTCGCTTTGGTTTCACAACAAGCATAATAAATCTTCCGGACCGGTACCCTGCTAGAATAATAATTAAACGCGAGATGGACTCGCATTTACTATGAACTAATTTAGAATTCCTCGCCGATAGATGCAGTTGTATATCGAGTTATAAATATACATAGTTAATTGTGCCTTGATTTGACAAATTATCATAAGAATTAGGGAATGCATGAAAAATAAATTCCAAAACAATAAATATAAACAGTACTTATTTAAACATATCTGGTGAGCAGCAAGTTTTTGATAAGTAATGTAAACTACTTTCGAGGGAGTGGCTTATATCCAGCAGTGGACTGTTAAAAGTTATTGATGTGTGATGTGATATTTACGATTTGTAGAAGACAATATAATGTTTTTTATACACGAGAGCATTGTAACTGATGTTGGCAGATATAATTAAAATACCAATTCTTTACGGGTCTAAAATACTAATCTTTAAAAGTAAGAATAAGTTGAAGTTTTGTGAAGTTAAATAACACACCTTAATGGTGAACTGATTTAATAAACAAAAAGGATGAGCTTTTGTTCATCCTTATCAGACCATTGATACCACACCTAAATTACAAAACTATTCAAAACGAAACTAATAAACAGAAACTAGAGAGTTTTACTCTTTATTGATATGTATATAGTAGGATCAGAGGTAGACTAAAGTTGACTTCGAGAATTTTTTAACCTTAACAAGATGGAAGTAAACCTAAAATAAAAGTGTGCTAAAATTATTTCTGATTTAGGATAGAATATAATGATATAGGATAGACGTGGATTAAGTACAACAAATAATTGTTTGAACATGAAGGTCGATCTCACAACGCTTGCGGTGACGGTTGTCAAAGTGACCATTTAAATCCCTATGCTATGCGTGCTGTCAAATATAAACCGATGTCTATTCCTTTGCCTTGGGCAAACTTCGAACTTAGAATACATAAATCAGCGTGTGTGCTACCCGCAGATGAATAGTGTTTGATTGCCTATGAAAAATATGTAAGTATTGGTATGCATTGTCGTTACTTCTTTAGTATAGTTACCATGAGTACTCTATCTCAATAGAGTCAGAAATCTTTTTATCCAATCCATACACGTTTATGTCAATCACTAAAATTACTACTGCAACAGTTGGTTATGTTAAAGATCGTTATTTGACACGGGTAACAAAAAGCATGACTATGAAGATATTATCTCGAGGGCTGGATTACTTTCAGCTTTAATTATACTTTTTCTTAAAAAGCAATATAAATTAACATAAAATCCACCAACTTCCTTATTATCACCCTTTCCTTATGATCCTATAATTTATAAACATGTTAACGTAAAATATCTGTTTTATTTCAAATTCTAAAGTTTGAAATGATTTGACAACTTTGTCTTCATTAATCTCCTGTTCAAAATTGAACTCGTGTGCAAATACACCGTAAATATTACCAATATTTATAATATACTTTAATGGTTTCGATAACTGAGACGTGTATGTTATGCTATGCTTATAGAAATTACTAAGGCAGTAACGTTATTACGCTTCCAGGCCATTATGAGCGGTCTAGAATATACGTTTATAACACAAATTGGTCGTATCGGGTCAATATGGCTATCATCCGCATCGACGCAACGGGCGCTGGTCGGGTAACTCGTTATATGAAGATAAACTAACGTGCATCTATCTTACACACTACGATATTGGAAGTATCATATCAATGTAAACATAAAACTACCATCTGCTTCCTAGAGTAATTGGCTGTTTTATTTGTAAACAAATCTTCTTGATGATTTGTTTTTGGTTCAATATTTATTGAGCACCATTGACACTCTTATAGTCGCAATAAATTCACTAATTTCTTCTAATTTAATTAAAAAAATGACTAGCAATTAATTAAAACTCTTAAATTACTCACCTAACAAATCCAAAACAGCATTATTTACTACTTACAAAAATCACATAACAATAAATGACAATTATTCGAAGTGAAATATGTGTTACATTAAAAAGAAAGCTTTCTAATATAAATAGGCAGAAATGATGTGAAATATTCATAGTAAGCACAGAGATGATATCAAATTTTGATAAAATCAAGGTCGTGATCTGAACAGTTGAGCGTAGGTAGTCAACGAGAAAGATACTCCACAGAACGGTTATGCGCCCCTGAACGTTTTCGTATCAAATGTTTTCCAAAAAGTCAGTGGCACCACCGTCGTGAACAGTTACCGATTGTTAAAGTCACATCATTCCATTCTTTTGTACGTTCCGTGGATTGTTATTACTTTGGACAGCTCGATTAGATCGAGATACGTACATGTTGGTAGTTCACAATGGTAGATTAAGAAGTATAAAAGCGCGGGAAAGTTCCATCTCGTTTAATTGAATACCGAATCGATTTTCGATAGATCCCGTTCAAATTGATTTCTAAGTATCTAACAAGCATTTTAATACTGTTACGCGGCTTGATCGAGTTTAATACAATTAAACTTTTTGTCGTATACCACCAACAGCTATGATAATGAGTGGTATGAGTTCCACGAGAAAACTTTATAGAAACTTAATTTTCCAGCACCTTACTTGCAACATTGTCATTAGTTATATTATCTATTCTTTAAAATTAATCATACACATGTTTGACCTGAAACTGTTCCATAATTAACATTCTTCCCTACATGTAGAACGCTTAGTTCCATTGCGACTTTTAACAATTTGTACGCTAGTACAGTATAGTGTGAATCAGAACATATCAGACAATAATAATAAATTAAAATAGTTCGAAACTGCCAATAGCCATGAAAATATTGCGCTAGCAATAATCCATTGAAGATGTATGCTATCACTTTTACTGTTATCCAATTTGGAGCGCAACGAGGTCGTTTTCTGCTTTTACACGGTTTGTGGCGAAGCTCTGGACCCATTGTTAATAGCCAACAGAGGCGGTTAAGTGAGGACTAGAATTTGAGGACGTAGGATTGGCTGATAATTCTGTACCCATTTTATAACTGAACCTTACAGACTACACTAAGTATTACTGCGAGAATAAGTATTAGCCACTTAAACGTAAATGGAGATAACGCACGTATTCCTTTAACCTAGATTTGTAGGCAAACTTACTAGCTTGCTACGCTAAGATGTATGTAGAAGTCACCACAGATTTACATAGTAGTCAACATTAAATATAAAGTACTTGAAAACAACACAATGTTTTGAAAGTTCACTTTGGTAACATTCGTAAAACTTTCAACATAAAGTAATTGGCATGCGTCGTGCGTGGAGGTAGTAGCTATCTATCTGAGGTCAGGGGTTCGGTACACTTTGATTCGATTTCACTTCGATAATAACTGAATTAGTGAATCTTCACATCAATCGGATCTCTGTCTCGGACATTCGGGTCAGGAACGTCTAGATCTAAGATTATGACAGCCACATTGATTTTTATTTGTTTCGTGATCAATCCGAACGAGTCATGTCGTTTGATGTATCTCAGTTAGATGCGAATTTCTCTTACTAGGTCAGATCAATCAATGCACGAATTGATTTTTTATATTAACTTGTCTACACAATTGCTTTTTAATTAATAGGTAATGACGTCTGACAAAAACTTATTTGATAACGACCCAATTTGTAATCTTTTTGTTTAATTGTAGCTGTGCGACAAAATCTTTGTGTTTAAAATATAATACACCTATAATACACATGTAAGCTAGCACAAGCTAGGTTGTCCACGTCTAGAACATATCGATGATTTTAATATTTAAAAAGTCTACATACTATATATTCTCTATTATACACAATTTTTTACTAAAATTTTGCCAACATTATAGACTAAATATGTTAAATTAAATTAATTACTTGTTGAATTGGAAAGAAATAGATATACCAGAACGTCTGTCTTTCATTTAAAATGTAGAAAATGATACCTTAAACGTGTACAAAAGCATAAATTGAAAAATTATTATACCTTAGAATTAATTTTCATTTAATATCTTAATGAACTATATTTAATAATAAGGTGTGCAGTTACGTATATTTTTTTATTAAAATGGCACAGAGCTATGTGGGCCTCTTGGTCTAGTCTTTGGAGACGAGGGCTGCTGATCCGGAGGTTATCATTTCGATTTCCACCCAGAATAAATATTTAAGTGATAAGTACGATTATTTATTCTGGATCTGGGTGTAATTGATCTATATTAGGTTTGTATTTAAAAATATTTAAGCATGTTTATCAGCCGTCTGGTTACCATTGCACAGGCTCTGCCTAATTTGGAATCAGACGGATGTGCGTGAGATGTGTAAGGTTATTTATTTTTCATTTATCGATATTAATAGATTAACAACAAAAATATAAGAACTTTAAAAATATTTCGGTAAATTATCTCCTGAAGTTAAAATTCAAATATTAATTTAAATGGTTGTCATATTCTAAATTTAAAACGATCATTAACTACACCTTGACTTACGATGCACATTTAAATTCACACCAAACGATTTGAATCTTACTTCCTCTAATAGATACCGACATCGATAAATATCGTACGTTAATTATGCAAATGCCTCTAGACGATATGCTATTTCAGTAACGAGTGTAGATACATATCTCACAGCTTACCTGAAGGAAGCGGCCTGGCAGTCAGGTTCCTCCCGACACCATCCCTGACACTCGTACAATGATAAATTACGCACTGTATAATAAGCTATTCCTGAGAAGTCCACATCTGTGAGCTTTTCGAAAGCTGTCCGACCTGAAACAATAATATTCAAGAATAATTTTGCGCTGTTCAATCAGCTTATCGTTCAACAATTGTTTTACCAGTAGAACTATTTTTTTTATAATTATTTCCATATCTAATATTCTCTTCAGTACTAAACTCATTATAGTAGTAATACTGCGTGCTACCTTTGAGGGTGACCAAAAGAATATAAACTAAAATAAGTAATCTTTATCAAACGATGGCGTGCAAATGGCATGGCAAATGTATATATTTGGGTAGTTTTGTAAGCAGAATTCTTTTATTTTTACTCTTTATTCTATTTACGAGCGAGTAAAACAGGGACCATAAAACCACGTACTACCTAGCTTTTCTGTTTGAATTTTGTTTAAATATGAATTTTGTTTAAATATGAAAAGACTATGTAAAATGTGTCAAGTCAAGAGGCTTTAAAAAGTGCCTAGAAAAACATGTAAAAGAATTAGTGAATTCTTTTCTAAAATCACCAAAGATCAAACGATTAGGTGCAGAGATAACCTTGTGGAGGAATGGATATCATGTCCCTCTAACACAAAGGGAGGATACTACGACCAGGCGAGGTGATTATGTTCGGCGCGACGCGGCCCAACGGTTGATTTTACGATGTTGGGATGTTGCGTATATTCTAATTGCTGCGAGGATTTCTATTTCGTGATGCAGGATTAGTAGGTGGTCCGTAGTTCATTATTTCGTAATTCTGTGTATCATCGGTATATAGCACTGTAGTATGTCTTATTGTTTGTGCCATAAAGCCATAGATGGAAGCTGTCACAAGCTCAAACAACAAGGGAATAACCAAGAAGTCTAGATAAATAGATTTCTTAGTGTACCTGGCTAAGTGGCACATTAACTCAGAAAACTTAAAAAACCTAATTTATGTATGTAATGTATTTAATGTATATATAGATTAGAAATGTTTGTGTATGCTAAGTATATATTCCGTTAGTTAAAATCACATTTATTGCTTGTCATAATTAGTCCATCCCTAGATTATCTGGAAGAAAATGCTCTGAGCAATAAGATCTTCCTTTGTACATTGTTTCTGCTGCATATTTTATACTTCACAAAAACTGTAGAAATCCTGGTGCATAAATAAAGGAGTATTTATCTATCTACCTATACCCTCTACATAGTTATATTTTAGGAGTTTGGTACGTATCTTTTCTTTATATCGACTGCATTGATGGCACGGTGGTAGCTACTGCGACGGCTAAGCGACGGTCTCGGGTTTGATTCTCGAATATTTGTTTTATGTCAGAGTGTAAGTGTTTCCTACATATAATGTGTATTTATTTAGGAAAAAATAAGTATATATGTATTTGTATCAGTTATCCATTATCCATAGTACAAGCTCTGCTTACTTTGGACCTAGAAGACGTAATGTGTCAGATGTCTGAAACATTATTATTATGTTATTATTATATAGTACAGAATAAAGTTGATTTGCATTATTTTACGTTTGTATCTTTCAAACTCAACAGATTTTGATGCGGTTTACATCAATACACAATATGATTTAAGAGGGAAGTTTCATATTAAGGTAGAGAAAAGAAGAGAATTTAAAAGATTCTCACCTGCGAAGTTGAAGTGGGTTACTAGTGTGGAATAATAAATAAATGTGAGTATTAAGAAGTACATGGATGGAAAAATGAGACTACGGGACATACTAACTGTATACTGAAAGAGCATTGGGCACATCAACCTTTCATAACATCGCTATTTTAACCGTTTACAATTGTATAACTGAATAAACAGCGTGTTTAATAGCTAATGTTTAAATGGCTATAAATATATCTATTAAATTATAATTGCATTTAATCTCCACTTACCCAGAAAATAAAAAAAAATCTAAACATACATATTATCATAAAAAAGATTTGCAGTAAAATTTAATTTAGTTTCATAGTTTGGAAAACTTAAGTATCAAGGAAATATATATTTCCTTTAAAAAAATACAATTGTGTAAGTAAACCATTATCAAACATGCTACAATTCCCTACGTTGGAATTTATACATACTTAATATATTTTAAGTTAAAAATCTGTAACCAATAGCAAATAAATAAAAAAAAATAATTCATGATTAATATATCCCCTTTTTAATTTCATATCATATCATTTGAGTTATAGCATAGTTACAGTAATACTTTCGCTGTAAACATTGTTCATTGTTTGATCAACTCAATCCAACAATTATCGTAACAAAAGTTTTCAGTTTCTTTATAACAATAATTTCTTTAATATTTATAGCCTATAAAGAATAAAGAGGTTCTAAATTTCACTGTTTTTTTTGTAATATTGTTAATATAATATCTTTGTATTATATTTTCATTTTTATTAGAAACAGGAAGGAAATGTTATTGTTTTTTTTTTCAAGTAAAATAAAATTTTTAAAGTATCTTATATATTTATATTCTCTGAAAATTATACTCACTGAGGACTACTGTAGCTTGCAAGAGCAGCAGCGAAAGCCGCGCAAAGCGCAGCTTATCTCCCTTCATGGTAAAAAGACCACCTGCAACAAGAAACACACATCTTTAAGTTTTATATTAAGATAGTCTCAATGTAAAAGATTTAAAAAAATACACATACAAGTGTGAAAATTAAATACGTCTGCAAGACTAACATCGATACGCGAAGTAAAATTGAAAGTTGAACAAAACGAGAAGCGTTATAAGAAACTAATGATTAACAGAAGTAGGTAGAGGTTTTGTTATTATTTATTGAGGAAGTGCACTCGGGCATTAACAATAAATTATTTATTCGTTAAGTTAAATCTACCGAGTACGCTAAAGACGTATCATTTAAGATACATGCCTATTATATCCGTTTGATATTTCACCTACCTTTTTAGCACGAAATAAACTTATTAGGCTTAGAAATTTTCAAGTGAATGTAATTCAGCAATACCGATTTAAAAATGAAAGTAGACGGCATAATGTGATTTTTTGTTCTCGTTGAATTACAAATGCAATATATTGTTTGTACGTGTATTTATTTCAAGACTATTGTAACATAAGGTATTTTAAAGTGATTGTTAAGTTAGTAAGCTTTGTTAACATTGATACACTGAATGCAGGTCAAGATCAACACTGTATGGGCTCAAGAAAGCTAATAGGAAAGTTAGCGACACGAATTTTCATTTATTTTTTACATCCCAATATCGCTTTCACTAGACTTTTTACAAAACACAATGAATTATCATTTGTATTCGTGAAAGTACAGCTATTGTTGTGTATAAGGACTGTTTGCATCTACTTAAATCATTTCTTCTATTTACATACGAGATGACGCAAACACCTTTCAATAAATTTCACTAAGAAGTGATCGGGTAAATGTTTCCGGTTTAATCTGAATTAATCTTAAAAGCATGATGTATTATTTCATATTCAAAAATGAAGTTATCAACGATAATAAACGTGCAGAAATGGTTGTCGTTAAATGTAGTAACATAAATTTAATTTAAAAAAGTACTATTGGTTTAATTAACTTTCTTGATTGTCACTCACTGATGAAAATTGTCCAAAATATACTGTTTAAAATATTGACGAAATAAATGAGTTAACAGGCGATTAAACAGTTGATTATTTTAAGACAGTCTAGCGTGGGACATATTTGATTGTGTGCATTATTACTGATATCAGTTCTTGAAAAGATAAATAACTGTGATTAAAGTGTAAGTAGAACGTGATTAATGAATACTTCAATAAAATTTGACTGTCATTTACGGTATAAATTCAGTGCATGTGTGCGTAAATAGCGCAGCGTACATTATTCAATACGTACAAGTAATTGCACTCAGATACCGTTTGACTAAGTAATCTACAGAGAAACTATTATATGGAATGATTCTCAAAATTTACCGGAAGAGGTGACTTCGCGGTTCTGATTTCAAAACTCTAACGAACCACAAAAGAGGAACGGTGTTGCGGTAACACCGACGAAACGAATTATCTCACAATTCACCCGATTTTGTCCCCGTGGTACGCTGAGCGTGAAAGAAAGCACGCATTCCGTGCACAACTTCAACACTGGGAGCATTTACTGGCATTGCAGTCCATGCCATTTCAATGTTTTCAAACCGTAAAATATGGACTTAATATTTACTGTGACATTAAATAATGTAATATATCAACCGTTATGGTAATTTTGAAAGTTGATACCACCTAAAAACCAGCATGATATGTGTTTATAACCATGATAAATAACGATCTGTGAATAATTAAGGCAGATTAATTTGGCTTATTAACATGACCATCAATATTTTTCGCAATTAATTTTTATGTTTCGTGGATTGTAATTAAATATACGTTTTAAATCTCCATTCTATGAAGGGATTTACATATGTCCAACAGTGGACTGTTAAAGGCTGTACATGAACATAAAATTATTTACCCACGTACAAGTACTCGTATGTAATAATTTTTAAGATAATTTGAAATCTCTACAAAAATTTTAAAATTACCTTTTAACTACTTTTAAACACAATTTTTAGACTAAGTATCATTTTACTGTTTAATTATATGGTTATGCTTGAGGCATTATTTTGGATCAGTCAATATGTCAATTTTATTTTTCCTTCACACAATTTTGTTTTTAATTGTCAATGGTAAGAAGCACATGGTGAGAGCAATTTTTTTCTACATAAACCACTACAGCAGACGCGTGTTCAAATTACTCTAACAAAATGCTTTGATGGTACATGGTATATTTTCAGATTGATATCTTTTATAATGTTATATTTCTTTCTTAATGTTCACAGTTTTTAAGAATTCAAATCTTGCGTTAGATCCGCAGAATGAAGAAATCATGGCAAGTCATACTTGTGCACATTAGGAGTGTAGGTATAGCCTTAATTGCACTTTTGCTTGTACTCGTAATTAGCTATTACATTCATGAAGGTTGCATACAGTTCATAGGGCACACTTACATTATTTTACAGTACTGCAAAACATAGGTACTACAGTCTTATAACCTGTTCAAAGCCACCTAATGCCACTCAAAAAGTCCTTAACTTAGCATAAAGAAGTAAAACAATGTGCTCGTTGACATTTATGGTGGTCATATATGGTGAACAACCGAAGAAGCCTGCGATACAGTTAGTTTATCCATAACATCGAGAATTGTGAGTCGCAACCGAGATGTTCTGTCAGCGGAACATTGCTTCCACCTCCGCATCTTGGTCACTCATCGGAATAAACACTAATATTTTAACATTGTGTAGGTGAGAATTTCTACAATTG
Organism: Hypercompe scribonia; assembly: GCA_949316085.1. Lineage (NCBI taxonomy): Eukaryota > Metazoa > Arthropoda > Insecta > Lepidoptera > Erebidae > Hypercompe > Hypercompe scribonia. The sequence continues at coordinate 15,793,527 of OX438969.1, read as the reverse complement.
GTAATATAGTCAAATGCCTTTATACCGATTACAATGACATCATTGTACTGCTTAAAGACCTCACTTTACTTTAATTTATTTATCTTATATATATACAAATGTAAGTTACATAAAATTCGATCAAATTTGACTAAAATAGAATCAAAACTTAGGCGCTACAAAAGTGGAATCTCGGTCGGAGCCCGTTCAATTCATAAAAATATTAATAATAAGACGTTCAATTAGCCTTTGTCTGACATGTAATCCTCTCCGAGGCGATATTTACTACACCAATATTCGGTTGTCAGGCGCCACTTACAATTTTTAGTCCAAACGGTGAGTCAACAATATAATCATACATCTCATAGTAATAGTTTATATGTTCCAATTATAGTTTTTACTGCTTATTCTATTTATCTATGAAAACTTTTTGTCTGTCTACAAACTGTTTTGACAGCTTACGAGATCTTAGAACTCAGATAGATGTTTAAATGCCTAATGAAAAATTATTGTGTTTAATTAACTCTTTGTGTTGATGATGATTAATTCTTTGATGGTACCGCAAATAGTTGTTTTACTCTTATATACAAGTTGATTTAATCACAGAAGTGTATTCAGTATCGTGTGTGTTTAGAATCATAGTTCATTGTGTTTATAGTAATTATATATTAGTTAAATAAAATCCAAAAAACCTGTATGGCATATCGAAGTTGATTTGCAGGCAAGATTGCCAGGTATCCGGTTTTTTACAACCATATCCTGCCAAATATATCCAAGTCAGACAACATAATTATGTTTAATAAATGAGTTGCAATCACTTTTACTTCATATTACCAGACTAATGTACTTTCATGTAAATATATTTATAAATATAGACACGTGATAGATAAATTAAAGTCATTTGTTGTAAGTGGAGGTAAATTATATTTATATCAAACAATTTGTATGTACTATTACTTTACGGTAACAAAAAGGTGTACTTATAAATTGAATTGTCTTATGTCTAGACTCAAACTGGGTCAGGTTAAGTCTAGATAATAATATAAGAATTAAATTTATCAAATTAATCATTGTAAAAATTTTAAATAACCTATTTTTATATTTTAGACTACCAGACCACTAATAAGACACTTTGTCCTGAAATAAATGTGATACGAGTATCGTATTACGATCTGTTTATTCGTTCCTAACTGGGCTAGTTGTCAGTGATATATTGGTACTGGCACAATTGACTTCCACACGATTATTATCTACTATTATTATTAGTATCTATGTGTGTATGTATTTGTATATATTTATAAAAATAAGGATGTGTTGGGTTATATGCATAACGTGTATAGGTTTAAGTATATGACAGGGTGCTCATTTAATATATTGTTTAATTTGCTTATTCTCATACAGATTTCAGTCAAAATGCACCTATTTCTTGTTTTCCAAGTCTACATAAAAAAAGCGCGTTTAGCTATGCACAGTGAAGTGCTGGTACTAAACCGAATATAATAATAATAACGAATCTTGGGTATGACAGAAGAGGCACGAAGGTAGAATTAATGCTGTAAAATTCGTTACCTAAGTAGTATGTGTAGTATAAATGTTAGTGGGGGCGTCAATAATGTAGTAATAAGAAATAGTTATGGACTGAAAGGAGATGTAAGGGCAAAGATTGAAAAGGGCATGTTTCGATGACTTGGTCATGTAGAGAGGATCGAAGATAGAAAATTCACGACAGGTATTTGTAGAGCGAACGTGTGTGGAAGATTTAGAAGAGGTTGTTCACGGTTTACATTTACTAACCAAATTGGTGATGTTTTGAAGAAGGGCCATGTGAAAAGTACCAGAAACCGACGAGCATGCATCCAGCGATTGACGAAAGTGGATGAAGCAAAAAAGGTGTGTCAGGACTCTAGAAAGTGGAGATCAATAATATCTGTTTACCCCTCTCGGAAATAGGAAGAACTTTATGTTATGTTATGTTACGTTCTTGTTTTCTCTGCTTCACCCAAAGGTTGATTAGTGGAGAATACCATAGGCACTCAGTCCACCAATGCACCTAATGTGTAATTATTATAATTAGAAGTTGAAATATTCTTTTATATTAAACCTTTAAGAGTAGTTAGTATATTCATCATATATGATTTATTTTTCTTTTACAAACCAGTGTAGACTTACGGGAAATCTAGATATTAATAATGTCGCCCTGCTTTCCTGTTTAGGTCCTGATTTAAAAAAAAACTATTTTTAGTTTAAAATTTATGAATTCCATTTTTTTAAATAGAGTGTTCCGCCTCCAAAGCTTCTTGAAGTTACATAAAATACAAATGAATACAGTAAAAGAGCGGTCTAACTATATATTTCTACATTCCATTAATATAAGATAATGTTAGTCATAACAAGAAACAACACAAGTTTTAGAATAATACAATTAATTAGATTTATAACTAAGCACGACAAAGCTGTCAATGGAACGGTACACACTTCATTCCACGCCACCGATTAGGTTTTAAAAGTGTTGAACGAGTGAAAGTAAAAAGTTAACTGACCATAAGGATTACAGTAATCACTAACTTATAACTCGCCTTCAATAAATAAGAAATTAAAAATTTGATAGTCCTGCTGGTCTAGCGGTTAGTGACCCTGAGCTGGAAGTTGTGAAAGAAACAATTCGATTCCTGATTAGGTTTATCCCAGAACAAGCAATTGTGGAAAGAGAATTTATTCTGTGTCAATATTTTTTGTGTATTTAGATATATTTAAGTAAGTTGCGAGCAGTGTTGTTACCATTTCACAAGTCCTGCTTGTCTTGGAATCAAACAATCGTGTGTGATATGTGAAATCATTATTATTGTTAACAATTAATACCTAATTAATAATTGCTAATGATACTGTTTTTATGTATAAACTTTACAAATATACATTTACGTACAAAGGAATTAACGGATTGTTTGTGCAATTAATTAAAATTACAGAGAAATTTAATAAAGCTATGTAAAACTAACACATACATTACGCTACTATACTGAAGAGCTCATGCTCAGTTGCTCAAGATCATGCTTGAGACAACTTGGGCTGCCGTTAAGCATACACTAGGCGACGCGATCACGTAACATAACGTGAACCATATGTCACGTAATGAACGTAACAGTTACTTAGTTGTATGACGAAGCGTGTCGCGACGGGCGCAGCGCAAGCGCAGCCACCGTGATATGCGCTCACAAATTGCCCAATTTAACGGTGAACCCGACTCCGTAAGATCCACGTTCCTCCACATTTCTATCATCGTTCCAACATAACAAGCTCTAACTAGAAACACTTATCACAATAACACTGTAATTTCTTCACGTGAATCTCGAATTAAAAACATAATTTATAGTTGCGGATATATTACATCAATTGTTAACATATTTTAACTGATTAAATTCGTCCTTCTTGTTTATTTCAATGGACTTATAAATAGACTGTGAACTTTTAATTAGAGTCACGACCTCATTTTTCTTACATTATTAAGCTAAGGTTTATAGCTTTACATTGTTGAACTTTGTAAGGGCACTTTATAGTCGTAGTTTGTAAGTTTATGATGTTACAATATAATGAGCACTAAATACCATGGTATAATCATAAAGGATAATCACACGATGCACCGTTACTGAAGAAAAGACATGAGCCTTACAATGTTATTCTGAGATACAATTAGTATAGGCTAGTTACCTGTTTCAGTGTTGTTAGTGTTGATAGAACTTGGTATTAAGTAATTTACACATAGTAGATTGTTATCGTTTGAAAAAAATATCATATTTATACTGTTTTTTTTAACATAATCTTATTTTTATAATGATTTCTGTACCCAGTCGTAATTGTGATTTCAAACGGTGATATCTACCAAGCTATACGTCTCATTTATGAACTAAGTATTTACTTACGCAATAATGTATCGGTAATCAAATAACATATCGAAGAAATCTATTTATTTTTTGCTTCTGTACCTTAATTATAAAGTAATGAAGCGTGATGCGCCTAGAAGGATTTTTCATTAAACATACAATGCCTTTCTATTCCCACACCGCAGGTAGTGAATGGATCACCAGCGGCCGATGCCGGCAATCTCCGAAGAAACATTCCCATTGACGATTGTACAATAAAATTACAGTTGTATATTTCCTGTTACTTTTGCAATAATTAAGGTTACAATCACATTTCCATCTAAATAAAGGTTTTTCCAATCTTATGACTTACAACGCTCATATGATATACTTAGAGATATACTTAGAGAATGTTTTAGGTACTTTTAACTTACAACACAACACTCAGCCAATCCATTGAATTCAATAATACATTAAACATTTCATTAATCATTACTATCAAATTTAACTTTCTTTTGACGTTATATTTAATGAATGCAAGTAGAAAACTACATCAATACACTGTAATTAAAGCATCAAGCAATAAATCGTGATAGAGACAATCCACGTAAGATATTTCTAATATATTAAAAATAGAAAGCATCGTTTGACCCATTGCCCAAATAATATTTGTCAAATCATGTTTCTAATAAGCGAGCGTGGTCATCATACGTTGGAACAACAATTAACGACTTAGTGATGTGTAGAGTCATACAAATACATACAAACACAGTTTAAATAGGACTTTCTTAAACTTGATGAAACTGTGATTACCGCCACAGCTGTTGTTGCTAGATAATTATGGCGTTTTTAATTCTTGTCTTTGATTTTGTTCGTTTAATTGTAGTTTTGCCATTTTACGTGTAAAATAAATGTAAATGAGAAGTTTTTAAAATAAATGCCAATGTTTAAAACTAGTTTCACACGAAGTCAGAATCTTGAATCTCACAGCTTAATATCAGATGCAAATGCAATCTAAAACGGAATAAAATGTACATAATAATAGAATGTCAAACAAAAATGAAAAAATATTTAAACGAGAAATACGACAGCGACGAGATGATGAGGGGATTGTTGCATGAAAAATTCACCAAAAATATTGTTATTTTATACCGTTATTGGATACCGTTTTAGTAATATAATGTATCCATGTAGTTTTTGTCTAAAAATTGGTTTCCAATATTAGTATTATTTAATCAGCAATCTATAATTTTATAGCGTACCTTTCATGCTGCAATAAATCTGAGTCTGAGAAATGAAAAAAAAAACTTTTACGCAAGCGAAGCCTCGAGAAAAAAGAAAAGAAAAAACATTTATTTATTTACAACAACATACCTAAGTTAAGTCCTCGAATTACGTTCATCTCTTGTTAAAGATTCATTTATACATTATATATAGATGAACTAGAGACGAACCAATAAATAAATAAAGATTTATAATTTTATTTATTTATTTTTACAACTTGATTGCACATTATTTCATTAAGTACAAACGGAATAGCATTATAGTTCTATATAATAAATTCATTTAGAGATTTAGCTTATCTTCCTTAAAAGGGTAATCTCTCAAAGGTAAGGGTATCTTAAGTAAAAAGTAGTAGATATTAAAGTATCAAGTGCAGATCTACATCGATGTCTGTACAAAATTTATACTGTAGTGGTGTGCAATAAAGTTTTCAAAATAAATAAATAAAGTTAAATTAATCTTTAATAAGAGGCGAAAATATTCATAAAAATCGCATAAGTTCATAAATGTTATATAGGCAGTTAAACTTTTGCTATAGTATAAAATTAACCCAATGGTTAACTTTTTGTTAGTAGTCGAAATAACAGCCTCTTATAACAATTAAACTGCTTATATTGTCACTGTCTTGCGAAATGCACCGTCACAAGCTTTATTAAGAGAGTGTGTGCGTGTCTTCGCATACTGCTAGAGAGTGACACTAAAACTTTTAATGACGTTATCTTGTTGTGTCCGCTATGAGATTGCTAGTAAAGTTGTAATCCAATCTTAGCGGCTTTACAAAATGGCCAGTCTCATTCCAGTAAAGTTTTAAGACCGTTTGATGTTCCCGACGAGGTCAAAACGGCACGTGCTCAACCGCCTTATTTCAGTATCTGATAAGCTCACGTAGATAATAAATATCTTGCAATCTTAGATTATCATCATAAAATTTTATTTCTTTACGGTATATAAAGAGACTATTGTGCTAGTTCTTGATTTGGCAAATACTTGGTCATCAAAATACAAAATAGTACAAATTTAAAAAATATTAACTGCTTTATTTTCATGAAAAGCTAGAAATATAACTAAATATATTAGGTGCCTGCAAATATGTTTATATACTATATTGAAGAACATACAGAACGTCAAAAATCGTTTGTTTTCCTTAAATCCAAGACTGTTTATTGGATTATTTCAATAGCAGCAACTGACCGAATCGGACTGTCTAAATCCGTATGTCACAAGTAGCAGTCACGTCACAATGGGCCGAACTTGACCGAGCGCTAACGGTAAAGCGCGGGGCGCGGGTGCACCGAGACGCGAGACAATGCGTGTGAGCAAGCCGACAGGTTGCTCGCCTGACCCAATTATCCATACAACTGGGCCATCTGTTTTCGAATGCGTGTGAATTTTATACTTTCACACATATTTAAGTATTTCCATGTAAATGCTAGAACTGAGGATTTAATAGTTCTCAATGGCATTTACTTTAGGAGTATAAAACTATGCGACGCAGTACGGTAATGTATACGACTGTAATGAAGCAAGTCTCAGGTTTGATTCTCACTACCTCCTAATATATATGTATGCACGAATATGTCTACTGTTAGTGTCGTATTTTATGTACTTTTATATACGTATTTACATAAAAAGGTAACGCTATATTATTTATTGACATTCTACAAAACAGCATAAAATAATATGCCTCTCTAAAGACAGGCCTAGGCCTAGTTAGGCCTAACTTAGGACAAGTAGGCAAGTAGTAAGTATTGGTCATGTAGGCACTTATTGAATAAATTTAATGAATGAGATCAGATTATTTAATTATTTACTCTCATAAGTATAAGTACAAGTAGCACTACTGGACACTCAATCATACAATCCACTACTAGACTTAGGCCTTTCCTATTGCACTGCACTCTAATCTATTTTGGAGTTTTATAAGCCAGCTCCTAAAGATAGAAAATAATCACACCGAATTGTTAAACTTGGCAGGAAGAAAAGATACCAAACATTTGTTATCTTTTTAACTTAATTATAGTTTGTAAAGTTGCAGTAAATAATTTAGGGCTGTATTTTTTTTCACTATATTAACGAAATGCAAAATAAATGTGGCTACTAGACGGTGTATTATAATGAAGGTATTGGCTAAATTTATTATAACAATATCCTTCTGTACAAATACGTGTAGGCGAGACCACGATCGAGAATAAATAGCACATTCCTTTGCCTGTGTTTCTTAAACGAGCTTTCTGTATTTAGCTCGTTTACATCGCACCTCCATAATTTGAGAGTTCCTTTTATTTGTGCGCAATATAGGGTTAGCGAATAAAGGAATGTATTCTGGTTTAATCTCAAATAAAAAAGTTACAAAGTATAATTGAACACACTATTCATCACCTCAACGTACTTGTTTCTAGTGAGTTTTGTCATCACTTTCGTACCATTACTTCATCCACCACAAGAGAGAGAGGATAACTCAAGGCCGATTTTTTATTTTGCCCGGTGGAAGGTGATTTCCAAGATCAGCATAAGAACTATATAATTCGTCGAATTTGTCACGTGTGTAGCGTAGAGCTAAAAAGATTAAGGTAAAAAGTACGAAAAGATAGTTACAGTGTTATGTGTAAAAAATGTATGGAAAGAGTAATGAGACAATAATTAAATTGGTAATATATTCGTATAAACTAGTTATACATCCTATTATCCAAGTAAACGTTGATGTTAAATGCTTTTACTTAATAAATTAAAATGCTTCTTTTAGTGCAAGTATAATTTATAAATAGGAAAGCAACATACATACACATTAGAAAATGGTTAACATGTCGTTTTTGTGAATTTAGTGTATCTGCTTTCCGTCTTCATCGTTATCCCTGGCAATACATACATGCGAAAAAGTACAATAACATCGTGTATTTCATACCTATAATCTTGATTTTATGTAGTACCAGCTGAATGTATAATGACCAACCCTATAAGGCTGGCAAGATCGCGTGTTTATCTAAGCGGACAGACTCTACGTGTCGTTGTCGGTCGCTCGACTTGTACATGCCTGCTCTATCAGTGGCCCAACACACAAGAGAAAGCGGATAATATTTTACAAGTCATATTACTATTCCCATTATTATTTTTCCCCTACCTTACATAAATAAATTTGAAGTAATATAAAAAGCTAAATATTTAGAGACAGAAAAACAAATTTACATCTTTTACACCTAGCAAAGTTATGAATATGTAGAATTTCAGCTTGAAACCAACTTCTGAAACTCAGATTATCGATTATATTAATCATCAGGTTTAGGTAAGTCACACAAACTTGTTATATTTTACCAGAAAATGCTTGACTAAACGGTATACCATTTAGTCAAACGTCTCTATAGAGATCTCAGTGGTATCATTAGGTTTACGTGTTTATAGATCACTAGTACTATCAAAAAGCTTATATACCTTGTAACTGTAAAAATATATATTTTATTGTCAGTCAACAAACAGTTTACACTACCAATAGGATATTTGAATGAAGGTATTTTATTTAAAAAATCCAGATAATATCAACTTGGACTTTAGAGTAAGAATGCTTTTGACCAAGTTATGCCGACTATAAGGTCAATATACCAGTAAATATCCGTGGGTTCCTTCTATTAATAGACATTTATCTGCATACAATGTTAACTTATCTTAACGTAATTGTGTGTTGGTTAGTTCAGTTACAATTTTCACTAAACTGGAAGAAAAATGTACTAAGAGTTGAAAACGAAATTTACAATTATACGTAATCGATCCTATTGATTAACTATCGTCTTCCTAGAATCAAGAACTTACTTCCATAAAAGAAACTGTATGCACATTTCCACATAGAAATAAATTGCTGTAACTATACTGAAAATGATAATTATTTCATAATACACTCTTTCATTTCATAGAATCAATAAAACAATAACACACACACAGAAACTATCATTTTACCATTATAGAAGTTTGTACTTCAGTATGTTTTTAATTAACTTTTACTGCATCTTTTGTAAAAACAAAGTTTTATGGCAAGCAGCAATGATTGCAGATCGTATAGATGTGCGAGGCCGCAACCAGTCTTTCCAGACATAAAATCATACTGATATCTATGTATAATAAAAATCTTATGAACCAATCACACTTTTTTTAACCGATGGTAGATTTTTTTTCCTCCCTTTAAAGTGTTTATTTAGATCCGCACTTGTTACAATAAGTGAAGACCGACACTTGTTATTATGAATATTAAACGAAATTTAACCTGGATTTACTTTGATTTTTGAGGATCATTCAATTCTCATGTTACTGATGTACGCAGTAAAAAATAAACCAGACTACTTTATACCGCGATAAAAGGCACACACACGGCTGGGGCTGTGTACAAAATCTACCAATTAATACAATACTAAGACCACCTCGTTATTATGGATGGAATAAAGCATGTCATTAATAGCGATCTACGCTGTTTCTTCCTCTTTCCTTCTAAGTAATGCATTTGAAAACTTTAAATGAAGACTTTTGCAAACGCTTGTGAAAGTGTTCAAAATATAAGCCATGCTGTATTATAAACACCAACATTTTGCTACCAGAAGTATTTTATTACAACTAGACCGTTTCTAGCTAGGTTAAAAATTACTGTGTTGTGTCGTGGAAGGTTTTGTTTCTCGATAAGCTTAAATGGTACAGTAAAATTTATCATGCATCTTATAAAAAAATTAAAAAAAAAGAACTTTCAGTGTTAAAAGCAGAAATATCAATTTCGTCTTGTGGTCTAAATATGACAGTTACTATACAGTAACTATAACCTGAAAACGGTTGTACACCTCAAGGATGGCAAAATATCCCAAAAATTCTCTAGAACGCATCTGAAAAACATATTTCTAGCTTTTAGTATATATAGACCTAATACAAAATTATTTATAAAACTTTGCATTTTAATTTCTGATTATAGTAAGTAAAAACAAGTCGGCTCATCAAAAATAAATTAGTTGTGTTTACAACATATTTATATTTGATTATCTTTGTAAATATTAAATTATTTTCTTTTACACTTACATAAGACAAGTGTATCTTTTTACATTAGTAGACAATATCTAACCTCTAACTGGAGATAATTGAGAGATTAAGAATATACCTAAGTTAATGTTCTTCTCGTTAATAGGTCCAGTTTCCGCCCAAAGAAACTTGCATCTATACTCTGACCTCCTTATTTTAAAAAGATAACGATGCTCTATTATCTTATATGAACATTGAATGTACTATAATTATCTAAATGGAAGGCCCCTATAATCATTTTAGACAGGAAGTGTCTTCTATTCGTACTTTCGATCATATCTAAATTACATTAATGTGAATCCACACGCGAGTTCGTATCGCAAAACTTTTCGAATACTATTAACAATTATCGCTATCAATAACAAAACATTCTCCTCAATTTATTTCAAATTAGAAAGTATAAGAGCTAAGTAAAAGTTTTTCAAATATAAGCAACTAGAAGAAGCGATACAGGCAACATCTTTTATTTGTAACCAAAAAAAGTGAATGGAATTGTATTGACAAAACGACCGTATCGAAATATACACTTTATGTTCAGACAATACTTTACGTTCCTATTGGTAGATATTAGAACGTGCAGCTTTTCATTGTGAAAGAAAGAATTTCACAGAAAAGTGTATGCTTTTACTAATTTAATCAAGGAAACATAATTCACAGCACACACTTTAATTGTCATCTGCATTTATAAAAGACACCGAGTCTTTATTACGAGGAAGCACATAGGATATTCCCACACAACACAACTTGTAGATATTCCCGAGAACTGTCACATTACCAATAATACTATAGAGGCTTACAATGATGGAAATAAGTAATCATTTGAATGGACACGCCTATAACTGTACTTCACCAGCTATCTCAGTTATATTACCACAAATACACCTTGTTTACAGATATCGTATATGTCAACTATATTGGTCATTATATACCATTATCTGGCCATTTCACTGGAAACACTAAAATAAAACGGTTAAGGGAATCGATCGTTAAATGGCAGAATTTCACTGACCTCGGGCGGAGTGCGTGTAGCAGAGTAGTACCTGTCACTCATGCTTACAGAAGTTAGCGTGTAACATCTCAATAGCTACTTATGTACCTACAAAAAAGGCATATTAGGTATCCCGCCACATCTTCGGCGTACAAATTTGTTACATATCTAGACAAGTATCGTCACCCACTTTTGATTCAAATATAATAGTGTTAAATATATGAAACTTTCATCGCGTGCAAAATATCTCACGTACCAATTGTATATTGTAAGAATGTAATTTAAATTTCGAAATCACTGTTTAATCAAGGTTCTTTTTTTCTAGATTTTACTTTCACTGGTATATCACTAAAAATAAATGATATCTTTGACCCTTATGTTTTATTTGCTGTCCATTGTAAGTGTAAAAAATAACCTGTGCGAATTTAGTATGGCTATATCATGCAATCGATGTGAACCGTGTTTCACTACCCACGGGGTGCATACTTTAAACTTCCAGTATATCAAAGGCCACGATGTATAATTTACTATCATCTTGTTTCTGTAGCGCAACGACTGAATCCAGGTAGTCCTTAGTTTCTTATTACGTTGGTGCTGACATAAGTCACTGAGAAATATGTATTCCCGTCTTTCTCAGAAACTAAGCTAACAGTGGATGAAATAAAAACAGACACGAGTTCATAGATGTCCCACGAGCCATTCATTGTTGATAGTATGTGTACCACCATGTCAACACCACTCTCTAATTACGAGTTGCATTGTATGTGCATTAAAATAAACGAATGTACTTTTCTGTGACTATAAATGAATGAAATAAATCCTTGCGCTTTAGATTATAAGAGGTAAAACTCTTCTTTCGAAGAAGGTTATGTGTAGATATTTCAGGTTTCACTGCCCCAAGTACATTTATCACAAAATACTCCCTTTATAAAAGAATAATATGCCACATCAATTCTATGCCCGAAACAGTGTAAAATAACAGATAAAAAGAATGTATCGTGGTTAACTCATATCCAGTTAAATTTTTTTTTAATGCAGCGAGTCACATTTAAGTAAAGTTATGGTATATTTCAATTTATTATCGAATTTAAGTCGACATATGAACTGCTGACTTATATAATGTTAAGATCACCTGACCAGTCTTCTGTTAAAAATTAAATGAGCGCTCAAAACAAACTCTTGACCGTTAAATGCAAGAAATTGTTTTTTCTAAGTCAACATATAAATTCTGAAACAAATGAATGACTATGTTAGAACATCATAGTGACCTACTCTACTTTAAACCGTTCCAAATAAATTGATTAAATTATGAACAAACTGACATGCATGAATTTGCAAAGCGGCATTTTATTCACATACGATTATTAAGTGTTTACTGTTTAAACGGAAAACATTACCTTTATAGTCGAAATCGAGTACTGTACGTACTTATACTATGTAACTTTCTACTCTGTAAATCGAACAGTCAATAAATGATGGTATTGAATAAATCGAATGTAAAGTCGTGAACCGCATTGACATGCATATTAAGGCCAGAAACAGCGATGCTCAGTCGCACTTTGGAAGGCTTTCGATACCGGCTGGCGCCTGCCAAATGCCACTCGTGTGCGCAATGACATGATATGCGTTCCTAGCCTGACCTGCCACTCGCTAGTTTATTATCGTATTAATCAGAGGCATAGAGAAATCGCTGGCTTTTTGCTTCCACGTATATAATTAAACATGAATCGCTTGTGCCATTCACAACTTGTCCAATATTAACTTATCTTTGTTCAAATCTCATACTCAACAAGATACTTGACAAATAATACTAATTTGTGTATTAGCATAATTTAGACATTCATATATTATAAATATCTTATTAAAATGTTATTCAACTTACCGCTAACGGAACTTGTGTGAAGAAATCTTTCACTTTTATTTTATTCACTCTTGCAATTCTTTTATCATTCGATCTAGCCACGATAAACCTTAAATAATTGTCTTTCAGGTGCAGTATTGTTTTATCAACAGTTTATATTAACTTTATTATAACTTTTGGCAAATCATGTTTTGCAACGTATAATAATGATAAAATAAAACTTCTGTCAGTTATATTTTTACAAAATCGCAAACCCATAATCGTCAACGTCATCCCCCTTTTCCTAAAATAACCTCTTACTGTTGAGACAATGAGTTTACAGTATTTTAAAGGATTCATACTAACCGTTATAAGCATCGTAAGTAAACCATGATACGCAATGAATAACCTTCTTCTATGTTAGAGTTTAGAAAAGAGTGATAGAACGAGGAACGTCGCTGTAGGCGAAGGCCCGCGCAAAATGAAAATATAAATCCACATTAAAACAGTTTCTATCGATTCTCGATCCAGTTGGTTTCCCTTTATCCGTTGATGGGACTAGACAATGTGGTGGTGGGTGCGGATGACGCTGAGGGGCCCGAGGTGCGACGGCGGGGGCGCAAGCGCATGACCGCGCAGGGCGCAATGACCTTGCGCGCACATTCCGTCCGCTCTTCCTCGGATTCCCGCGGCCCTCCAGGCTATCCCGACTTCATTCTAGTCTCCCATAAACTACCTAAACACGGAGTTGAACAAAACGCGCGCTCGCCTTCTTATCTACATTGTCTAAATAGAATGGACCATAAAAGATAGGCTTCGTGTAAAGTGAACAATAGTACGATAGATTTTCTTATTTTGTTTTATTACATAGATTTTACAAAGTTACGACAGAAAATGGCATAAAGATAAAGAATACAAAATGAAAAAGCTATTATTTATGTGTTTCAAATACTTATTGTATTCAGAACACATATGCCAAAAAAAGAAAATTTTTGATAAACTTATTTTTAAAATGTGGAATATGTTTTAAACAACATTTATTTTATAATTTAACAATTAAAATAAACTATCTACATCAAAATATCGTCATCAACGTATCGAGTTTTATAGCTCGATTAACGTTACATAGGGATTTTAAATTTAATGAATAAATGTCTATTATCGACTGCAAGCGATCTCTAGAATCTTTAATTTATTTAATCGGAATCTTTTAGGCCATTTTAAGTCAGCAGATAACTGAATATATATTTATTGTTTGACTATTGACTGTTATAGTTTATCGCCGTAAAACATACTCCTATCAGTGTTACAATAGTAATACATAGAACTAACAAAACTAGGTTAATAACCTTTGAGAAAACAGACGAGACGAAGATAGTTAAAGTAAACAGGCTGAGTAAACACAAAAAACGTTCCCATCAATACAAACAGACTCATAATAAAAAAAAAGTATCTTACAGTGAACTTATCCTTGTAAAAATATATATACGAGAATACTATATTTCAGAATGTCGTACCCCTTTTGTTTTTAAATGAACAAACAGATTTTATAGAGAATTTATTAATATATATATTTCATCAATAAATAGAATGCATAACCGCGTAACCATAATGTAATGAAGGTCAAATAGATGATATCGCTGCATATAGTTGCATAGTTTATATCACTAATTTTCTTCTTAATGCTGGTTTTATCTTATTATTTTAAAATCAATGTATATTGGTGCCATTATACTTATCCTTAATAGCTTACAAATAATTCGAACAATCAAGACTATCACTACATTTTCGTTATTATGTAGTAACAAGGTGTAATAGTGAGATTGACCTACTTATTACACTACATTTAACAGAAGACAAGTCGGCACCTAGTTTTAAAGTAACGGGCTGGGTGCCAAATAATCGGAAAATCACGAATTAACATAACAGAAACCGTTTGGTGCGGTTCGAAATTGGCGTTAAGTCCATGCCGGCGCGGGCGGACGGAATGTCCACAGAGCGTGACAGCATCACGCACATAATGAGTTCGCCACTTTGTATTTGTTTTGAACTGAACAAGTTTTGCTGCTCTTTAAATACATATATTCTTATATATTATATTTCTACTACCAACTTGATAAATAATTACTAAATGATCGTAGCAGCTAGTGGTTAATAAAATATGTCGTAACACAAATCTTTGCTGTGGGTGACTCAAGTATCCTGACATGAATATCAGTAAAACTTACTAATTTATGACCCAAATCCACTGTTTACTGTTATGTTTTGATGCACATTGATCACTTCTTAGCATTTTAATGCATAGCTCAAAAATTATTGTACATCTTTAAAAATCAATCATTTCATCATTAATTCAATAAACCAATCATAGATACTTTAACATACACCTGCAAAACTAGAAGTTAAAAAAAAATAAAACTTTTTTCATCCTCCCCTATCCCGCTTAGCTGTATAGCCGTTCTACGACTATTTTAATGTCTTCAAATTGTAAAATTTGCATTCAACGCATATTCCAAGACCATTCTTTTTGAAACCTAGAAGAGGCTTTCATTTTTATTTGCAATCTAGGAATAAAGCCTACAAATATGTATGAAAGATATTTATATGTACTGTATACATGAAATATAGCTATGTACATAAAACTGCATGCATAAATACACTATTTACATACCTAAGTTAAACTTAATACATATTTATTTTTATGCATTAACATAAGAATAGAAATATAACGGAAGATATATGAGTAGAAAGTTATATTTGTGGTGGTATGTATAAATAAAAACACTTTATTTAATATATTTTCTTGATACGGTGAGAATTCTGAACCTTGCGAGTTCTTTTGCACGTTACCACTTTTTACATAACTATTCAGAACCTACAATACGTTAATCATAGTGGATTTGACTATTTTGTCAAGCTATACACAAAATATTAAATACAAACTTCAGCAATTGTTTAATACCGAAGGTAGTAGAGCCATGCTGATTTCAGCATGAATGAACAGGCTCAACTATTACCCTCTCACAGAAGACCAACCTAAAGTGACAGCATCTGTGCTGTCTTGTTTCGTTGGTGAGTATGAGATAGGAGGCCCATTGATGCAGGGGTGTCAGTCATCGTAGTAAGTATGTGAGCCTTGCACTGCAACGATGACTGTCACGCCTTTTACGTCCCTAAGCTGGTCCCTCACTAAGCAACCGTAGTGGAGGTCATCATTCTACTTTGTCAGCATTCGCAATGAGTATGATAACCACAACTCTAGGATTCTAGTCATGCTTTATCAGGTAGAGTAGAGTCACTTTGGCAGGCTCTTAATATTTAAAAATACGAGTTGCCTATATTAGATGGTGATGCCCTTTTCAGGGTTCCATAGCCAAATGGCAAAAAACCGTCCGTATGTCACAGTCACTTTTTTCCGAAACTATAAGAACTCTCGAAACTTGGTAAGTAGATGTATTCTGTGAACTGCATTAAGATTTTCACAAAAATATAAAAAAAAAATTAGATGGTCTCCCATATTAGAACTGAAACTGATTTTTTTTTAAATCAAACCCATGCTTGTGGATATTTATGAATAGGTCTTCAAAAATAATATTGAAGTTTCTAATATCATTTTTTTCTAAACTGAATAGTTTGCGCGAGAGACATTTCCAAAGTGGTAAAATGTGTCCCCCCCCCCTGTAACTTCTACAGTAAGAGATTGATAAAATTAATAAAAATGTATGATGTACATTACAAGGTAAACTTAAACGTAAACCGAAAATTGATTCGAACGAGATCCCTTCATGGGCGAGTCCGACTCACATTTGGCAACTTTTCAAAAATAACTAAGTCAAAAATCCAGACCTCAACCAGCAGCACTTTTTTCGATGGAACGTTAAAAATACAATATGCTTAATGTCGTACATACATTTAAGATTTTTATAAGGCAAGATTAAGGCATACAAGAAATATTATTAGTAAACGGACGAGGAGCGGTCTGCGTTACGTCAATTACGAATCAAATACTCGTTCGTATAATTACTAAACGAGCTGCCTCAATGCACTCTGCCTCAAAGTAAACTCCTTTATATGGCGCTATAATACAGAGAATTACATAAATTATGTATTCTACTATTTTATTTAAATCATCAATCAGGTTTTCTTGTGGTATTTTTGTAAAAAAAATACGACTTCGTCTTTTCAAAGTCAACTTAAAGGTTGAATTGATTTATCCCATTTCGTCTTACAAGACTAGCTTTAACTTTTTAAAAACTGATGGTTACATATCCACACAGCCATAAAGGGTATTTTCTAATATTCATTTATTTTAAATATTTTTTCATGTACCAACGCAAACTATAATATTACTAGGACCGATTCTGTAGATGTTAATTCATAACTTTTCATTTTTTTATTTATTTTTATTAGTTTGAATAATCGTTGAGTAATTTCACTAAATAAGGGTTAACTGCATGAGTGACGTAGTGGCTTAAGCGGTTACCTCTCCGCTTTCTACTGCGTTAAGTGTTAAGGGTTGAAATTGTTCAGCTATAGCTTGAATAGTTCAACTGGTTGTTCTCAGTCTGGGTGTTATTTGTGTCCAAGTCATATATGTTTACAAAGTTTCCCACGACACAGGAATATCTCCAATACGGGTATTGGTTATAAAATAAAAAATATTTAATTTAAATTTTAGTAATTTACTGAATCATATGCTTTATATTATTTCTCACGTAAAAGTTATTATATTGAAAAATTTCATGTATCCTCTTCAATGCCTCTAAGTGGTTAATGATTAACGGTTGAGTAGTAACAGCGTAAAAGCACATAAAACAGACTTTCTTTCGAATTTATAATATTGTAGTTAGAATATGACACAAGTAACACCAATCGGATTCGCACAAATATAGTACAAGAGTTCATAGTTTCATCTATTATCAGAAGTGATTTTAAGAGTGAAGACAACCGGAGTTAGCTTGTTAATGAAGTGTGCCTTCAACAAGGTCGTTGCACTGAGTGACGATGACAGATATTGTCTTTACCACCCACTGAAAATAACGTGCTTCATTAGGAGTCAATTTTCCACTTCACTGGTCACAACAGATATTAACAAGATTAGCCTTGTTTCAGTTAGTAAAACTATTGAAGCTATAGTTATCTAAATAGTTTTTCGCTGATAAGCGTCACTTACATTTCTAAAATTTTACTTTTACTAATATTGGAACGACATTTGAAAAAATTAATGAATAGGTTTTCTTGTTAGTTTTGAGTAAATTTTATTTTAAGACCAATTTCACTAAAAATCTTCAAACAAATTTCAAACACAAAACCTTTGTGAGTCTAACAAACCAAAATAAATTAGCATTACGCGTATGCAACATATGCATTCTGTTATTATTTCTCTTGGCCGTTGCCCTACTTACATATTTTACCACGAAGGTATGTTCACTAATATGTTTTATACAATGCGTTTTATTTAACATATCTCTGAATTTCAACGCAAACGGCCAAAACGATGTAGTCAAGTGAAGATCAAGCAACTGCAGTGGTTGTTTCCCAAACATCATAAACGTCACAGATGTAATTAACATGCTCGATTGTATCATTTAACTGTAAAGAGCAAGCATTCCCGCGCTAAAACAGTGCTGCAGTGCAGTCTTAATTATGGTAATCCATGGCAATCTCTCTCATAAGACTGTGTAAATACTTTAAATACCGTAACATTGCCTTAGAAATATTTAATGATAATGGGAATATAATTAGATATGATTATGTCTGAATTTCAAGGGCTTTGTACAGTCAACAAAAAATGTTAGAGTTTTTTAGTTAAAAAAATAATATACATTAGTTCCTAAATTTCACAGGTGTAAATATGTGTTACTTAATACACAACATAATGCACGATAACACAGGTGTAAATTTAATTAAGACTTTAATAATTTTTTACAATAAATGTGTTAATAAATAGAACATTTCAAAACTGTAGTATCGTGAAACTTATTTTACAAAGATTTTCTTCAAACTTATTTGTATTAAACAAAATAACAGAAAACAACTACAATTAACTTTTATTACATATGCTATACTCTATTTACACAGCTACACTAACTTACGAACTATTTATTATTACATATAATTAGTACAAGGTTTTAACTGAAATAATTTTACATCCTTCGTACTTCTGATATGTAGTATTAATTAAATGGTGGGAACGCAACTGATCACAGTCTTAAGAATATGACCGTGAGACAGATTTAAAGTAATGCAATAAGATTATAATTTTAATTATGTTAAATGTCTTAAATTACAAAATTAATGAGAATTACGAGTGATCATACAAACATATACAAATGAAACTTACAAAATGGATAAGTATTGTAATCATATATGCTACATTTTTAAATATAACATGAAACAGATTTCATACTGATCTAACGTCATCTGGTGACATATAAACGTGCTTATGCAACCTTGAAAATAAAATAAAAGTACAGTACTTGTAAATAAGTTGGCAATACATATGTAGGATATATAACTGTATCAGTGTGGTTGCGATAGAATCAACGAGTAAACCACATTTTTATAACATTATACACGGTTACTATGCCCAGCTAATGCTAATGTGACCACTTTTATCCATCAATTCAATGATTTTTATTGCCAGTATACGTCATTTTGGTGAATCACTTTAAAATTTATGTCTCATCTGCAAATGTTTGTAAAATTGTACCAGTAAAAAAAAATTATGAAGCATCATTTGCTAAAAGAAGTTTAGGACCAACTGTGAATTTTCATTATCACTCTCTTAAAAAATACGACTTCAAACTCGTCACGTCATTTCGAAATGTAATTCGTTTATCATACTATGCAAATATTGAAATATTTTTGACATTATTTCTTCTTAAATGTAAATGAAGAAAGAAAAAGAGAAATCTTCTTGTGACTGATTTAAAATAATTAAAAAAAACTTTTAAAGGAATTGGTATCTCATTAAGTTAATTTTAGAAAAGTTTTTAAGTCAATACGTATGAGAGTCGGTTAACTGTTTGTTTACCTACCTTCTACGATTTTAAGTGTATAAAATGCCACAGCCAACGGCTTTTAATTTACTGTGCGTGCTCAAATAAAAACGTAATTCCGTAAGCCGATACCAAAGTCTCTCTCTCGGTGCTCGAGTTCTGTGACAGTATGCCGTTATTTCAACAAATCCCTTTTTTTTTACAATAATGGTTCGATATACTTTTACAAATTTTCAAGTATTCGAATGCCTCGGTGGTACAGTGGTAGCATATGCGACTACTGTGCTTAAGGTTTTGGGTTCGATTCCCGGATCGGATCATACGTTTATACAATCTGCAAATATTCGTTTCGGAGTTTGAGTATTTTCTATGTTTAATATGTAAGTATTTCTAAAAAAAGTAAAAGTGTTTATATCAGTTGTCTAGTGCCCATTGTAGAAGCTCAGTTTTGTTTGGGACTAGATAACGATGTGTGGCAGATGTCCGAAAACATCCGAAATATTATTATGAAATGAAAATCTAAATTATTAAGTTTGTACGAACCTTGTTTAACTCTAATAACATTTAATGTTAAGATTTAATTCAAATTTAATATTATTAGTAAGAATAGGTTAGGAATCCCTAATCATTTGATCACAAGTCAGTCTTTTATGAAGATGAAATCAACTGTTTAAAAATAAATAATACAAGAAAATTTTCTTCTTCTCTATAACATTTTACCGATACCACAAAACTAATAACTTTTTATGGTACTTAACACATCTAGAAAAAAATGAAATTTCTTAACACATCGACTATAAGAATTATTTAAATACATTGAAATCTGTTTACTGCAAAAAACTTATACTGCATTATATTTCTCAAGAACTTCTTTTTGTCTTGCATATGTAAATAGAATGGTGTGATATTCTTCTCCTAGTAGAATAATTGTTTACTCTAAATTCAGAAATGATAAAAAATTAATCATAGTATAAGATTAATCTGTGGCGCTAAAGTAATTTTGATACTTGTAGAAACGATAAACAATTGTTAATAAGAAAAATGTTTCCTCAAAAAGAGAACTAGAAATTAAAATATTTCAAAATAGATTTTTATAATAAATACAGTTACTTTTTCTCACTAAACTCATAAAGTCAAAGTTAGTTTGGATCTTTTTATTTAAATTGAAGTGTAAAGGTTAATGTCTCATAAAAAATGTAATAAAAGCTGTCATAATACACAGCAATGTAGATACGTGACAGGGTCATCTTTAGGTAGCAAGTGCCAAGTGTTCATTGCATAAGTGCACACAAACTTAGGGGCCAACTTAAAGCGGTGAGCGATATCAACAGTGAGTCTGAACAATATGAGTTAATATGATAAAATTTATGCGAAACAGGAAAAAGAAGAATAACAACACTAAATAAGTTTAAGTTCAGCCATTGTTATATATAATATGTATGTATCTACAAAACCAAAGCTATATAGTATTATTAATTTAGCTTTCATGGTACAAGCTCTGCTTAGTCTGAGGCTAGATGACGTTGTGTCGACTGACTGAATAATAAGTAGACAGTGAATATGACAACTGGAAGGTGACAAATAGAATTAAGTTACATTAATGTCTAACATACAATTGTTATTTCTATAAAACTCATGCCTTAAATGAAAATAAAACTATACGCTATAATCTGTAGAACACAAGACGAAGGTGATGAGAACTTATTTCTGAGGTTTATGTATAAATATTTATTTATTTTATTTTATTCTTTATTGTACACTCTTTTCAATTTATTTAGTAACTAGGGTATAATATGTACAAAGGTGAGCTTAACCCAAACCTGAGTTTTCTGTCAGCGAAACTTTCAAATGTACTCGAAAAAGAAATAAATATGTTAGTAATAATATTATATTCATAGCCCCTTCTTTCAACATTATTGTCCCACCGCTTATCCCTACCATTGAGTCCACAGCCTTAGGCTCACAGTCGCCACGAGAATATCAGGGTAACGTAATATGATCACGGACGGTCACTTTGTGGCACTATCTCACATCTTACCGCACGACGTTCCTAGCATCGGCTAACATGGAAGCGAACCCGTTAACATTCTTTTCGCAAACAATCCACTATACCAAATGTACCGCCTACAATCATAAACTCCAAGATTAGATGTGCAAGAAAAGAGATTTTTTCTAACACAATTATCTTCGTTTGCTGGATTTTTTTCGGTTAAAATAAAAGCGGCACTTGTAATTTAACCAACTTTACTATTATACTGTTATTACGGTGCTTGAATTTACCTTTAGTTATTGTGTTTTCATCACAGTGTGATCATTGATCTAATAATAGTGTGGTGGAAACGATTGAAATTTTGATATTCAATTGTTTTTTTATAGAAAATATATGTAATAAAAGAAATGAAGTAAACTGTAAATTTCAAAGCATGATGAAATAACAAAATGCAAGTGTCAGTTCCAACGCGACGCGTTGATGTCTTTTGTATAAGAAAGTCTTGTAGTATAATGTTCC
The DNA here is from genome assembly GCA_949316085.1 of Hypercompe scribonia. Taxonomy (NCBI): domain Eukaryota; kingdom Metazoa; phylum Arthropoda; class Insecta; order Lepidoptera; family Erebidae; genus Hypercompe; species Hypercompe scribonia. Next base: position 15,771,026 of record OX438969.1, on the reverse strand, counting down.
TAAGTATTCCCTCTAAAGTAAATGAACGAGGTCGCATTGATGCGATACTAATCGACACATTTTCTCCGTACACTCGTTATCGTTAATGACACTTTCTTCAGTTATATCGTGTCACTAATAACCACAATTTAATTGTACAACACGTATAATGGAAAGTAGCATCTTTCACTCACCAATTTTTTTTCTTTTAAAGATGAGTATTGATATCGTAATTCGTATAATCTCAGATATTTTATTAAGCCCTTTCCTGAAACATAAGTAACTAATTGAGTGAAGTTTGTAAAAATTTTGAGAAAACCACCAACTACAACGTCGTTAGATCTGTTCATTTGTTATGTATGTAGTATCCTACACAGGACCAAAATTCGCTTAATACATATGTATTTCTAATCTCTCTTTGTGTCGTTACCCTCAATTCTGACGGTCTTGACGTCTCGTAGCACCATTCTGTGAATAATAGCATCGATCTTAGAGTTAAGGGTAGTGCAAACATTGTCTGTGTAGTGGAACGCGCTACGGTCACGGTACGGGAGATTTTATGTCTAAGTGACTCAAGAATCATTGCATAATTAAAGTAGGCAAAATCTGAGTGTTAAATATCCTTCTGCTTATGTTTAACCAAATCTGTATCCTAGAAGCTAGCGTACTTGAGTCAGTTTAGATGTTTTTTAATTAGTGTAATATCTCCAAAAATCTTATTTAAAGTTAATGCCCATATTTGAGATACTGTCAAGCAATCGTTTGCCAACGTGACTTATTTGGTCGTTGACATCGATCGCTGACAGCGTGAAAAATGTTATTACATTGTTTTCTCAGCGGGTATTGGGAGCCGTGACTCGATCCCAATCGTGGACGATAGAGGGACGAGTCGGAAACTACGAGGGAGGTTGGTCACCGACCGCCTAGAGCTATGTCCCCACAATTATTATGAAACAAAAAATAATAACTGCCGCTTCGAACACCAACTTATTCTTTATTCTAGATATTGACGTCCTGATGTCTCTTATGCTAGCAATATCAATTCATAAATAATATATTTATATTTAATTCGAAAATAGACATGATGTTACGAGTACTACTGTAAGATATATTTTTTATTGGCAATATATCATCAAATTTTAACACATTATATGCTTAAATAGAGTCATGAGTATAACATTCGTTGCAGGTAGCTATTGCTTTAAAAAAATAACAATGAATAAACAGTGCTAAACCTGAACAATGTATTCTTTATTAAGACGTATTAGATTATACTTCTAAAGAAATATTTACGTTCCATCAAAGAATAAAATCTATGATTGGTCCTCAAAAGTATGTTTTCACAATCCTTACAGATAAGAGTTAATTAGTGAGCAATGTAAATCTAACCTGCATCTTAACTACAGGGGTAATTAATCCTAATTGCTTGCTAACGATAGATAGACAGAATCGATCATCTGTACTTCTATAAATATCTATAATAATCTTAATAGCAATCTACGTATAACTTGGCTTTGATGAGAGTACCTCTAAGGACGCTCCAACCGGATTAATGTATGGCATTTCATAAATGAATTCCATATACGTCTAACAATTTTATGTTCATACCAAAAGAGTTAAAACGTAAATATTATGTGCACGTATTTGCCGCTTTGTAATCAACGTAAAAAATCATCTATTACATGTATTATTTTTTTAAATGACAACTGCCGCACTAGGAATAAATCCTGTCGTGTAGGAATAAATAAATGGTGAGGGCTTTTCAAATATACAAGAAACTGATACAAAGAACACTCAGACTCAGAACAACAATTTGTGGATCACACAAAGTGTTATCAGATGTGGGATTTAAACCCACCACATTCAGCACAGTAGAGAGCAGCAAAAAAAAATCTGTTAGTAGAACAAATGACACTTCTATTTTTTTACGAACACTAATTGTTCAGAGTATTTTACCCACAATAATAACTTTGTACTATATTTTTTATGACGAAGGAAATCGTTATATTAAAACACTGGTAATTGTGATACCCTTGTCTTATTTATGACAAATGTAGTTTGAAGAATTTACGATATCGATGAATGAATACTTTTTAAAAACGTGATGTTAACTATTCAAATACGGCATTGTTAACAAAATTTTGTTTATTTGTTTGTCTTCTAACGACTTGTAGAAACACGGTCAGACGTCATTAGCACTCTTGAACCATTCAGGTCGGTAATGTACTGTATGAAATTCTAACATACAATCATTCGTATAGTATGGTTTTCTTATAAACATGTTTTATAAATTTATATATTCTAAGAAAAAAATGAAAACTTTCATGAGAGTTAAGTTTTATTACGAGTATATTAGATATTTATTTTAAATTGTCTTTATTTCTCAAAATATTTAACTCTGTTGTGTGTTCATAACTAGTTAGGTATCCCGAAATACACACAGGAATAAAACTTTGATACATATGTGTATTAATGTTATAAAACCGAACAAGAAATAAACACAATCTCGTTAATCAAAATATCTAATATCCAGTAGCTGCAAAACAAAAATATTCAAACGGTTGGCTGCCGCAATGTTCCACATGATTAACATTACAAACAAAATGAATATATTATGATTATTATATCACTATCTGATTAGAATGTTACAAGCTGACAGTAAGGCTGTCAGCATGGGTCGGCTACCACGAGCCGGGTGATGACTTCACCGAATTAACATAAAGAAATATGACACGTGTAACATCATCACTATCTTCAAATCATTTAATTATATTTACTGTCGTAACAAAAAGCCTTTGTTGCCACCCCAAAAAAGTTGACAGCAAATAGATTTGTTGTATTTAAATACATCGGAATTACGAGTCTACAATTACTCTGCACGTCTGTTACAAGTACTCATTTGCTTGACAATAGTTCAGCTGATTGTAATTCGGCTTTTATATTCAATTATAAGGAGGTTCCTGAAAAATGAATAGTTATATAGGTACGTATAAAGAAAATAGATGCAGAAGAAAACTGTGTTTTATCGTTGTCTAAAAGTTTTGAAAAAATGCTTTTAGAAATACAACAAGCGATATGCAGTCATTTACATTTACATATAACCTTATTGTCGAACCTATTGGTAATTTCAGATGTAATATAAGCAGTTTTACTTTAAATAATACAGCTTATGCCAAACTTATACCTAAAAGCGTCTTGTTAAGTCCCTGAATAATTATAATCTTTGTTTCCTAAATAAAATATTGAATTGATGTAATTTCAAACCTATTTATAAAAAAAAATCGGAATTTAAGGATCACTCGTAGCAGTCGAACGAATAATGGTCACGCTCAATGGATGAAGTCATGGGGCGCGCGATGTAAAATCAGGCAGCACAGCGGCACGAAGAGAGGGCGGCTCCGACGGCATGTTTCTCGAGAAGACACGCACCACTAACCACTACCGACCGTCAAAGCCCGTGCGACCGTCACACTACTCCACTTAACAAGACGATGGTGAAAATAGCCAGCAATATTATCTTCCGTTCATTGAATTAATATCAGTCATATATTGCAAAGCTGACCTCACCATTGGCATCTCTATAGATAATATTTCTTAAATCAAAAATCGATTATTTTTTTAATACGCTAAACATAGAATAGAGGTCACGCAAATGAATAGGTTAATAAATTTTATTAGTCCACGGCAACCGGGTATAAGCGCATATTCGTAGCGTGTGCACTTTCTCGCTTATTCATCACTTTAGTGGGTCACCGCCACGTGCACCGTGACACCGCCCGGGACGCGCATTCGCCTATTGTACCATACTACATACCACTCAGGTTTCTTCTACTCACGAGATGAGCATGAAATTTACAAGTGAAAGTTCTTTACCGTATCTGTTAGATGAACCACCTCATGTAGTTCCTCAGTGATCATAATTTTTCATGCACAGAATGCTTGCACTGGATACTTCTCACATTCAAAATACACTTATAATAGTTCATTCAAGACACATTAGGTGTTAAGTAAACCGTGGCAAATTATTTGCATAAATAAACTGAATATATTAATGTATAATCATGTATCCAGCTCTACGAACTAACTTTGCAGTATTGTAGATTGTACAATTTCAATTCCTTAGCTGGTAAAACATAACCCACACCTAACTTACAAAATTAATATTACACAGAGAATCTTGTGCTCTGTTAAAAATTACACGCTCATACTCGCTAAACATTCATGTCATTTAAGCAACAGAATGTAATGTAAAAATTTCATATAACTGTTCTACGGCTGGTCACAACGTTTAGAATAAGACGTATAAGGTAATTTGCCTGTGTGCTCTTTGGATAACACACACGTGATGACAGTCTAGTTAAAGATAAAGACTAAACTAGACAGACATCAGATCATTTAAAAAATCTCGTTTCCAGTTTCTAATCAAGTTTATTCTATACATAGGGTTGATCACATGTGAAATGTTTCTAGTAGATGTTTCTAGTACTTTTTAAATGATAATTTCAAGGGCAACACACTTAAAGCGAGAATCTGACACTAATGAAGTAGATATTTTCGACCTGCCCCTAAAGTTATTTTCGAAATTGCAAAAAGTAGAAATTGCAATAATAGAAACATCTTAACGAATGGAATAGTATCTTGTGTAAAACTTGCATAAAATAGTTATTTTATTCCATAAGTACAGAAAGTTTTTTCATTCCATGGCAACAAAATATATTATTTTTTACTTTAGTGACTGATAAATTATGAATCACCACGGACAAAACTACATTATCATCTCGGGAGCAATCTTATACGGCGATTACATAGGTTTTTTGTGATATAAATAATTTTCTTTTTCATATATGCGATCATAGGAGGCTCGATTGAATTACACGGGTATTAGAACATTCGGCGTGATGCGCGGCCGTGCCTGCACGATATCTCACGTGCCGGCGCATCACAGCTCGGCACGAACATGTCTGCACAGATTGATGAACTGCAGCTTTTGTTCTTATTAAGTAATGAATGCTCCCTCTCATTTATGTCCAAAAATTCCAACCCTTTTTTGGCGAAAACCAATATGTCTTAATCTAATATTAAATTGTGTACATATGTATTATCAGTAATATTTTAAACATGAATCGGCAATTATGTATATCAAAACAACCAATCAATTATAGCTCTATTATAAAAAACATGATTATTAAAATCTCGAAATACAACCGAGACGTAAAATTATGCTGAGGTCAGTCGTCATAGTGGACAAAAGTTGTATGTTATTAGCTATAACTGTAAAAGTGAGGTTTAATGAGCCACAGCAAATCTCAAATAAAATGTAAAACATTACGGAATTGTAAGATTGTGGGTCGCCCGGGCCGATGTTGCAGGCGCAGGGAGGGCACTAGGTCGGGGGAAAGTATGGGGCCTTATGAGCGCTTGCACGGTGCATGCCAACGCAATTACTCCACGGAATTCATGCTAATATCGTGTTCTACACACAGTCGACCATTATATCAAAAACTGTCACCTTACTGCGTCATAACTTTAAATTGAGGTGATAATTGAATATAGAAAGAACAAAGAATATGATCAATTGAAATTTGCTGATATTTACTAAATTTGTAAACGCTTGTGGTAGCATGAAAAAGGGATTAGTTTATCATACTTTGTAGTTAGTACACAGAATGTTAATTATGAACTCCTTTTACTTGCTGCCACACGCTATTCAAAATTACAGTGTGATTCAGAAAATTTTGTTAGATAGATTAAAAAGATTATGAAAATTTTGTAACTGGATTGTTAACACGCTTGTTATCTCTTTACAGTCAATAGCTGTATACAAGTTTAGGTAGAATAATTAGTAGCATAAAAAAACACTTCTAATCGTGTATCGAAAATTCTAAGGTTAGTTTGAAAAAAAAAGGTTTGAGAAGAGAAGAAAGCTGAATTCTTGAATGTCGTCAGGAAAAAGTTATAACCAGTTGTAATTTAACGTTAAAAACCGTTTTATTGTTTTACTTCCAAAATAAATTTGGTGACTTATAGAAGTATATAAGTTAACAATTTACTTTCAAGAAATACATTTTATTGTTATAAGTATTATTTCATCATCATAATCAACAACCTTCAACAGTCCACTGCTAGACGTAAGTCTCTCCTAAGTAAGGAGATTTTGGTCTACTATACCACGCTAGTCAGGCGGTTGTGTTACAGTTTGTTTCAAGTTTTCCCTCTCTTTGTAATGATGTTGTCTTGCATACTTTGTTCTCTTAGTCGCCTCTTACGACACTCATAGGAAGAATAGGAGTGGTGACACTCTGTATTCTTAATCCATCACCACTAGGAGAACAATATTATGTATTTATGAGAGTAGCTTTTACTAACTCAGCACAGAAAAGTTCATTTACGACTACTATAAATTACATTTACAAGTTATTTTGCAACGTATTTTCTTCTTGAAATATGAAAACATGCATATGTGTAATAACTATTGCATTTGTAATGGAAGGTAATAAACCATTGACAATTTTTCATGTTAATATAGACATAGTCATAAAATCGTTAATAGTAAAATCAGTAAAATATTGATTATATGCAGAGGTCACTGAACTTATTGTTTCAGTAAACTTTGGATGCAATCAGTACTTCCAGTTCTGAGTTCATTTTTAAATTTAATAATTTTAATTTACTTTTAAACCAATCACTACTTTTAAAAGGTATAAGTTAATTTAGCAAAAAAAGAAGTAAAAACGGGAATTACTCAAATTTAATATTAAAATTCAATTAATACTAAGCAACCAATGTAAGTTTCTTTATTAATGGGTCATAAAAATGAAATTTACGACAAAATTAAGTATCCTTAACATTTGGTAATTATTTCGATCCTAAAATTAATAATAGAAGGAGCTTTTAGCGATATCGCTTTATTAGTAAATTACAATTTTATGTGCTTACTGTAAACAATTTTAATAGTGTGTGATAAGGTTTATTTTATTATAAATAAGAATATACCGAGTAGATAAAGCGAGCTGATAAATAAGATCGATTGCCTTGGTTCTGTAAGCAGTAAACCCTAGCAGTCAATTCACATTACAACGAACTCTTATACCTATGCATATGCGACTGCCGATCAAGTGATCTCGGGTTCGATTCCCGGTTCAGGTCAAAAAGCGTTATTGAATTTCTCTGGTTACAGAAATACTTAAAAACAGTCCGGAGTTTGGAAGTTGGAATCTTAACCGCCGTGCCCCGGAGAGCACGTAAAGCTGTCGGTTCTACGCCTGATCTGTCCCTGATCGTGACGGATAGCCGTGCCATCGGATTGTGACTAAGAGAACAGACAGTACACCTGTGTTTGCGCACACACTTGAGCACTATGATATAATAAATATAAAATGCATATGCCACTCTTTTGAGTGAGTGTAAAAAGACTTATACTTAAAACATTTGTTTTAAAGTTCAAGTTCATGGTTGTTAATTAATTTACGATAAATTGCAAAACATTCATTATCATAATCAACAGCCTTAAGCAAACCACTGCTCGACTTAGGCCTCTCCTTAGATAGGAAAGGAAGTTAAAGCATTGAACATTAAGAATTTGAAAGCATGATGTTACGTTAGATATGCCGTACATACGAGTATATGTAGAAATCGAACCATTTCGATATTAAAAAAAAACGATTTAATTTAGCAACGTAATGCCATGCCTAACAATAACAAAACTAAAAAAAAATCTTGTAAATTGAATTAAAAATATGAAAAATAACGTCAATAGGCTTAACATCAATCATAATCTTTACAATTTCTAAAAGAACACATAAATAAAACTTAAATCTCATCAGTAGATGAAAAATGAAGTAATGTAGTCGTTCTACATTTGCGTGTCACCGAGCTTGTTAAGGATAGTGTTAAACGACAAAAACTCTTAATGAATACCCAGCAAATACATCACTAAAACTAAAAATGGACGTAGACAGTTATTGTAGTCCGTAATTGAAATAAAACGAATTAATTATCGTCTTATACTTTCTACAAGAACACAATAGACACTTGAAGTAAGTGTCAGGTTAGAATTACAAATCATTGTAATTTTGATAATAACATATATTATAATTTGAATATAATGAATGGTATAAAGTGGGTCAATCAGCATACTGGGCGGTGCGAGCGCACACGGTCAAGGCCACTTACACTTGATCACAAAAAAAAACAAGCAACTTGTCTTGTTTGTGGTTATCATATACGCTTTTTTGTGTGCAAATAATGCTCAGGTTATTGATTGCTTAATGTATGCTATAAGCTCATGTTATTTGAATAACAAATAGACCTGTAACAAACACTACAAAATGTAAATACAAACAAAAAAAAAACGTACATAATGTTAAATACTTCAGTGCGATTTGTGTTGTCATGTCATTCATAAAGTTACGGTTAAATCATCGTAAGACGTGTTTAGTTAGTTTTAATTTAATGCTTATGTGTTAGGTCCTTTAGAGATGAGTTAATAATTTTTAATAATATTTAATAATATTTATATATTGCTAAAAGAATTCGATATAAAGAAGTGTCTTACCCATATTCTCGTAAGTCTTGAGCTACTAAAATGTGAATTATCTGCCACTTTTAATTTTTCGATCAATGTTTGTAACTAAAAATTACAACACTCATGGCAACAAAGTGATAAAAGTCGCAATGATAAAATAACTAAAGAAATGTATCATCACCAAGAACTTAACTTTGATTCAATTCAAAGTAGCTAAGAATCGAGCAAGATGTCTAGATGAGATTTTTGATATTCATTTTTTTTTAAATTTGCTGTCAACTATCAATCACTTTTATATATTGCCAGATCGACTGAAACTTCCATAAAACTGCTATTGCTTTTTTTATTTTGAAATCACCTAGATTCTTGAAGAAAGCCCTACAAGGATGTACATGAGTCCGCTATAAATGAATTCAGTTAAACACTAAACGGGTTCATAACTATAATGTCTTTCTAATTACCTGATGAAGGCTCAAAAACTAATGAATTGTTTTACAATACATACTGTCATTACTAATATATTATTTGTAGTAACTTGTTAGAAGTAAGTTCTTACAAGTTTTTTCGACGTCGCTCATAATCTAATAGTTATTTTATTATGTACATTTCATACTCCATATTACTTTCTTGCAAAAAAAATGTGCATAATAATTAACTAAATGACGGAGAAATACACTACCATCATCATTAATAGGTGTTTGAAAAGAGAAAAAGCAAGCGACTACATTTGCATTTCCACCTACATAACGCCACAAGAAGTCAATGTAACCAGTCAAGGAAACGGCCAAGAGCATTGTCTTTTTGCTTCTATCAGTATGTCTCTTGTATCATTTAATTACAAAGAATTAAAATGTAAATCCGAGGATTCTCATTATCGCTACCAGTTGGTGTTATTAAAAATTTAATAACAAGCATCCTGTGCCTGACGTCTTCATAACCTGTTTATTAACTAGTCTTAGATCTAGCAGATGTAATGCCAGTTCTTTTTTGCTCAGTTAGAGTACTTTAAACAGTTTTTTCTTATAACTTCAATAAGTTTTTAATTAGAATTAAATGTTTCGGAAGTCAAGACCATGACATTAATTTTATAAGATATAATTTTACACATCATGTAAATAGCACATTATCTGTTACATTTTCTTTTTTATTTTTATATTTAATGACATAAAACTTATAACATAAATTTTAATTAATAATTTTGTTTTATCGGTACATTTTGAAATTGTTTATATATAACAGTTTGTGTTTAGTGTGATTTCAATAAATATAATTCCATAACACTTAAGCTACTGTATAAACCTAGAGAAATTGTGCATTTTTAGGTGATATTCATTGAAAGAGAATGTTTACGATTTAGTAATGCCGAACCTCCAATAAAGAGAAGATTTATAAGAAAATAGACTGTGAACTTTTACTTTAGGACTTTTACTTTTTATCCTTATAAGTGGACGAGAAACACAATTCTCAGTCCACTTTACTCCTAGCAAAAAGTGGTAGAACAATGGGTGAGCGCCGCACCGCTGGTATCTCACGCAAGTGCACGTAATGGTCTACGAGACGGTCGCCTTTTCCTCGTAATTCATCTATAATGACAGTAATCATTTTATCATCTTCGTTCCAATAACGTACGTTTACCAACTGCAATAAGGTTACGTCTTCAGGACCGTGCGAATAAATGATAGATGACATTCGGTACGTAACTTAGTCATTACGAATAACTCTCCGGTCATTACACGATACTGCCGGTCGCGCACAGATATATTACGATAGTTACTCGTAGTATATCAAATGTCGTATATAGAATGTATGATTACGTTGCCAGACTTGTTCCGCTGCGGTACAAATTATATCAATTAAAAAAACTTATAATGTAATCATTAAAATGCTTAAATGATTACATATATTAGACTTCGAACTTCATGTTGTATGTTATGGCAGCGTTATAAAATTGGCAAAACGATATGCCTATTTCTGGCCTTAATTATCTGACTATATTGCGTGTTACAGTCACTTTTCTCACCACCATCGTTAGAATTTTTTTAACCTCAGATGTTGCAGGAGAAAATAAATATTACGCACAATATTGGCAATTAATAAAACGGTTTATTTAACGATGTAATTAAACATGTTAATGTAATTATTGTTTTATTGCGCGTGGGGTATAGATATGTTATTGTGTATATTATAAATATGTTTATTTTAGTAATATAATTTAACAGCTTATTTTATTTTTTAAACATTAAAAACGCCGTATAAGATTTCCTTTCACATAAATTTATTTTTAAAGTTATTTAAATTTATTTTTAAGGGTCAGATAAAGTATTATTCTTTTCTGTCTAAATAATGAAACAAAATTTATATAGGTATTATGATTCAAAAAATTTACTAAAAATTGAAAAATGAAGATATACCTGATTACAGCAGCACGCTTCACTGTCTACAAGTGTATCACGAGAAATTGTTCAAGTGTTCACAAAACAGAACTGTGTCCGGGAACTTGCGCGATCACTCGGGCTGAACGGACCAACCGGCGATTAAATTAGAGGAACTAGAGGTCGCGAGTGTACGGACTTGCGCCGGAGACGGGGCGCGTGCAGATAGGACACGCAACCGACCAAGCGTCTCAAACGGAATGAAATGGTGAAGAAGACTCCGCGGTCTTATATAGACGTGGCCGTAACCTGACGCCGGATAACGGATTCCCGTCGACGGACGTGCTACTCGACTATAAATCGTTCTACGCGCGCGCAAGAGACACATTTGCACTCTAATACCAACCCTTCTCAATGTAACAGATAGATCGAATTTTCGATAAAGCGCCCCAAGCTGAACACTGTAATTTGCCAATGTTGGCGCTCGTACCTAGATATAAGAACCCGATGAGAAGACAGGGCAACGGAACTCTAAATCAGGGACACAAGGGTCTGGTATCGATGTCGATAAATTGAGAAACGACTTTCTCATGGAAAACAGTATCATTATTTATTGTAAAATATAAATCTCTTTTAAAATATGTAATACATATATAAACCCTAAGAACCTTATTACTAAGCTTAAAATATAAAAGCTTTCCAGAGGAATTAATGGCCAAAATAAATAACTTAATCAAATTACAAACACATCAACAACATACGCTTTTACTTTTGGTATTTTAGAAATTTGTCGCAAATATACAAACTTCAAAGACTTTCAAAGAAGCACTGACATGCTTTTAAACCAAAACAGGCTTTAAAACGTGATAGTCTATTTTCTCATAAAATCGTATTTTATAACATACATTGAAACTCCATTTATGTGGGTGTCTGTAGCTGGGTCAACACTAAACGTAAAGTAAGCTCTGAAACGACCATCAAAGAGCATCAGAATTCAATGACATTTTACTTACCTTAAAAATCTTATGCTCTGAGACTTTATTCACCATTGTTAAGTATAAAGTAAAACATCTTTGATCATATGCATTGCATTAACTGTGGCAGAATATATGTTAGCTAGTGTGGCAGTGGCAGACTTTATGTTATCTCCATTAAGCTAAATATGTACCAAACAGGCATAACTACAACACTCGTGTGTTTTATTTTCACATTATTTGTGTACAAACACGTTAGTTGCAAAGAATTAATAAAAGGCCTGGTCGGCGCCACCGTCAGTAAAAAATAACTTAATTTTGTAATATTTAAATTTGCAAATAAAAGAACTTAGTTATCGATAACCGATCGATATATTAGTCTCCAGTAGACGACAGATAAAATTGTACGTGGATCCTGTTTTATGGCAGGTTCGGTGCTAAATTATAATAGTTATGAACATAATCTGGGATCCCTACAAGCAATAGTTTTGAACTACTTGATATGGAGCCTACGGAAAAACCAACAATACAGATAAAGTATATCTACCAAAACCAGAACCCATCTTTGTTACTGGTGTAATTAATGTAAATTCTCTTAAAGAAGTACTAAACAAATTTATAAAGAGCGAACTTTACCTCATGACCACACTCAGGTCTGGACACGTTATAAAAATCATACCTAAAGACATCCAGACATACAAAACGATTCGCGAGAACTTCATTAGCAATAATATCTCACACTATACTTACCAACTTAAAAGTGAGAGAGCATACAGAGTAGGACGCGGACGCGGACTCCATGCATCAGAAAATACCAAAGAAATCTCAAATGAATTGCATGAAATTGGACATGAAGTGAGACAAATAGTCAATATCAGACATCGAGCTACAAAGGAACCGTTGCCTATATTCTATGTCGATCTAGAACCAAATTCAAACAACAAAGCTATATTTGATGTGAAAAACTTGAATAACATGAAGATTACTTTTGAAGCCCCAAATAAGAAAAGGGAAATCATCCAATGCAAGAGATGTCAGAGGTTTGGGCATTCCAAGAACCAATGTTTTAGGCCCTATCGTTGTGTCAAATGCGGTAGCGCTCACCCTACAACAACATGTACCAAAACACCGGATACTGACGCCACTTGCGCGAACTGCGACGAAAAACACCCCGCCAGCTATAAAGGATGCAAAATATACAAACAATATAGAGAAAGAATTCTTAAATTAGACTCTAAGTCAAAAGAAAAATCAATGCCTACCAATATAGAGATCAAAAACTCGAATCCCCAAAGTGAAAAAAAATCCTAAGTCTAACCGAAGCGATAATCAAAACTTAATTAAAACCTATTCAGAAGCAATAAAAACTAAAGTAGAACATACTCAGCAAGACACAAAGAACGACTTGACCGACATTACTGATTTGATGGACACAATGTTTAATAAACTACAACATACAATGGTGACAATGATGGAAAAAATCATGGACAAAATGATGGACCGTATGGTCCAGCTAGTCAGCAGCCTGGTGAAAAAGTGACCCGAAACCTCCGAGTAGTTACTTGGAACGCCAACGGCTTGACGGAACGACGTCAAGAATTAGAGATTTTTCTCAAAACTAAGATGATTGACATAGCACTAATCTCTGAAACAAGATTCACACCGAAGACACACATAAACTTTAATAATTATACAGTGTACACAACCAATCACCCAACTGGAAACAGCCATGGAGGAACGGCGGTAATTATTAAAAGTAATATTAAACACTACCCTATAGAAGAATATCGAACAGATAAAATACAAGCAACTTCTATTAAACTAGTAGACAGTAAGCTAGAAACTGTACTCTCCGCTGTGTATTGTCCTCCAAAACATACCATATCTGCCAACGACTTCGCTAAATATCTTACTACACTAGGTAACCGATTTATATGTGCTGGCGACTGGAACTCTAAACATTTAAAGTGGGGATCTAGGCTGACCAACACTAGAGGAAGACAACTTTGCAAGGCCACAGAAGAGATGAAACTAGAATGTCATTCCGGCAAAGAACCTACCTATTGGCCTACCGACAGACAAAGAACACCAGATTTGCTGGACTTTTACATTGTCAAAAACATAGATAGTAACTATTTAAGCATTGAAACACGGATAGATCTCACATCTGACCACACTCCAGTATTATTGAATGTTACTACAACGGTTAATCTGGCAGCACCACCCTTAAGGCTATACAACTCAAAAACTACAGACTGGACAATATATAGAAACATTATCTCAACAGAGACTGAGCTGAAGAACAAAATTAATACAGTAGAAGAACTTGAAAGACAACTGGAAGAACTTAATATGGCTATCCACATTGCTGCCAACACTGCAACTCCAAAAAGATCAGGTAAAGGACAACCTTCGAAACATAACTCATACCCAAAGGATATTAAAGAGAAAATACAAGAGCGCCGTCGTTTGATAAAAGTCTGGCATAATACAGGATATCCGAGTGATAAAACTGCATTCAATGGTTTCTCAACTAAACTTAAAGTCCTTATCAGTACTCTAGAAAATAACAACATTCAAGACTATCTCTCAAATCTAGATCCAACAAAAGACACAAATTACTCGTTATGGAAGGCTACACAGAATCTAAAGCGCCCGAAAATCCACAAATCACCCATCAATGACGAAAAAGGAGGATGGGCTAGATCAGATAAAGAAAAGGCAACAACCTTTGCGGCACATCTGAGAACAGTTTTCCAACCACTTCCTGAAAACGATCCCGAACATACTACAGAAATCACTGAATACCTCGAATCAGCGAATCAAATGTGTCTACCACTAAAAAGTACCAGCCCAAAAGAAATTGTGAAAGAAATAAGGAACCTCAAGGATGGTAAAGCACCCGGCTATGACCTTATTGATGCCACATTACTTAAAAACCTACCACATAAAGGTGTAATGAAATTGGTAAATATCTTCAATGCCAGCTTAAGACTTGAACATTACCCTGGGCAATGGAAAATTGCACACGTAGTTATGATGCCGAAACCCGGTAAACCCCTGCACGAAGCCACTTCATATAGACCTATCAGCCTGCTACCAGTTATTGGCAAACTGTTTGAGAGGATATTGCTGAACAGGATGAAAGAACATCTAAGCTCAGTGCTACCAAACCACCAATTTGGATTCCGGGAAAGGCATGGGACCATTGAACAGGTACACCGTATAGTTGACAATATTGGCAGATGCCTTGAAAACAAATTATACTGTTCCGCAGTCTTTTTGGACATCAGCCAAGCGTTTGATAAGGTTTGGCATGACGGTCTCCTGTTCAAGGTAAAGAAGCATTTCCTACATTGTCTATTCAGAATACTGACATCTTACCTAGATAAACGATGTTACCAAGTAAAGTGTGGCGATGATCTTTCAGAAGTACACGAAATAAAATCAGGTGTCCCCCAGGGCAGTATCATGGGCCCTATACTATACCTCATTTTTACAGCAGATATCCCAACAACTGATTACACCACGACCGCGACATACGCTGATGATACGGCGTTACTGTCGGCTCATAGCAACCCAGAAACGGCATCATCACAGTTGCAAAACCATTTGGCAGAGGTCGAGATGTGGCTGAAGCGGTGGAGAATAAAAGCCAATGAGAGTAAATCGGTACATGTAACGTTTACACTTAGAAGAGAAACATGTCCACCTGTAACGCTAAACTCCAAAGTTATCCCTCAAGAAAATAACGCAAAATACTTGGGCATACACCTGGATAGGAGACTTACATGGCAGAAACATATTTGGACAAAGCGCAAACAACTGGATGGAAAACTGCGATCACTGAACTGGCTGCTGGGGCGCCAATCACAACTAAATCCTAACAGCAAGTTACTAGTCTATAAAACTACAATAAAACCAATTTGGACTTACGGAATACAACTGTGGGGAACGGCCAGCAACAGTAATATAGATATCTTGGAGAGATTTCAGACCAAAGCACTGAGAACAATGTTTGGCATTCCTCACTGTATAAGTAATAAATACATATACCTCGACCTCGGCCTAAAAACAGTTCGGCAGGAAATAGCCCAAAACAGCCTGAAATACCAGGAGAAACTGACCGTTCATGTAAACAAACTGGCACACGCTCTAAAAGGAGAAGGCGCCATTCAGCATACCCGGCTAAATAGAAATGACGTACCGACCCTACATAAAAGATTTACCACTTGACATCAAGAGAGTCGTGTGAAAAGTTTCATACAAGTATGGCTCTTGAGGAAAACATAAACTGAGAAATCAAACAAAGAAGTGGCTTATTGTTGGAAAAACAGATTGCCATGAAGCAGAAACATCAAAAAAAAAAAATGAACATAATCTACCTCTTACACTAATAAGGTGAATATTAATTTAAAAACTATAAAAACTTATCCTGGAACGTGCAACTTCATTCTTAGTTTTCGATTTATATACGATACGTTTGAAGACGGTATAAGTGAACACATGACGTGGCATTTTATAAACCAATTAAAAAGTTAACAGGGAAAAATGACAACGTTCAGTAAATTTATACACTTTCAATAGGTGTGTAATACAATATATTTAAGAACTTTTTGATTAAATACAGAAGTATAAGCACACATTCTAGAACGACATCACACATAGCCTGTCCCCAACCAACGAACCAGAATTATCGAATGCATCCTCCTTTCATTAATTGTTGTATATTAATGAGAGTCTAAGATCAAGTGAAAATTCATAAAGAACTGACTAAAAGTATATCCTGCTGTATTGCAATAAAAAACTATTGATATAGTAAATAATTGGAACAAAAGACTTTCTTCTTTCTGACGATTGAATTTTACTCAGGTCAAAACCATTTTGTAACCACAAGTTAAGTATAGCAACTTTATAATATTCGTTTCCTTTACACCTACGCTGCGTTGTAGATACCTTGAGAAGTAATACCTATAAGTGGTAAGTGTATTAGGAAAGCTAAACCATAATCTTTAATTATTAACCATGGTGCCCTTATTTTATGGTGTGGAAACTCCCTCGGGCCGTCACCCCATCGGGGTTTACGGCAGGGTGGTGTGTCGGATTCGGATCGACTAAAACCACACGGTGTGCCACTCTGCGCCTGAGATAGGAGGGGTCTGGGAATAGCTTTTATTACGACATCCAGACCGACTAATCATGGTATCCTACATTTACCTAGTGCTAAAACCTATTCCTGCCTTGTATAACTGCAAGTAAATTTTATGGTAAGAAATTAACTGCATAAAATAGTTGTCTCTGTGTGTACACATTTTTAGGGCCCATAGCCAAATGGCAAAAAACGGAACCTTTATAGATTTATCATATGTATCTGTCTGTCCGTATGTCACAGCCACTTTTTACCGAAACTATAAGAACCATACTGCTGAAACTTGGTAAGTAGATGTATTCTATGAATTGTATTAAGATTTTCTTTTCTTCATACATTTTCATACGTGTGGGATATCTATGGATAGGTCTTTAAAAATGTTATTGAGGTTTCTAATATCATTTTTTCTAAACTGAATAGTTTGCGCGAGAGACATTTCCAAAGTGGTAAAATGTGTATGTGTGTGTCCTCTTACTTCTAAAATAAGAGAATGATAAAACTAAAAGCAATGTATGATATACAAGGTAAACTTTTACTGAAAATTGGTTTGAATGAGATGTAACTAGATCCAGCAGTTTTTTTAATACGCCATAAATCGGTGCTACGGGACCTTTCATGGGTGAGTCCGACTTGTACTTGGTCACTTTTTTATATTATTTTAAATTTTTACTATGAATTTTACAGATTTAAAAGTTCGTCGAAATTAAATTATTAATTTGGCCGAGTGCCGAACATGTGGCCAGCCTTAGCGTCGAATAGCCGGATATCTTAAAGTCGGATACTTGAATACGTGGTTCAAGTAAAATTACATTGTCCACTTAAAAATAGGCCAAATTAATCAGATGTCAGACTTGATTTTATAAAGTTCGTTAGAGTTTATATAGAAATTGCACACCGCTGCAGTGTATACGTCTGCAAATTTATTTCTAACCGGCTTTAGGCACGCTGCTAAAAATATATAAAAATATTATACATCATGCAGTTTATGTATTATATATAGATAGAGAGATATACATAGACGGAGTTAATGCCTAAGGCGTTCTCTACCAGTCAATCTTTGGGTGATACAGAGAAAATCGGAAGTAGATGCGTTTCAGGTGATGTTGATTTGTAATAAAAGAAATTCACATATATTAATTTATCATTTACTAAAATTTATACAAATTATACATAAATACATATATATATGTACATACACAAATAAATATCATAACAAGTATAAGATGACAATCATGTACTCGTATTGGTTGATTCTGCCAGCTGTTTCAGTAGATACTGCTTCACATTTTTTTAAATGAACAAGCATTGGTAGCCATCCTGATTTCGAAGAGAAGCTCATTCCAGAGAAGTACGGACTGCACAATGAAAGATGGACCAACAAACTTAAACGTATGAAAGGGACAACGAAAGAGAAGATTGTTAAAGGACCGAAGCTTTCTATCGTGATTGCTAATTAAATATGTTGACGGAAGATGGGTTATTTAGTATAGAGTATAGGACAGTGAGCGCGTGTGATTTTCGGTGTAGAAGAATTGGGAGCCAATTAAGCTGCGAACGGAAAGAGGATATGTATCCTCTTTCCGTTCGCAGTTATTAAGAAGACGGTCTAATTTATAGAGAAGATCTGCATTCAGGTCGTAACAGCACACATCACCATTATTATTATTGCTGTTTTTGCTACCTTCCATATTATATTTATTAAGTAGTATGTTAATGTTGGATGTTAACTGTGATTCTGTGCTTATAACAGTGTTGTTTATTTCCAAACATAAAGTGTTAGTTTGTTAATTAATTCTAATTGTGAGTAATTATGCCATAGATACTTGGAGACATAAATTTAGGTATGTGGAATTCTTTCTCTTCTACAAGCCTAGCAAGTAATATTTAGTAAAAAAAACGTTTGTTCTACTCACTACTATGCTAATTACCTATTTGTGTAACATGATCTTATAAAGTGAAATTTGTTGTAAATTTATTTTAAGAAACAAAGGTCTTTATCCATAATTAGTTTTTCAGAACCACAGATTTTTTTTTTGTTATTGTCTTTGGTGAGTAACTCTAAAACTTATATGACTGCGCTGTTAGAGAAATCGGTAATAAATGAAGTTATAACCTTAAGTAACCATATTATAATATTAATTAGAATCTTTTTACATGCTAAACGTAATAAATAATATTTTTATTGAAAGTTGTCAATTAAAGAAAAAGTTTGAAAGAAAAATTTGACTTTAGCATGTAAAGTATAGTTTTGTTGTAATCAAAAATACGTGTAAACTGTTACGCGTTTTGTTTGGACATGAGAGCCGTTTTTTCAAAACACTACTATACATACAAATATTTTTTTTGCTAGCAGATATGTCAAATTTTGAGGTAAAAAGATTTTTAAAAATTCGTCAGAATTTTTAAAAATTAATTAAAACAGTCTCTTGAATTTTAATCTTCAGTTTATGTCCTAAATGTACTCCTTAAATCGATGGTAACCCGATGCATATGACTGTGGCTGTCAACTTTTATATTTAACGTTTCAAATCTAGTCCACAAGTAGTTCGCAAACAACTTTAGTAAGTAGGTAGAGATAAAAAAGGCAGTTCTGTATTGTCAAACTATAATAAAAATCATTTCCAAAACAGCGAAAATACTTTTTATAAAATAGTTTAACAAAAAAAACTTTATTGTAAATCATTTCAATCATGTTTCATTGATCCAATTTACCATTGCTGACACAAAACAGATAGTTTCAAATCTGATAAGCATTTAAAATAAATTCATTTTCATTCTTTCCATGTGAATTTCTATAAAAATCTTTTGAAGTCACCGTACAAGTCATAAAAGTAATAACAATGTAAGCGTTGATCGAAAAAGAAAATACATAACATAAGGTACATTACAGTAACATTACACCATGAACTGAAATGAATATTACTGTATATCAGATTATAAACGTCTGCCTGTAATGGGTTCTATCCATACAGATAAACACGCCACATGTATTGTTATAACCAGAGATTACGACGGAACAAAAAGAACGGTGGGATAAAATGATTGCAACGGTCAACGTTGGCCATCGAACAATATAAATTTCATCAAACTTTCATTTTTGTGATTGTAATTTAAATTTTATAACCGAATTCTCATTAATAACAAGGTAATCTAGAATATGCATGAGTAAAAATACTTTCGACAAACACGAAAACTAGTTTCACGCGATACAATTTTATTTCTGAGGAGTTTTGCGATTGAATTGGCTTACGTATTGGCTATTGACTATTTAATTTAATTAACTGTTGTACATGATATTGACTTTATAATATCAAAATTTCCTGGTACCCACTTTTTTACCTGTAAAAAAAATTAATTCAAAACATCCACTCACTGACCTGCTTGCTAACAAACAACGACGTATAAATTGTCCAGTTGGTATCTACTTGTTTTGACAATTTCCATTCAAGTGTTTCGAAATCCCAATCACCTAGAATTAGGCAATGTCTACTAATTTAATTAAAATCTAGTACAATTCCTCGTAAAATTATGTTGTGTAGAAGTGTAAACCCCCCAATATGGTATCCGATTATGTAACAATATCTGTTCAATAGTTCTCAAACTTTTCATGTTACTTCCTACGGCAACAAACGGAGGGTTTAAAATTATCTTTAAAATATTGTTAGATCAGTGAAAGTTAATGTAGATTCACACTGACTTGCTTATTATCTGCGCTTACGAAAATCTTAAATTACACCGTGCATGCAATATTTTGATCTATTTTTATTTGAGTAAGATTCAATTACTAGACTCCTAATGACGTACAACGCCTTAGGCCTCGGATAAGAAAATAACATCATGTCTTTGCCTCCGTGTAATGAGTGTGCTCCACAAACCAAAAGAAAACAATTATCTATATGATGAGAAGCTGTAGACATTTAATGGTTTATTGCTTTAACAATGAAGTCCGTATAGTCTGTCAAAATTTTAATTAAATGTTAAAATAATAACAATTACACTATGAGTACAAATTACTTCGAAGCTATAATGCTTGAAGTTTTTATTCATATTAGTTAGTTGGTTATTTTATTATGTTGTAACTAATAATCGTTTATGACTGGCTAGATACCAAAATAGGTTTAAACACAGTAGTAAGTAATGTGTTAAAAATTTGGTTATAAGGGAACTGAGTTGTTTAATGTGTTAATAAATATTTTAATTTATCAATTTCATTTATACATCGTCCACATTCATTAAATATTATAAACGAGATTTAACAAAAACTATGGAAATAAAACACTTTTCTTGTAGATAAGTGACCTTCCTTAAATTTAAAATTAAATTATTTTTATTACTCTTTGTTCTTAAATAAAATTCTAAGTTTCTACCTATTTCAGTATAAAAGACGCAGCCTGCTGACAGATATTTGTAAATTGTAGGCTCCGTTTTTGCTTTTTGTGAACTGAATACGAAAAGAAGGGTCATTACTACTCACGTTGTTTTTATGGTATAGGTATATGTATTCTCCTTATTTTTTGAACCAATTTACACACTTGAAATGGTACGTAAATCAGTAACAAGATTTCCAAATTGAATAGTTTAATTGCATTACAAAAACTCTACCTACCTTACCTTTTTTGATACATATATACATTCCAAGTGATGTAAAGGATCGTTAAAAATTTAGATTCGCGGATACGGATACGAAAACTTAATATAAAATCCGATAATTATCCATGTCTTGATCCACAAATGTGAATAAAAGCCGTAGAGACTTGTATTCACATTTATATTTTTAAAATTATGTATTTGAAGTTTACCATTAAACGTAATTTGTCACCTTACAATGTGTATATATGTATATATATACATATATATTTATGTTGGTTTACATGCGATTCAAAAACTCAAAAAGTTCTATACGATTGATATGAAACTTTATGCAATGTACAAACCCTAAAAGACTGTTTTTATATATTTTCCGTATTAGTTCTATTCTTTATTTCTCAACAATGCAATTTTAATGTGCCACAGCGCAGCGTGAAAGGAATAGGTAGTCGTTAATAATATTGATATCTAAATTACTAAAATAAATATTATATTAAACAGACAGAAAATAACTTCAACAGAATTTATTATCGTTTTATACCTACTAATACTTAGATAAAAATATCCAAAATTAAATATTCTCAAAATCAGTAACATATTCTAAATTGGACATTGATCTCTTTTACCTCTGATATCCGCGGACAAAACCTCCGCAGCACAAATCTAAAGAAGAAAAGGAAGAGTCGCAAAATAAAGTTTAACCTGCTATTTAAAAACAAGCATTCTACGAAGAAACATAAACACGACAGCTATTTTCTCGCTTTTTAAATACATCATTTTATCTATTCTATGTATCGGTGATCTTACCTATATAGAATATAGCATATATTAAAAATTACTTTTTTATCACAAAAAAACACACTTTAGTATAATTACTATATATACTCGTATATATATATACAGCGTGACTGGTAAGATACCTTCAATACTTATGGAGAGTACTCGGTACTCGATTCTCGTTAACTTGATATAAAAAAATAGGTGCTTATTTTTTATCGAAATGTCTCTAAAAAATAAGTGAAATTTGGATATTATACTCCCTAAGCTCGCTGCACTGTTTACGTTGATCTAGTCACGAGCAGCGCGGCGGCACCCACCCCCGCCCTCCATCCCGCTACATGGGCAACAGCTGTACAGTGTAGGTACCTATGTATTCTGTGTTGATAGCGCGCTGCGCGACACGTGCGGCCGCGCGGTGTCCAAGTATTCCGCAGTTAAATACTGGGCTCTCGGTGTACTGTGTACGAAGTTTACTAAGAAGTTATTTAATATTTCGTTTTTATGTTATTTTATTTCATGATATATGTTCGCATACTATCACGTCCTCAAATATTGAAGGTATCTCACCAGTCAGTCTGTATATACGTACAATTATGAAAACCGCCATAGTGTAGGTCATTATACTGCATTGTCTGCTTTCACAATGAGCATGGTGACCATCACTGTTAGATTCCATTCATGCTTTCCATTAGACAAAGTAGAGTCACTTTGGTACGCCCTGAAGAAATATATATATATATGTATTACATATATTGATGAAATTGATGATCTATGAATAGTGACGAATTCACTTGCGTATAGTAATTGCTCTGGTGCTAAGGGTTGCAGCATAATAGTAACACGTTCTTATATCTTTACCAATTTTTGAAAATAAACATTCCGCAACTATTACCAGCTACTCAAACCCAAGAGATCACGACAGCAGTCGCTTACGCTACCGCTACGCCACCGTGTTAGTTGATAACTGTTATCGCAGAAAACCACTAATGACAACGACAAGAGTTTAAAATTTTTAAGCTTTTGTCTTGTATCTTTAAAAAGTATTGAAAATAAAATACAATTGAAACAAATAATATCTCTAAAGTAACTTAGAAAAGTTATATAGGGTGGGCCAAGAATTCGTTAACATTTGAATGAAACATCTCGCGCAAACATGTTACGGAAGTTCTTGGGACTGAAGTTACTGAATCTACCTACAATCGTAACACATGGTTTCAACAAGATAGAGCCAGTGGCACTTGTCACACACCCAATGAGTCCCTGCCAGTGGTCAAAGACATGTTTCCAGAAGAGCTAGTTTTCAGACGAGGCGACATTCCATGGCCACCCAGAAGTCAAGGTCTATCCCCAGCAGACTTCTTGTTATAGAGTTATTTAAGAAATCGTGTCTACATCAATAAACCAAATACACTACGTCAACTAAAATAAAAAAATCAGCGAAGAGATGTTTCTTTGCCGACTAGTATTCGAAAATTTCTCTGCTCGCTTTGCAGAGTGCAAACGTCGAAACGGTGGTCATTTAGACGATATAATTTTTAAAAATAAATTTCTGCTAATTAGGTTTCTTATAAACAAACAAGTTTTAAAATGTATCAAATGTTTTTTTTTATGATTTTTTCAAATGTTAAATAATTCGTGGCCACTCTATATAATTAAAATAAATGATATCCCTAAAGTAACTTAGAAAAGTTATATAAATTATACTCAAAATACTTGATAAGAGAAGAAATTTATTTAATACATTTACTACAAAGGTATTATATTTTATTTATGTTTGATTATTATGTATAGCCTATTAACAATGTACGAGTATATATCACATAGGTACTTTTAATACACAAACAGTTTAGAAAAACAAGCTAGTCCTAAAGTAGTCGCTAATTTGTGACATCTAATACCTCGACTACCATCTAGAACCGTGCGGACTTATTAGTAAAAATCCTGACTTTCTGTTCTATATTTATGTATATTCATCCCTTTTCATCAAAACATGTCAATCAATTACAGAAAAGAGACAGTAAAAATATTACACATCGAAATGCTCTGTTCCTGCAATATCTGGATAAGAAATTATAACACAAATAAATAGCAGAAAAGAAGTGTTCAAACAAAAAACAGTGAAATATATGTCTACTTTTAAACTGGACGTTGTTAATGTCTTTGTTTCAAATACAAAACGTTTCTTTAAAATGTAAATATTTTTCACTCTTGCTTTTACAAATACACTCTCGACGTATTTGCAAAATTAAAATTATTTTTTAAAAGAAATAACTCAACAATATAATGTGCTGAATACAATTGTTCTGGTTGAATAGATATGTGTCTTTTATACTAATAACACTCGGAAAGTGAGTATCGTTTCGACTTGGCTATGAAGACTACTTACTCTTCATGTTTCTATTCCTATATGGCTGACGTAGTACTGCTATTGGGAAAGACTTTTTGCGTGATGAACCCTTTTCGATGAAACGAATATCCCTATATGTAGGAATTTACATATTTTTTCTGCTAATATTTTGAGGTTCCCTTCTTTTTCGGAGACTTTCTGATAAACAAATTACAGTAAACAAATTGACGAACAGATTGCGAACAGAAACAAATTTGACAAGAAAAATTATAACATTTTCTTTCATGAAACTAAGCAGTGCCATGAAAGAAAATGTACTTGCGTTTGCTCTCACTAATCTGGACAATGACTAAACGAATTTAGAATTGAAATGTAGGTAAGTACTCACCATTGATTACTGATCTACTGGTAGCCTAATACAACTAGAATTTTAATGAATACTTTAAAGGCTAATTATATAATATACAAGTTTAATGGTATTACGGGGCTACTTATGAATAAAGTAGACTGTATAACTTAGCAATGAATGTGACACCACATAAGCTTGACACAGTATTGATCACTTGTTTTGTTTTTATAGTTTAAAAATAAACACATACATTTTAAAAGCAACAACTTAATTATTGTTGATAACAAATATACTAATGTGAGCCCCAGATAGAGTAGTAATAACAAACAAATTTACAAACTTCTTTTTTTAAATAGTAAAAGAAGAGTTCATAACACATTCCATACATGTAAAACACAGATAACTTTGTATTAATAAGTAGATTTTTCAAAAAAATTAAATTCAATGAACAAATATGCAATGGAAAGAGACAAATTGTTTCAAAAATATATGAGAAGGTTTTAGATTTGTTGAATAAAGAGTACAGTTTTCATGTATTTTAGAGGATGGACCACGAATTAGTAAACATATTACAAATTTTAAAAATTACAAAAAAAAATATATTTATAAGAAAGCTAATTAGTTGGCTTTTTTGTAAAAAAGATATATCGTCTAAATTACCGCCGTTTCGACGTTTGCACTCTTCTACGCGAGCACCGAAATTTTCGGATACTCGAAGGCAAAAGGACCGCGAGATCGCCGACATCTCTTCGCTGATTTTTTATTTTTAGTTAATGTAGTATATTTGGTTTATTAATGTAGACACGATTCTTTAAATAACCGCATAAAAAGAAGTATGCTGGGGATAGATCTCGACTTCTGGGTGACCATTGAATGTCGCCTCGTCAGGAAATCAGCTTTTCCGGAAACACATCTTTGACCACCGGCAGGGACTCATTGGATGTGTGGCAAGTGGCTCTATGTTGTTAAAACCATGTGTTATGATTGTAAACAGCAAATTTCAGTAGCATCAGTCTTAGGAACTCCTGTAAAATTTTCACATATTTAACAGAATTAACAGTAACTGAACTGTCGCTAGAATCTTTGAAAAAGTCGGGCCTAATGATTCCTTTTGCTGAAATTGCAGCCCATACCTTGGGAGAATGAAGTGGCCACTTGTGTTTAGCTTTGGGATTTTCACTGCTTAATACTTGCAATTCTCCTTGTTTACCTGTCCGTTGAGGGGAAAATGAGGTTCGTCAGAAAATAAGATGTTGTCAAAGTTACTGAATCGTACTAACATTGTTTCGGCATACGACTTGCGTTTTAGTTCCTGCACTGTCTGGATCTTATATGGATGTAATTTCAAAATACGGCGTTACTGATGTGCAGGATAACCAAAATTCAGCCGAACGTTGTTTACGCGTCGATACATTTGGATTACGTCGAACAGAAGCGGAAACTTGCTGCACGTTCTCTTCGGTGCGGGAAGTCCATGGGCCTCCAGTTTGCTTCACATTTAGCGTAGATCCTGTCTCTTCGAACTTCTTCACCCATTTCTATATTAAAGGAGCACTCAGACACTGATTTAAGTCGTGTAAATCGTATTCAACGCGAAATAAGCGTCTCACGGTAATAAGCGAACTGTTGTTTAAATAAAATTGTTTCACGCAGTAAGCGCGCTGTAGCACCGAGAAGCGGTTCATTGCAAAAAAATACGAGAAACGGGCTAGTAGTCAGATGCCTCCCCGAACCCCACGCTGAATTTGTTTGCGCAGGATGTTAGATTCAAATATCAACGATTTCTTAGCCCACTCTGCATTACCACCGAGATTTTCATGCGATTTTTACTAACAGATAAAGTCATTTAAGAAGAAAATGATATGTACATTATAATAGCAAAAATGCCCGGGAATTTAAAGATTTCAGTTGGAAGCCATTATTATTACAAGCTACAGGGGTTAATCACTAAGTCGGTAGAAATTGATTCAGATTTATGTATTTCTTAGCTTAAATTGTTGTTAATCTTATAAAGGCGCTTGCTGCAGGACACTACAAGGCTTCTAGACTGTAAAGTAAAGATTTCTCTTGGGGCTCTGCGTTCCAAACACATATATTTTCGGTGTGTATGCTTGTATGTTTCATCACACATATTTTAAATAATATGAAAAAGTAATAATGCACAGATATACATACATGATTTCTTTATACTAGAGCGCTATTTATAAGTTTTCAGAGTAGGTAGGTACTTATTTAATTTTCTTTTTATTTTATTTATTTTATGCATCATGTAAATTTTATGCATTCTTTATGGTTTCCTAAAAACTCTACTGAAAGTATTTACGAAAATATAAAGAATGCTAAATTTATAACACACATAATTTATAACACACAACATATAACACCGTTCTCAAGCAATAAGCTTACTGTCGAACAGCATTGACACAGATATTTCAATTTCAGATGTTTTTTTCGGAGCTTTGTTAAACCATCAGCTACCTCGGTCAGTTTCCTCAGCTTTTATACAAGTTTGGATAATACAGTGATGTTTTTGCTTGGCTTCAGTTCAATAGATCTGGGTCATTCGTTCGAACATTATGATACGCACAACTTTTACTTCATACAACGTGCTGTTTCTTTTGAACTTAACGCTTTAGTTGTGATTGATTTTATTATAATACAAAAAAAAATACCAGCTTAGAGTATTTATATTCATAACACTTTTTCACTTTGAACTGTCACAAAATAATTTAAAATAACAAAATAGACTGTATGATTGTGGCGTGATGATAAAAAGAATATTTTTTTGGATCTTAACTACTCAAACCACCACCACGAAGCCTTGCAGTCACAATGTGTATACTATACATACATATGTGTATATTGTTCAGAGTACAAAAAGAAACATAATATTCTTTTTATTTAGAAAAAGCTTTTTTCCCGTGGGATAGAAAAATCGTCTTCTAACCATAGAAAGCGTTGTTTTGTAAATTCTAACGACAATATTTAAGTGCAGAAAATTTTATCCTACAACAATCAACTATAGTTACTGGTTGTCGGGTAAGGAATAAGACGATAGAAGTACTACGCTACGCGTACGGCTTTAATTAGAGTATTCTGTGATCTATATGTGTATATAAAACTAAACCAAACTAAAATTCAGGCTTTAAAGAGCATACTGTGCGTGTAAACCCATTTTGGTATTTCCTTTAAGTATTCGTAAGGAAATAAAACATATATTTTATGACATAAAACGTGGAAGTGTGTCATATGTTACTAATGTTACGATGACGACAATTGCAATCTTTGTAGAAGAGATGGTGCTCCATGCGCCTGCGTCGCCTAATCGTCGCGTAACGGTGGCGAACTGTAAAGCGCGCCACGGACCGCGGCCCGCGTGCTAAATTTGCCGAAACACCGCGATCTCTAGCGGGAAAATCATAAATCACCCTAAATTCGTGTCGATGCCCTTCCAAAAACAAACGAAAGAAGATAGTTATAGCCACCAAATATTGCTACATTAACCTAAACAATGCGTTATTATGGAAAGACTGGTTTCTAAATTCATTTAAACAGTTGCTCGTAAAGTGGCTATTATCAGAGTCAATACGTTTAACACGAGACTTGTGAAACCTTACAGGCCGCAGTTATAACTAGCCACATAAATATTTAATGCCGTGTTGACCTTCTTAAAATAATAAGAAAGAACCTTATATAGGGTTCTTACTGAGCCTAGAATAGACTTTGACCAATGCCCACGAAACGTTAACTATAATCCTACTAGACTAGCAAAGGTGTCGTTTTTAAAATAACCACGTCCAGTTGTAAGGAAGGTCAGAAATGTGGAGGAGCTTTTTTAAAGTGCTACGATCCTGAAACTATATTTTTGTTATGAAGTTATATTAATGAATCACAGCTTACAGCTTTTAACATTCAGATACAATGTTATGCACTTATTCATGTAAATTATTATTATAATATTGATACAACATTTCTTCGTACCTTTTTCTAAGCAAATACAGCGCGCGAAAGAATTTCATGTTTTGGATACCTAAAGGTTATGTAGAAGTAGGGTAGAAAACTAAAAATTTGAACCAACATGTCAATTAATAGCTCAATTAAAATAGGTCCAAAAAAAAATCTTGTAAAAATGCTGACCCATTATCTTACCAAATTCCAACTAGACTAAGCTATAAAACAGAAAATCAAAAACTTAGTGATTAGAAATAAACTAATTGAATAAAAAGTTTTGTGACTGGTATTCATTTTTAGTTACTCATTTTTTAATCACATGTATATTTCGGGGATTCCTCACTAGGTTAGGACTCAACAGCGGTTACTTTTCAAGGAAAAAAGCGTCCTAGAGTGTTAAGTGTAAAACTTCATGTTTAATAAACGAATTACCCATTATTGTCATTACACCATCAGTAATTACGTCAGTAAAATGTTTTGTGATAATGCAATTCTCTAAATAACGACAAAATTGTTTGGTAGCAACGTCTTCTTATTTGTATAAAAACCAAACGGTTAATCGAAGCGATTACAAAGGAAACTTTTTTCAATGATTTATAATGGTAAAAAAAAACAGTAGCTACTGCTGACTTACCAGATGAAGACTCCCAACATGATTCACTCATCACTGTCTTTAATCTATGCCTTTCAAGTAATAACTATGATCTTTCCTGACTATAAAATATTATGGAGTGGACTTGCTTAATGTTGTTTTTGTATATGGTCTTTAAAATATTTTTTCGGAGAAATATTATTTCTATTTGATGCCTCAAAATACCATGAAGCAACATTTTTAAATAATAATAAAAAAAGTGCTCACAACTTAGCTGCCGAAGTCTCCTAATGCAGAGATTGCAGGTGCTTAGCAGTGATTGTGTTGGTTTTTGTGTCCAGTTAACGCTGTCACATCAATCTTTGCGGGACCATCAATGACGATTCCGCTTTGAAGATAGAAATGTGGATATTTAGGAATTGGAATTGTTTACTAAGTGCTATCGATGAAATTTATTGCTGCCTAAATTATTGTCAGTCAGTCAAAACTTTAAGATTGTGTTGATACAAATCTTAAATTTTGATTTATTAAACTAAACAGTTTCATAAATCAAAGTGTAAGATTAATAAACAGTAAAATGAAATTGAATTTCATACTTTTAAGATCTTGATATACTTATTTAATTTATAGGGTGGGCTACGAATTAGTCAACATTTGAAAATCATTAAAAAAAACGATTTAATTTATAAAAATTGGTTATTTACAAGAAAGCTCATTAGTTGGGATTAATTTTTCAAAAAATACATCGTCTAAATGACCACCGTTTCGACATTTGTACTGTTCTAAGCGAGCACTGAAATTTTCGAATATTCGTCGACAAAGAGACCGCAAGATCGCCGACATTTCTTCGCTGATTTTTCTTTTAGTTGGCGTAGTGTATTTTGTTTATCAATGTAGACACGATTCTTCAAATAACCCCATAAAAAGAAGCCTACTAGGGATAAATCTGGACTTCTGGGTAACCATGGAATGTCGCCTTGTCTGGAAATCTGATTTTCCGGTAACATAACTTTTTCCATCAGCAGGGACTCATTAGATGTGTGACAAGTGGTTCCATTTTGTTGAAACTATGTGCTACGATTGTAGCCAGCAAATTCCAGTAGCATCGGTCCCAAGAACTGCGGTAACATGTTTTCGTGGGATCCTCTCACTACGATCCCGGGTCCTTTAATCAGGTTGTGAAAAAGCATCTGACTAGGCTTCCAAAATGTGGGTCACTGTGCTGCGTTGTTTACTTTCATAATAAATATAGGACCACCACTCTTACATTCTACTCATGCTTTCTAGCAAGCAAAGTACAACCACTTTGGTAAGATTATATTTAAAAAAGTATGAAATTTTTTCTTAGATTGGACAGATGCTGTGATTGATAAACTCTGCAAAATCTAAGGTACATCACTGCAATCACCATATATTCACTTAAGTGAATTCACCAAATATGACAGATAATAAAATCGACATTCTAATACAATAAAATTCGTTAGTGTTGAGTTCATCATCCCGATCCTGCCATTAACAAAAACATATTCAATTCTAATCACCTAAGTTCGCGTGACTCTAATGACGTATTCACACCGGAACAATAAAGATTCCTCACTTCGATTCAATTATGTCACGCTATGTAACCTATGAGATTTATCCCATTACGGTACTATTAGATAGATACTGTGTTCTTGCATCTGCACGCACCAACCTACATTAAAATTGATTTGCATTTTTTAACGATCATTTACTTGTTATCCGATGACAACTGTCACCGATTTGATAGTGTTAAAAAATAGTGTAATCTGAAGCACCTTTGCCCTAAAAAATATGGTAACTTTTAATATTCACTAATCTGTCTCTACTTTTATTAATACGAGGTGCAGAATGAGTATCCTTACTTGGTGATTTAATATTACTTTAGCATGATAATTAATTAAAACTAATCTCGCTTTTGACATGTGAAAGTAAAATGTACATATCTTATAAACACTATTTTAATTAGACTGTAAGGTCTTTAAATAAATAAAACTAAGTAAATAATTGTTTTTCATAACAAGTTAGTATATGAACATAAAAGCAATTGAAAATGTTTTTTTTATAATAAAGACAAAATAAACTGGATGGATAGGCTATCCAATCTCCATTTCAACAATTTAATACAATCCTCTCGTCAATTGACGATATAATATTGGCATTTAGTATTTCTTCAGTTGTTGTTGTGTTATTACATGGTATTGTTAAAAAAATAACGTTTTATCTTAAAATTATATACCTAAATGCACTATATTTCAGTATGTATATAGTGTAGTATGTATATACTCGTGTCCAATTAACTATGTATTACTAAAACTTGTTCTACAATTTTAGTAAAATCTAATGCATAATAAACTAGTTTGAAGAAAACCATGGGGCGTAGTCGATCAACACACAAAACTTTTATCAACTGTCCATAGAATATGAAACTTTTAAACTAGCAGTACACGCCCTACAATCAACACGTTTAAAATAATAAAGTATCAGCTTCACACTCTACTTACACTCACCGGGTTTATACGAGCCAAAGTGTCCGTGACTTGCTTTGAACAAAGGGTCATTAGCAAAAATGTCTGAATCAACAATAGAACAAGCAAAACGGGAAATAAATGAATCCTTGATCTTGAGTGCATTTTGCATGCGACGCATCGGACTCTCGTTCGAAAAACCTAATAGTGCATCGGCTTATCTGCGCCAAAAACTGATGTTTATAGTATCTGTCTGCAGTATTTGCTACCACGTATTCAGTGAAATCGTCTTCATAGGTCAAACGTTGTCTAATTCGCCACGAGTAGAGGATGTCGTTCCACTTTTCCATACTTTTGGCTACGGTGCTTTAAGTAAGTAACTGTGTAAAAGTAACATTTTAAGTATCCGTCTATCTGTAAGTTAGAACTTATTTCGAGAACTGTTACATGGGATGTGGTTTTCGGAGTAGAGAGCTAAAGATAATCAAACACTAATGAAGCATGAAATTACCTTAATGGTGATTCTCATCAATTTATTTTAGTATAATGTAAATGTACTAGTAAAAAAGTATATGTAATTTTTTTTATGTTTCACTGTACAGGTATAGCGAAAGTATTCGTGTTGTGGTATAAAAAAGATGTGTTTAAACAACTACTTCAAGAACTAGCGGGCATATGGCCGGTACCACCATTGGAAGAAGAAGCCCAAAGCATTAAGGATAAGAGTATCGACGCGCTGCGCATTACGCATCGCTGTAGGTGTTCCATTGCTGTATAAATATTAAAAACATGTTCTTTACCTTTGATATAGAAATATAAAATCGCTAATATTAACAAATCATATAGAAAAAATCTTTTTTCAGGGTATTTCTTTATCAACGTGTCAGGTGTATGGTTCTACAATTTAACTCCAATTGGTCTTTACCTCTTCAACTTATTAACGGGTGAAAATGCAAAAATTGGATACGTCTGGGTATCGTGGTACCCGTTTGATAAACATCAACCCATTGCCCACGTTGCGGTTTATCTATTTGAAATATTCGCTGGTGAGAGTTGTAACTCTTCTAAGAATTTATGTCTGCTATGTCAGTTCATTACAAGTTAAGTCACGTACCTAAAACTACTTATTAATACATTAAAATGTTGACATGAAAGTCTACTTTAACTTTTATAACAAAACAACGCCATTGTAATAGTATCATTACATCTGCTTGTAGAGTGTCGTCTTCATCTTTTTTAACACTTTAGAAACATTATTTAATAATTACTTATGAAAAAGACACTACAAAAATAATTATTCCTCTGATATCTAAGAAGAAGTAACTTTTATAGTCAGATATGGTGAAAGTTTCAAAGATATATTATATCTTATCGCCTCACCTAATAATAAAGCAGAGAGCGATTGGCTTCGATTGTAAATAAAAACTCTCGGCAAGATATAAAAACGTTAATGAATACTTGTCCTTCTTTAAAAAGTCATTCTTTTTTAAATTCCAATCTAATTATTTCGTTTACTCTTAGTCTTAACATTTGGATTTTATTATGGCTACATAACTCCAAGAGTTATCTATGTGAGGAAGTAATACGGAATTTCACCACCTATGTTCATTCCGTAGGTGTCGTAACAGTCGATGAAAGAGGAGAAAAACTTAAAAGAAACCTAAAACCTATCCGTCTGGCCCAATACCAACGTGATGATATGCCGGACTCAAAAAATATTTTGTGCTATTGTCGACAAGGGAACATAGTAGATATGATTCACACAAAACAAATTCTACTTTGCGTTGCCTGCATTTTTTGTGCGTAGAAAATTTTTTCACGTTTGTACAACAACTACATAACAATTTAAGTACTTTTTAAATACAAAAATATCATTATAAATACGATTGCTCTACTGTAATTACATTACATTGCTATAAAAACATATATAGATTTCTGTAGGTTTTTAAAGAACATCGACCAATCTTGACCTGAACGTGGCCCTCTGAGTTATTAATAATATAAATTGTAATTATTTGTTATTAAATATTTAATAAGTTATGTTTATAATTCAATGGTATTAAAATATAGGATTGGCCAAGAATTCGTTAACATTTGGATCTAACATTCCGCACAAACAAAGGCCGCAAAGGCCGCGGGGAGAGGTTTAACCACTAGCTCGTTTCTCGGTAATTTTGTAGCAATGGATCACTTCACGGAGCCACAGTGCGCTTACTGTGTGAAACAACTTTATTTAAACAATTTTAAGGTCACTTATTACTGTGAGACGCTTATTTCGCGTTGAAAACTATTTACACGACTTAAATCAGTGTCCGAGTCCACCTTTAAGAAAGAAATGAGTTAAGAAGTTCGAAGAGACGGGATCTACGCTAAATGTGAAGCAAATTGGAGGTCCACGGACTTCTTGGACCGAAGAGAACGTGCCGCAAGTTTCCGCTGCTGTTCGACGTAATCCAGATTTATCGACTCGCAAACGTTCGTACAGATCTGTCCCCAGCAGACATCTTTTTATGTGGTTATTTGAAGAATCGTGTCTATGTCAATAAACAAAATACACTACGTCAACTAAAAGAAAAACCAGTGAAGAGATGTTGGCGATCTCACTGTCTCTTTGCCGACGAGTATTCGAAAATTTCGGTGCTCGCTTAGAAGAGTCCCAACGTCGAAACGGTGGTCATTTAGACGACATAACATTTAAAAAATAAATTTCAACTAATTAGCTTTCTTGTAAATAAATAAATTTTATAATATGTCAAATGGTCTTAGTTATATAATTTTTACAAATATTAACTAATTCGTGGACCACCCTGTAGTATGTATATCTATAATAAAAATGATTTTCATAAGATTTTCATTTGATTATGTCAGTACAAATCCAATGAAATCAAAACAAATGTTCTCACGTAAATAAATAATCAAATGCAGGAGTGAAAACTATTCAAGGGCATACATGAAACAACATGAACAACTTGTAAAAATGTTTCCAAAAAGTATATTTCTACAAAATTTCTTTTTACCTACGAAATGTAAGAGAATGTACTGATTGTAAAATAAAATTACTTCTCATGTAAGGTATTTTTTTTTCTATTGTAGCAACATTTGACTAATGGCGACGTTATTCGCATGTGTCACCTGTCAATTCATTTTGCGCGCCCTCGCTCATACTGTGGATGGAACTTTGTGTTTGCTATTCTGTTTCAACCTGTTTTATTATACAACTAACTTGATACTAAACTTCATAAAATTATGTTTTCTATTAGGCCACTGAAAAATAGTATTAGAATGCCCAGAAGCCCATACGAAGTAATAGATGTCATTTACATAACATTTTATAGTATTTTACTACCAACTTTTATCGGTATATGTCAAATGAGAGGTTTTTTGTAACATACATAAAAAATAGTTCCAATGAACTGAGGACATCCTGTTTTGAAGTATATACAAATAAAAGCTGTTAATAACACCTTTCACATCAGACAACAATAAAATGCATGATGCTATCGTCTACTTCGGTACATTTTGCATACGTATTTTGTGTTAAAATATCCACAAAGCAGACAGTTCTATCTATGCCAATTAAACTGATGTCATGTATGTATTATCTTACATTTGTAGGTCAAACTTGTGTTTGGATCATGGTCAGCACCGACCTCTTGTTCTCTGCAATGGCCAGTCATATAAGTCTATTGTTGCGGCTGCTTCAACGACGACTTGAGACTATTGGTAATACCGAAGGACTCAACAAAAATCACTACGAAGACATACTGCCGAACATAAAACTACATCAACGCCTTGTGATGTAAGTTAACAGAACTTGAACTTTACATAAAAAATGAATAGTATGTAAATACTTTGTGTCACAGTGTTTGTGGCCACACTCCTTGGAAATTATTTTTTTTTTGCACATTGGGTAAGTATGAAAATGAGTGGTAAATAATTTCTTATCCGTTTTTTAATAATTATATGGTAGAACAACATTTGCCGGTAATCGGTAGTAATACCTCCTCTACACTACTCTCAAAGTTGGACGATGTTAGACGAATACAACAGTGTAGAGAGGCACTTCGGATTACCTCTTCAAACTTTATCTCGTCTCGAGCGACTTCTTAAGTACGAGTACTTCGCTGAGGAACTTCATCCAACTTTGCGAGTAGTGTAGAGGAGATTTAAGAATATTATAAATAACTATTTAAAAAAAAACTTTCGCAACTGTCTCTTTAACGTTTCTTAAATTTATAGTAAAAAGAATTGTTATATCAAGATCAACCGTAATATATATAATATTCACATCAGCAAGATTTGTACATGTGGTTATCAAATTAATTATACATAAACTGTATATAATAAGTACGATGTGAGATAAAAGATAAGATTTCTCCAAGTCATCGGAAGTTTGTCTAGAAAGAATGTTATTAGTCATAAGAATGACCGTTACAGATATTTACATACAGCTCGCTTAACGAGTCTGTACACAAAATAAAATATTCATATATCCACACGAATATGAGAACATAATTAATTAATTATACAGAGAGTACTATTATCCTGCACAGTTGTCAAACTGTGCAGGATCCCAGCTCTGCAAAGAGAACTAAAACTTGACAGAAACGTAATACCGATATGTTAGGCCAATATGGTATAATGAACCAAAACTTAATTTCTCAGGGGAGTCCTATTTTCAGCTATTTATAATGTTCCTATATTTACCATGTGTGAGCTTCACAAGCTCAATTTCTTCTAATTTAATGTTCCTCTTCAAATTTTATATATTTCAGATACTGTAACGATTTAGAAAACGCTTTCTCCTTGTCCAACTTTGTCAACATTATGATGAGCTCGGTTAACATCTGCTGTGTGATGTTTGTTATTGTGGTATGTATTCATTTCAAGCAATAAAAATATAACTGATTCATCTAAAATATGTACATTTTTAAACATCACATTAAATCAGAGCCACTAAATGACTAGACCGACGAGGTGCTTCGTCTACAGCCAGAAGCGGACTTAGCCATTGCGAGGCTTCGAGTGGATAGGTCATTGCGAGGTCGCCAGCGGGTAGGTCATTGCGAGGTCCCGGGCGGATAGATTATTGCAAGGCCCCGGGGGAATAGTCCCTCGAATTAGTTTTAGTCGTGATACATGAAACAAATAATATAAAGCAACATATACAACTACCCGAACATAGAAGCATAAGCCGACAACAGTCGACACTATAAGCCTTTTAAAATGATAGGCAAAATAAAACATGGGAAATCCTCGTTGTAGCTCGAATGCTCGAGACTCCTACATGAATTAGTGCCTGACAGTTGCCCTGCTGGATAACCCCTAAAGCCGCTTCTGTCTACAATTTAAAAAGGTATACGATAAATCAAAACACTGTAAATGTGAAAGCGTGGATAATACACACATTACACGTCTTTTATCTCCGAAGGGGTAGACTGAGGAATATTTAAAACGTCCTCATTTTAGCGTAGCTTGTTGTCGCCAACCGGTTGTATTATTTTCTTGATAAAAAATACTATTGACATAAATGAGGCTCAGATAAAGAACTATTATCTTGTTCATCACACAATAACTGTTTTTGTTCCGGGCGGGAATCAAATACACAACCGCTAACTTAATACTGAACACCCAAGTCAGTCAGCCTTGCCTTGTATGATAGGTTCTTAAGGTCAGGTTTAGTAACAGTTTATAAGCAGGTTTATATATTCGATAAATAGAATAACAAACTTAACATCATTCACTTCTATTTACTCACTGAAATAGCTTACTTACATACACTAACACGGGAAAAAAGTAGAAGACTCGTACATAATGTAATAAATTCCTATACAAATGCTGGTGCTATTAATTATTATGATTTATATTGTAATTTAATCTTAGCTGGTTCCCAAAATTTTGCTCTCAATTCTACGAAAGTATGGATTTATACAAAAAGAATCTTATATTATCTGTTCACAGTTTTCATTTGTATTATTTTTCAGTTACTAGAACCGCTACTGGCTGTGAGTAATAAACTATTTTTGGGTTCGGCACTAATTCAAATCGGAATGCTGTGTTGGTACGCTGATGACATTTTTCATGCGGTTAGTTTAGTTTACGTACTCATTCCAACGAAAATGTAATTTGGTTTTACATTCTTTTAACGAAAGCAAAAGGGAAAGAGAAAGGGAAAGATATAATTGATATTTTAGTGATTATTTTAAAAAAGTATTACCGAGACTTACTGATACCTGTATCAATGCACGTTGAATAAATGCTTAAAGATGACTATACGAGTACTTTTTGAAGAGCCCAACCATCATCATCATCATCATCAGCCGGAAGACGTCCACTGCTGAACATAGGCCTCCTCCCTAGAACACCAACTGCAACCATCGGCTACCCGCGACTCGGACTATGTCTTCCGTCCATCTAGTGGGGGTCTATCCACGCTTCGTCTTCCGGTACGCAGTCACTACTCAAGAAACTTTCTTG
Organism: Hypercompe scribonia; assembly: GCA_949316085.1. Classification (NCBI taxonomy): domain Eukaryota; kingdom Metazoa; phylum Arthropoda; class Insecta; order Lepidoptera; family Erebidae; genus Hypercompe; species Hypercompe scribonia. The sequence goes on along the minus strand of OX438969.1, from coordinate 15,732,459 downwards.
CTCAACGGTTGTCGGTCCTACGAGCATTGTGGCATGCCCATTACCACGTCAACTTGCTTATTCGAAGAGTTATGTCGGTAACCTTGGTTTTCTTGCGGATAACCTCGTTCCGGATCCTATGACCCACGGAAATGCCGAACATAGCCCTTTCCATAGCTCGTTGAGCGACTTTGAGCTTCTCCATGAGGCCAGCAGTAAAAGACCACTTCTCATTTCCATATTTCATCACTGGCAACACACACTGGTTGAAGACTTTCATCTTTAGGCTCTGGGGGATCTTAGACGAAAAGACATCTCGAAGCTTGCCGAACGCTGCCCATCCGAGTCGGATTCTTCGTGCGACCTCTTTGTCGAAGTTGGCCCTACCTAGCTGGACTACTTGTCCTAGGTAAACATACTCGTCAACATCTTCGACTGCATCGTTCCCAACAATTACCGGTATAGGTCCGACATGGACGTTAGACATGATCTTCGTCTTGTCTATGTTCATTTTAAGACCAACCTGCTGGGAAACTCTGCTAAGGTCGTTGAGCATGGTACTGAGATCCTCAAGCGACTCTGCCGTTATGACTATATCATCGGTAAAACGAAGGTGAGTAATGTACTCGCCATTTATGTTGATACCAAATCCTTCCCAGGCCAAGAACTTGAAAAGGTCCTTCAATGCGTTTGTGAACAGTTTCGGAGAAATAACGTCTCTCTGTCTCACACCGCGTTTTAATTGGATTGGTCCCGTGCTCTGGTCCTGTAGTTGGACTGATATAGTGGCGTTATTGTACAGAGACTTCAACACTTCGATATAACTGTACTGCACAAGTCTCGATTGAATCGAAGGCTTTTTCATAGTCCACAAACGCTAAGCACAACGGCTGATTATATTCCTCAGTCTTCTGAATAATCTGGCGTAGCGTAAGAATGTGGTCTATGGTACTAAAGCCTTTTCGGAAACCGGCTTGTTCGCGAGGCTGGAAGTCATCAAACCTGCGCGTGAGACGTTTCACATGACTCAGGAGTGAAATGGGTCGATAATTCTTCAATAAGATTTTATAACATTTTTTTGAAGAAAAGCACCACTACACTCGAATCTTGAAAACAATATTATCTTTTTAAAGAGCGCTTTCACTGTATGAATAATAGCATCAATTGCTAGGACTCTAATCGAGACACTACGTCAGAACAATCATTTGTATAGTATTACAAGACAAATAATTGTTCTATGTGAATATCGATGGCACAAAACACTTGAAACAATGGCGCTACGTGCCCACTTAAAGTAGTCTCAGCCTCATGTTTATTTCAAATGATTTGATTTGAATAAAATATAATGTGCTTATATATTAACTCTGAGGCGAAGTTCAGTATATCTAAATCCATGTTTTACTTTAATACAAGGGCGATAAAAATCACATACGAAAACTTTAATTGATAGCTTTACGACAGCTTAAAATTCGCTTAAAATCAAATCTTTCGTAACGTTTTTAATGCAAAATGTTAGTTAGTTTACGTGAGTACTTCAGTACGGTCATAAAGCTAGTTGGATACTGATGACGAAGCAATATACGATAGAAATAATCTTTCAGTAAAATATGTGAGCACTTACCTAAGCCATAAATGCAGAAGTGAAATCAGTCTATAGGCACAACGAAGTCTATCAATGATGACATCGATATATATTTCCGATAATAATTAAAACATAACAGTTTTCTTCGTTATCGTTGTAATTCACTCAATGTTAATTGTACATTTCTCGTGCACTTTAACTAGATTATTTCCAGTGCAAAGTTATATCAGCCAATTAGTTTTTAGTTTTATACTTATCTGATTTTTTAAAAATTACCATGGTAATGAATTTTTTTAGCAATATCAGTAAAATTTGTAAATTTATATATCGAGAATTGCATAAATTATGTATATATATTGTATAGAACGCAGATGTGGCAGCCGCGTCGTACAATAGTGGCTGGTACCGTACTAATCCTCGGTGCCAACGTGCCCTGCTTTTCCTTATTAAGAGGTGAGTTATCCTAAACGCAACTTAAAAAGTATTCGTGTACGTGCATTGCAATACACAGTTAATTTCTGTTTTCAGAGCGCAAAAGCCTATTGCATTTACGGCTATGGGTTTCACGAATATCACACTTGTCACTTATTCGGCTGTAAGTATTTTTATTTTTATAAGTGTGTTGTTCGGTAATTCATGGAAGATGTTTCTCGTAATGAGGCGATCGACTCGCCCCCTCTGATATTGACATCGCGGCGGGGCGTTGGCCAGTACAATAAAGACAGTCGGTTGATACACTGCTATTTTCTCTTCGATAACAAACGATAACTAATTTGTCTGTTTTCGCGTTTCGGTGACACGCGTCAGAGTTGTAAAGCTACTACGACGTAATTGATGGTTGTGTGTAAGGCGGTTACCAGGTGTTTGGTAACCAGCCACTTGGCCCAGCTCAATCGTCGTGTAGTCACCCTTTCTCACATTTCCATACTTTGAAATACCACTAAGATTTTACAATCGTCGGTCTAGGACAAGAATGATCAGGTAAGCATATGAATTGGTACACGCACCTCGAGGAGTTTAATAATAACGTCTGTTAACGAAACGTTTAAACTACAAATACAGCTATAAGATTTCTTTTTTTTCAGATACTGACGAGATCCTATTCGTACTTCGCATTGCTGTACACAATGTATAGTAAAAATTAAATTTCCCAAAACAATTAAAGTAGAAATCGTAGAAAAAATCTAAACTATTTAATTAATCTAAATATCTTTTAAGAATATTCACGTTCTCTTTACAAGTATCATTAAAATATGTAGCAAAAGAAGGAGCGGAATGACAATTGCTGTCAAACGATGTCAGATAGATTAACATTGTTGAATAGTATTCTCTAATTTAATACATTTCATCTATCAACGATAAAATAATTATTGTAAACGCAATTTGGTATTAAGATACACAGTAATAAAATTCAAGATCACTTTTATTCGATACTTACATAAATTACATGATAACTTCTGGACTACTAAAATACACAGACACCTTATTTTCTTATAGAAAACTTCGATGTGTTCTCGTGATTTTCTTATATAGTTCAAAATTTGGACACATGAATTCCTTTAGAATGTCACGCGTTGAAAACTATGGAATTACCTCACCATCAACTATTCCCTCGGAATCAATTGAGAATCACACATTACCAAGTATTCCAGTTTACGAAGATCAAATATCTGAAGAACCGATAACACGAAATCGAAGTATAAACAAAGATACATTACAACCGAACCAGCAACATACACCATTTCTTTCAAGAAACTGTCCACAAAGTTTCAGTCAGGAGCTGAACCCTTGTTATACTCAAAGAAAGACGTTCTCTGCGCCAAAAATGTTCTATCAAGGTTATTTTCTAAGTTCAAGAAGTGTCAGCTACAATGTTCTTAACCAATCTAGTTCGCCTTATATTAAGAGGAGCAAACCTCTTGCGATAAACAAAATCAGACTTTCAAGACATCGTTCGGGATCATACAATAAACTGGAATCGGTAATTGTTTCCGTAATACGAGTAAAGAGTGTTATTAAAAATTAGAAATAAGATACAATTTTCTGTTCTATTTTAAGCCCAATGAAAGGAAGGAAGGTAATGATTTTATAGCAAGAGAGTGTATTCAATTACCTAAGTTACAAGCCACTGAGGAAGAGTTTTTTCAACTTGTATCTGAGGATGACGTCAGTGTAGTGCAACAATATCTAGAAGATCATCTGGCATTAAATATAAACTGCGTTAATTTCCAGGTTAACTGTCTATAATGATGTTATTTAAATTTGTTTGTTCTCTTACATCTATACAAAATTTATAGAGATGACTTGTAACATTATAGGGTGTTTCCGCGATTCACATAGCTGTACAGAACAGATCAGAGGCAATGGTAGAATTTCTTTTAAAGTATCCGAATCTGGAAATTGGTGACAGTGTGTTGCATGCCGTACGAGATAACAGTATTAAAATTTTGGGTAAAATTGTTCTCAAGTTTACTTTCACTTTACATACCTTATATGACAATTTGAGTGACGTGTAGGTGTGTTGCTTTTACAGTGATGCTATTAGATGTCCAGCAGAAGATCTCACCAGGATTAGAATTTGCAGGGGCCACACATTCGGCTGATTTTCCTGCTCATGTGACACCACTTATTCTAGCTGCTCAATTGGGACACTACGAGATCGTGATGCTACTAATCGATCGTGGGCATACCATCGCTCGACCTCATATACCTAACTGTCCTTGTACTATTTGTAGGTGAGATAGTGCGGGTTACTTTTAGCTTGTCTAGATTGCATATTTATTCACTTTCTCGAATTTTATTTTGCCAATAATATATTACTATGTATTTATAGTTTTTAATAATGTCTATTGATGTTAACGTTCGTTGATCTAACGGCTGTGATAATATATTTCATTTTGTATGGAATGAAAGTGCTTGTTCTTCATAAATCTAGGTGAATTAATCCATCAGTTAATTCCATAAAGATTTAATAATAATGGAGTCTGTCGATGAGTCGAAAGTTTTATTTGAATTTAGTACAAAATATTAGTGTCAACCAATTTTGTACAGTTTTTCTATTAGAATGTGATCAGTAGCAATAAAGCTTATTTGTCGTTTGCAAAGTATTTATCTAATGAATTATGATTTCGAAGATTCGGATTCAATTCTTTAAATTTGTTAGATATTTACCTTATATATCTATCGAATGCTTAATTTATTTTCGACACCGTTAGACTAACGCAACGTTATTCTATTTTTAGAAATTCCTTGTTAAACGACGATGCCTTGTATATAAGTAGTTCCCGCTTGTCGGTGTACCGAGCCATAGCCTCCCCTGCGTATCTGATTCACGTTTCATCGGACCCTATCCTGAGTGCGTTTCGGTTAAATGAAGAATTGACAGCCAACGCCGCAACGTGTAGGCAATTAGCCGCAGCGTATTTGCAATTAGCAGATGACGTTAGCGCATTTGCTGTTGACCTTTTAGGTGCATTCATAATTACTTATTTAGAATATTTGAATTCCGGAAACTTAAACTGACATAACATCAAATGATCTTCAATTACTTCAGGTTGCTGTCGTACTTCAGAAGAAGTGGAATTTATCTTAAAGCAGACCGCAGGCTGTGAAGGCCGCCGCCACTTCGTATTACCAAGACTCCTTATGGCTGTGGATTATAAACAAAAAGAATTTGTTGCACATCCTAATACTCAACAGGCAAAGATTACTTATTATTTATACAACTAAATTATAATTACAAATATACTACATACAGTCTAACTTAATTATACATTTAAATTACTTTAGGTACTCGAGTCGTACTGGCTTGGCGACTGGTACAATTGGAGAAGCAAGTCGATACTAACAAAAGCTTGCATTGTAATAAAGCGAGTGTTCATTGTCCCAATTATTCTCTTTGTATGTATGGTGAGTTTCATATCTTAATTTTACTTAAAAGTGGGTAAGGAGAGTGTATATCTATACAAACTGTTCACAGATAGCGCCTCGTCATCGCCTCGTAACACACTGGCAAATACCGTTGAACAAATTGATTACTCATGTAGCGGCATACTTCGTATTCCTCGCTCTGGTCTTCTATATTTCTAATCAAGATAAATCAGGACAAAAAAGAGGACCACCAAACACAGGTTCACTTTTAATTTACTTAGATAGTTTTTTAAAAATTATTCTGTTCTAAATGTATCAAGCAAGCAATATAAAATATAGATAACTGTCCCCAAAACGATTACGTGTATTCTGTCCATTCCATGTTTGCCTGTAATAAACAGTAATAATCTTAAAAATACTCCCTGACCTCTAGCTCTTGGATTTTTTTTGTATGTTATGTATGTGTATTTAAACACCTTTTTAAATAAATTAGATCTCACGTTAGTCAAATTTGAATTTTGAAACATATTTTTGTGTTTCTCATTATCAGTGACCATCATCATCAAATCATCACCCTATTGCCGTTCACTACTGAATCCTCCAAAATCATAATCTTAATACAGTGTGGTCTATATTTTAGGTGCCGAAGGCCCTCTCATACTATACGTTTGTGGCTACACATGGTCTGCTATCCGTATGTGTTTGATGCAGGGCCCTTATCGATACTTCACAAAAATGTGGAATTGGGCCGAGATAATAATGCTCTCACTTTTTGGTCTCACATTTGTATTTTGGGCTACCTCTGCTGTTGATTTAGCAGTAAATGCAGAAGAATCATTGTATATTGGTGAGATTTTTATTCGTTATTCTCCGATTCTACTTTAGGTTCAAAAATAGATGTTTCTAAAGTTCACCAGAAAAAAAAGGTACTGGAAAAAAAAATATCATAAACACATTCTCTTGCATATCGTTTACGTGTTTAATGAGTTTATCAAGTTCATAAAAAGTGCCTTCTGGAGTAAAGTCACTAAGTTTGATACGACCGATGTTATTCCTCTCATATGGAAGAAACGTTAGTTAATTAAGAGTATATTAGAGTAGAGAGTAGAGTAGAGTTTATTAGGAGTATATTATTATATTAATTAAAAGTTAATTAAGAGTAGTTTCCAAAAGAAGTATATTAATATTATTAGATAGCATTAGTACGACTTTAAATTAATAAAGTTTTACAGTGTTAAATAGGTATTGTAGATATGAACGCTTCAAAATACCTGAAAAGTAATTAAAGTAGTTATTAAAGTAATTAAAGTAGTAATATAGCTTTATAACCTTTAATATTACACAGAACGCAAATATTGGCACCAGTATGATCCAACTTTGATTGCCGAGGGTACGTTCTGCTTGGCAACTATATTCGCTTTCTTCCGACTTATGTTCCTATGCCAGTTAAACTACCATTTAGGGCCTTTGCAGGTATGTTCATTTTACATTTAAATTGCGCTTTGTTTCTATATTAGAATGCCCTCATCAGAAAATATACCTGCTCAACATATCTTTATTTAAATTATATCTCGTTCTATGGATTTACTATTTCATGAGTCCGGTTTAAACAAACAGTTAAATAAATCTATGAGTACCTACTTAGGTATTATGAGCGAAATAACTAACATTGACAAACCTTATTATTTTATATTAAAATATAGATTTAAAATTTATATTATATGTTCATATATTAACACTAAACAGAATCGCAGATAAAAGAATAAACTTGAAAATTTTGATGTTTTGACAACCCAAATGATTTTTTCACACGGTAAAAAAAATACACGGCTTTCATACATACATTAACATAAGGACATAATTAAAAATAAAGCAGACGGACTCTGATACCCGTTGTAAGATTTTATTTCAGTCTGGGTACCCGAAAAATAAGATGATAAATGATACAATAAAAATAGCAATAGATAACGTGTTTAATGCTTTAAATTAATCCTTTGTGCTGCTGACTGTACTCATGAAAATAGGCTTACATACTTTAGCATTTCAATGCCCTACCACGTTAATAGTCGTAATGATGGTATTATATTGTAGAAATCGAAACATACTTTCTTGTACAATTGACCTACACACCAATATTTTACAGGTATCGTTAGGAAAAATGACTATCGATATTTACAAATACATAATAGTATTTGCAATTATTATAAGCGCCTTTGCTGCGGGTCTCGCTCGTTTTTACCAATACTATGAAGGCATGGTGTACGAAGATGAATTCGGAATGAAAACGGTCCAGGTAAACATTCCAAACTCTTTGAATTAATAGTTGTTGGATATAATAACAAAAAAAAAAAGTACTTTAATGACTATGGTAAAAATACACTTACATATATAAAAACTGTTAGATATGGCTAAATTTCTTTTCTTTTTTCTTTTTTTATATGGTAATTTATCAAAAGTATATTTCATAATTTAAAAAGTAATAATAATCGGATTTTAAATAAAAATAAAAAAAATACAGATTTAGTTATTTATTTATTTGTTCCCGAGTATACACAAAATGTATTTTCTGTTATTTGTGCAATGGATAGAGGATATGTTATGTAATCGACAAAGATAATGTGTCACTTTATTAAGAACGGACAAATCAGTTGCACTGCCACAAGAGTTGATAACTTATTTATTATGAATTTTAAACTTAAAAATCGTTAACAGAATGATATGAACACTTTGTATTTTATGGATATGGATGGAGCAGGGATTATTTGAAAAATCGTATCTACATCAATAAAACAAATAAACTAGGTCAACTAAAAAAAAAATCAGCGGAGAGATGTAGGCGATCTCGCGGTCTCTTTGCCAACGAGAATGCGAAAATTTCGGCGCTCCCTTAGAAGTGTGCAAAAGTCGAAACGGTGGTTCATTTCCACGATGTAATTTTTAAAAAATAAATTCCAACTAATTAGCTTTCTTGTAAACAAACAATTTTTATACTGGCTTATTCTATATACTGCTCAACAAAAACTATACTCGTATACAAGTAGAGTTGCTAGCTTTAGACGTGAACAGTCCTGACTCAAAATTCTAAATTTATTCCTAAAAGATGACCTATAGCTCCTCACTATACACACGCAGCTAAGCTTGGCTTGGTTATGTAATAAAAAATTAGACAGTCGTGGGACGTCTGACAGGTGTGAAACATCGAAATTATCTATTTTTTAGACACGATGAGTATAAAAGGATAGATTATTAAAGAAAATAGTAAATACACCAAGACCTCGTCTCATTGCATTACATGTTACATTATATTACCACATCGCGTGGCGACACATGCCGTGGTGTAGCTTCGCCACGCCAACTCTAGTTCCTACCCCTCTACGTTAGATGTTTCACAATAATACTATGTAATATTTAACAAAAAAAGTAAAAACTATCTCGGATTTGCTACTGAACAGCCCTATCATGTCTAACGTTTTGAAAACATGACAATTTAAAATGACACACAAACTTCAAAATTTTAAACAAAAAAAATCTTCTCAGTATAACTTTGACCCTGACTTGCAGTAACGGTTGTTATGGTCATAAAGACTATAATATTTTATACAAGTCATTCTAAAACAGAAGCTTTACATAGTTAGTGAATAGCTAATAAAATTTATAGCTACAGCAGCTTTTAAGCGATGGAGATCCTTCAAAATCACCGAATCCACCAATCCTTGTGTGTGTGGCTCAGATTTATTTCAAAATAATTCAATAAATGTTATTGAATTATTCTCTTCAAAAAAAGACTCTAATTCTAAAAAGACTTTTTCTAATCATTTTGGAATGAAAGAGACATGATTCGTAAAAAGATAGCAACATAGTGAAAATTCACCTTCGTCTTCAACCGTTAATGGTCACTGTCAACTTCTAATCTAACCTAAATGATTCAAGAACATTGTTCTTGTGACATGTTTGTTACAACATTTACAGTGTCTTGGTGGTAAATTCTGCCATTGGTGGATGTGGTAAATTCAAGGTATTACTGGCAAATCTTAGATTTTACCGTATTACGAGTACCGTAATTTTAGTTTTTACCTTAAACTTGGGGATTAAATTGATTAGTATTGTTCAATTCTATTGATTAAAACGACTTTTTTACTTTGTTGCTTTGTTAATTATTACAGGAACACGTTAAGTACGGAACCCCTTTCTTCAATTTATCGTAGGCGTGAAATATGTGTCATCACAGCCGTAAAGCCAGTAGTAACTCAACGCAACAAGAGCTTTCGCATTTAATCATTAGTTCACATTGTCTGCAGACTATTTCACGGATCACTGCAGCTAACAAAGAAACATTTACGGTTATTTTACATTAGTTTTTGAACAAAAACCGGATGATCTGCCTATGCAAAACACTTACAGCAGTCTCATGATTCACAGTCTGCTTTTGTTTTTAAACTTTATGGTTATTGTTACATTTTCAAACTTAAATATTGTAGAAACAATGATGTTCTTGCTTCTATCCAGGTGTCTTCATTCACAAGTTTATCAGACACTTTAAATACTCTATTCTGGTCTCTTTTCTGCATGGCACCTTTGGAAAGTGCTGATGTAGTGTTAGAGAATACCAGAGTGCCGAAGAATTCAGATAAATATCGCGAAAACAGACATGCTTACACTGAACGCATTGGATATTTCTGTTTTGGATGTAAGTCACGCATAGTGTAATCGTATCGTAGACTAATTCTATTATTGAGACTTTTCGCCACCAGGATTCAATTTATTTATTTTATTTTTTATGCGCCTACATAACTGTCTTGCACGTGTGCTACAATTTTAAGAGGCAGCAAAATTACTATTATCGTTTCGGTTCTTCAATCTTCTTACTGTTTTAAAACCGCACCGTCTGTTGTTTGAAGATTAAACTATAATTTTATATTTTCAGGCTTTGAAGTTATATCTGTAATTATTGTGTTGAACATGCTTATAGCGACAATGTCAAACACTTTTCAAAGGGTCACCGATAACGTAGATATCGAATGGACTTTCGGCAAAACTGAAGTAAGTTACATTCAGTTTCACTGTCTTACTTTTAAATACACAAGTACTGTACGGTGCAGAGGTACCTACGCAGCGTTTAATAAATCGCTATTATCTTATAAAACCCAATGTAGTCTCATATATTTTAACCTTAAATTGTTTTTTTTTCTGCCATTGAGATTGTGTCCAGTTCCTAATCCTTACAGATAGTTCAATATAGATATCCATTGATTTATGTTATACATATTAGCTATCATGTTATCTATCAGTAGGTATTAAGTACTTAGCAATTAAGTACAAATACTGCACTGACAAGTTATCTGGGGGTCTAGTCTAGTACGAGTTTATATCAACTGGATCGTCAACGGCTACTACTTTATGTACGTTCGACGCAAATCGCACTAGGTATAACCCAGAATTAAAACATTTTTAAGATTATTTTACAGTGCCTATCATTAATGTTCAAAAACTATTTAATAATGAAAATAGTTGCTACCCAATAGGCCACTTGAGACTAGCAAAGGTGTGTTTTACCTGTTTTGTTTTATTTAAAAGCAGTAAACAATATTTAATTATCCAATCTTACCATTTTGGTATAAAAGTTTATAGATTTCTATAAAATAATTGTGATTTCAATATAATCACTTAAATGTTTAAGGTATAAACTAATTTAGATCATTAAACTGACTTTTAACTAAGAAATAAAACTGCATTAAGTAAACTAGCTTAGTTTTATGCTATACAGGAATCTTTATAAACAGTATTTAACATAAACTTTTTATTGCTTTAGAAATGCAATGTAGCATCATAACTATACATAGCTGGAAAATATTATTTAATTTGTAAATGTACCCATTTCTTTTTATAACCAAATTAAGTGAGTACTAGAATATTAATACAAACATACGGTTAGGTATATTTAGGTAAATATATATTGTACTTTTAGGTAAATATATATTATACCCATAGGATGAATGGGGTTAGTGACATTCTATATTCTTAATCTGTCACACATTCGAGATTTAGGAACAGTTTTGCCTAAAATTTATCATCATTATTACTTCTGTTTCTTAAATTATTGCTCATGTAGTTATTACTTAGGTAATGCACTAGGCACTTTTAACTGACGAAACTGCGTCGACTGGCTATTATATTATAAAGAACTTGTATGAATATTTAGGTGTACATTGACTACATGTTGCAAACAACTCTGCCCTCGCCTTTCAACTTGATTCCAACTGCTTCGGGGATGGGTAGCGTCATAGAATGGATATGGATCAAAATTAGATCACCATACGGTGTTCACGCCAAGTGGTCTCTTCCTTACTGCTGCTACATTGTACGTATCATGTTACATTTTTATCATATTGCCATACAAATATACTTAACAATTGTGTTCGCCTCACTCCTAACGACAACAATGAGTAATAAATCCATTTTCCCCCGTTACAGTATAAATTAGCAATAACATTCACGAACAAGCGCTGGTAGCATGTTAGGGATGTTAGTATGACAGAATGGTTCATTGGTTGTGGTGTTACTAAAAAACACCATTGGAAGGTCAAAATCTCGTGTTAGAAATTAATAAAATCAACGGTTTAGTTTAATTCAATGTTGTCTACATCACACGACGTCGCCTGTTTTTTAGAGCTTAGTTTTTTATACATAGCATCTCTTAATAGGTGCTTCATGGTTTTCAATACTTTCTCTTTTTGTTACCGGTCTATGTAAGTACTGGTTAAAATATTCAAAAAAGATATAATTATTTTTAATTTAGGAACGCGACGTGGAGCCTAACGTCCAAAGAGAGTTTCCGGCATTGATGTCAGTCCTCGTGCAAAGATATTTCAGAGACAAGGAGTCATCAAGGATGTACGTAAGCACGGTTGGGAATGAACTAGAAACGATACGAAAGAACATTGAGTCTATAAAGATGTCAATGGAAAGACAATCTCACGTACAGAAGAACGCTGAAATTGTAGAGTAACTAATATATTGTTTAGAAGTCTTAAAAGACTTTGCTATTAGTATTTCAGCTTCCTTGGTTAGCTATTTGCTTTATTTTTATATAAAGCGAGGAAACATGAAAAGTTAACATCATTTAGTTTTCACTTAACTGTGGTAACCCTAATAAAGACAAAAAGAAATTGTTTCGAAACTGCCATTAATATATCGCACTATTATCTATGTTAAAGTTTAATGTCAATGGTAGTTATAATAATAATTACTAACCATTTCTAATATACATTTTGTTTTGCAAGACCGATCTTTTTCATAGTTCCCACGGTTTGAAACCCATAGCCGAATACACGTATACGTATTGAGTCTATAGAATGGACTTGGAAAGTAAAGCATTATATACATATATAAATATACGTACGTAATATTATTTGACGATAGCTCTATTCGTTTTAAGATATTTCAACTATTAAAATGTTCAGTTAAGTTTATGTTCAATAAAACACATTGTTCTGTTCTTTGATTACTTTTTAATATAAGTTTGTTTAATATTAACATTGAATAAAATATATTATTTACACCTTACAACATACACGATATGATATCTGCTATATGGGGAGTATTCGAAACGTAAAATAATAAACACGTTAAAATACACAATATTGAATATTAAACACCACACACATCAATTGTCATATCACGTGGTTAGTCCGAAGTATATCCATGGTGGGGGGTTGGCCTCTGATCACATTCTGACGTGAAACTTGCCGGCTTTCGTGACGTATTTGACGCCCTTGAAGGGCTTGTACTTGGCACCATACATATCGAGGCGGCTAACTCGCAGACCACTTACGGCGAGTTGCGGTATCGTGAAATGCACGTTGATGCTTGGGTTAGCACCTGCTGTGTCCGCACCAGACGCTACCGATACCTGGCAAAGCAAAGTTTGTAATAAAATCTTTTAGACTATGCCGAGTTTAAAAATGATTATTGATATCCTAGCAACTATTTCATGCTATACGTTATTGCTAAAAGACCATTATAGAAATATACAGTCAAGTGATTATCCAGAACAATAAAATTTTCTCACTAACGGAAAGATAAATTAAAAATTAGGTATTAAAAACTTTGCTTTGTTATTATGTCCTTTTTAACTTTCAGATATTAAACACTGTTTTAACAAAAAATAGAAAAATGAGCGTGAAAAATGCTCACTTTAGTGCAAGAACAGCACATAGATATGAAATTGTAAGGGCTCTCATGATAAAACATCTATCTAAACCAGCTGGCTGGCTATAAGGAGGTACATATATAAACGACACGGTGCCTCTTTTATAAAACATAGAATTGAATATCTGTTATGTTAATACGTGTAGAATATTCTTTTTATTCTTTTTACACAAATCTCTATAGTTTAATTAAATGATCATACTTCATTAAATCTTCATGTTTCAAGAAATATTCAGTCATGATATTACCTGACCAGATCAGTTAATATTTAATTAATTAAACAGAGAAACGCATAGCTACTCCCACTTATGGCTGTTTAAATATTCAAAGGTAATACTTACAGTTCCTCTAATATTAGGTAATTTTGGCAACTCTATGCGTCCTATGTCCCATAACAGTACTTTACTAACTGGATCGTAGGAATACTTCCCTTGGTTCGCGGTCAGTGAGCAATTTAACACGCACTTGGGCATACAAATTTCTAATGCCACATCTGAAACACATCACATACAATGATTATAGTTCATTTAAAGCAACGGTGGGCAACCGCCGACCCGCGGGCCGGATGCGGCCCGCGATATGATTTGATGCGGCTCGCCGAGACATTCACGGAATCAAGTGAGCGAGCCAAGCCGTGCTATCTATCGCAAAAAACTATGAACACAACAACACTACTTTAAAATGTACCTACTACTTTTAAACGCGGCCCGCGAACGTATTTGCACACTAAAGTTTGGCCCGCGACATGTGAAAGGTTGCCCATACCTAATTTAAAGGATGCCTGGAAGAGATCGTAGACTGTGATAAAGTCCAAGGTATAACTGTCTGAATATAACTTAAATATAACTCTACGTAGCTAGATAATTTATTCAGTCTATATTACACTAATAAGCCTCTTGAAACGTTAAGAGGTTATTATAAAAAAAGTTTAACTTTTTTAAAACACACGAGTAGTTAATGGCTTAGCAAATATCCAAGTTTCAATTAATACTCCTTAATTGTGAAACACATAGATAATATATTTAGTTGATAGGTTCTACTTAATTTTGTGAGAATTACATTAAGACCAGGGGATGTCACGACACCAATAATCTCAACTCAAGAGCCGCTCTTGGGTATATATAAAATATATTTATATATAATCTAAATACAAGTTAGATACTTACTTTCTAAGACTCTTCCCATAGTCTGCTTAGGTCCGACTGTCAGATCTAACCGCCCCTGGTCGCCGTTAGAGCGCAGTGTGAGATTGTGTCGCACGTAGATTGGTATCGCCACTACACTTTGTGATCCAATATGGTACGACATCAAACGGAAGTTACCGTCAGGTGGAATAAATGATAGTATTCTTTCAGACTGCAGAAGAAATTTGTTCAAAATAATGTGGCTACAACAATAATTTCTAGAGAAGGTCGTTAATGATCGTAAAGTGGTGACTTGGTCTCACTTACAACTACTAATAACAAATCTAATTATCGTGTACTAGCTTCCCTTCCTTACCCTTTTTCCTTTAGTATTCTTTTTAGTCTGATGGCAGGTATTCCTGTTCTTTACTGTAGTCTGTATTTTTTTGAACCATTTCATGAATATCGGATCGAATTTAACAAGAGCCCATTAAATGAGAAAAATAAAAATATTTATGGTTCACATCCATTTAGAATATAGCTGTCTTAAACCAACTTCACGTAACTAGAAGCGAAAAAATCGCTCATACAATATCAAAGCGACTTTTTCTGTTCACTTGATTTTCGTCAAGTTAAAAAGAGATCTCATGTGTAAAACAAGATCTCGAACTCATGTTTTGTCCGAAATGGATCAGTGGTAGCTATATATCGAATGCTGTTGTTGTGTTTTAATAATGCAGTATATTAAGGACCAATTCCACCAGTTCCTATTAAAAGCTGTTGATAAAAATACGTAAGACTTGTAAAACCGAAAAAAACAGATTGTGTATGACCACCGTTCTCACGCGCAACAAATGCCCCTCAGATATTTGGTTATTATTCAACATCATTTGGCAGTTCATTATATACATATTTCTATCAATCTGAGCTTACTCTCTATTATCCACCATTTATCCGAATGGCAAAGTATTCTACATCTTCATGCAGACATTTGAACAACTTCATTAAATACGGTTGTTTTCTGCCAACCAAATTGTTTAGTTTGTCACGCTAAACCTCTGCAAACTGATTTGTAGGCGTTGGCGCAAATTTTCTAAGATAGGAATTTTAATAGAATGCTATAAAAAGCAATTTGGTTTAGATTAAATCACACCATATATAGTGTACTTATTAGATAAGGATTAATATTGCATGCGTCAAATTTACGTTGAAAGTTGTGACTTAATTTATGTAGGGGTAACCCTAACATAAATTACTTAATGGCAACTGTGGGTTATCCATAAGCTATAGACTTATATCATTACAATTTTTTGTAGATATTTTAAGATACACAATTTTGTGAAACAACATTTGATCTATCTAGAATAATTTGATCAGTATCGGTAATAAAAGCGTTAAAAAATCTATTTTTACGAAAAATTTAAATCCAATGCGTTTTCGTTTCGCTAAGTGGGCCTGCGATCGACTTACAGAAGACGCTGATTTTGCTAAAAAATTCATCTTTTCAGATGAAGCTCATTTTGATCTTGGCGCGTAAGTATGTAAACAAGCAAAATTGTCGCGTTTGGGGCAAAGAAAACCCGCACGCCTACATTGAAAAGGCGACGCACCCAAAACGATATTGGTGTGGATTTTGGTCCAGAGGCACAATTGGGCATTTTTTTTTTGAAAATGAGCAAGGAGTGGCCGTTACAGTCAATGGCGATCGTTATCGGGCCATGTTCAACAAATTTTTGTGCATAAAAATTGAAGAGGAGGATATTGGCAAAATTTGATTTCAACAAGACGGCGCTACGTGCCACACAGCCGAAGCTACACTCAATGTTTTGCGTCCTGTTTTTGAAAATCGCATTATCAGCCGCAGAGCTGATGTCGTTTGGCCAGCTCGGAGCTGCGATTTGACACCGTTGGACTATTATTTGTGGGGTGCCGTCAAAGATAAGTGTTACGCCCACAAGCCAGAGACAATTGATGCTTTAAAGGACAATATTCGTGAAGCCATTGGTGAAATACAGCTGCACACAATCGATAATGTGCTTAAAAATTGGACCGATCGTGTAGGTTACTGCGTGGCCAGCCGAGACAGCCATTTGAAAGAAATTATTTTCCATTATTAACCGGAAGGATTGTACTTTCAAATAAAAAAAGAAATTTGAGAAAATATTCACTACTTTTTTTTATAGCATTTACAAAAAAAAAAATATTTGGCGGACCCGTTATTATTATTATTATTATTTCCTGGCAATACAATTCTTAGTAACAGCCCGGTGCTTGGATGTTAGAGTCTTAACCTCATGCCACCTCGGAGATCGTGTAAAGCCGTCAGTCTTGCGCCTGATTGTGAGAGTGAGGGAACAAAAAGTGCACCTGTGTTTGGGTGTGCGACATTTGTGTATTATAATATTTCCTGCGTAGTTGGCTAGTCTCCGTTGAGGCAGGCTGCTGTGGGCGAAACTGGCTAGGAGTACATTATCATCAATCAACCAACATCGTGTTTACTTACCCTTGTTTTATTGCATACAAGGTCAATACATTTGAGATATGTCGCCTCTGTAAAATTTTCTTTATTTCACTAAACGCTTCGAATGACATGTGTTTCCAGTCTATATATGGGTGGAGACTTTTTTACGGAATGTTCTTTATAGTTATTTTACTGATAGGTTGACACTAGTCTATCAGAGACTATCAGAAAGTGGTGAAACTGGAACTAAGTGTTTAAATGTTATCTTACCTCCCATCTCTTAAACCTAACGCATGGATGGAATGAAACATCGTCGAACAAACGTGGGTTGACAAATGTCAATGTCAGATCTGGCATTCCACTTAATTTTATACAACAGTCAATCTGCAAAAGACAAAAGAAAACAAATTAAAAGAAACGTTAATTTTTCATTCTATCTATTATTAAAATTTATAATGTAATTAAAATCGTTGATATCATAAGTAATATTAACAATATCTCACACATCTAGTTCCAAACTAAGTAGAGCTTGTACCACGGGTGCTAGACAATTGATATAAATACATATACTTTTTTTTTGCAAATACATACATACTATACATAGAAAACATCCAAACTCCGAAACAGATATTTACAGATCGTACAAACATTTAGCCCGACCCAGGAATCGAACCTGAGACCTCAACATAGCAGTTGCATATGCTACCACTACACCACCAAAGTAGTCAAAAGTGACATGGATATCTGCAATTCAGGAGTCACAAATGAGTTGACGTCCTTTGAGTACTCTAATCACAATCAAGGGGAAGAGAGGTTTGGGCTTTTGTAATCTCACTTGATGAAAATAAATTGCTTAACATCAGTTTTCTGTAAAACTGAGATATCACTCTGGTTGAATCAGACCATCTGTGTTAAAAAATAGCTCAAATGGTTCATTGAACCATTCTATTTTAACACTATACATATGATTATACTTATATACCAGACTCTAGTCTCCATTATTTCACTTTATTTGTTATTTAAGTCAATAAAATATGCAAAATGACATAGTATAAACTTGTATAAACAATGACTTGCATGTTTAATATGATTTGAATATATTGGATTTAAATTAATCAGGTAAATGAAATGAGATACTTGTAAGAGAATAAATATTACATACATATCCCTGTATTTCAGCTGAAACAGTAGCACCACTCTTATCAATAATAGCATCAACTTCCTCAACTACATCAAAGTAGGCTTCATTGTTGGCATACTTCACGCCCGACCGACGCCATGGTACATTTGATAACTGCCCTGATGGCAATATTGAAGAAACACTGAAAAAAAAAATATTTTATTACTGGTTTTTAACTGTCAAGTTTGAACATAGTGCTATGTAAATAGTAGTAGTACTATTAGTTCCAAATTGACTAACCCATTCCAAATACTAGACCAATTGAAACTAGTACTGAGTACCAAGAGATTTGACTACTTTACCAGATGTAGTTTTGGTTTTTTTTTGTAGTTTTTTTTTTGTTTCCAACCAGGGTCAATAATTAATGATAATAGTCTCAGTGGAATTTATCTAATTAATACAGTATTAATACAGTAAATACATTGATCAGCAGTCTGGTTATCATAGTACAGACTATGTGCAGTCTGGGATCATTGGGTTATACATGAAGGGACTAAAATTGTTATTATTATTAGTATCAGTTATTGTAATGGAAATATAATCCCAATCTCTTCTAATGAAAGTGCCTTAATACACATTAAATAATAAATAAATGTTTTGGACATTTGACACACAACTTCGTCTAGTTTCAAACTAAGCAGAGCTTGTGCTGTGATAACTAGACTGATAGAATACTTATATACTTTTTTTTTTGTAAATACATACATATTATACATAGAAAACACCCAAACTTCGAAACAAATATTTGCAGATCATACAAACACATGGTCCGAACTGGGATTCGAACCCGAGACCTCAGGTAGAGCAGTCACATTCACTACCGCTGCACCACCAAGGCAGTTAGGCGTTACTTAATTATATTCTACCGAAAACACTATAAAATTAATTATTTACAAAACTTACTTAGACTTTCCAGTAACAGTATTAGCTATTGTTCTTAAAATATTAGGTGGTTTAATCAATTCCTTAAGAATATTGCTTTCAGTGGCAAGAGGGAAGCCATTGTCAAGCATTTCATCTAACAACTGAAAACAACACAGATATGTTATTAGCATCTCATTCCATGCAATTAAAAAATAATAATTTAATTGATATAGTTAACATTTTATACCTCATATACAACTACATAGTTTTCCTTAATTATAGTCTCTGTGCAGTCTGAAAAATAGTCCTGAAATGAGACATGACTCATTAAAATTAAAATTAGTGCAACAAACTTTTTCAACAATTCAAAATAAACTCAGTCAGTTTGTAACCCTAGCCAGTATATACTGGTCAAAAAATCTGGTGATTTAAAAGAAAGTTATATGTTTAATATAATCTCTTTTTTTTTTTTTAAATACATAATAATACATGGAAAACATCAGTAAAGTTTGAAATACTTTACAGCATTCATACCTGGAATGTATCAACAACTCTATGGAGGAACTCAATAACAAACAGAGGAGCCACTTCCTGCATGCACACTGCAACTAAGGCCACCCCACCACTCTGAATAGATATCAGATAATGATGAGGAGCAGCCAGCACTGGTGGGACATCCTGTAAAGTTACAAATACACACTATTGAAATTCAATCTAAAAGTGAAATTTACACATAAATTACAAATTTACTCACTATACTATATAAAACATGATAAAAAAAAGCTACATAAAATCAACACATACATTTGGTGACGCCCGCTGGGCTTCCAAATAGTAGTCACATACTGATCTTGGTATGACACTCCTCCAATGCTTCTCCAGAAATACATCTCTAAAAAATAAAGAATTTTATTGTTTAAACAAGGTGTATTATACAAAAGTGTACAATAATATATAGACTGTTCTGTCTAAATTAAAATTTAAGAGGAAATAAAATTAGTAGTCTGCAATAGGTTGATGATTATGATGTAATTGATATGGTTGTAAACAAATGTATCTTTTTCTCTTTAATCTTTCTACTAATGTTACTATGAAAGTAAAAACACAGTACTCCAGGTGTAAATGTTAACATACTGCTACAACTTTATCTTCATTTCAGCCGAAAGACATCCTCTGCTGGACAAAGACCTCCTCCAAGGAGAATTATGTACCATAATGACAGGGGATGTTTTTTATAAGTAACAATACGAGGATGATATACTGGTTATCAGGATTACAAACATGTTTACAAGAGTTGTAAACAGGTTTAAAAGTATTAAGTTACCAATCGTATCTTTATATCTTGAATTCATCAAAGTAAGAGTTTTGGAATATGAATAAATATCCAAGTATTCAGTTGCTTATATCATTAACAGTAACATATAATATAAGCAACTCTGTTATTATCATACTAGATATAATTTATTTTGAATAAGGCTATCGTTTGCAGCAGTAGCAGCATGCAATTACAAAATACTTACCCAGATGGATTTATAATGAATAAACTGTGTATCATTTCAGACTATTATTTCTAAATATTTATGTTTATATTATTAAGCTGTAATTAGGAATAAAGTATAAATATCACCGATACATTCAATTCACTACTTTTCACATTGACTTGACAGCTCGATGTCGAGTGTAGTCAGTGGTCTCGCGGTAGACCAGTTGACAATGACATTTATGACAACAAAAAGATTAAAGATGATGACGTGTCATAGGTTCTAACGTAAGATTTGCTACAGTTTAGGACGATTTATCTATTCTCTTTGCAAAATAGAAATATTAAAATGCTACCTAAGGTACCCGGTACTTCATTGGAAAACGCATACTTATTCTGTTCCATGCTAGTTTTGCCCTACTATATCTGACCACCTTATTAGTTGCATTGAGTGGTATAGTAATCAAATGCACAAGATCTTTTTTTGATAACAGTATACAAATTTTTCTGTTTAGAGCATCTCATGTCGTCTGACTTTAAATTACTGGAACTTTGAGAGTTCCATTGGAGAGATGGAACTTTAGATTCCCAGTCATTAACTTGAATCCTGTAGATGTACTGAGATGATTTAAAACTAAGAATAATACTCACTTGATGATTGGACACTCTTTAAGCATAATTGCAACGGACTTAAACTGTCACCCTAAGTTATACCCTTCATTATTATTTACTTACCATCACCTTGAGAAGTCAAGACTGTCAGCATACTTGATTGTAAAGGGCCGTTCCCTATTGCCAAATACATGTTTTGAAGAAAGTGTGTAGAAGTCAAAAGACGTAAACAACACACAAAGCCAAAACTTTTTAAAATCTCATACTTGTCCCCAAATCAGAGTGAACTTGATGAATAAAAGTCAAAGGAAGATTTGACGGGACTATTGGTCTAGTGGTTAGTGACCTGGTTGCGAAACCAGTGGTGGTTTCGATTCCTAACCCAAACACTGTGTGTTGAGCACAATAATGTTCTATGTCATGGTGTTATTTATTAGTTATGCACCAAGTTATGTTACGTAATTAGAAATATGTGATTATGCCTGTTAGCAGTATTTTTACATTAAAACTTGCTCTATGTAGATCAAGTTCAGGGATGACTGTAGAGACACGAACCTCATTACCACGTCGATTCTGAAAGTGAGCCATAATAGTTATCTTGATGTAACAAAATGTTGCCGTCACTTCAAAAAATGGCCGTCGGAAGATACACCTCGTACCGATCATACCGTATATAGAGTATATGAGATATACCTCGTACCGAGATTGAATTCGAATGAATTTGCCTCTAAACCTTATACAAACTAAAACATCGAACCTTACCCTGACTGTACAAGTGTACAAGTGAAGTGTGTTTTTCAAGTGAAAAAAGACACCTTTGTGTTTTTTTTGGCAGTTGTTCCCACAGCGAATCTTCGTCTACTATTAAGTCGAATTTGTAAAAACAGCTATTTTAAAAAAATTCTTACTTATCATTATATAACAGTATGTCATGATGTCAAAAACGTATGATCTATAAATTTTAATAGCTGGAATCTAAGGGCGGCATGTATAACGTTAAAATTTGTTTGTCATTCAACACACTAGATTACTAGACATGTATCTCCTGGTACAGGCAAGAAACAGAAGCAATAGAGTAATCTGAAATAATATTTGCCGTGGAAACTAAACTTATAGCTATTAACTACTTTCATATTATGGTGTGATGGATTTCTTATTGATGTTCATGCTTTGAACTAATAGTAAGGTAATGGCACCTATAGATGACACATTAAGGATTTTTTTCTACATCTTGCACCGTGGAAACCACAAATTACAGAATTTTTCATGACTGTTAGTGCTCAAACAGGCTTTGAGTATTTGTCTATCAGCTAGAAAGTGTTCAGCGCCCTACGTTTACATAGATGTAACGGAACTAATTTTTTTTTAACCACTCAATTGGCCCCTATAGATGACATTCAAAATTCGTTCGATTCCTAAAGATGACAATGACGGCACCTAAAGATGACATAGGTTACTGTGTAAATTAAAAAGCCAAATTAGCAAAAATAATAACACATTTATTTTAATTAGAATAAAGAAATTAAAGATTTGCAACTTGGGGCACATCATAAATCTCCCTAGTTGAACTAAATTTGGTGGGCGTTTTTATTTTGCCCACAACATCGTCCCAAGCATAAAATAACCGATTCTCCCTTTGAGGCCATTTCCACAGTCGCCCATAACGCACCATGGCAGTTACGACGACTCCATCTTCTTTGACAACGATTATCCTACCAGGAAAAATCTTATTTTCGTATCTTACGGCAACATACTCCCCAAACTCCTTCCTTGGGGCTTACAGCTCATTATCGAAGGATCCTGAGCTTTTTTCATCCCATTCACCTCCAGACGACGATTTCAAACTTCCAGCTTCGTCATTTGATGAAGCATCTGAATCGGGAAATCCTTTTCACGCTAATTCAAGGACCCATTCCTCATCGGCCGTAAAAGCCGTACGGGCTCCCATTTTTCTTGATATTGGGTTGATCCCTTTGACCTTGCTCCGAAGTGTAAAGCGGGGTATTTTGTACTTCTTAGCAGCCGCGTACACAGGTACCCCACGCATCACGTCATCCAGGGCTTTTGTCATAACTTCCTCATCATACTGCAGAATTTTTGTGGGAGGCATCGTCTTTATTCACCTAAAAAAATAAAAAGTTCCTTAGGGATCGAATGCATAACCTAAAGATGACACGCTAAGAACCTAAGGATGACATAGCTGTCAGCTTAAGGTTCCTGGACAACTATTGCACCGAAATAAAAATCCCACATATTCTTTTTATCTTTTAACTGCTATAGCACTGAAGCATCAATCGGGGCTAAAAAACTTTAAGATGACAATACGATCATCTTTAGGAAACTGCGCCTTTTAAGGAACCTAAACATGACACCGCCTTTGCAACCCCAACCCATAATCATAATGACTGTGCAAAGCGCTTTGTTGTGAAATTAAGTCTAACAATGACAAAAACTTATTTACTTAGGTATATCATTGCGATAAATATCGAGATAAAAAAACTTAAATAGTAAATACACTTACCTTAACCAAATCACTAGAATTGAAGTGAAAAACAGCAAATGATACAACCACAAACATAAACAAGACCGTATCATGGAAACCACAATGGCATTTGATTGTTTTGTTATGTTCTCTCTCGGGAGAAGAATCAGTGTTGTCAATGCAACAAATAAAATGCCCGCTACTTTTTTAAAACTCTTGTTTTTTGAAAGGTTATGAGACCCTGTCATCTTTAGGTGGTATGTCATCTATAGGTGCCATTACCTTATCTGTACTGTAACCTTTAGTTACAGTTTAACATCAAGAAATCCCCCAGTGACAACTTAAGCAAGTTTTGCTCTACACTGAGCAGACAGGTTGCACAGCGTTTGAACTAAGTTTTCTTTTTCCAGTGCTGTGATCCTGCATAATTTGCTCCTTTGGAATGAACAGGGGTGGTGACACTCCATATGCTCAATCCATCAGCACATGGATAATTGCATAACTAAAGTAAACAAACCTTTACCACTTACAATGAAACATGTTTGCTATCCAACGTGAATGTGTAACTGGGATAGATACTTACGCTATATGCATTGCAAATATTTCTTACAATACTTGTTCACCGAGGTTAGTTGCTTCAACCAGCAAAACTCAAAAGAAATTTAAACTGACTTAGCTGTGGCTGCTAACATTTGGTTGGTTTAATGTTAATGATTGACTTTAAGCTGAATTAAAAACTAATTATCCTACCTTTTTGTTTATATTTGTATTACATCCTAAGACAAATCAAACACTTATCATATTTCAAACAAATAAAGTTAAGATAATAATTAGTTAACATATGAGCTACCATAATGGACTAACAATAAAAGCTAACAACCAAAATTGATATTGCTACTAAAATTAATGGCAATATAATGAATTGCAATAAAAGTATCCAACTGTAGTAAAAAAACTTGAACTTGTATGAAAAAGTAAATATTTCCATAAACAAACAATATAAATAACAAATTTCAATCTGTCACAACAAATACCCATATTAGCAGAACATTTCCTGGGAATTAATAGTCCTTAACAATAATCAATTACCATGAACACTCATGTCTCTTTTAAAACCTAAGGTGGAATAATATCTCTTGAAACAAAGATAATAAATAAAAAATACAAAACCTTTTCAGACTTTTTATTGAGACATCTTAAAATACAGGTTTTAACGGTTGGATTTAGCAACACGCTCCAACTCATCCTTTTTCTTGATGGCATAAGAGTTTGATGAACCCTTAGCTGCGTTGATGAGTTCATCAGCTACACACTCAGCGATGGTTTTGATGTTACGGAATGCAGCTTCACGTGCACCCGTGCACAATAACCAGATAGCCTGGTTCACACGACGCAGTGGAGAAACGTCAACAGCTTGTCGCCTAACTGTACCGGCACGACCAATCCTAGTCGAGTCTTCACGTGGCCCAGAGTTGATGATGGCTGTCACAAGAACTTGCAGAGGATTCTCACCGGTGAGCAAGTGAATAATTTCAAAGGCATGCTTCACAATCCTGACAGCCATCAACTTTTTGCCATTATTGCGGCCGTGCATCATAAGTGAGTTGGTCAGACGCTCAACAATAGGGCACTGAGCTTTACGGAAACGTTTGTGTGCATACCTTCCAGCGGAGTGAGGCAAGTACTTCGCGTATTTCTCTTTAACAGAGATATAATCCTGTAGGGACATATCAGACACTTGAACATCGTAACAACTCCATCTCCCGAAAAGTTTGATTTCGGGAATATCGGCGGGCTGCGGCAATGGCATGGTGTCAACAGCCATGCTGCCTTCCACGGCATCATCATTCCAATTCTCCTCGGCCATTGTTAATGCCTACAAACAATAATTATACGAATATTATAGTCACAAGTCACAATAAACTACATAAAAACTTAGTTTTTTAAAATAATTACATACTTTTTACAAGCAAAATAGGGATTCTAACCTCGTAGTGTCAAAAGAACACGAGAAAAAGGAAGTTCGTAAAGTTCGTGGGCTGATACTATAAATTTAAAGTTGCCATACTAAAAACAAAAGATTTGCTTGCCAAGAATAAAAATAATCCAATAGTATTGTTTAGTTGGTTTAGAAAACTTAATTCATGTATTTTGCACTCGAAACGTGTAATTTTCTTAATAATTTCAAAAATTGCATTGAAAATGTTAAAACACGAATTTTATAACATTTGGAAAGTAACTTAATAAAAAATTATAGTGATTTAGTAAGTTAATAAAGTGCCTTGACTGTTACTAAGGCAGCTTAGTAATAGTTAAGGAAAAAAATTTAAAAATATGTGCCAAAATATTTTGACCTTGTTAATCAATAATACCAATGATTCCGTCATATTTTGAAAATATTGGTCACTTGTTCCGTCCGTATGTCACAACCACTTTTTACCGAAACTATGAGAACTATACTGTTGAAACTTAGTAAGCAGATGTATTCTGTGAACCGCATTAAAATTTTCACAAAAATAGAAAAAAAAATTAGGGGCTCCCATACTTAGAACTGAAACTAGTTTTTTTTTCATCAAACCCATACGTGTGAGATATCTATGGATAGGTCTTTAAAAAATGATATTGAGGTTTCTAATATCATTTTTTTCTAAACTGAGTGTAGTAAAATATATAACTTCTAAAATAAGAGAATGACAAAATTAAAAAAAATACATGATGTACATTACAATGTAAACTTCTACCGAAAATTAGTTTCAACAAGATCTAGTAAGTAGTTTTTTTTTTAATACGTCATAAATCGCTGCTACAGAACCCTTCATGGGCGAATCCGACTTGCACTTGGCCACATTTTTCTTTTAGTTGTCGTAGTGTATTTGGATTATTGACGTAGACACGATTCTTCAAATAACCCCATAAAAAGAAGTATACTGGGGACAGATCTGGATTTTTGGGTGGGCATGAAATGTCTCCTAGTCTGGCAATCAGCTTCTCCGGAAACAAGTCTTTGACCATTGGCAGGGACTTATTAGATGTGTGACAAGTGGTTCCATTGTTTTGAAACCATGTGTTACGATTGTAGTCAGCAAATTCCAGTAGCATCGGTCTAAAAACTCCTAGAACATGTTTGCGCGGGATGTTAGATACAAATCTTAAAGAATTCTTGGCCCACTCTATATAAACGGTGCTTAAGGTATGCTTGACAATGTCTGGAAGTTCATAATCGTGGTGAGATATGTTTTACTCATATTTAATGGTGACACACAACACGAAACACTCCAAGCTCTAAGCATACGAATGAATGTGATCCAGTTGTCATACTAAAATCGTAATGGCGATACCAGCAGATCCATTACTCGTAGCCGCTGCTGCATACACGATTCATGTAGTTATAAAAAAAATATTTTGTGTCATCATCATCATCATCATCAACAGCCTTTAACAGTCCACAGCTGAACATAATCCTCTTCTTAGCAAGGAGGTTTTGGCTTACTATATCACGAGACTATATTCCTATATTCCGTCACCACACGGATATATACAATAATTGAGGTACACACATTATATACACACGTTTTATTTTTACTTGAGGTTAATAAATATATACCGCGGCATGCGTTGCGCGGTGCGTGTGGCGCATACCTCACAATGTCTATATCCGTCTTAGGAATTATGTGCTGTTTTCCACAAATCTAATAATAAAGACACGACTCTATATTGAGAAACTACGAAGCCGTTATCATCGATATATCGATCTCTCGAAATTGACAAACTACCATTTTTTTTTTTTTTTGGAATTCATATTTAGCTGTTGGCCTCAGACGGCCTCTACAACTTTACCCGGTTTAGTTACGGTGAGCGCAGAGGGCTCTCAACCGGCCTTTATTAAACAACATTGCCCAAGGGCACCCCCTGCGGGGTACGAACCTCGGCTTGGGGTGTTGCTGAAACACTGGGGCGGCCTACTCCCATGTTTTGTTGACGGTTTACGCGGCGCGTGTTCCGCCCCCGCCGGCGGGGACGAAAACGCGGACGGTTCGTGATTAGTGTGTCCGCTCTGCGTTGAGCGCGTGTAATGTCGTCGTCTAGCTCCCCTAACGCGTGTTTGGGTCGACGTATTTTTGATATTTTGCTCGGTGTGTAATTTACAGCCGCAACCACTAGAGGGTTGGGGTGAGTCGGAGCAGAGTCAAAGTAGCTAAGGGAGCACTGTTTAATGAATTGCTTGATGGTCGGCAATCTGAGGTCGATGTGAAGATCGACGTTGCGTACATACCACGGTGCTCCCGTAGCTGTGCGCATGAACCTATTCTGTAGTGTTTGAAGCCTATGAATCCTGTGTGGCCTTACATGTGCGAATACCACGCTGCCGTACGTCATTATAGGACGTATGCATGCAGTGTATAATCGGACTTTGTTTTTTAAGTTTAATTTCGAACGCGCGTTAATTAAACTGTGTAAACGTCCTAGCACGAAGGCAGCCCGGTTGCGGACTGCCTTGATGTGGGGGCCGAAGGATAGACGGTCGTCAAGGGTTATGCCTAGGTATTTGGCCTGCCTAGTCCAAGGGATAGACTTGCCGAACATCCTAATCTGAGGGGTCTTCTCCAAAGGATACAAGCTTAGCTGTCTTCTGTGAAACAGCACCGCCTGGCTTTTCTCGGGGTTGACCTCAATCCTCCATTTCCGGAACCAAACGCCCAGTGCGTTGGCTGCGGTCTGGAGTTTCTTGGCTACTGTCGAGGGGTTCATTCCTGAGCAGTAGATAGCCGTATCGTCTGCGAATAGAGCCGTCTGCACATACCGATGCTTCGGAATGTCGCTAGTATACAGCGTGAAGAGTAGGGGGGAGAGCACGGACCCTTGTGGGACACCGGCTCGAATGGGGTGAGTGGAGGACATTGACCCTTCTACTCGGTAGCGGAAGCTTCGATTCGACAAGTAGTCTCGTATGATGAGCACGAGTCCGTGTGGCACTCCCATGGTGGCCAGCTTAAATAGTAAGCCGTTGTGCCACACTTTGTCGAAAGCTTTCGCTACGTCGAAAAAGAGGATTCCTGTAAACAGGTTGCGTTGAAGCCGATCGCTGGTGTATTCAACGATGCGGTGGACTTGGTGGACGCACGAGTGTTCGGTACGGAAACCGAATTGCTCATGGGGGACGAGAAGATTAGCATCGGCATACGCTTTCAGCCTACTGTAGATTAGACGCTCGTATAGCTTGCCTAATCCGTTAAGCAGACTGATCGGTCTATAACTGGTCGGTTCGGACTTTGGTTTGCCAGGTTTGGGTATCCCAATAACAACGGCTTCTTTCCATTGTTGTGGAAAGATGTTGTTTTTGAGTGCTGCGTTGAAAATGAACGTCAGCAGGACCAGTAGCCTCTCCGGAAAGAGTTTTAACACCCTGTTTGTAATACCGTCCGAACCGGGCGCCTTGCGAGCGTGTAGGCCCTTGACGATCGTTTCGACTTCTTCGGGGGTGACCGTGTCTAGGTCATGTTCATCTGTCGTCGTTCCCGTCGGCGTTGATGTTGATGTAGGAAGTGAGGTTATTAGGCGCTCTACTTCCGAATCAACTTCGGCTATTTGGTCCGAGTCGCAGTGTATTACGCTGGGCGTGCACTGATTCTCTAGACTCTCGGTCAGGCACTCTGCCTTTTCGATATCGTCGAATGCCGGTGGAAGGTTAGGTCTGCTTAGAGGAGGCATAACGGTGACGGTGTCTCTCTTAAGCGAGCGGGACAGCTGCCAGAAGGCAAGGTGGGTAGGTTCGAGGTCTTGTAGTGTCCTATCCCACCTGTCTTGGCGCATTTGATCGATGCGCGACTTGACCGCTCTTTCTAAGCGTCGTAACCTGATCCTGTTGGCGTCGCATGGATATCTGTCGTAGGCTCGTACGGCGGCGTTCTTCCGCCTCAGGAGCTCACGTACGTCATCGGGTAGGTCCCAGCGGCGATCGTTCGTCGCCGGTGCCTCCCGAGTGCATTCGTTAATTAACGATTGCACGTGAGCTGTGAGGTTGTCGATCGCCATCGTGGTGTCCTCTTGGCTATTTATGTGGTCGGGTATCCTATCTAGATGCACGGACGAGGTTGCCTCGAGTTTTGTCCCGAGGCGCCTCCAGTCCGTGGTTCGTCTAGTGGGGGTACGATGACCTGTGTCGATGGGACCCAGTCTGGGTGCGAACTCCACGACCACAGGTCTGTGGTCTGAAGTTAACTCGTGTAGCACCTCTACTGAACACAAACGTAGGTTTATGTTCTTGAGGAGCGCCACGTCCAGAATGTCGGGTCGGTGAGACACGTTGTGCGGATAGTGGGTCGGTTCGAGCGGGGCGATGATGTCGAACGCTAGTCTATTCGAGAGCGACTCCAAGGCTCTGCCTTTGGCGTTGGACTGGTGACAGTTCCAAATGGTGTTCTTGGCGTTAAGGTCGCCGCCGATTATCACGGCGTCGCTCAGTTCTAGCAGCGCTCGGAGGTCGCTCTCGAGTAGTTGCCGATTGGGTGACAGATAGGCTGAAACTAGCGTGATCGGTTGGTGTCCGGTCATGCCTATTCGGCAGACCGAAGCCTCGATGCTAGTCAGCGCAGGCGGATCCATAGGTACGCTGTGAAGGGACCTTTTGTAATATATGAGAGTTCCCCCTAGCGCAGAGTCAATCCTATCGTTGCGGACCACAGAGTAGTTCGCAACGTTTGGGTTTCTCTGCGAGGGTTTCAGAAAGGTCTCTTGCACTAGTAATATGTCGAGTTGGTGTGCCCTAAGAAAAACGCCAACTTCATCTCGTTGCCTACCGATGCCGTTGGCGTTGATGTACCCTAGCTTGAGTGATCGGGGTTTGACTCTGCGTGTTGGTGTGCAATCCATTATGGGTTACATTTAAACGCGCCTAGCTTCTCGAGTACGCTCGAGTACCTAACGCTAACACTGAGGAGGGCCAACGGATTGCCCTCATTTTGACGGATTTGGCTAGCGAGATGCCGTAGCTCGCTGAAGTCGATCGCACTCGCGAACTTTGCCACTAGGGATAGGTCCGGGTCGATCGTTTGCGGTAGTTGGCTCCTGTAGTCGACGACGAGCGGCTTGGGCCCTCCCTGGAGAGGCTTTGTGGGCCGCTCGACAGGGGCTGCCTTTGCGGGTACTGGGGCAGGTATGGGGGCCTGCATCGTCTTCCGCACGGGCAGAGGTGGGACAAACTACCAATCGCTGTTACGCTTTATATACAGCTCCTGAGATTCATAAGCCATTGCGATATTTTAACATAAGTAATATAAGGATTGGACACGCCGTCATTGCGGCAAGACGCGTTATGGAGGATTGGCTCGAGAGGAATCACGGGACCCTCTCATATCGGCTGACGCAGGTGATCACCGGGAAAGGATGCTTCGGAGATCATCTGTGTCTGATTCGAAAGGAACCAACGCCCGAGTGCCACCACTGCGATGGCTGGACCGTGGACACGGCGCTCCAGCAGAATGCCCAGCGTGGGCGGAGCTGAGGCGTGACCTTAAGGCGGCCATCGGAGTGGAAACTCTCTCACTCGGTAGCATGATCGCGGCCATGTTGCGGAGCGAGAGCGCGTGGAACTCCGCCGCCTCCTTTTACGAGCAAGTTATGCTTGTAAAGATGTCGGAGTGGGACCGGGAGAGGTTTAGAACTCTCCCGGTCCGCAAGGCCCGGGAACGGGTCCGGTATCACAGATGGCTCGGTCGCCGGAGACCGCAGAACGATCTCCGTCCTCTATAAGCGCAAGTTTGGAGGTGACAGGTGAGGCCATCCGTCACCCTATCAAAAGCAGACCAGGATGACAGCAGGACGTGCTACAGAGCACAAAAGGACGCTCTTTTGGAGCAGAAAAGGCGTCATCTGCAAGGCGTAGATAGATGGCCCGAGGTACGTCGGAGTTTCAGGGATTTCCTTTCTAGGGTACACCTGGTTCCCGGGCTTCTGGTACCTAAGGCGGCGTGCGGTTTTTGGTCGGTTCGAGTCCGTCATAACCACTAGGTATCCGGGGTATTTCCAAACAGAAAAGAAAAATAAAATATAAGGATAGATATAAAATTAATGAAAACATCAGAAAGGTATTCATAATATTCATTTATTTTTTAACCCACTATAGATCTATCTTCATTGGCAGAGACAAAAAAAATAACTCGTCTGGTGGGTTGTCTTAAATATCTTTTTAGGAGGCCTTCATCATCTTTCGTAACACGGCTGGTTACAAGTTTCTGTTAGAAGGCTCATCTTTTTTGTCAACATTTCCGGCTGGTTCACTTAGTAAGTTTGTAATTTACTTTGTTTTAAGAATTCTCTTCAGTAATGTAACGAAGAACTTCCTGAACCTCCACCAGTATAGCGAAGTTAAGATGACAAATATAGTATTTTTTTAGATAAATATGGATCACTGGCTACGAGGAATTTATATAACGATTCTTATTCTTATTATTTCTTACTAAAACGCTCAAGTACTGCAGTTCTGAAACGGAACTTAGGCGTATAACATGGTCTATGAAATTATCTTGATTTTATGATTTTCTCGATGATAGAAACTAAAAATACCAAGTGTACTGTATAAAGTGATTTATTTCTAAACCACTTTATTTTCATAACATTGAAATGTAGAAACATAACCCTGTTGCATTGTCGAGTTAGATGATATATATTAGAAACATTTATCTAAATTAAATAAAGGAATAGTTTATTATAACAAATTAAAACTATATTCATGTAACATTTAATCAGATGGATTATTCGATGCTTTAAGCACGGAATAAGTTTAATCTTCGCCCTTGAGGCGCGTCATTATTAAGACTCATATTTGATTGAATCTCTTCGAAAGAGGGAAGGTTAGCGAGTTTGCCGCGAGCAGCGACTGCCGGGCGTGTACTCAGCATTCTCCTTGCAACGCGGGTAATATCATCAGCCGTGATTTTTTCTGTAACAACAATATTATAAAAATATCAGTTAGAAACATGTTAATAACACACAACATAAACACATTTCAATATTTATGAATGAATTTGAATCTCCTTTCATAGAATCAACAAAAAATATTTTCGTTTGTAACACCCAATTTAGTCTATTCTTGAGGAAATTTTTTTCACATAATTTAATTTACAAGTAAATAGGTTTTTTTATTATTTTTTTTTTTTTTATACCACGACGGTGGCAAACAAGCATACGGCCCGCCTGATGGTAAGCGGTTACCGCAGCCTATGAACGCCTGCGGCACCAGGGGCATCACGTGCGCGTTGCCGACCCTTTAAAAACCTATTTACCCCCTTCTTGAAGAGCCCCATACTGTAGTTTCCAGGGAAAACCTCGGCAGGGAGCTCATTCCATAACGGGATTGTTCGCGGGAGAAAATTTCTCTGAAACCGCACTGTGCGCGACCATTTAGGTTCCAATGTATGTGGATGAGCTCCCTGACGATGGCGAGCGGTGCGATGGTAGAAAGTGGCTGTGGGCATCATATCAAACAATTCTTCAGAACACAGCCCATTGTAGAGACGATAGAGCACACACAAGGAGGCAAAGTCTCTCCTAAGACTTAGTGGCTCGATACCGTCTGTGAGATCAGGATCGTCGACTATTCTCACAGCACGTCTCTGAACTGAATCGAAAGGCTCAAGCAATGCAACTTCAATGAAGGTTTTAGTTGGATATTCTTTACATTATATATTTTTACGTCTAAATTAATAAGATATATTGACCAAACAACAGTTGACATAATTATGAATTTTAATCATTCTATTTTAGTAGAGAAAGATAAATTTATTTATTACTCACCAATTTCATTAATAAAGAAAGAAGGTGGCTTTCTCTTGCCAGTGGCAAGCACTTGTCGACCAACATCTTCAAACACTACTGGTCTCGCTTCCAAATTCATCAATAACATTGACTGTAACTGAGTTTTAGCTCTCTGTAAATATGAAAAATCCATATTTACTAAGTTACAAAGGACAGACAGTATTAATAAATATTTTTAGTTTAAATTTATATACCCTAAGTTCCATTTCTCCAACTTTTCCAATCATATTACCAAGTTCCCGTGCGATCACTATCGTCGTATCATAAATGCGGGCAGGTGGAGATGCAGCATGTACACAGAACAGCCCAGTGTCGCCGTACGCGTGGTTATAAGCTGTAGCATTAAACATCCAGTGATATCTGCAAAGCATTTTTTTTTGTTCAAATCTGGCCTTTCTTAAGCATAATAATTATTATGGGAAAATTTTCGTTATTTAAAGAAAGATTGAAATGTAAAATTATTAGTGCATGACATTGTGTTGGCATGAGTATATAATACATGTAATTTCTTTAGATCTGAATGTTATATTGTACTATTTTTAATTTTTTGGTAAAGTTTATTGTTAAAATTCTTGAAACAAACTAAAAGAGGTTGCCTGCATAGTCGCCACTTCTTACTCTGCGCTACGTGTTGTGGGTTTGATCACCTCATGAAACAATACTTTGTGTGATACACACATGTTTTTTGTCTCCATTTCATATTTGTTTGTAAAGTCACACTGGATATATTCCTAGTCCAGGAGTTGTCTTTATGCATGAAAAGATAAGTTATAATTTTACTTTTTACCTATTCAGTACATTTGTGTAAAGTCGAGTGTACATTCCTTTGCCAGGGCCTCCAGCAGAGAATGAACCACCACCACCCATCATCATGTTTAACACACATGTTGCCACAAAGTCTGGGTCACCATGAGAGCAACCTAGAATGACGTCACAAAAGTATTAGAATAGATGCTATAACAATCTAAAATATTTATAAATATAATACAATTTGTATCAAGCAGTCATTAAATATTAGTTTTTAAAAATTATAAAAAAAAATACAGTAATGAAAAAGTTTATTTGGTTAGTTATTTTTAAATAACCAGAAACATATTTTGTTTATAATGAGATGTTTAGAGCAATCATGAAAAAATTTGTACAGTTTTTTTTTGCATTTTTTATTTTTTAAGTGATTAATAAAATATTAAAATTATATGATGTGACTCTTTATTATCCTGTAAATGTAAAAGATCATGTGTCGTTATTTTTTCTATGGTAATTATTTACTAAACAACACAATTTAAAATCTTTTATCTTTTATGTTACATTTCTTATACTCACTCTCTAATCCAATAACCACATGGGACAGTTCTGGTAAATCAGATCCTGGATATAATGGGATTTCACAGTCTTCCTAGAAAACAAAAAAAGAGATTAATTAAAACAAACAAAATTTATTAGCAGAAAGAAAAAATGTGAAATTAATATACATATTACAAATAATTTTGTGATTGTTTTGAGATAGCTGAAATACTTGTTTTAGGTTGTCATTTAATTGTAACGTTAGATACAGTATGTGAATGTATATATCATAGTGAAAACAAAAACCAAGTCAAGCAACTGAAATGATAAAAAAAATAGTTTTTGAAAATTGTGTTCTTTACCTGTTCCATTCCACCAGTATACTGAGCAATAGACTTGTCTACAGCAGGTGTGAAAGTAGAACTATCTGGTGTATGCCATGTTGGCTTCATGTCAACAAAATACTTCTGGACAAATTCCACAAAGGGCTCGTGGTCTACCTGAAGATGGAAAAATAAAATTGTATTAGTAATTAGCAGATACAGAAAAATAATGTTGAATATGAAAACTCAGAAAACTTAAACAAGAGTTAATGAAAAACAAGTAAAAGTTGTAATAATATAAAAATTTAGATGTTGAGAATCATGAGTGTCAAAACAATGGAATTATCATTTTTAATCAGCATTATTACAAATTTTATTATGACATGTTTAAATGATTCTAAGATCTAGAAGAATTTATAAATCAGGCTTTACACACCATTTTCTTGCCTAAGTGTACCTTGTACACTAATATGTCTACTCAGTCATCCTTGTACTGATTATTATTTATTGTCACCATTTTTTATGTACATAGAAGTATATTACATACATATAGTATCCTACTAATCCTTCCTACTAATATTAGTGTGGGTGTTTGGTGCTCCTTCATGTAAAAACTGCTGAATGAATTTAGATGAACTTTCCAGTAATATAGAATTACACATCAGAATAACATAAGCTATGATTTATCACAATAACAGACATACATGTGGGCAGCGCCACAGCCGAAGATTAGTAGGCCCATACCCAAAGTGCCCAGTTTAATTACACGAGTAGAAAAAAAAAACATTTTAGGCAAATGTAACTGTTTATGCAATTCTGCCTAAAACCTTGGTGGAAAGTACTACAAGTTTTTTAACCTCACAAAGATAAGATAATATTTAAGTAGCTTACCCCAACAGCTGCAACAACCATTCTATCTGGTGTGTAGTGATTTTTAAGATAGTTTAATATGATATTGCGATTTATATTGTGTACATTTTCAATAGGACAAATCTTTGGTAATCCAAGTGTATTTTTCTTGTAGGCTGCCTGAGATCAAAACATTTCATCAAAGTTATGCTAAATATTCATTTCATAAAGCATATAAACATATTTGTATTTTCTAACCACTTACCCCATGAATCATATCCATCAATATTGTTTCTTGTTCTGGTCTCATAGACAAAGTTTCCAATTCAAATGCAACTGCCTGTCTAGCTGACTCTATTTCTTCTTCAGATAATTGTGGTCTCAGTGTAACTTCAGCTAGCACCTACAACAAATTAAAATACATACTTATACATATATGTAACACAACAGGAATAGTATAGTAAATGCATAAGTATTGCTTTTACATGTTTTTTTGTCAATTTCTAATTCAATTTTTTCTCCTAATATAAATCACTGTTAAATTTACCAGCAAAATCATAGCCCATACATAGGACATAGGCCTTTCCTTGGAAACCAATTTTTGATTTTGAAAAATTAAATTAGTCTTGTGACAAACCTGAGTAACTGCTTCTAAGCCTTTGGAGTCTGCACTTGTTGCATAAACAGTAGTGTCACGAGAACCCTGACAGTCACAGATACCTCCATGTCTCTCGAGTTCTTTGAGCATCACATCACGAGTAGCATATTTATGTGTTGCCTAAAATGTTTTCAAATAAAATTTAAACTCACAACAACATTTGAAAACACAGGGGGCAGCAAAGTAGTAATTTACTTACACCAAAACTGAGTTTCTCAAGAAAATGACAAATACCATTTGGATAAGCTACTTCATATCTTGGACCAGAATCAATGACCACTGAAAAAAGTTACACTGATTATTATTTGGAATATGTTTGTCAAAAAAGAATCTAAATGTAGCACTTACCACCAGCTGTACAAAATTGTCCAAATTTCTTTTCAGATGCTACCCTTAATCCATTACTAAGGACAGTTACCTCTGTAATAACATCTTCAGATTTGGATGTGGAATAAACCACTGGAGGGAGATCTGGCATAGGCTCCGATAGTGGAGGCAAAGGCGTAACTTTACCTCTATTAACATTCGGGGCAGTTTGCCCACCATCCTTACTATAGCTTCTAACAGCATATCTTTGTGCATTAAACCTTTGGAGAAGAAAACACCTGAATGACGCAACATTAACTGTTTGTTATTATCCAACAATATAATTGCATAGAAAAATATTATGTACTGATATTTGTTTTGTTTTAACATAAACAGCAAATAATGAAAAAACTACTTACCCATTTTTCATAGAAAATAACCTATTAAAAAGATATTTCATATCAGTGACATGAGACATCTTACCGCTTAATGGAAACTTTTTGTGAGATTTTTAAATTTCTGCGAATTACATGTACTACATACATTAATCAATAAAATTTTTAATTTAACAAAAAATATTCATTCAAATTCATGTATTCATTTGTCGTGAAGTAGGGGTATTATTTTGATGGCGGCAGATGCTACCTAGTTGGATATTGGGTTTTTAGGCAAGGTAAACGCTACTTGAGCGTGGATTTTTTTATTAAATAGCACTAGTGATTGATTATTCGATAAACTTTATTTTTGAATACCTCGTTAGTATTATTCAGTTTCACTTACTACATAAAACACATAATATATCTCGAATGTATCAGTCATATTCAAAATTCACGTCAATATGTATAAATAAAATGAAGTATCTATCTGTGAATAAAAAAAACTATGTTTGCCAATGCTCTTTACACGATACTAAAACATAAATTATCTTTTTAAATGTTTTGTCTGTCTGTTTGTTTGTCGGACTAATCTCTGAAACTGTTGAACCGATTTTAATGAAATTTTCACTGGGAGATAGAAGAACACTGGGCAACATTTGGGCTATTCTTTATGCCGGTTTTCCCGCGAGATCGGGATCTACGTAACAAAAACCACGTCTTAAGATAAAATTTAAATTCAAATCCAACATGAAGTCGCAGGCACAAGTAGCTTTGAATAAATGTGTAGTATACTACTCTCATA
Organism: Hypercompe scribonia; assembly: GCA_949316085.1. Taxonomy (NCBI): domain Eukaryota; kingdom Metazoa; phylum Arthropoda; class Insecta; order Lepidoptera; family Erebidae; genus Hypercompe; species Hypercompe scribonia. Next base: position 15,694,205 of record OX438969.1, on the reverse strand, counting down.
ACAGACAATCATGACATAATCATGTTGGTAGTGACTTGGTGACCATCGCCATAGTTGAGTCGAAGCAATCGATTTCAAATGAAAAGAATAATTAAATAAATCGATTGTAGCATCTTGGTATTGCCATCGCTTACATTTTATTTAAAGTAAACATTTGACATTTGAATTTAAAGTGGCTCTGTTACTGACTTACTATTGTGTTCGGTGACTGCCACTGTGCTGTATAAACGTTTCGTTTTACCTTTGAACTTGACATTGTGATCGCTTCAAAAAAGAAGATATAAATTTTAAAAAATGAGTTATAAATTAGTAAAAAGAATGTTTTGTTCATCGACAATAAAGAAATCACCACGTCAAGTCTGCATTGTGGGTGCGGGACCAGCCGGATTTTATGCAGCAATGCACCTGACTAAGAACTTGGACTCAGTAAACATAGATTTCATAGAAAAACTTCCGGTTCCTTTTGGACTGATAAGGTATTTGAACACTAATAAATTTTTATTTCTAAAATGTGCTCAGTTTTCTATTTTTTCTTACACTCGACAATTTAATGTTAATGTAAACAATAGACAAGTAATGCTGACCAAGATAATATATACAGAATACGTAGTGATAGATAGTTAAGATTCGATAAGATCAATACCATTTTTAAATTTTAAATTGTTTGTAGAATGTATATGTAATATTACTTTCAAATATGTTGGTGTGATTGATATACATGGTATTGATAGATAGAAACAATAAGTTTAAATATGCTGTCTATATTAAATATGTATAAGAGCACCTACTTGAATATTTACTAATTACAAATTTTATGTCAACTTGATAAAAAGCTGATAAGAGTATTTTGGAGTTCAAGAAGCTGAATACCATGAAAAGATAAAAAATATTATCTTGTAAAAAGTGAAGAGTCATGTAGAAGAAAAACACATTTTAAGTAACGAAGCCATGTCTTTTCAATGAAATACAATGTTGAAGTGCTGCTATGTTCAATGGAATAAACTTGGCACTGGCCAAGGTTGTTTCATTGAACTTTTTTTTCACATTTTTTTTTCTAAATTAAGAACCTGTCCAAATGACTACTTTGCCTGATGTAAAGCATGAATAAAATCCAAGAGTTATGGTCACCATAATCATAGCAAATGCCAACAATGCAGTATGGTGACCCACACTATGGTAACCTAGTGAGATCCTTTTTCATACCCTGCTTAGGGAGGAAAAGGTGTGACAGTCATCGTGGCAGTGTAAGGTTCACATAGTTGCCTCGATAATTGTCACTCTTGCATCAATGAGCCTCAGATCTCACACTTACCAATGAAACATGACAACACAGATGCTGTCGCTTTAGGTTGGTCTTCTGTGGAGAGGGTAGTACGGCATTGATCAAGCCAGCCCATTCATGCTGAAATCAGCGTGGCTCTACGGCCTAATTTATTATAATGTAATATACATATATATATTTATTTTATTAGATTATGAAAAAAAACTATGTATAAAAATTTTGTTTTGGTAAAAAATATTATTCAGTTAGCAAATTTTATCTCAAATACCAAAGGAATTTAAACCACCAAGAAATTACATTATTGCAATAGTTTAAATCAATACTACACTAGTGACTGTTAGGATGGCTTAGTGGTTTACGCAGTCACCTCACTGCTAGCTACTGTGTTGAATATTGTTAGTTCAAACCCCAAATGGAACAACCCTTTGTGTGATTATCAAATTATTGTTCTAAATCTGAGTGTTTTTGTGTTGGTTTCACATATGTTTGTAAAGTCTCTTGCAACACAAGAATATTGATAGTGCAAGCAGTTTTTTTTTAATATCATTCAGAGACATGCATTGTGTAGATGAAATATGTTAATTCTTTGCAGGTATGGAGTGGCCCCAGATCACCCAGAAGTAAAAAATGTCTTAAATCAATTTACAAAAGTAGCTCGGCAAGCTAATGTAAATTTTTATGGAAATGTAACATTAGGGAAAGACATACAGCTACATCAGCTGAGAGAACAATATGATGCTGTACTTTTGGTAAGTTAACTCATTATTAGTTTACTATACCTAGTCTTGCCATAAATATTGTAATAAAGAAAAAAGAAAATTGTTAACTGCAAATAACATTTATTACTTTTACAGTGTGTCAGTTTAATACATAAATATAAAACAATTAAAAATATAAAAAGCTTATTCGAAGTGGTCTCCATTGGCTGCAATACAGTCCTTTAAACGATGAGGCCAGTTATCAATAGAAGCACGCACTCTTTCCATGGGAAAATTCTTCACTGCCAATCGTATAGATTGTTTTAGGGACTCCAAATTATCATGGCGTTTAGAGCAAGCTGTACTCTCTAAAACTGACCACAAATCATAATCCAGCGGATTAAGATCGGGACTAGACGACGGCCAGTCTTCAGCTCTGATGAAGTCCGAAACGTTCGATTCCAACCAAGACTGCGTGGACCGAGCTTTATGACCCGGCGCCGAGTCTTGCTGGAAGGACCATACTTGGTTATTGAACATGGTGATGTTAAGGGGCTTAACTACCTTCTCAAGAATGGTATCTTGATACACTTGTGCCGATGTTTTGATACCTTTTTCACAAAAATATGGCTCAGTCACTCCTTCATAGCTAACACCCCACCAAACCATCACTGAAGTCGGATAATGTCCACGTTGCACTCTGTCGACTAATTGGGAAGCTTCCTTAGAGCTTTGAGCATAAATACGGTCATTTTGTTTGTTAAAATGTTGCTCAATTGTAAAAATTTTCTCATCCGTAAACAAAATTTTTCTGTGACCTCCCTTTGCGTACCGCTTCAGTAGTTGTTTCGATTTTACCACCCTATTCTTCTTTAAATTATCAGTTAAGAAATGGCCAGTGCGTCTCTTATAGGCTGCAAGTCCTAAGTCATCTTTTAAAATACGCGACATGGTTCTAGGTGCTATCTTCATTTCCCGAGATAAAATCTTTTGCTTTCGGACAGGATTTCTTCGAATTCTTTCCCTTACTGCTTTGACCACCTTTTTCGTACGAACACTACGTGGACGGCCAGATCTTTTTCTGTCACAAACAGAGGAGGTCTCATTGTACCTATTAATAGCCCGGTACACAAACATTTTACTAATACCAAGTGTATGGAGAGTTTTAAAAATTGCATTTGGCTCCATACCTACTTTGTGTAATGCTATCACAGCGATTCGGTTCTCTTTATCACCCCACACCATTTTAATATCGCAAAATATTTTACAATGTATTGGCGCCAAAATGAGAAAACACAATGAACAATCGTATAAAAATGACAGATTCGAAATTCAAATGTAATATTTTTTTATAATTAAGTGTAACAGTATTTATGGCCAGACTAAGTACTTTGTATTATTCTTATTTTAATTATAAAAAATATTATTTCAGACATATGGTGCTGAGGAGGATAAGGTTCTTGGCATTGAGAATGAAGATGCTGGGAATGTGATAGCTGCAAGAAGTTTCGTAGGCTGGTACAATGGTCTGCCTAGTGATATAGATTTAAAAGTATGTCAAGAAAATCTTTATAATAAAGTTACTACACGCTAGGGTGTCCCTTATATGACAAATAAAAATTTATTTTCGAATTTCGAAATGCATACCCTCTATAATTTTTACTAATGCTATAAGATACTTAAATATAAAATTTTATCAATCTAGCATAATTGCAACCAGTGCCGACCGAGCTTCAAAGTTTAGTAAAAAACGTGTTTTGTCCTAAAATTTCAGTCTGCTATAATTTCACTATAAATGCAATGAATTAAGTGAATAAAATTAAATAATAAATTAGATGAATATTAATCTTTAATTAAAAACATAAAGAAATAAGAATTATTCAGGGTAACTTCTTTTTAGAGTAGTTTTTTTACAGTCTGGATACAATTTTAGATGTTCCTGGACACAGCGCAGCAAGAACTGTTTTTGTTCTTCTTCAGCCGTGATAAGTCCGTTAAAATCTTGCATTAATTTAACAGCCCTTTCAGCAGTATCATTTACAACTCTCAAATAACTTATTCTTCTTTTAGCCTCCAGAAAAGCAGCATTGTTATTCCAAGAAGATACATCTTCCTTTAGAAAACTGTCGTCGATCTGCAGTCGTGATAAAAATTGTTTGCTCTTTTCCGATACGAAATCATCCAGTGCTTTGTCTAAAAAAAAGAAAAATAAGTTAAATAACAAATAAAAATCAACAACAATTTTGAAAATAAATAAATAAGTATTGGACATTGAAATTGAAATCCAACAAAAAGTCAATTTAACTTACCAAACAACTTTTGAGTCAGTTCTTCCTTCGACGAGTCATAGCGTTTGCTAAAATCCGAGATTTTGTCCCTGTTGAAGTTGGCAATCATCTTCTTCTTAGTTTGGTTGTCAACTTCATCATCAAATAGTGATAGAATGACTGTCTCTTCACATAAATACCACAAGTGATGGCTGAACTTGCTTATAGAAGCTTTAGAAATTGTTGCGTCAACTTTTCACACTCTTTTAACATCTTCAAGAAGCACAAATCTTGATTAGGTGCTTTGGTCGCCACTGTACATTCGAGCCAAGATTTAACATACAATATTACGAGAAATAAGCAAACATCTTGTAGAGCCTTTTTGTCCTTCGCAGTTACTCTGCATTGTGACTGAAGTAAACATATTTTTAAAGAATAGATCGCTCTCGCCATCCAGCGTGCCTGATGTATAGCTCCGGGGGCCTTAGTTTTAATTTTTCCTCTGTGTCTCCTCCTAAAAATATTACGCACAGTTCGACCAATTCGCGGTAATCATCTCTTACAAAATCTTTATCTAATTCTGCCTTATAAAATAGTAACAACGCTTGAATGTCTGTCTCGGCAACCCGTGCTTTTACGAAATTAAGAGATGGTTCAAGTTTAGTACAATCAATGTTTTTCCAATTTTCTTGGAACTTTTTGAACATCGGAATACCTGTGCTATTAGTAATTTGCTTAATCTTGGTTTCAAAGACAGCTTTTAGGACCAATTCATAAACATGATGACGACAGGCGAAAAGCAACAATTCTCTTCCTAAAGTTTGCTCCAAAATAGCACAAGCTCCATTGAAACGGCCCATATTGGAAGCTGTTGTGTCGCAGCACATTATTTGCACTTTATCATAAAGGTTCCAGTCAAAGAGAGCTGCTGATACAGCCTTCGCTTGATATTTTCCAGAAGAACTTTCTAGTTTCGGCACTGCAAGAAGCTGCTCTCTATCGTCAAATGAAGCTATAACTGGCAAGCGTTCTTCTTTTGAACTCCGTACATCCAACCCCGGTAATAGTTTTCCATCCCAATGGACTGTGACTATGTCGGGTACATTGTTTTGGAAGTTAGATTTTATTGCTTCTGGCCTTGATTTTATAGTTTCAGTACGAATTCGCTGAATCGAGGATTTGTTAATACAGAAATCATCGCTGCTCAGACCAAGCGCTTCTACCACCGCATTAAGAATGTAAACGGTATCTCTAATGCTTAACTGGCATCGATCTAAAGCTGCAACTAGTTTAGGTGTTATAAGATTCTTTCTACCTCTTTTTGAACTTTGTTCATGGCAGGGAACGTCCGGCAAGCTGAGTTCAGAATTCAAGATCTGTTCTTCGTCTGAATCTTCTACACTGTCTAAGTTATTTGTGGTGGAAGAAGATGCAACAGCTAGTGATTCTCTTTGTCTTACAATCCTTTCCTCTTCTTCCAATCGTCGATGTCTAAATCTTTGTTCTTTTTCCGCCAATTTTTTATCTACACCACCTAAGCATCCCGGTCGACTTGGCTCTCTCTGTTTCATTAAAAATAATTTATCTTCCTCTATTTTCATTCTCTCAAAAGCATCAGCATGTGCAATATCAAACAAATTATCAAAATTAATTATAAAATTGTTCTCACGACTCTTAAACGTAATCTAAGTTTTCTTACAATTTTTTTGCAACTCTCTCCAAACATGATATAAATCAATAAGTTTCTTCACGCAGTTAGGAAATGCCCTTGTTGGAATTTTTGCTTTTTCCCAATATATGATGCACTCCCTAATCACAAGATTTGCACTTTCACTAAAAGTCTATTTAACCTCACGAATATTGTAAAATAGGACTGAGAGAACTTGTCGATTAGATGGTAATTTTGCACCATTTATTTGGTAGCTAGTCAATCCGATAAGAAAAATATTTTGTTTATCACTCCGTAATTCCACCGACATGTTTACGCACTAAACAATGAAGCACTAATAGTCTCAAAAATCACGTACGAAATGGCAAATAAAACATGTCGTAACAGGTCATTGGGCAGTACTTAAGCAACTTGTATCGACAAGTTTAAATAGCAAGTCGGCACGGGTTATCGTTTATATATCGAACTAATATTTTTTTCTAGACAATATAGGGTTATTACGAAACTTTTAAGAAGGTATGCGTAAAAAAATATCGAACTTGAAATTTAAGGGACACCCTACTACACGCTAAATATAAGTTGAAACTGTCTTATCAAAATATTTTAACATAAATTGTAGTGGTGTGTATTATATTCACTGTTGTCAACCCCAGTATAGAACAAAACTGCAGATACGCACTGAACTGCTTGAAAAAAATATAGAAAACTGTAAATATCAAATTAAAAAACAGTAAATGTACATCTGTTTCTTTTTATTGTTTTATATTATTTAATAACAGTAATAAATAGAATGGTGCGTTCATTAGTTCACTAATGGTAAGATTAAATAATTTTATTCGTCCTGTAATGCTAAAAAAAAAAGTCTGTCAATAATATAGGCTAATATACATATATATAATTTTCGGACGAGTTATTATAATATTATTTTGCCGATAACCCTATATTTTTTAAAGTTCTTAGTAAAACAGCAACACAAGTTATATGTTAGAATTAACATATAACTTGTGTTACTGTTTTGAAGTTCCATTCCTTCAGTAAAGATTTTTCATTTGCACCAAAATTTATGAATATTGCAGGTGTATTAACTTCATATGGTAGGTTCATCTCAAAAATAAAGTAAACAATAATACCGATGTGAAACTTGGCATAGTGTTTATACACAGTCTGGATGTCGTAATAGCAGTGGTTCCCGGATCTCTCCTATCTTAGGCGCAGAGTGGCACACCGTGTGGTTTTAGTCGGTCCGATTCCGACACACCACCCCGCCGTAAACCCCGGTGGGGTGACGGCCCGAGGGGGTTTCCACACGCTAAAAAAAAAAAAAAAGTGTTTATACACAGTCTTTTTCTTCTCAAAACCATCTTAATTTGATAATATAGACTACTATTAAAAACCGTTTGTATTAGCTATGACATTTCTAATATTTAAGAAAGTGATGTTGGTACCTACTTAAATATCTCAGAATAATTGTTAATGCTCTAAGTAAAAAAAAAACCGAAAATGGAATATAACAATTTACTTTATAATTTTCAGATAGACTTATCTTGCAAAACCGCTGCTATTCTGGGACAAGGAAATGTTGCATTAGATGTTGCTCGGATTCTTCTTTCACCAATTGATGAACTAAGAAAAACAGATATTACAGAACACTCTCTGAGTGCTTTAGCAGAATCTAAAGTAAAGGAAGTGTATTTGGTTGGACGAAGAGGTCCTTTACAAGTGGCTTTCACTATTAAGGAACTGCGTGAACAATTAAAGTTAAAAAATTGTCATACAATTTGGAGGAAAAGTGACTTTGACCATGTAGAAGACGTTGTACCAAATCTTGCAAGACCTAGGAAGCGATTGACTGAATTAATGTTGAAATCTTTAAAGGAAAGTGGTAAACCAGTTAATGATCTAAATAGTAACCATTTTAAACCTATATTTTTTAGAAGTCCAAAAAAGTTCTTAGTCGATAGTGATCATAAAGTTACAGGAGTTGAATTAACTTGTAATAAACTTGTTGGAGAAAAGTTAGAAGACCAAAAATGTATACCAACTAATGAACACGAAATATTAAATTGTAATTTAGCATTCCGAAGTATAGGCTATAAAAGTATAAAGGCAGATAAAGATATAATGTTTCTGAATGGTTTGGTCCCAAATAATAATGGTCTTGTGGATGACAGTAATCCAGATTTAGCTAAATTGTATGTGTCTGGGTGGCTAGGAACTGGACCTGTAGGAGTTATCTTACATACAATGGGGAATTCCTTCCAGGTAGCGAAAGTTATGTGTGAGCATTTAAGTAATGCTAATACTAAAGTAAAGGGAGGTTTTCAAGAAATTAAGAAAATCATTTCTATGAACAATAGTAACTTCGTAGACTGGAATGGTTGGGAAAAAATTGATAAATATGAAATAGAACAGGGGAAAAAACTTGGAAAACCCAGGGAAAAAATTTGCAGTGTAGAAAAGATGATTGAAGTTTCTAGAATGTAGTTGAAGGGTTAATGTAATTCTTAGAAGGATCGTTTCGAAGACACTGTGATCCAAGCATTTAATGTTAGCTGATTACTGAGCTGTTTCTTAAGAAGTAGCACAATGCTAAGTTAATAGGGCATACGCAACGTGACATCAAAAGCGACAAAATATTATTATTTGTAAGCTTTGTTGCTAAAAAAAATATGTATATAAGTAAATAAATGCTCGAAAATGGTAATGAAATTAACATATATATTTTCGCTTGGTATTTTATATTTCAAGTGTTTAATATTTAATTTTGGTAATTTAATATTTAGTAGAAACGTGTGAAAGTAACAAAAATACATACATATTCTGTATTACTATTTTTGGCTCAAATGAAAGTAACTAAAAAAAACAGGGAAACAAGCGTGATTTTATACATAATATGTATGTATGAAAGTAGCTACTCATACTTATAGATTAGACGTGTTATTTCATTTAATTATATTTATAGAGAAGCAAATTTGTAGTGTGTGTAGCGCAAAAAGTGTAACCAGTTTGAACTGGAACGAAGTAGTACCTAGCTTTTGAAACTATCATGTATCCTCTACACTACCCGCGAAGTTGGACGATGTTAGACGAATACCCAATAGCGTAGAGAGCCACTTCGGCTTATCTCGTCAAACTAGCTCGCCTCACGCGACTTTTTAGAGTTCTTTTCGCCGAGGAACTTCGCGAGTAGCATAGAGGGGCTTTAGACATTTGAAAGTAAACATACATATTTTTCACATACACGTGTCACAAGAACAATACCGTCGCTGTAATTAGACCATGACCAAGTATAAACTTTACGATGGCAGAACAGTGTTAACTACTGTGAAAATTTACCCAAAAAAATCCGAGAAAAAAGAGTTTATAAATTGTGTAAAAAGGTATATTTTCTTTTAAATGATGTAGTGTATACATGGAATAAACATGACAAACTCAAACTCAAACACTGTTGAGCACCATTTTAAGATTCGTTTTTGTTAGTTTGTGTGGGTAATTTACTTTCGTAATACAATTTTATTTTTACATATGTAATGACATTAATTAATATAAATGTAAAGCGTTATCGTATGAGGGCTGAAATTAAATTTTAGATTACAATTGAAATTATTGTGAAGACTAAATAATCCGATTTTAGTATTTATCATGTTTGATTACCATCGCTAAACCATTTTAAAACTGAGAACAAAGCAAATTTGTTTCATTAATTCTACCATTAATTTGATAAAAAGGAAAGAGTTGTTAATGGTAACAGTTCTTATAAATTACAATTATTTACATTTTATTTCAATTATAGCTTTATTTGCCCCAATGTTAATACATTAACAATATACAATTTTTAAGAAAGAAAGAAAAGAAAAATATTTCTGTTTTGTGACATGAATCGCATTCCTGTTTTAATTATTGTCGCCATCACCTGTCACTACGTTAGCTTCGTTTGGCGCTACATTGAACACTAATCTGACGTTTACTTTGATCAAGATCAAGTTCTTGCTAGCAGTGACAACATTCTCGGTCCCTAATTACTAATCTAATGTAATAATATATCAATGTGTGATTTGACCCTGCGTGAATTTCTTTTTTTTTTTATTATCTAGAGTAAGATAATGCACAAGCATTGGACTTTCATAAAAACAAAAATTTGTAAACTAGTGCACAATCACACAGCAAAGGAGAAATTTTTGTAGTTTATCACAATGCCTGCTGAAGAGTAAGGACCTATTATATAATTCCTACCTTCTTCCAGATAAGATCATGTAATAAACGCTGTCAGTTTGCAGGTATTGCAGTTTATTATTGGTTCATAGCAACCAGTATTACTAAATGTCAGTCACTAAGCTGTTTTTATTTCACTAGTTTGTCACGTTAGTAAGTTATCATACAGATATCATAAGAATATATCAGAGATATCATAAGATATCAGAAGAATAGTTCCTTATTAGTAGAAATAATGTTAGTGTAAAGAATGTATATGTACGAGGTTTATTATTACAAGTATATTTTGATAAGATATAAGATGTTGGTAGTCCTTTTTACACTATATATGAATATGTACATAAGAGATTTAAATTGTATGTTAAAAATAAATAAATTTTACCATTGGAATTGGAGGGGTTAATAAATTTATTTTTTACTAAGTATGTTTAAGAGAACTGGAAAGGATGACAAAGACGTTGAAATAAGAGTCCGAAAAGGAAGATCTGATGCCATGGGTTCACTTGTGTATTAAAACACAGTGCCTTTTATTCTGCGTAATGTGAGGACCTTCATTAAACTCAACAATGGTTTTCCAGAAAACAAAATGGCTAGACATAAATATTTTAATTGTTGTGCCTGATAAATATAAATGTAAAATTGTTATATACAGTAACTATAAATGGAAGTAGAGATACTATCTAACGTTACCCGTGGTTTGACTCACGTCATATCACAAAACATGAATATCTTATTTTTTTAAGAAAGGTTTCAGTTAAAAATCAGCCAAGATAACTTTTAATAAGCACAAATGAGCACGTAACAAACTTAGTAAATCCAAGTGAAGAGCTGTAGATGACTTATTTGAAATTTTCTTAAGGGACAATATCAACGGGTCTGGTGCTACGAACAGGTGCCATCCTTGGATTATTTGTATGTCCAGATAGAGCATCACACTGCAAAAGAATAGGCCTGTCATCTCAAATTTGGCAACTCTGTCCTGATTGTAGAGACTGAGTCTCACCTGATCTACTTCTTAAAACAGAAATTGTACTCTTTAGAGATCTGAGTTTTAAATGTTCATAAGTTTAACAGACTGATCAAAAGCAAGAAAAAACTAATCCCAGATTACAAGCCAAACCCCGACCGGACGTTCCCTAAACTAGGAGGAATCCGTGGAAACCCGGACGAACAGCAGCTCTATAAAAGGACAAAAGGAAATGAGCCAACTTCTCGATTAGTGAAGGTGACAGCTTTGTCTTACGGCTTTTCTAGTGTGCATGTATAAATGGTACCAGTTGTTAAAAAATTTAAAACGATTAAAAAAATCTTTAAAATAGCGAAAAATTAATATGTTTAATATATTGTATTGAAATTATGTTTAATGTAGATAAATGTATTCTAAGAAAAATGATATTTTTTAATAATTGCATATAAATAATATGTTGGAAATAATGAAATTTGATTTCTCTTTTTTGTTAACCTGTATATATTATATTTATATAGAAAACTCAATCTCTGAAACAAATATTCGCAGATTGCAGTGCAACATTTTGTTAGAGCCGGGCATCGATTCCGAAACATTGCGATTGCACACGCTATCACTGCTCCATCAAAGTCAATGCCAATCCACACGTTATACTCCTAATAAAAATAACTCAAACGGGCTAAAAAGTAATCCTCATTAAAATTTAAAATGCTATGAATGATATATTGATTTCCTAACTTTTTAATTTCAATAATTCAAAATGCCTACAGATAAGACGTTACTATTAAGTATTACATACAATATGTAGTACGTCACATTTTAAAAGGAGTTTTGATTTTACTTCACAAATTAGCGAACACAAAAATAATTTATTTTAAAAATAAGTCAATGAATTATTGTGCTGAAACAGATACGAAACACATTTACAATATCGATGTTAAGTGGCTTTTAAATTTTATTTAGCTCAACTTTTATTAATTTATGCACTTTTATCATCAAAAATAGACATTTTTAATAACATAAAATAGAAAAGCAACAATTGCATAACAGCTTTGACTGTCTATCTGCATACAATTTTATTAATCTTTTGCATCAATGAAATTTTTCGTGTATGATGCTCTCGCAACTTTCTTAATTCTTAATCCGTCACTCCAATACTTCACCCGATATCTGTCCCCTTGAAAATTTAAATCCCTGTATAATTTCAGTGGTTTATAAACAGTAACGAGCATGGGGTACTATTTTTCGCTCCAGAATGTAATAATACGGGAGGCCACGATGCTAAATCGGGATTTACTCTAGCATCATAGAGACCTATTCCGTGTGAAGCTTAGATGATGAAAAAAAAAATGTCGTATAAAACATGCCATTTCATCAGTAGGCAGAGCGGCTATAGTTTTTTAAAAAATGCAAAAAAAAAACAGTTCAATGGACATACTCGAATGTGTCAGATAATGATATTATATATGTCCTACGTAATTTTAAAAATGTACATATGTTAATCTGACTATTTCAGTGATTGGGGTGGTCGCACGTAGGGGTGAGAAATGAAAAAAAAAAACTTTATCGAGCGCGTCAGATTTTCGAAGGGGATGTTAAGTGAACCTAAAAAAATGCTCTTATATAATAATCTGATGATTTGGATGTGACACAAAGTCATGGCCGTTATTAGAGTGTGTAAAAAAAATTGGTCATTTTGAAATACTCAAGCGCGTCAGATTAAGATATACGAGGGGGCGTTTTTAAGTTCGCGGAATGGAGGGTATTGAGTAATAATAAAAACACAAAATTATTTTTCTTTTTCTATATATTCCCCTGCAACACGAATACATTTTTCAGATCTTTCAATTAGTTTTTTTATTCCCTCGTAAAAAAAAGTTTCATCTTTGTCTGAAAAATACGCCGAAACCGCCTCCTTAACCTCCTCATCAGTTGAAAATTTCTTACCACGTAATTCTTTTTTCATTTTTGGAAAGAGATAATAATCACTCGGATCCAAATCTGGACTGTAGGGTGGGTGATTCAAAATATCGAAGCCCACCTTATGCAGGGCAGCCAGTGCGACTCGGCTCTTGTGAACGGGAGCATTGTCATGCAATAGCAGGACACCTTTCGTTAATTTTCCCCGTCTTTTTTCTTTGATGGCTTCTTTTAACTGTTCTAAGATTGAAGCGTAGTATTCCCCCGTTATAGAAATGCCTTTATCTTTATAATCTATCAATAATATTCCTTCTGAGTCCCAAAAAATCGTTGCCATGAGTTTCCCAGCCGACTGTGAAACCTTAAATTTCTTCGGTGGTGCTGTGCCCTTTTTGTGCCACTGCATGGAGTCTTGTTTGGACTCGGGTTCATAATGATGAACCCAAGTTTCATCCCCAGTAACAATTTGATTCCATACGCCATCCTTGTCTTCATTGCAGAGGTCCAAAAACGCACGTGAACATTCCACGCGCTGTTGTTTTTGCAATGGCGTGAGCATTCTCGGCACCCACCGTGCGCTAACCTTAGTCATGCCAAGATGATCGTGTAAAATTTTAAAAATTGTTGTATCCGATACTCCAACCATTTCTGCGAGTTGTTTCTTTTTTAGTCGAGCATCTTCCAATACAATTTTTTCTACTTTTGCAATAACTTCTGGCGTAGTCACCTCAACGGAGCGCCCCGGCCTCGGGTCGTCTTCAAGTGATTCCCTGCCTTGTTTAAATAAACTATGCCACTTGTAGACCATTGTTTTTCCTGGGCAAGAATCCCCGTAAACCGATGACATCTCATTGAGTATGGTTTGAACAGACTTTCCTTGCTTAGTAAGGAACTTTATCACCGCACGGAATTCAATTTTCTCCATTTTTTTCACTTCGTTCCCGATTAAAATACTTGGTCAACGATAGTTTAATAACTAATGATCCAATCACAACAAATTTTACTATGCAGACTAATTATGAGTCACTGAATACGGTAGGCATCAAAAGAGCGCGTTTACCCGCCTTTTTCACTGTCATTCCGCGAACTTAAAAACTTACCCTCGTATACGATTCATCTTGATGCACTAGACGTACTGTCTCATAATCTGACGATTATCTAGAGGGATTTGGCTAATCTGATAATCAAAAAAAGGTGTTTTTGGTATTTTTTAAACTATTGAACTTAATTAATTGAAAAGCTCAGGCAATAGCATGCAAATGAGAAAGCACATGTTTTTTAAAGTAGAATATTTGTATTTATAAGAAAATAATTATAAAAAATTAAATTGTTTAAAGTATTTTTTTCAATTATCTTCATCGGTAGAGTCTTCTTCCTCCTCTGGCTCAATTTCATCCTCAGATTGCGTATGCGTAACAAATCATTAGAACATTTAACGAAGATTTTTATATCAACAATATGTTTTTTAATTATTAGAGAAAAATGTACCTAATTCTGGAGTATTCCCAAGAACATCAAGTGTTATGATTACATCCTCATACGCTTTCGGCAATTGATCATCTGTAAACCAGATCATTTCAAACTTTTCGTCGACAACTTTCCATCCATAGTCCGTTGGTAAAAAATCAATAATTTTTGCATTATGGGCATTATTCCACAAGTAGGCAATAAATCTCGTGCGTAACACTTGTTAAAGTAACTCCGATTGACAGGGTGGCATGTTGCACGTATCATAATTCCGGATACTCAAAGAAAAGGGTTGTGATTTGTCTTTTATCTTGTACGTCTTGTTGAAGATGACAATTCTAGCTTGATTGACATCATCTACCTTTTTCAGTCCATACAAGTGGCAAGTAAAAGGCTGTATGATATTAAACGAATCATGCACATCAGGCTCCTTTGAACCTAAATCCAGAAACGCTTGTTAGAAAAGTTCTGAATTCATCAGAAATTGCAAAGGTTTTTTTCCCTCATCGGTATAAGCCTAGGCTAAAATCACACCCCGTGAACACATGCAAAGCTGGAAAACCCTTCGAATTATAGAGAGCGGATATGTCGATGTATCGGCGGGCATTTCCAACTCCAAGATCTATCCAGACTTCTACTGTTGCTTGCAGGTGTTCCATATTTGCCAACATGATGACTACAATATCAGTATTGGCAGCTTTGATAGCAATAGTAGAATCTTCGTTTTGTTGGCAAGCAAGAAATGCTATCTTCGAATCCGCTTCTTCGTGATATAGGAGGGGAATATAGGCATCACGTAGCTACACGCATTAAACTTTATCGATGTAATTTTGTTCCTTCGCCTTGCGGAAATTGTCAGATTATATATTTTTAGTAATCTTTGAATTACTCCGTTCAAAATAAAAACAAATTTAGCCACGCTCGGGAATGTCCAAGTGACGTTTTTTTTTACAATTTTGTAGCTCTTCCCCTTTACGTCTCACTCAATTTGTCAGATTAATGAAATCTACACGTTTTAGCACGTTATTACCTCATCTTAATCTGACGCGCTCGAAAATTTTTGATGATCAGTTTTTTTTTTACTAATCTGATCTTTTATCCTTGACCTTGCTTACCCCAAATATGAGACTTTTATATATGATCGCCCTCATATATAGAAGTCTCATATTTGGGGTAAGCACTTAATAGAGTACAAGGTATCCCCCTGTATATTATTCCGCCGCGCTCAAGTAAAGCCCGGAATCCCCTCTTCGGTTCCTCTACTATAAAGACTTCTTGCATCTTCGAAATCTTTATTTCGTAACCTAAACCTGAATTAATTCTTAATTCATTCTTCTAATCTAATCTGGATAATCATGATCTGGAGTTTAAGAAAATGCCTTGCGGCATTTTCATCTTTGGTATTGCCAGCCGTTTGCTTTATTGTATTGCTCGTAATTTTTCTGCCATTCAACCAATTGGGCGATGCAGAGAAAATATGAGATAGGTGCACTTAAGTATAACAAGTACTTGCCAGAGGATTTAGTATATATAGACCAGATAGACCATAAATAAGTAAATATACTTACATAAACACACAACTATATAACACATACATATATAATACACATACACACAACTCATATACATACGTGCATACATATTACCACTATAAGATATAGTAATACCAGGTGGTGAACTAAGACTCCGCCATTTCAGCCAGTAAAAGCCTCTTCACCCGAACCCTAAACGAGTCGCGACTTTAAGCCATCCTGACTTCGAGGGGAAGCGCGTTCCAAGAAAGGATAGCCTGCACGAAGAACGAAGAACCGACAAACCCAGTGGAGTGAGAAGGACAGAGTAGAAGGAGATTATTAGCCGAACGTAGATTTCTGTTATGGTTGTTGCTCAATAATTGAATTTGGGATGTTAAATAAGTGGGAGGGGATGAATGATGATGATGAGTGATGATGGAATTGAGAAAAGAATATGGTAATGTGAGTGCACGCAATTTTCTGCGTTGACGAATAGGTAGCCATGTGAGCTGGGTCCGGAAACTGGAGATATGATCATACTTACGAAGGTTAAAGGTGAATCGAATGCAGTTATTGAGAAGACGTTCTAGCTTGTTGAGGAGATCTGCATTCAGATCGTAATAGCACATGTCACCATAGTCGATCAGAGGGAAGATTAGAGATTGCACGAGCGTTGCCTTAGTTTTCACGGGAAGGAAGTTTTTCAGGCGGTATAGTGTTCTCAGGATTCCAGTGACCCTCTGGCACACGTATGTAACTTGATCACGCCAGTTCAATGTACAATCAAGTTGTAAGCCTAAGTCTTTCACTGTTGCACAAATAGGTATCGTGGCACCATTTAAAGTAATCTTGGGCAGCACCTCAAGGTTGACTCGGGTCATCAAACGGGTGCTGCCGATAATTATTGCCTGACACTTAGTCGGGTTCACAGATAACCCAAACCTCTCCGACCAGTTTTGCATAGCTTTAAGATCTGTGTTAATGATATCGATTGCTGTTGCTATGTCTTCAACGCTGGCTTGAGCGTACAGTTGCAAGTCGTCAGCATACAGATGATACGCACTACGAAGTTCAAGAGTTAAGAGGTTAATTAACAAAGAGAAAAGCAGAGGAGAGAGTATGCCGCCTTGAGGGACACCAGAGTCGACATCGCACCAATCAGAGTAGAGATCATCCACATGAACGGACTGCTGGCGTCCCTGAAGATAAGATGAGAACCATTCCAGTACTTCAGGCGAGATCGCTAGATAAGAGAGGATGGATAAGAGAATATCGTGACTGACGGTGTTAAAGGCGTTTGAATAATCAACCAAAACTAGGACCGTCACTTTTTTATCCTCCAAAGCCGCTCTGATATCACCAGTCACCTTGAGTGGGGCAGTGGTAGTGCTGTAGCCAGGCCTAAAACCGGATTGAAATGGGCTTAATAAATCATTTTTGTAAATGAAGTCAGAGAGCTGCTTATGCACACAGGTTTCAAGAACTTTGGAGAAGAATGGAAGGATGGATATCGGTCTGAAGTGATTGGGCAGAACAGGATTTGTGATCTTAGGTAGGGGAATGATGTAAGCTTTACGCCAAAGTGCCAGAATATAAGGAATGATTAATGATGTGGGTAATGACGGGGAGAAGTTGGTCAAGTATGTTTATGATCATGCGTCTGCTAATTTGATCGTAACCCACAGCGTTGGATTTGATGGAAGGGATTATTTTTTTGATCTCATCCTGCGTAACTGGAACAAATTGAAAAGAGTTAATATTAGGAGAATTTAACCTCGCCAGGTAATTGACAGTACGATGCTTAGTTCGGGGATCCAAATAAGTAGGAGTAGAGAAATGTAAATTGATGTCGTTCAAACTAACCATCGTCGGTTGGTGAGTACATGTCTGCTTACCAATACCCAGGCTTCCAAGGAATTTCCAGGTATCGGCAGGGGAGGAATAGGCAAGGTTGTCTAAAATAAAGAGGCGTTTAGCATTGCGTATCGTCTGGTTACATCGGTTCCTTGCTCCCTTGTACAGATTCCATTTTTCATCTGTGCGATCCCTCCTATATCTACAAAAAGCCCTATCCCTTCGCCCCATAGCTAAAAGAATGTCCCTTGTCATCCAGGGTGCAGGTGGTCTTATGAGCTTGATCTTTTTTATAGGTGCATGCGTCTGGTATAAGCTACTAACTGCGTTATTGAAAGCTTCAACTTTATCGTCCAAGGTGGAAGCCGCATTAAATATATCCCAGTTGAGTCCTGAAGCATCACTACGTAGTCTGTCCACATCCAAGCGACCAAAACAACGCCGGTGCAATACTCTAGGAGGATGTTTAGGAAGTTTCAGGGTATACGAAAGGAAAATGAGGTCGTGGTTTGAAAAACAGGGTGCAGGAAGTTGACCGTGTTTACGGGCGAGTGTTGGGTT
The DNA here is from genome assembly GCA_949316085.1 of Hypercompe scribonia. Taxonomy (NCBI): domain Eukaryota; kingdom Metazoa; phylum Arthropoda; class Insecta; order Lepidoptera; family Erebidae; genus Hypercompe; species Hypercompe scribonia. Next base: position 15,675,794 of record OX438969.1, on the reverse strand, counting down.
AGATGTGACGATCAAATCAAGCAATGTATCTTTCCCCGGATTATTGTGGTGAGTCGGTTGAAGAGGTAAGACTTGCATGCCAGCTGATTCGATCATCTGTAGGAGTTTACAAGAACGTGAGGATTGGTGGGTAAGATCAGTATTAAAATCTCCCATGATGACATGATATGTATAATCCGACCCTAAAGATTCCAGCACTGTTTCCAGGCTGGAGAAATAATCGACAGAGGGAGGACAATAAACGACACTCAGGACCATCTTGGTTCCCTTGACATTCACCTCTAGGAAAAGGTATTCAGAATCAGCAGAGTAGGAGGCAGGAGAAGAAGCTAGAATTTTTTGTGGTAGAGAACTGTGGATATAAATAGCTACCCCACCACCTCTCCTATCAATTCGGTCGTTGCGTACAAGAATGTAACCAGGGAGAGAATAAGATGTGGAGGCGAGGTTAGGTTTGAGCCAACTCTCAGAGATCAGAACGGCATGGACGTTTGTGTCAGTGAAAGCTTCTGTTAAGTCCCCAAAGTGGCTTGGAAATTTTTGAATTAATGTAACACACATTTAGTAAATGTTTCGATTGCTGGTTAAGTGTGTTTCGCAAGCGATCGCCCAAAGTCTCAGGTAAAGAAGCGAAACTGTCTTCATCAGTGGAGAATGCAGGCTCATAGACAGAACTACAAGAGTCGTCGTTATCAGAAGTCATCGGTTCTTAAAGCAATTTAAACTATATATTTTATAAGAATGTACAGCGGATAAATGATGTATAAATATAACTATATGCACTATGATCCCTAAAGATACCGATAATGCTATTTAAACCCACCCAGTGAATAGATAAGAAAAATTCTCTGCACCACCCACCAACACACACTATATAATATAAGAACAATGATCGCAAACACAGAGGAAACATAGGTTAAGATAACAAAAGAAAAAAAAAAGTTTAAAAAGAATAAACGTGAAACGGAACGTTACATGTGTATATCCGAACGCAACTCGCCAGACTAAATGTCACTTGAGAAGTGTCACATTTGTTTACAATTAACATCAACAATATGAAAATTGAAATGTGAGGCGAGTTAAACACTGTTTGTGGGTAAATTACTAAGCAAAAAAAAAAACAGAGCAAGAAGAAAATATGTGTTTACCTCAATACTAGTGACTACCGTCCAGCGAGTTACGCGAACCCAAGGTTACGATTTTGTTGGATGACACAGGTTTCATGACACCGAACAAATTAAACTCTGCCCACTATGCTCTTATGTAGACCGGACGAAGCAATCTTTTTGGTTCCACTCCGTGCCTGGAACGCCGCTACGTTAGGAGCACCTGGATACTTGGCAATTAAGGGCATTAGTTCTTCCAAAGATTTAATTTTGTGACGATCACCATCAAGTGCTTTAATTATTATAACGCCGTCCTGTGTCCAACACCAAAATGAAGCATGAGCACCAAAATGAAGCCTAGCCTTGGTTAACGTTGACAGGCGGTCAACTTTAGTTAAAAACTCTCGTATTGAAACCGACGAACCCTAATATGCATCCCAGTATGTTGTAGAAACATGTCATGGTATGGTACACCATAAAATTATTTTTATTCTAGATTTTGGTTTAAAGTACTCTACTTTTAAGTATATCTGCTCGTGGTCGAATAAAAATATGTAAGTCAATTATGGCAATATGAAAAGTGTGATGCTTCAAGTTTGTGCTTACGTGATCTTAACTGTTTTTGAAATTGCAGTTTCACATAAACAGTGTTGAGTGGATATTTTGTTAAATAAAATAAAATAATTTTCTTTTAAAATTTCTTTACAACCATTAAAAGATCGGTATGAGCACAGCAAATCAAATTTGTAGTCATTAAAAACGATTGCTCTTTTCTTCTTTTGTAACTGCATTGAGTACCATTCCTGAAAACACTTCATATTAGTTCGGTAGACTTATATAGTACTCCAATTTCTGAAAAGTATTACTCTAAATGTATCCAAAGATATTGTATTCTGTCAGTACAATGTTCTTCCATAAAACTATGTTTTATATTATCCTTGACAAATATGGACACTCCACCATCTTTTAATTTTTTTCTATAATTATAAAACTCAGTGTAACCAGGTAATTAAAGCCGGCGAGCCTCCTCATCTGTGTTTATCCACATTTCAGTTATAAGAATAACATGTCTCACAGTTCTGAAAGATTGGACAACACACTTTAGGTTCGTCGAATTTAGGTGAGTTAACTATGCTTCGTGCATTTATGTAAAAGAATTTCAGAGATATAGCATTGGATTTTACATCTGTATACGTGTTTGTTAGTTGATAAGATATTTTATCACTTTCGATACTTGTACAATGATTAATTGTTCTGGTCAGTCCCCTTCAGTTTTTTGAATGCAACTTGATTATTGTAGTACCTTTGATAAGTTTTACACCCAACTTTTCCTCTCTGTTTAAATTACGTATTTGCAGCTCATCTTTAAGTTTTTTCATATGCTTTTGTTGATTGAGAGTTTGGTCCCAGAATATTTTTATATTATCTAGGATTCTTTTATTCTCACTTCAAACTCATGACTTTGCTTGTACTGGTGTTGAAAACATGCTTCAATGGGTCTAGTTTTGTGATAATTATACTTCTCAAGTCGAAATATCTGTAGGGGCTCGGAGCAATCGTTAATTAAGGATTTTAGTATCTTATTAACTTCCTTTTTGTCCGAATTACGTGCTTCAGCATCATCATACGGCTTTAATAACTGTTATAAGAAGAACAATCAGTTAATATTTCTACAAATGCAAAAGAAGTCTTTTCGTCATCATGAACATCAGATAACCCAGTTAGTAGTTTTTAATGTCAGATGCCAGAGCAGTAGTTTTTGTTGTTGTATTGGCGAGATTTAATGTTTGAATTTTCATTGCCGTTTCCTGTAGAAGGATAGTCATATTAATCTTGCAATTGATGATAAATCTCCTTTTTGTGTTATACTTTTATTTTAACTTCGTGTATAATCCATCTAAAACATCATCACACCATCCATTTCTGTCCGCTGTTCAAACAGCTCATTCTTTATCTCTTGATACCTATCCAGTTTTTTTTTATTCCGCAACGTAATTTTGGACTCTACATAATGATCTGTGTTAACCAGTGGCACCAACGTAAGGTGCTGAAAAGAATATATTTTCGTCCGCAGGTTTTGGCTGAGCAGAAACATATAAAAGTACATTCTATATTTTTTACCCATGTTGTGCTGGAGGAATCCACTTAGATGCGTAGGAGTTAAACGTCTTTATTATGTTTAAAATACACAACTTACAAGTTATATTGGCGTGCAGTTATGAATATAAGTTACAATTTTTTCAGCTAAACATCGCCTTGTACACTCAACTAATGACCAATAAAATAAATAAATATACATATTGCAAATAAATTTGAAAATATAATTATTTATTGCATCAATTATATATATACAATATCCATTCATACTATGAACGTAATAGACAAAGTTGAAATTGCTCAGGCTTTTAGCATGTAACTGTAACGAGCTCAGATCATATAAAGTTATTAATAAAAACGACCTTACAGTAGTATCACAACACAAAATATTCGTAGTATTTATCGCAATTTTGATGATTTTTGGTGACATTGTCTAACCTCCCTTTTAGTGCGGATATTTTAATATTAAGCGAATGTAGACTAAACACAAGTAAACCTATACCGCAACTTGACAATTACGATTTCTTCTGTACTACATTTCAGCTCAACGAGAACGACGGGGTGGTTGTATATATTAAGAAAGTTCTACAAAGTAAATTAAAGGAAGTCAAGTTGGTTAATGCGTCATGTCTTCAACTCGAAGTTCTTTCTAACACTATATTATATATCTACCGCTCTCCATCCAAAACTAACGCCACTGGGTTTATAGAATCATATGGTATCTAAGTGAGACGAGAGTCTCACTTAGATACCTTAACTGACCAGAACAATATCATAATAGCGGGTGACATCAATATTAACCTTGCACCCAAAGAAATCGAACTAACTTATGAATACAACAACAGAGTTAACTACCTAAGTGCTCTTTCTAACTATGGAATATTGGCTGGCCATACTATACCCACTAGAGATTGCAACTGTTTAGACCACTATATGTTAAAAATTAATAAGAATAAGTACTCAACATTTATTGCCGTCCTACAAACCACTGTAACAGATCATTTCACCATCCTTCTCTCTGTCGCTAAATCTAAGATCAACGATCCTGTAATCAAGACTAAAACGAAAATTGACTACGCAATTGGACTTAGTGTACTACAACAAAAAATATCTCGAGATTGATGTTTTGTGACGATCCTACAAAATTTAATCGATACAATTACTGAGTCTCTAAGAGTTAGCACCACAACAAGTAACATTCCTAAAAACAAACGCACTCTAAAGCCCTGGATAACATCCGGTATTTTACGTTGCATGAGGCATAGGAACAATTTGCAGATGAGGTTACGGCGGGACAGATACAATGAACTATTGAAGGTCACGTACGAGGGTAAGTTTTTAAGTTCGCGGAATGACAGTGAAAAAGGCGGGTAAACGCGCTCTTTTGATGCCTACCGTATTCAGTGACTCATAATTAGTCTGCATAGTAAAATTTGTTGTGATTGGATCATTAGTTATTAAACTATCGTTGACCAAGTATTTTAATCGGGAACGAAGTGAAAAAAATGGAGAAAATTGAATTCCGTGCGGTGATAAAGTTCCTTACTAAGCAAGGAAAGTCTGTTCAAACCATACTCAATGAGATGTCATCGGTTTACGGGGATTCTTGCCCAGGAAAAACAATGGTCTACAAGTGGCATAGTTTATTTAAACAAGGCAGGGAATCACTTGAAGACGACCCGAGGCCGGGGCGCTCCGTTGAGGTGACTACGCCAGAAGTTATTGCAAAAGTAGAAAAAATTGTATTGGAAGATGCTCGACTAAAAAAGAAACAACTCGCAGAAATGGTTGGAGTATCGGATACAACAATTTTTAAAATTTTACACGATCATCTTGGTATGACTAAGGTTAGCGCACGGTGGGTGCCGAGAATGCTCACGCCATTGCAAAAACAACAGCGCGTGGAATGTTCACGTGCGTTTTTGGACCTCTGCAATGAAGACAAGGATGGCGTATTGAATCAAATTGTTACTGGGGATAAAACTTGGGTTCATCATTATGAACACGAGTCCAAACAAGACTCCATGCAGTGGCACAAAAAGGGCACAGCACCACCGAAGAAATTTAAGGTTTCACAGTCGGCTGGGAAACTCATGGCAACGATTTTTTGGGACTCAGAAGGAATATTATTGATAGATTATAAAGATAAAGGCATTTCTATAACGGGGGAATACTACGCTTCAATCTTAGAACAGTTAAAAGAAGCCATCAAAGAAAAAAGACGGGGAAAATTAACGAAAGGTGTCCTGCTATTGCATGACAATGCTCCCGTTCACAAGAGCCGAGTCGCACTGGCTGCCCTGCATAAGGTGGGCTTCGATATTTTGAATCACCCACCCTACAGTCCAGATTTGGCTCCGAGTGATTATTATCTCTTTCCAAAAATGAAAAAAGAATTACGTGGTAAGAAATTTTCAACTGATGAGGAGGTTAAGGAGGCGGTTTCGGCGTATTTTTCAGACAAAGATAAAACTTTTTTTTACGAGGGAATAAAAAAACTAATTGAAAGATCTGAAAAATGTATTCGTGTTGCAGGGGAATATATAGAAAAAGAAAAATAATTTTGTGTTTTTATTATTACTCAATACCCTCCATTCCGCGAACTTAAAAACGCCCCCTCGTATAAACGTTACAGAAACTATTGCAATAACCTTATCAAAAAACTTAAAGAAAATATGAACAAGATCTCCTAGCTAACTCGGTTAAACGGTAAACTTCTATGGCAAAACATAAAACGTATAACCTATTTTAGTGAACTACATAACGTTAACTCGGCATTGATAATCCTTAGAAACGATCCCACCGAATCCTCTAATTATATTAATGGTTACATTGCGAACATAGGGAAACATCTAGCCTGTAAAATACAAGCGAGTAGTACTATGAGTATTCATCTAAATGACCTATTAACTCACAAAATAGTGCCTAAGGTTAATTCATTTGTCCTACTAGATACTGATACCGTTGAAGTCGAACAAATTCTGATGGTTTTAAGATCAAATAGCGCTCCTGGTTGGGACAATATACCTGTTATTATAGTTTTCTAAAATTTGCAAAGAATGAACTAGTCCCAATACTTACGCACCTTTTTAATCTTTGTTTTCGACAAGGTATATTCCCAGCGCTATTAAAGAAAGCAATCATTACTCCGGTATAAGAGTGGTGATAGAGATGACGTCGGCAACTATAGACCAATTGCTGTACTCCCGACTATTTCAAAGATACTTGAGAAACTTTTTAATCACACACTAACGAGTTACCTGGCGAGATATAAGCTGTTATCCACCTCCCAGTTTGGCTTTAGACAAGGAGTGTCTACTGAAGACGCAATTTTGGCTGTAACCCGATTGGTTGACGAGGGACACAAGTGCCTCTCGATATTTCTAGACCTCAAAAAAGCGTTTGACACAGCTTCAGACAGAACACAAAGAGTGAGGCTCAACCAGTATACTAGTGGGGACTCCGCTGTATCATATGGTATTCCACAGGGTAGTGTGCTTGGCCCTACGCTTATTTATATTAACGATTTGTGTAACTTAAAAATCAACAATGCACACATTTTCTCATATGCTGATGATACGGCGGTAGTCTTCAGTGGTAAAACTTGGGTTGCGGTACGAGAAAATGTAGAAGCTGACATGAGAGTTGCTGCAGAATGGTTAAAAAATAATCTTTTAACGGTTAAGGGGTTATACGCAGTTAGAACTTTCAAAAAATCGTTTTTTTGTTTTTTTCATTTTCGGAATGTATTCGGAATATTCGAATATATTCTCTGAAAATCTGAAGTCAATGCGATAAATATTTTCGGAGATATACCTGAATTTGTAAGGGCACGTCAGAGTGTTAGAAAGTAGGGACAGTAAGAACTGGACGAGCACATAAGAAGTGTTAGAAGAAGAGAAGTGTTTCGTCAAATAGTTCTGCTGCGATATAAAGTCGTGCGTTCAGTTCAAACTTTTTTGTGAATTTTTTTGTTTTATATTGGAGTTAATTTTATTTAAATGTTAAAAAATGCCTCGTAAATGTTCAAGATTACGTAGAAGTATCGAAAATATCCCAATGTCAAGAAGGAAGAAAAGAACACAGGCTTTTAATCCAAAGACTACTGAAACAGATACAATATCTTCTTACACAAACGATTATCCAGCTTTAACAGCTGTTGTTGCCGAAACTATATATCCAATTTGTGAAAACCTTAACACCGTAAATTTATTAGAAAGGTGTGTAGGTGGATACACACAAAACAATAATAAGAGTTACAAGCAGTTTATATGGAAAATGGGTCCGAAAATTGTTCCATGTGGCTCTAAAGTTGTTGAAATAGCTTACATTGCAGCTGCAGTATATAGTGAAGGTACAACATTATTCTTGTACATTATGAGTGCATTAGGACTTTCATTAGGCCCCACAGCTCATGCTTATGCTCGCAAAGAGGACGCAGAGCGTGTGATGATCTCCGACGCGAGAGCGCAAGGGGGCACGCGTAAAGAAAGAATGCCTCGATGACAACACCAGCTGGACTCATTGGAAGCTAAGGAGCCTACATAAGGTCCGTCTTATGGCCCAGGAATCAATGATACCATGTAAGTTTAACAAAATAAAATTTAACTATGTGTAAACTACTTCTGAAACTTTAAACGCGTTTATCTCAAAACTGTCATTTCGCAGTCGGTGAGCAAGATTTCTCAGAGACAGCTCAACTAATCGGACTCAAATTTTAACACAATCTTTTTAGATACATTCTTGAGGTATTGAACGAAGGAATAAGATGTAAAAAAATTTTTACTATTTTTGTTTGACAATTTAGAGCGAAAATTTTAATCGAAAACGAAAAATTTATCAAATAGCCACCGTTTTGTCAAAAATCAAAATTTTGTTTATTCCTTCGTTCAATACCTGTATTTATCTACTCTTTAAAAGAATTCACCTTTCTTTTTTATTTCAGATAATTCAAACCGTCGAAATTATGCTCACCGTCGAGCGCCTTTTTTTGGAGGTCGTTCGGGACATCATCTACAGCAGCGGTGCTCATCAATATTTTGATATGAGTAACACACAATTGTATTCGCAAAAGTGTGCTCTTTCAAAATTACTATCACTTGTAATTAATAAATAAAAGCTATGTCTGTAAAAAAATCATAAAAAACGTTATTTTTGAGCCTCACGACTGCGTATAACCCCTTAACACATCAAAAACAAACTACATCTGTTACAGTATTCAAAATCATTTGCAACCAGAATTAGAATTCCATCTTTGAATACACTCGTGCGGTGGGTTTACGAAATCAGCCACATGTGCCTGCCCAACAATAGAAGAAAATACATAAGGTAGAAAAAACAAAATACCTGGGAGTGATAGTTGACCAACGACTGTCCTGGCACTCCCATATTGATCAGCTCACTGCTAGAGTTAGAAAATTAATATGGATTTTTAAGACCTTAAGACATGTAGTACCTCCTAACCATGTGAATACACAAGGCTCACATAGGAACATCTTAAGAGAAATATATACAGTTTTAGCACAGTCCATTGTTATTTATTGTATACCCATATGGAGAGGAGCTGGAAAAGCAAAAATGATGGAAATAGAACGGGCACAACGAGCATTGTTAAAGGTAATGTATTTTAAAAAAAGATGTTTCCCGACTAATAGTCTATACTCAATTAGCAACGTTCTATCAGTGTGGAAGTTATACGTACTCTATACAATATTAAAAAACATAAAATACCATCTTCTACTTCAAGGAGCGTCACAAGAAGACCACAAAATTTTACTCGCACAAAAACAAGAACGGAATTTGCAAATAGACAGTATATAAGCCGGTCGGTACATGTATACACTAAAGTTAATAGAAACTTGGACATTTGCAGAAAAACATTAAGAGACTGTAAAACACAAGTTACTACTTTTCTGGCACGAAGTTAAGAAGTAAGTTACGAAGAAATGGAGTCCTTCTTGCAACATATAATATAAAACATGGTTTACCGTTCTAGTACATACATCCAAGCAAACATAAGCTTACACACACATACACACACACACACGTACACACACACACATACACGTACACGCACGCACACAAATGTTAACATATAAGGTATTAAAATATTGGTTTCGTTTTTCTTATTGATCTTTTTATTTTATTTTTCTTTTCATTTAGTAATGTATTAAAGCTTAGTTTGAATAGACGCTTGTAAGGATAACTATGTTTGGGTTAGAAAGGCCTGTTCTGGGATTGAAACAGCTACTATGGAAGGGCACAGTGACTTGTCACAGGCATTGTTTGCTTAAAAGGTCACTGTGGTCACTTTCTAAACTGTTAAAACTGGTTAATGAAAATAAAGAATTATTATTATTATTTGGTAAATTTATATTTTCTTAGCTTTCACTGGTAATATTCTAGTGACACTTACGGACTCGGTCAAGTAAATGCCACGATTTCTTTTGTTTTTGGGATAAGTCAATTAAGTCTGTACTTCTATTGCATTGTGTGAGTGTTCATCTATTTGCAGGAACTTTCGAACGATTCTGCAGGTGTTCAGTATAGCAGGTTTTTGAAGGAGTATGTAGGTATTGGGTTTCAGATCAAGGAGTTTCAAGCTGTGGTGTATGTGTTTCGGAATTACACCAGTGGTGGACAATTCTATCGAGACAATGTAAACCTCTTGTTGTTTCCAGATTTTAAAAATTTCGTCCTTAAGGTCAGTGTACTTATGTACTTTCTCTGCTATTGTCTTCTGTAAGTTGTGAGTGTTTGATATAGATATATCTATTAGGTAAGCGGTTTATTGAATTTGTCTTGAACCTATCAGTCAGTATTGCACGGTCATAGTGAATTTTATGGGTATTGCTTTCTAAAACTGCTTTAGGGGTATATTGATAGTATGGAGTGTGTGTATCCTGGATAAGTTTATATTTGAGAGCTAGTCTTTGGTGTATGATATTGGCAATTTAATTGTGTCTATGTGTGTAGTCAGTTTGTGCAAGGTTAGGGCATGCTCCAGTGATATTTTGTATGGTTTCTGACATGTTACGACATTTTCTACATCTGTCGTCTGTTACTGTAGGGTCCTTGTTAATGTGCTTTCTGTGATTTTTGTATTTATGATTTGATCTTGGATTGCTATGATGAAACCTTCAGTTTCTGGAAATAGGGATCCTACCGTGAGCTATTTATTTGAAGCTAATTTGTCTACATGTGGTTGTTCAAGATCTTGGGGATGTCAACCATGGAGTGCTTTCTTTTTCCATTGTTCTATTTTACCTATTTCAAAGTTATTTTCTATGTTAACTATTTCTATCTTTTGATTTAGGTTTAGTAGTGTGTGGTTGAGATCATTTTTAACTATTGCTTTATGAATTTGACTACTGTTAGATTTTTTGAAGAAAAAAGATTTTAACTTAGAAAGGGTTTAGCCGGATACCTATGACGAGTCGGCCCCCAAATGGGAATCGATATCGAAACTTATGTTTTAATATCGACTTGATGTTCAAACACGATTTATATACTTTTCGCGACCGACTTCCACTTTGACCTTGAGATAGAGAGCAAAATATCCGTATGCTTGACTATTACTGAATGTGATATATCTCTGAAGCTAATTAAGATAAAGAAGTGAAACTAACGCGAGGTGTTAGGTTACATTACAGAGTATATCACATATATTTTTTTATAATTTTTACAATAAAAAATTACACTAAAAAAATAAAAAATAAAAAAATCATGTTTTTTTTTCTGAGATCTCTGTGACTTACAATCACGAAATTAATATATGTTATGCTCCTTTGTGTACTCTATTACCCATAAAAATTGCGTGAAAAAAAATTAATTTGGTGCAACACAACGAAAAAAAATTATATGTGATTTCTGTCTAATGGTATACCCCTGTATTATAAGGTGCACATTACATCATTGTTTTTTTTTCGAAATTTCACATCAGCTTGTATTAAAACATAAGTAAGTAGTCTTAAGAGATGGGATAATAGTTAAAAAAGAAATAAAAAAAAAACAGCCAGTGTTCAATACTTATTATTATTACTTTTTCGTGTCAATCAAACTACAAGAAACAAAATATTAATCATCGTCACTGTTGAAATTAATTACAATCGGAACACTTTGAGTCGTAAATAACTTAGTTAGGACCTCAGCAGGACGTACGATTTTGGACAAATATCGTCCATATGATACATAATAAATAATAGCTGCTACATGAGAATAGCATTCCACTGTACGTTCGCCATTGGGGCAATCACAGCAATAACGAAGAAAACTATTGTAGTCATTACCTTCGGAAATATAGTAAATGTAAATTCGATAGACTTTTCTATTTATATGTCTTGATTTTACTTCTGCTTTGATGATATTAGGTGCTGATTTCACATATTGTACTGAGAGATTATTTTGATCGTCCATTATTTCGGCCAAGTAAGATATAGCTTGTGAAAATTGATATGAGCCTGTGAATAAAATCTTGAGCTGATCTTCAGTCAAACGTGGAAAATCAAGTAGTTCAGATGCCGTTAAACATTTCAGTGTAGTTTTTTTCGGTTCCAACGCTGACTTTGTACTTCTTGACTTAAAATATTTTCTATTTCCATTCTACTTTTCATATATTGTACTATAATGTCACTTAAACTACCATCCGAATTAAGTCTTCGCATAAGTGTTGTGCAGAAAACCAATGTGTGCTGTGATTGCCCCAATGGCGAACGTACAGTGGGATGCTGTTCTCATGTAGCAGCTATTATTTATTATTATTAAATTAAAAGAAAGGAGATGCTAGAGGGTCTCGATCGTGACCCCTGGGGTCGCCCTTATCGTGCAGCGCGACAAAAACTCCGCATGTCGGGCCCCCCCCTTACAGAGACACTCCAGCCCAGCTTCCTGTAGGAAGTGGTCGAGGGCCTTTTCCCGCAGCGGGTGGAACACACATCCCCGTCGATGGCCTTCATGTTCGGAGACGACGGGGACAAAGAGGACAATGTTCTGCCCGTCAAGGAATCGGAGATAGGGGCGGTTGTTCTACGAATACGTTCTAAGAACATCGCCCCCGGGCCGGACGGGATACCTGCCCGAGTGCTGGCCCGAGCCCTTGAACACATGTCGGACCACCTCAGGGAGGTCCTGGATGCTAGCTTGGCGTCCGGACGCTTCCCTGAGTGCTGGAAAAGCGGGAAGCTGGTCCTATTAAGGAAACCGGGACGGCCAGCCGAATCGGTAGCGGCCTATAGGCCCATCGTGTTGCTGGACGAGGCGGGTAAACTGTTTGAGAGGATACTCTCTGCCCGCATCGTCCGGCACCTCTGCGAGGTGGGCCCCGATCTGTCGAACGCCCAATTCGGTTTTCGAGCAGGGCGTTCGACAGTCGCTGTGTTGCGCCTGAGGGCCGTTACCGAAGAGGCGGTGGGCTGTGGCGGCGTGCTGTTGGCGGTGTCGTTGGACATCGCCAACGCATTTAATAGTCTGCCATTTAGCTGCATCAGGGAAGCACTCCACTACCACGGGGTGCCAGAGTACCTGAGGCGGCTTGTGGCAGACTATCTACAGGAGCGTACTGTCATGTACGAGGACCGAGACGGTGTTCTAAGGCGGCGGCTCATGTCGTGCGGTGTTCCACAGGGGTCTGTCCTCGGACCACTCCTGTGGAATATGGGATACGATTGGGCCCTTCGAGGTCGCCTCCCCCCCGGGCTGGGCGTAATTTGTTACGCCGATGACACATTGGTCACGGCCCGGGGAGCGAACTTTCAAGAGGCGGCGCGCCTAGCGACCACGGGAGTCTCTCTGGTGGTCGGGCGTATTGAGGCGCTGGGTTTGCGGGTGGCCCTGGACAAGACGGAGGCCCTTTTGTTTCATGGGCCCCGTCGTGGTCCACCCTCCGGCGCCTCCATCGTAGTCAATTCGGTCCTCGTACCGGTTAAAGATAAAGTATCTGGGCCTGATCCTCGACGGCAGGTGGCTTTTCGACGAGCACTTCCGACAGCTTTCTCCAAAGCTGGTCGGCGCTGCTTCTGCCCTTGGGCGACTTTTGCCCAATTTGGGTGGAGCCAGCATCGCGACGAGACGGCTATACATGGGGGTTGTGCGGTCAATGGCACTGTATGGTGCACCGGTGTGGGCGGCGGCTCTGACCGCCCAGAATAGGGCTCGCCTCTGGCGCCCTCAGAGGATATTGGCGGTTAGAGCCATACGCGGTTACCGCACTGTATCGACGGAAGCGACGTGCGCCTTAGCCGGAACTCCCCCGTGGGATTTGGAGGCGGAAGTTCTCGCTGAAGTTTATCGGCGAACGGCAGACTTCCGGGCGGGTAGCGGCACCCCGCCCCCGCCCGAAGAGACACGCGAGTGGCGAGAGGCCGCTCGTCGAGCCACAATGGCTCGTTGGTCGTCCCGGCTGGAGGCTCCACGTGCTGGCTTTGCCGCCGTGGAGGCTCTCCAGCCAGTCATTGCTGAGTGGGCAGGGCGACAGCACGGGACTCTTTCCTTCCGACTGACGCAGAACCTTTCCGGGTACGGTTGCTTCGGGAAGTATCTGCATTCGGTCGCCAGGTGAGAATTGAGTCCCGCCTCTCACCACTGCGACTGCAGTGAGGGCTCGGCTCAGCACACGCTGGCGGTTTGTTCCGCTTGGGCTGCGCAGCGTGGAGTCCTCACTGCAGTTATTGGAGGAGATCTGTCGCTACCGGCCGTCATACGCTCCATGGTTGGTAGCGACAGTTGTTTTACTGCGGTCGCAACCTTCTGCGAAGACGTAATTTCGCGAAAGGAGGTGGCGGAGAAGGCTCGGGAGGACGACGTCCACTCGGACCCAATTTGCCACCGGCGGACTGGGCGGCGGAGGCGCGCGTTGCAGCGCCTCATGCCGCCTTAAGTGTGGCTGCGGGTGGACGGGACGGGTTTTCCTCTCCATCCGCTATAGTGGCCAGCCGCGAGGAGGCGACGTCCGCGTGTGCCGTACGTCGCCTAAACGGAGAAGTTTTCCGCAGACGGTGCCCGCTTTAGCGGGCAGGCGCTAGGAGGGATCTGGATGTCGTAATAACAGCTGTGCCTGGATCCCTCCTATGTCAGGCGCAGAGTGGCACACCGTGTGGTTTTAGTCGGTCCGATTCCGACACACCACCTCGCCGTAAACCCCGGTAGGGTGACGGCTCGAGGGGGTTTCCACACGTTAAAAAAAAAAAAAAAGGTATGGCATAAGTGTTTATTGCTTTAATTAAGTTTTTGCCAGCTAAATTACTTTTACTTAACATATTTACCCTATGTTTCTTTTTTAAAGTTATTTTCCATTCACTATGGTCTATTCCTTTCGATTGCTGGTATCCTAAATATTTGTACAATTCATTCGGTTCCATGGCTTTGATTGTTTCGTCACAAGATACTACATAATCACCTGGCTGGATCTTCCCTTTTAATATATGCATAGTTTTACATTTATTTAATCCAAATTGCATGGTGATATCTTTGCTAAATTTTGCTGTAGCGTCTATTAGTGCTTTCTTTTCATTTGCTGTTTTTAAATATAACTTTATGTCATCCATAAAAATTAAATGTGATATACTAGTTTCAGTTCTGTTACACTTTAATCGATATCCAGCTTTGCAATTCTGCAGTATCTGTGATATAGGATTTAGGGCGAGACAAAACCATAGAGGACTCAGGGAGTCACCTTGATATATACTTTTTTTAATTGCTATTTCTCTACTAGTGCTGTTGTTTAGATGAAGTGTAGTTTTCCATAGGGACATTGTTTCTTAAAAATTCTATTATAACGGGACTGATTTTGTACATCTTTAAAATGTGTAATAACCAGGAATGTGGAATGCTGTCAAATTTCTTTTATTGGTAGTTGCGTGTCTATGAATTAAAGAGACTATAATAAGTTGTTCCTTACATCCCATATGGCCTCTTCTACATCCCTTTTGTTCCTCGGCAAGAATATTGTAGTGTTCTATGTGAGTAGTGAGTTTTTGTGTTATAGCTGATGTGAGAATTTTGTGTATGGTGGGCAAGCAAGTTATGGGTCTGTATTGTGATGATTCTGATGTGTGTTGGCCTTTAGGCAGCATGTATGTTATACCTTTAGCTATAAATAGTGGTGTGCTTTGTTGTCCGCTAATAATACTAGTAAAGTTTTTTGCTATGATTTTATGAAGGGTAGTAAATTTTTTGTACCAATAATTGTGTATCGTATCTACTCCTGGTGACTTCCAGTTATGTAGCCTACTTGTGACGAGTTTTAGTTTAGTTATTATTATTCTCTTTATTACATATAAATACACATATTGATTACATTTTTAAATATATAAAAAATAAAAAATACATATTTAAAAATATAAAAAATAGTAGACTACCGACATCGGGTACAGGGACCAAGATACCGGTGGTTAGGGCTCCAGAGACAGGAACCTCCTCACAATACGGGCCGTGTCAAGGAGGACTGCCTTCTGCATCAGACCCTTGATCCAACCTTCTAACGTGAGCCTCTTAAGGTGTTGGTCGAGGCTCTTGGCTATCAATCCGTGAACAGATATGATTATCGGAACAATGATCACCGAATCCACATTCCACATATCGGCAATCTCGTGAGACAGATCCAAATACTTCAATTGTTTTTCTTTTTCAACTTTCACGAGATTCTCATCATGAGGAACGGCGATATCGACAATCATTGCGCGGCGCTCTAATCGATCTATTACCACAATATCAGGCTTATTGGCAACAATAGTCCTATCTGTGATAATAGATCGATCCCAATATAACGTAGCACGACCGTTCTCGAGAACTGGGTCGGGCACATACCTGTAGTAAGGTACTTCGAAATTGACAAGTTGGTATTTAAGGGCAAGTTGTTGGTGTACGATCCTGGCTACTTGGTTGTGCCTGTGCAAATACTCACCGTTAGCAAGACGAGAACAACCGGAAATAATATGCCTAATAGATTCTCCAGGACGGTGGCACGCCCGACAGATGTCAACCGTACTATCTTTCAGGATATATTTCCGGTAGTTATTCGTCATGATAACTTCGTCCATAATTGCACAAACAAAACCTTCGGTTTCTCCGAAGAGATCACCATACCGTAGCCAAGATGTAGACGCTTTAAAGTCTATATCAGACCCGTGTAGGGCCCGATAAAATCGACCATGAAGTTCTTTACCCTTCCATACTTCCTTGCGATCAGTAGTACTAAGTCCTACAGGTTTGCGCCAATTCTCTTTAGCCAGAGCGAGCGGGGTGAAACCAGTATCCACTGCAACTACATTACGATGCACTCCCACATTCGTCTGTAGAAAATATTCTCTGAGATTGTATATCTCGCGATTGTGTAGAGTCTTGATATTTAATAGACCACGACCTCCAAACTTTCGAGGAATATATAATCTCATAACCGATGAACGTGGGTGGTGCATGCGGAATGCAGTCAGCAATGTACGGACTCTCCTGTCAAGGGCATCCAATTCGGTCTGAGTTCATCTAAGTACACCAAAGGAATACATCAGAACCGGCATGACCCAACTGTTACAGGCTCGCACCTTGTTACCGCCTGATAAAAGACTTTTAAGTACTTTTTTTAGGCGGCCAAAGAAGCGTTCCTGCAACATTTGTTTCACGCCAGATTCTGGTATTCCCAAGGACTGTGAAAAACCTAGATACTTGTAGGTTTCGGTGGCAGACAGAGATCTGAGTTTTGTTGAATCTGAAAGTTCCATTCCTTCAGATTCCACAATCACGCCCTTCTTTACATACATGACTGCACACTTGTCTACACCAAATTCCATTTTGATAGAATTACTAAAGTTTTCAGTGACCCTTAATAACGCCGTCAATTGTAATTTTGTGGAGGCCAGTAATTTCAAATCATCCATATAAAGAAGTTGAGATATAACTTGATCATCTTTCTGCAACCGATAGCCTAACCCTGAACCCTCTAACAGAGTGCTGAGAGGGTTCAAAGCTAGACAAAACCACAAGGGACTCAGACTGTCACCTTGAAATATACCTCGCTCGATCTTTATAAGTATGTCGTTTATCGCAGTCTGCCGACATCCTGGATAGCGAAGTGTTGTTCTCCATTGACTCATACACGACTTTAAGAAAGTGCACAGAGTTGCATCAATTTTGTACAACTCTAGCACTTTCAAAAGCCATGTATGTGGAACTGAGTCATAAGCCTTCTTATAATCTATCCAACATGTTGCCAGACACTTACGACTACGACGTACCTGTTGGCTAATGGTCCTGTCTATAATAAGGAGCTCTTTAGTGCCACGGGCCCCACTTCTACATCCATTTTGAGAAATAGAGAGTATCGAATTATTATTTATGTGTGTAGTAATTTTGAGTCTCAAAATAGATGTTAGAAGTTTATATGTAGTTGGTAAACATGTTATAGGTCTAAAATTTTTGGGATCCATGGCACCACCAGATTTATAGAGTAAATGGGTTACACCGGTGGTTAAAAATTGTGGTAATGAACCAGAATCCAAAGCTGCTTGGAATTGTGATGCCAAACACGCATGTGAGCTTCGAAACCACTTAAGCCAAAAGTTGTGCAGTCCGTCTGGACCAGGTGATTTCCAATTCGGTAATGAACGGACTGCACAACTTACATCATCTTTATTAATAGTAATGGGTTCCATAGCTGTTATAGACTCACACGAGCGTTTGACATCTTCTAACCAATCACCCTCTGTATGAGTGACAGGCACTGACCAGATGTTACGCCAAAATGAATTAGTTGTAATTTCATCCGGAAAATGTCCATCACTCACACATGAATTCGGTTCCTCCCATTTCCGATAAACCCATTTCTCATTCCTTTGGAACATTCGATTCTGATTATACCGATCGACTCGTTATTATTATTATTATTACCAATAAAATAAATAAATATACATATTGCACATAAATTTAAAAATATAATTATTTATTGCATCAATAATCAAATTTTAATAATAAGAAATTTAATGATTAATTATACCCTGCGTTCCAAGCATGTGTCCCACGATACATTTATTTTTTATAGCATATTCTAGTAATGTGATTCCTGTGTTATCATGAATATGTTTTAGACGGTCAAGTAATTGAATACGACTTTCTAAAACGTCTCGCTTGTTTGTTCTACGGAAAATACTGTGCGGTGGTTTATGAAAGAGGGTGTTCTTCGGTGTTTCCTTTTAAGTACTGGTCCGAAGCAACACTGAAAAAAATATCGTACAATCAAAGTGAAAAAGAAAGGTATAGAAAAAAGCATACTTCGATTCATTATCTTTAGCCGTCGAAACGTCAGTTTCAATTTTGGCAATACAGTTGCTGATATGTCAAAATACTGTCAAAGAGAAATGTGATGTGACATTATCTGTCTAGTGTTTCTGTCTCCTGTCACATAAGGCTTACTCGGAAATCTGAGAATGTTTTGGTTAATTGAAAACTCTTGGATTTGATGTAGAATACTTGCCGTTTGCGAATTTTGTAATAATATTGCAGTCACAAGTAGTACTCCCCTTGTTATTAAAAAAATATTAGCGGAAAACCTAAATTTACATTTAAACAAACTAACCTCTCTAAAGATATTTTCAAAATGTGCGAAACTATAAAGGTTGGTGAATATATAGTAATTCAGAAGCAGAATTACAGAAAATTACATAAGTTTAATAAACCTGATTCGACTATTAATTTAGGTCGCGATACTGTAAACTTAAAAGGAATTGAAGGATGCCCATATTTCTCAATTTTCAAGTTAACTCCTAAAACTAATAAGAAAAATAGAGAATATACTATAGAATTAGCAGAAGAAGCAGTGAATTTAAAGGATGAAATCGCTATTAAAGTGTCTGGGAATGATAATAGAAATATTATTGATGATGGTAGCTCACAAAAATTGACTGCAGCAGACATAGACACGTTGAAAAGTGATTCATATAAAGCCTCAGATATAGTTGAGACGTTAATAAGTAATTCTAGAACGTTTCATAACAAAACAGAGTTTTCACAAGATAAATATTTAAAAAAAAAAGAAAAGAAGTATTTTGAATACTTTCAAGTCTTAAAACCTAATTTAAGGATTATAAGTGAGGTAATGTATAAATTAGAAGCAGGAAAAATACAAAATCTTCGTATAGATACCTTGTCCCAAATCATCACATACACTAATATATATTCCGAGGGCAACCATTTGTTGTATGACTCCGGATCAAATGGTTTACTGGCTGCTGCATTATTGAGTGCTATTGGGTGTCAAACAAATGGTAAACTAGTTCATTTGCATCCAGGTAATATGTCACAAAAGCAGGCTTTATTAGCTATGAACTTTTCTGAAGAACAAATGTGTAGGTGTATATCAGTCAATGTTTATTCTGTGTTGAGACAGTGTTATCAAGGCTGTGACACTAATTTTATTAATACTAATGAAGCATTGATTACTGATGAAAATTTATTAAAAAGAAAAACAGAAGAAGAAACAGGCAACATACCTAAACGACTAAAACAAGAAGCTAGTCAAGACACCACAGATAATAATAGCTCTGAAACCACTCCAGATCTCGACAAACCTAGAGAGAATAAGAAACCAAAATGGCATTTTGACAACATTGCTGCTTCAGAGATACTACATGGCAAAATGGACTCCTTGGTTATAGCATGTAAAGAAGATCCACAAAATATTTTTAACGAGTTAGTGTCCTTTGTGAAACCAAGTCGGCCATTTGTGATTTATTACAGTGTAGCAGAACCATTACAACAACTTTATGTTACACTCAAGTCCAAAGGCAATGTAGCTGGTCTAAAACTTACTTCCAATTGGTCAAGAAATTATCAGGTTTGTTTCTACTACTATAATAATATAATTTAGATTACAAACAATTAAGTCTGTAGAAAATTGATGCTAAATTCCAGTTTTAGTTCTACTCATTATTTTAATTACAAGGCATGTTTACTATTGAATGATCATATTGATTTTGTTCCGTTGAACATGCTAACCGAAGAAGTACTGGTCTGATAGTAAACTATAGCCTATATTTCATTTCTTTATAATAGCTGTTAAACTAACCGTACTCTGTCTGATGGAAAGGAAATATATCATGTTGTGACCAAAATAAACAGATTATCAATGAAAAGTATCGCATAAAAAGGGGCAAATTATTCCTTTGAACTTCCATTGCGTGCACAAAATAAATGGTTAGTTTCGCAAAAGTAATGTGTAAAATAATTATTCCTCTAGAAAACTTTTAATAAAGTGTAGCAGCAATTAAACTTATAATACTATAACTTTTTTTTATGGTAAACAAATTTATTTACAATTTATAACAGCACGCTACAGGCAATAGAGCTGTACTGGTCAGGTAGTCTATTCATATTCTTATCTTTAAATTTCACATTCTGTTTATTGGAATTGCAATTTACAGATAATGTTAAGTTACTCTACCTTTCTATTATGTTAGTACCTATTTAGTGAGTATCAGAGGATTTTTGTAAACACTTATTGTTAGTTAATGGATCACACTCAGTACAATATTAAAAAAAAATTGATAAAATTTTTATTTCAGTTGGAGGGATGACTAATAATAATGTAATTTTATACTAATATTCAATGATACATAGAAGTAGGTATAAATTAACTTATTTCTTTTCAGGTATTGCCAGAAAGGACACATCCTGAAGTGACTATGAATGGATCCAGTGGTTTTCTACTAAGTGGTTACATATTTAAATAGGTAACGTTATTCCTACATGGTATAAGAATACTTAGTTCTTTTTTTTGTAAGTTTCAATTTATAGTTTGATAAAATAAAATATTTTGTCGTTTATAAATTTATTTATTCTTTCATTTACTCAATCAACATATCATGTCTAAATGCAGTTATAAAATTGTATGAATCACCATGGCTGACATGCAATGAATTGCGACTGTTTGCATTTCTGTACATACATTTTTCAACACCTGTTTTTAATTATATTAATTTTTTATACCTTTTGTTCATATTTCACTTAAAACTTTAAAATTGGGGTACCTACCTAGGCAAATCTAATCATATAAATCACAACAGTAAAATTTCGTTATAAAATTTCGTAAATCTTTCCAATATAAAGTCCATGAAATACTTATGGGAACACAAAGAACAAGCACTTCTATCTTTCGTGCTTCTCAATATACAGTACTGAACATCTATACGGTCATGTCATTTGCTGTGAAGGAATGTATATCAGTCTAATGTGGTTTGCATTTGGTGTGTTGCTCAGTGATACATTAACACTATATGATAATAACTTAAATTTATAGTAGAGAATTGCATTATTCGAGAGGAACATTGATTGCTGCAACCTTTGTGAGCTATAACATTATAAAAGCATGATAATGAAATGATTTTGGCACTTATCTAATATTTTGATGTAGCATGGGTGTCTACTGTGCCAAGCCTTGATTGATTAAATATTATAACATGATATATGTGCGGCATGATGTTATATAACCATATAAATAGCACAAGTTGTGTTAGTGAGAGTAAACTGATTTAAATCATTCCATTTTGCTTTTATTTAAGATCCATTTGCAATCTTCAAATGTATTGTATAATTTGGCTGGATATTCACGTCATTCTGTACAACACGTTATGTTTACGGCTCAAGTTCATTGAACGCTACATAAGAAAATAGTACGACATAGAATTTATTATACTTAACTACCATTATTATAAATATCGCTGTTGCTAGCACCACTTTGCAGTTTACATTCACGTTTTGTGTACTAAATATAGGTCAATATTTGATTTCTTTCTACAAGAGGGGAATGTTAGCATCAAGAAATGACTGATATGATTATGATATACAATAGAAGCAATAGCAATGGATATACCTACAAGCAATTCATATAATACAAAAATCATTACAATTGTCTTGCGCCCTACACTTGTAAATATGAATTAATTCAAATAATTAAATAACATATATTACTCGTATATTACAGAATGTTATCGTAAAATAAAAATATTCGTTTATAAATATTATAATTTGTTTAAAAACTAATTACTTTTAATCTAAAATTGAAAAGCTATTTAAGCAATAATAGAAATGTAGAGATCTTTTATAGTTGTCAGATATTACAAGCGAAATATAACATCTTTAATTACTGTTAATAATTGTAAACAAATTCAGGAAAGAATTCGAACAGCCAAGTTAGAATGGCGATGGTTCTCCGCGTCACTGTTCTGACGCAATGCGTTTTGAACTCGCGTCAACTCACGATAGACGGGTTTGCCGCATTTTTTGTCAATTTTAAAAATGCACGCACTGATATTTCATCCTTATTATATTTCGCTCAGGGAAAACAATTTCAAAAATTTGTCTTATAATAAAAGATAACATAATAATTCAAAACCAAAACAATAATACTGCACCGAAGTCCGCACCAAACAATATATAAATACACAAACTAATTATGCACATGCAGTATCTTTAAGTAACGTATGCTAAATAATAACTTTGGTATTGGTGTTAACATATCGAAAGGCATACATCGCTGTAACACAGCACTAAACGCTAAAGCTGTAGCGTAGATTGAAAAGAGGTCGAGTCTCGGCTTCGCCGATAACGCGTCGTCAAGGTGCCGACACCGATTGGCGGCGGAACTCGCCCAGCTATGACGAGTCCTCGTCGTACCATGTGCGAAAGTCGCAGCTTTCGTCATAGTCATCCTGTGGACAACACAAGTTCAAATTAAGTCTAATTCTAGTTCTATCAATTAAACTTTTCTGTTATTTTTTCTTTAAATGCTTATGTAGTTCTTTCATCGAAATTTATTGGGCACAAAAAGAATTCTTCTATCGGAATCGATCGTGAATAAATAAAAATAATGGTTGGGAAACTAAATTGTGACAACAACCGGTCGTTCTGATAAGTTCAATTTTAATACAAGTTTTAACATATTCAAGGGTTTAATTGAGTGATGTTTCTACATGAATTCAATGAATCATAAACTAACCGCCATCCAAGCGTGATCGAGCACGTCTTCCGCAGCAAAACGAAGTTCAGGTTGCGGGCGTAGCATATTGGCAACCAGGTCAATAGCACCTGCCGATACTCGCTCCCAGTGTGGTGCCGGAAATTCCAGTCTAGCTGATAATATAGCATCAAAGAGCTTCTCCTGATCACCGTCCGGCGAGGAAAATGGTGGGAATCCGCATAGTAAAATGTATAGAATAACTCCTGCAGCCCATACATCGATCTGTTAATTAACAAAATACAGAACGTTAACGTTAAGCACTTACAGTTTGTTAAAATCAAAGATTATCATTAATATCAAATAGTTTTTGATTTATGATTTTTGCAAAAGTTAACTAATTCGTGGCCTACTCTTTTTTTTTCATTTTTTTTTTCTCTGCGGAAATCCCCCCAGATACCACCTACTGGTGGTTATGTCGGACTCGAACCGACCAAAAACCGCTCGCCGTCTCAGGTACCAGTAGTCGGGGAACCAGATGTACCCTAGAAAGGCAATCCCTGGAACCCCGACGTACCTCGGGCCATCCATCTACGGCTTACAGATGACCCCTTTTCTGCCCCAAAAGAGCGTGTGCTCCGTAGCACATCCCGCTGCCATCCTGGCCTGCTTCTGGGGTGATGGATGGCCTCACCTGTCACCACCAGATTGGCGCTTACGGAGGATGGAGATCGTTCTATTTGTTTCGTGGCCTACTCTACCGTTTATGTCGTGCTTCATAGCTTCACGATAGCCATAAGCGACAACCATAAGGGTAGTTACTACTGCTAATTTATATTCTTTGAACAAATAGACGAACTAGCTATCTGGCTTTTAAATTGTATTTTTGTTACGAACTAATAATAAACACAAAGATTAGAATTTGTTAAAATCGTAACCTATTTCAAGTGGGTAGATATGGCCAAAGATATACGATAAAAAACGGAAAGCTAAATATTATACGAAACAACTAAAACTAACATGAAAAAAAAACAACATGCGAGTAAAATAAAAATAATAATATTTCGTAATTTAAAAAGATCTAGAAGATCTATAGGTGTACATTAACTGTACTAAATATTTTACAAAACCAATTGTTCTTGTGTTGATCTAACTTTAGGGTTTACATAAGAGACGATTTCATATAATTTTAAATTATTTTATTGAATGAAATAAATACACTTTGTCTATGACTGAATTGCTATATTAATGTTTATTTGTAATTATCCTTTTTAAAATAAAAAACCGTCTATAAAAACCTTGTTTCATTTCACACAGAATTTTGACTTGATTATATCTTAGGTTTCTGCATAAAAACTAATAGTTAACATAGTATCCACACAGCGTAAATTTGGAACCTTTCTCGCATAAGAATCAGCACATTGGCACGCGAGCTTCACGATGCGATAAGATAATGTTAAATATTGCGTGTTTTTTGTGCCACTCAAATATCCTACAAAAACAAAGCGTTGATGAATATCTAACTAATATGAAAACCTAAAGTAGATTTATTGGTTTCCGGTGCAAGTATAGCAACAGTGCGTGATGTATCTGTGTCCATGTAAAATATTATTGTGGGTGTTCAATCCCATGTTCATACGCCGGGGATAAGTCTTAAGTTTTCGAATTGATGATTTATTCCCTCAGGACGAAAGTAAGCTATGAGTGAGTTTATGTGTGATGTATCTGTGTAGCCAAAGTCTTTATAAAGTGCGTATGGAAAGGAAATAAAGGATAATTGAAAATATTATATAATAAATTGTTAAGTCCATCGGAGATAATATCTTAGGGTAATTATTAATGGGGTGTTTGTGTATCGCCTTAGTACAGTGAACTTCGACGAAGTAAAGTAGCACTGCTGATCTCTTTATGATGCCACAGACTACACAGGATTCTAATTAGAAATGGGTAAAATGAAGAAGTAGTACAGTGAAGTGGTTGTCGAAAATAATCTATAAACGAGGTGTTGCACTGATCTCATGCCGAGTCTTACTAATTCTGGGTTTTGTTAATTCCGACAGTACTGAGTCCATAAGATTATCTTTGTAAAGATTAATTATGCTTAACTGGCTAAAATTCAAATTTTTCACACACTGTGATTCATTTAAATAAAGTAAACGATGTGAGAGTTTCTAATCTTTGTGTTGTTATGACATTTCTTACGTCATCAGCTCCAATGCTAAACAATCGAGTTCGTAACATAATATGATTGTAAGCAAACATGTTTACATATTATGTTTGTTATACTTTATGGTACATAGTTTGTTCTATTAATCATTTTATGTAAAGCAGGATGTCCAATGCGACTAAGGCTTACGTCAGCAAGTAAGGATATTCATTGGTTTATTAATTTATACCTAAATCGTGTGTGGACAGGTCCTCTTAACGGCAAAATTTAAGTTGAACGGTATCCAGAGGTGTATTTGTACCGATTCATAATGTACAACCGGTTGAAAATTTTTCGAGTAATTCTCCTTAATAAAAGTTTATTTTTTTCTTCTTAATCTATTTGTTAGTTTTGATTAGAAGCGATTTTAGTTTACAATAGAAGAGACATCATTTTTGTATAGTAAGGTCGCACGACAAGCTCCTTATGAATTTCCATCATCATCACATCAGCTGTCAGCAACAGCTTTAACAGTCCATAGCTAGACATAGATGCGTCTTCGTAGATGTGTAGTGATCTCCGTCCTCCATAAGCGCAGGCCTGGGGGTGGCGCACCCTAGCAGAAGCAGGCCGGGGTGGCGATGCGAGCGCTACGGACTGCGCACCCTTTTGGAGGGCAGTAAAAGAACCACGAAGGTCCCACACTGGAGGGGGCCCATCTACAGCCGTAGGTGGTACGAGGTACGTCGGGGTTCCAGGGATTTCCTTTCTAGGGTGCACCTGGTACCTGAGACAGTGTGCGGTTTTTGGTCGGTTCGAGTCTGACATAACCACCTTCCCGTGGGAATTTTCGCACAGGGGGAAAAAACCTCTCCGTAGAAAAGTTTCGGTCTACAATATTATGTCGGCCAAACGGGTTGGTAGAGTTTGTATCAAGTACTGTAGCACACATATAAAGGAGTTTTACAACTTCGGTGATTTATGAGTGTTAGGATATATAAACAATACGTTTGTTTATTCTAGGAAAAATCCTTTGAAATTAGTCACGACTTAATGAGTTACTTGGTTCATGATAACATCAGTATATAGTATTCATATGGCCGGTTTGAGTATTAGTAGTTTACAGTTGATGAAATAATTAATACCTTTAACCCATATCCAGTTTCCAGCAATATTTCGGGTGCAACGTAAGTGGGTGTACCGCAAACGGCGTGAAGTGGTCTCCAGACTTCCACAGCTAGCCCAAAGTCAGCCAGCTTTAACCCGCGTATACTGCCATCTGAGCCTACCTCCACCTGTAAAAAATATTACAAAAAAAGTAATTTTAAATTTTTAGATGGTTCATTATCGGTAGTATACTTTATATATTTATGGTAAGGCTGTAAAACTTAACAACCGCGTAGGGTCAATAAGCCCTATTTAATTAAAAGAAAAACATGATGCACTTGGCGGCAATAAGAAACCTCACAAAAGTGCAAAGAAAAACAGAACTCGGCAATAAGTGATCTCATACTCTGTTACAGTTAGGGCTGATATTTAATAAATATTAGTTACGAGATTTAAAATTGTGTTATATTCTGAAATGTTATGATTATGATGTAGGCAATGAAATAGAAACAATAGTTTATAAAATGATCGGGATAACAATGACCTATTCAAATTTAAATTAATAGGATGGTTATAAGATGTAAACTGTACATATTTAGATGGTCGTCTTTTTACTTATGTCGGTTAGTATCACACTCTTACCAATAAATTTTCAGGTTTGATGTCACGATGCACTATAGAAAGCGAGTGTAGATATGCGATAGCGGATGTTAAGTGGCCGATTAGCAAACGCGCTTGGGGCTCAGAGAATTTGGAAGCGGCCGCAATACTATCAAACAAGTCTCCACCTAGAAATATAAATAAAGTACAAGTGGTACGAGTACAATAAAGCCATGTATCATTAAGGATAACAATTTAAGTATTGTTAATGATGAAATGATCAATTACAGGTAAAACTGAATAAATACACACCACTGACTAATTCCATTATAAGGAAGAGCCACTCGGGGCTGTCTTGTTCCTCGATGAGTGATACAATTCGTGGATGGCATAACTTTCTCATAACTCGGACCTGCAGAGTTAAATTATTGTCACATATACGGTATGGGATGTAAGTTTATTACGTTAAAATGTCAAATTATTTATTAGCGATTTTAAATGAACCAATGAATAAATGAACCTATAGTCCATTCGCCTTAAAAATATAGTAACACCTTGATCCAAGCTCACCCCTCAAATCAATCAGATTTTAAGAAATTATCGTTTCGTATGTAAACTTGACTTGAAGTGAAGTATTGAATTTTTACCTCAGCTTCCACATAATGTTCCTTTCCTTTGCATTTGGCTTTGTCGATAATTTTGAGGGCATACTCTTTAGCCGTTGTCTTATCTTTACATATTCTTACAACAGCGAAGTTGCCGTCACCTGTGAGTAATACGACAATGGATAATCATAATTTTGGACGCAAAGATATTAAAGGTATTTTGAATAGATTTTGAAGTGAGTAATATACATACCGATGATTCGGCCGACGTTGTACTTTAGACGTAATGGTTGTGGCAACAGTGGTCCGCTGTTTTCATCTGCATTATCTCCGGCAGCGCCTACTCCTGCCTCGCTGGCCGCTCGTGCTGCTCCGCCGCCTGCTTTTACCGGCATTCGAGGCTTGGGACCACTCCTATTAATTAACATGACCATTAGTAAATATAATATACACTGTGACTGGTGAGATACCTTCAATACTTATGGAGAGTACTTGGTACTCGATTCTCGTTAACTTGATATAAAAAAAATAGGTGCTTATTTTTTATCGAAATGTCTCTAAAAAATAAGTTCGCGCGGTGTCCAAGTATTCCGCAGTTAAATACTGGGCTCTCGGTGTACTGTGTACGAAGTTTACTAAGAAGTTATTTAATATTTCGTTTTAATGTTATTTTATTTCATGATATATGTTCGCATACTATCACGTCCTCAAATATTGAAGGTATCTCACCAGTCAGTCTGTATATATCTCTTACAATGTTAATAGTTAACGTTATCAATCAATACCCACTTACCTTGAATTTCTAGATATAGGGGTTTTTCTGCATTGCAGTACAGCTTTATTTTCTTCAAATTCCAATTCGAAATCTTCTTGGTTGACTCTAGATGGTGACAAAGAAATTTACTGTAAAATTAATGTTTTACAACACATAGTAAAGAAAATCACATAACTTGAGGTACCTTTCGTTCCCATAAGCAAAGAATACATCTTCTGCATCAAAGAACTGGTATAAAGCTGTGACGGCACTGCCTGTTCGGGTGAAAACTTTTCGAACACAGCCTGTATCTAATTTAACACACTCTGTGATAGCGGCCAAGGCATGCTCCAGTGTGGGGCTGTTGCGTTTATTAAGTAATAATCTGCAGACCTGTAAATCATAATATTATTATTTCAATGGTACTTTTTAAAATGCATAATTGAGTTTCTTGTTTTATTTATTTTACTTAAACTTAATATAATTGACAGTTTCACTTTGTTGGTTTTATAATATTAAGAATTTAATTTTACATCATTAATTTAAGTTAATTAAGTATATAAATGTATCACCTTTCTTGGTTTGACTCCATTCCTGATAATAGTGACAATGCGTGGTCGGACAACATTATCGCCGGCAGGACTGACTCTTGCTGTTCCATTGCCAGGAGTACTACTACCATTTGCCTACAAAATTATATCACAATAAGTTGAACTTAGAATTCCCTTTTTATGTTATCAGTTATCATAAGAACATGCAAGTTAAAAATTTAGTTATAAACTATCTAGCATAGGAATGAGTCACAATTCTTACTGATAAACATGCTCATCCTGTTATTAAGATAACCTTTCAAGTAGCTACTTATTCTATACTAGCTAATGTTAACAAGAAAATTATCACCAACTTAAACAAATTCAGAAAGTATATACATTTTAATGCAACAAAATACTCAACCTGCAAATATCGTGACAATCGGTTATTTGCTCTTGCTGGGGATGGACTTGAACTATCACTCAAAGACTCTGGACCACTTAATCTAAATGATTGAGGTGTAACTGCACTGGCTTCATAATCTAGTCGTTTGAAAGGCTCACCAAATCCACTGCAGACATAAGATTGGCCATCTTCTAGATCATCCAATTTACCTATCTGAAAACCAATTATTCTAATATTTTAGGCAAAAAATTTGTGGTTAACAACACATTAATTCCATTGTACTTACTTTTCTACCCTCAAGTGAATATATTGTTCTTACACCACTGGGCAGGGTTACATTATCAACTAAAGCCCTTGTTAAATCTGCTGTAAGACTATCAAAGGATCTGCAAACAGAATATTTCTCATTCAGAACTTTTATTTATTCTACACCATAGCATTTTAAAACATTTACACATTATATAAACCTATTAAAAAAAATAGTTTTATATACATATATAAACCGTTTAAAAAAATTACTATTATAACATTTTTTATTTAATTTGAATCCTGTAGTATTCATTTCTGTTAGAAAAATTAGAAAGTCAGATAGCATACTGATAATGGTGAGTTAACAATGAGTGGGCAGTCCTCTTTGGGCAGTAATGAGTATTCATTTCAAACAATTTCAGTAGGGTATTTATACATCAAGGGAAGGAAAAACCACTTACAATCAGCTAATTATCACAGCATCCTGTACAACCTTGATAGTATACTAGTCGCATACTACATTAAATGCATTTCAAACTAACAGCATAAGGCAATATATAGTTTTTTTTTTTTTTAATATTATTATTATTAGAATATTTAAAAATATGGATTAATTAATTACAGTTATAATTTCAAATCTTTAAACTATAAAGAAAGCCTGCACTAATACTATACATTGTGGATTTTCATAACATTTGTAAAAGAAGGGTCGACTCTGTGTAAGGGGTAAAACAGACTTAGCCAGGACTAAGATAATTTATACAGAAATATATTAGTTGAGCATCTTACCAGTAAGTATATATATAAAATCTCTTTATAGTAATGTATTAGAGTACCAACATAGATAACAGCTGTTAAATAGAAATTCGTAATATTTTTATCTATTATCAAGACAGGGAAAACATCAGGTAGGCCCTACACCTCATACCAGTAATAATGCTTAGAATTAATATTCTCTACTGTAGTTGCATAAATATTATAATAGTTCAATTGGAGTACGGACGATAAGTATGTATGAAAGTGAAAGTCTAGTCATGTTATAACTACATCTAAAACTCGTTAAATGTACTTAGGTAATGACTATGTTACACACCTGTATCTTTCTGGCAAGACTGGAATAATCACACCCGAATAGAATTTATCACCATTTCTAAAAAATCTGACTCGTTTAGCTTTCCGCGCGGCTGACGTTCGCAGCAATACGTTGCGTCGGTTCGTCCTAGATTTCATAATTTCCATATCGTTAAAATCTTTTTCCAGCTCACAGACGGAGCTCGATCGGCTGCCGCTTCGGCTAAGATTGTTCTCCATCTGAAAGTGATTACGTTTAGATCAAAGTCACAACGAGTAGTTTAACGGATCGTCTTAACAACATGATCTAACCCTCACCTTTTTTACCTAGCGGTTAAACGAAATTAATATTTTTAAAGGAACTTGATTAGGAAATCATCACTTTTAGTATTTTCTCATTCTACACTTAGAAAAGCGAAAAATAAATAATGAAAATATAATAGTAATTTCTGTAAAATTCATGAATCACAGAAATCAGTACGGACAACCCAATCAAACGTCCATGAATGAACTAAAATTTATCTCATTCGTGTGCTCTGAATGTGAATTGTGAATGGATTACCTCTGTATTTTTCAGACTTCAGAAAGATGTATGATAGAATAAAGAATGAATTGGGCTATGTAAGTTAAAAAATATTAATATACAATGCTCTAGCTATTTATTACATTCGAAAACTATCTTGCATAATAATGTAGATGTATCTTAATTTGTTAACCTTTATGATTAATGTATATCATATAACAGGTCCGTAAAATATCGTGTACGTATTTTTTAGTAACACAAAGGCGCTGTTAGGAAATCATGTGTAACTGAAATTTAAATGCTTAGAGAGTAAGAAAGAAAACAATACTCAGACTAAATTTACTACTTTGTCAATCTGTGAAATAATTTACTAACAGTATACAAGCTGATTGTTAAGAGCCGTGATCAACTCCTTCAGAGGTTTAGATTAAGAGGATTAAGGACTCGATACCGAAAGTAGGCCTTCTCGATACGGCATGTATTGCTAGATATCTTTCTATCTGGAAGCTCAACTTCAATATTTTGGTCTATATTTCTATTCTTGGGCCCTAATTATATTCAATTTTAAAATATGTTTTTTATTAGAACGTTGACTAAAAATGTTAATTGTACATAATGTAATATTAAATAAAAAATGTTTATTAAAACCTGGTTCTACCATCCTTCAAGATCGTCTTATCTCAAATGAGACATAATCTTAACAAACATAATATATACTGAGTTTTCTGAATTAAATAAATAAGAAAAGTTGGTTGTTTCTGATTTGACCCATTTATATTTTATTTAAATATGTGTTTAAAAACAAAATAAGGGTAAGATTACCTTAAGATGTTGAAAAAAAGCTTTCAATGCAAATTGTAACTATTTTTCTTAAATAACTGAATTTTTTTAGACCTATTTTACAGCAGTCTAAAGTAACCCTCAAGATAAGTAAGACATCTGGCAACATCAAGAGGCTCCCGATTTATTGTATCAGCTACGAAAAACAGGTGACGCATTTATCAATTTCATTTTATGTCAAAAGTGTAGACAAAGAGTGTGATTATTTAGTAATTTTCCACGTTTCTATAAATTTTTGTGTAAAATGTCGTCGAGAAAAAAGGTACTTCTGAAGGTGATCATCCTCGGTGATAGCGGTGTAGGCAAGACATCGCTAATGAATCAGTTTGTCAACAAGAAATTTTCGAACCAGTATAAAGCAACAATAGGCGCAGATTTTCTCACGA
The DNA here is from genome assembly GCA_949316085.1 of Hypercompe scribonia. Classification (NCBI taxonomy): domain Eukaryota; kingdom Metazoa; phylum Arthropoda; class Insecta; order Lepidoptera; family Erebidae; genus Hypercompe; species Hypercompe scribonia. The sequence continues at coordinate 15,643,438 of OX438969.1, read as the reverse complement.
AAGAGGTAATTGTAGATGACCGAATCGTTACGATACAGATTTGGGATACAGCTGGACAGGAACGCTTTCAATCCTTGGGAATGGCTTTTTATCGCGGGGCGGATTGTTGCGTCTTAGTGTTTGACGTAACTGCCCCCAACACATTCAAGTCCTTGGAGAGTTGGAGAGACGAATTCTTGATACAAGCTTCTCCGCGAGACCCTGATAACTTTCCATTCGTGATATTGGGCAATAAAGTAGACTTGGAAAATCGTGCCGTGTCTGCCAAACGAGCACAACAGTGGTGTCAAAGTAAAAATGACATACCGTATTTCGAAACAAGTGCCAAGGAGGCAGTGAACGTGGAGCTTGCATTCCAGACTATAGCTCGAAATGCCCTGGCTCAGGAAACTGAAGCTGAACTCTACAATGAATTTCCTGATCAAATCAAGCTTAATGCCAATGACAATGGCCGTAACAGAGATGGTGACAACTGTGCTTGCTAGGCCTTAAAAATGCTTTAGTGATGGCAATTTATCAGGTCAGATTATATAAAGTAAACATACATTAAAGTATAATAATATTCTGTAAGTAATGTTTCCTTTTATATCATTGTATCATGTAAAAATGTATAAAAATATTGTATACCACACTCTTTAAACAGTTGATTTGTTTCTCACGTTTGTCACTTGTTGAATTTGTTAAAAATTGATGCACTGTTAAAAGTATAAGTTTATTTTAAACTTGTGTTTTTTTTTTGTGTAAGTACACAATATTAATATTATAGATTGCAGCTTCTAAAATTGAAAATTTCAAAATTTACATTCTGATTTTGTATGTAATCAGCCAGAGTGCGTTATTGTAGCTTAATTGTAGTGATAAATTATATCTTTAACACATCCAATATATAAATGTTAATAAAGCTTTGGGTCAAGGTTGTAAAATTGTTTATTCATTCATATATGTTTTTTCATTATAAATAAAATGTTAGCAGAATTAAATTGTTCAAGGACATGAGACAAATTTGAACAATTAAATAAGCACTGTAATAGTTGACCCGAAACACCTGATTCTATCAAATGTTGACTATTGCTATCAAACTATTTTGTTAACTGGCTATTTTAACATAAATTAAATAAAACATGAATGATATAGAAATGTGATACATTTACTTGATTTCTGTTATATACATGTTAAAAAACTATGTCGATTGTTATTTGATCAGTTGCTAATTTGGTTACAGTATTAAATATACAGTGTGACGTTGAAATTTGACTACTGTGGCTTCATCACTGTACTCTGTCATCTATAAATTGGATTATGTATAGAATACAGTATATTTGCATGAAGTTTATACGATAAACATTTCTGTATATATTTGGATTTTACATTAGTTTATAAGTAGTTAATGGTAACATGTTATTAAATAGCATTATTCAATATAACAAATGGGTTATGAGAACAAAAACTGTATGCTACAAAGACACCTACATGTAAATCAGACAAAGGAAAAGATAAGGTTATGTTACTTGATTCTTAGGAATACTCGTATTACATGTTAGGATAAAGCAGCTAAAGCAAAGCCTATATAAAAAAACAGCTTTTAGATGTTAGGTACTTGAACACCATTTGGATATTTTTCACTTGCAACTGAATAATGTAAGCATTGTACCATGAAGTCTATGTAATCATTACATAAATACATGATATTAAGTCTTTATATTGAAAACCTCCTTATTATGTTCAACCAAATGACCTTGCCTTTTAGTTAAATGCTATCATTTGAAATTTGTGATTAGTTTGATTCTCACATTGTTTTTAAATTACATATTTTATTATTATAGTATATTTAAATTACCTACAACAAAACATAAATTAAGATCTAGTTAGTTAAAGAAAGGTAACAAATGATGTATGCTGTAATAATGGTTGCTTTTAATTTTATATTAATAAATAATAAAAAAGTCATATTCATTTTTATTTTTTTACTAACACTATTTATGCAGAGATAGAATAAGTATAAAGAGCACCTTAGGCAAGCATGTCGTTGGCGCCCCCCTCGTGGGGCTGGAACTCACTAAATGTGTGATGGTGATTCTTCTGAATTTTAATTGGCACGTCACCTCATGTTAGACCTATGTAGCGCTCAGACCGCACTTAGGACGGCACGTAGGAGGTGTTGGAATGCATGCCACTGTCGACCGTGAATCGGATCCATGTGGTGATCTTCCTCCCAAGCCCTCCATCACTTTCTGCGATATGTGACGTCCTCTTAGAAGGATGTGACTGCAGCAAAACATCTGTTGCTACCAGCCATGGAGCGTATAACGGATGATAGTGGAAGATCCTCTTCAATGGTTGCAATGAGCGCCCATCACTGTGTTGACAGATGCAGCTCACACAGCTTCACTCCTAATGATTGACTGTTAGTACTTCTTTAAAGAGATGTGCTTAGCAAGGATCTGTGGAGTCAAAGAGAAGGGGTACAGTGTTACCGTCAAAGCCAACACCTGGAGGCTCCAACCCGGGCAAGCAACGAGCCATGGCGTACTCCAGAAAAGTAGAGCAAGGCAGTGGATATTACGTAATGTTAAAGTATAAAACCTACGTGTCAAACTTAAACCTATAAAGAATTGTTTATGTTGTGTGTATATGGCTGACACATTTATGTTAGGCATGTAAACTTTTTTAGAAAATTCTGTTCGCACCCCTTAGGCACGTGCCTAATTTTCCGTGGGGTAATCTGCCATAATTGTACTCTCGTATTCTGATGTATTCTTAAGGGTAAATAAATTCTGAAAAGAAATTCTTAAGGGTAAATATAGCTTACAGATGAAAAAGGTTATAATGGATTCATGTATCCTCCCAAGTCTAACATGGGTTTATACAGAAAGAGTGAGACAAAAATTCTGTCCTGCCAACACGCCATGGAGAATACAAAAAATAAGAAATATAGATATTCGCAAGAAAACCAATTTAACCGATGCACTCCAGCAAAGTTTATCACAGACATGGAAATGGGCAGGACACGTAGCTAGATACCAGGATAAAAGATGGACACACCAAGTCACAAAGTGGAAGGGCCCAAGGGGCAAAAGGAGTATAGGCCGACCAAGAAAGAGATGGGTCGATGATATTAAGAGAGTGGCAGGAGAGGAGTGGATGGAAACCGCCACAAACCGTGAAAAATGGTTCAAGTTGGGGGAGGCTTTTACCCAAGAGGGACTACATGTAACAACAAATCAAATTTAATGTACACTAAAAAAAAATTATTTCATCTGTTGTGTAGATAATTTAAAGCTTAATAAATAAATAAATAAATAAATTCTGATGTATTGTTGAATGCTACAATAACAATGATAATAATGTGGCCTATTTGGTATAGCGTCCCAAATTAAAAGTAGTTTTATAGGTTACGGCAACAAAACATCTTGTCGTATAATTACAAAGATAAATTTTAATGTATCTTTGGAAAATTATAAATAATTTAATTGTTCAATTACCTAATTATACAAATAATTGCATTGACCGAGATCGAACCTACGTCCGCGACGAGGTTATCGACCTTTGCGACGACTTTGTAATACCGTATAGCGCTTGCTTTTACGCTCATAATTATCTATTAATTATATTACACTTCAGTTATGACTTAATTAGTTAGATTTATACTTTATCTCCTTTTATAACAATCCTCATAATTGATGTACATTTAAAAAGAATTCAAGTAAAGGGGAGTTCTCAATAAATAAGATTTTTTTTTTAAGTATTTTTTTCTTATATTCGAACAATTTTTTTGTCTGAAAGAGTATATTTAGTTTTAAGTAGTGTCTCTAAACTAAGCCATCATGTAAGTATAATGTTAGTTGAGAGGTTTTCAAATACGGAGGACCAAACATTAAATCTGGACTGTTTGCCCTAATTAACAAGTTTGGGCTGATGAGCTTGTTCTACAAAACTGGAAGGGTGCTACTATTGTTAAACTATATAAAGGCAAAGGAGACCTCTTAGATTGCAGCTTATTTAAAGGAACTGCTTTGTGGCTGGCAAGATCCTGGCGCATATCATCAACAAGCCCTTGTGTACGCTAGCTGAAAACTTCCTTCCCGATACTCAATGTGGTTTCAGACCGAATCGAGGGACAGCTGATGCCATTTTTGTTTTCAAACAATTACAAGAAAAAGCCTTGAGCAACACCGTGACCTCTACATGTGTTTTGTGGACCTGGAAAAGGCTTTTGATCGCGTACCAAGATCTGCCCTCTGGACAGTACTCGAGAAATATGGCTGTCCTGTGAAGTTCGTAAATTTGGTGTGTCAATTTCATGAAGGCATGATGGCCCGTGTACGCCACGAAAGCAACTTTATGGAACAGTTTAATGTATATATACTTTGCTGTGGTTATGGTATTTTATTGAATGTTCGCATGGACAAGAGTGTACTGGAACTTGCCCGTTTCAGAGCGAAACATAAAGTCGGGCGGACCTCTGTATTGGAAATTCTTTATGCAGACTATGTTTACCTTATGGTTGACTGCATGGAGAATCTGCAAAGATACGTCGACAATTTAGATGACTCCTGTCGAAAATTCGACCTCGTAATCAGCGCGCCGAAAAATCAGATTCCGAAACAGCCAGTAAGGGGAAAATCTGCTGGTGACACTGCTGTCTACTTGGGTGGGAAAAAACTAGACGAAGTCAAACCTTCCCGTATTTAGGAAGTCTAGTTCGTAGCGACAATCGTCTCGAGTCTGACACATCTACGCGAATCGTTAAAGCCGCTGCTACTTTTGGTAAGCTGAACCAAAGAGTGTGGAAGTCTCACGACCTAAAACTGCACACGAAACTTGCCGTCTATAGAGCAATCATACTACCTCTACTTCTGTATGCCTTGGAGACCTGATGTCTGTAAAAGGGTGATATCAGACGTCTTGACGTCTTTCACATGAAGTGTCTCCGTGCCATCCTTCGTTTCAAATTTCAAAATCACTATCACGATTAGAGATTTTCAATAAAAGCATAAGTCATGAAATTTGAATATTTCAAAGACGATTTCGTTAAGATTAACTGATGAAAAACACCAGGTGGGCACCAGAACTCAATCAATAAGATGGCTTGTACAAATTTCTTTTTGATTACCTTCTTCAATTTGAGCAAAATGATCTGACACAATTAAGTTGAGGCGCATATTATTCAACTAACAAAAACCAGTTGAAGGCACAAATAATCAACTTATACAGTCATACTCATAAGTTGTATATCGGTACAAAATAAAGATAAATAGATAAGTAACAATTTAAATCAGACATGTCTAATACTTCGTAAGATACAATCAACAACTTAATACCTACTTGTAAAGAGATATCTGCTTAGTCATTCGCTATTGACTCATTCAACAATACTTTGTTTGACACAAAACTTATTCATAGTGTCGATAAGCCACATCGGTTATAGTTGATAAATGTATTTATTATTATTAAAAAACTAAGGCAATGCGTTTTTAAATCTTGTTACTCGTCTAGGAGCTCAAAAATAATTTCGATTTTATATTATAAAGTTTTGAGGCGGTAGAAATAGAATGTACTGCATTCTAAACAGTAAATAATCTAACGTCCACGTATCTAACGAGCATTTTCGGATCTTGGCGTTATGATTCCATTGTATCACCAGCAGCATTAAATTATTTCCTATTTGTATTTAAAGACACACGAGGGTTCTGTGAAAGACTTAGTAGTTGTGGCGGGAACATCGAGTATGTAATAAAGTAGTTTAACTCTGAATTTAAAAACAATATCTACATATATTATGAGTATAAGAAGTAATTTACCGGAAATCGATACAATAACAGAATAATCGGTCATCGGTCAAAAAATGCGGTTTTTTGCCACCAGATAATGTTAATGCATAGTGTATGTACTCAAATAGTAAGATTTTAGCTTAAATTTTGTTTGAAAATAGTTTTTATAATTTTATTATCAATCAATCAATTCATAAACGTATTTCGTGAAACCCTTTATTGAAATACAATCCAAAAACTTGAAAATAAAGATAGTGTTAACTTGCTATAGTTAGAGGAAAAAAGTTAAGTTAACTTAAAAATGGATTTGTACCTAAAATATCTCAAGAGACACCTAGTCCATTTGATGATTGTTTAATTTTATAACAAAAAATACAAAAGAATATATTAATAAATTTTTTTAATAAGCACTTATTTAAAGATTAATTTTATTACTACGGGCTTCTTGTGCACATACGTATGTACTTGTGCTTGCAGACCCCACTCATCTGTTAATTCCAATGTTTAACCGACTTAAAAAAGAGGAAGTTTTATGTTCACCGATTATTCCGTAAATTGTTCACTGATTTTGCAAATGCTTTTTGTATGCGAAAGAGTATACTCTTGAGGTAGTGTCATTATCACCATATCAGCATCTGATGACGGGATCCCAAGAAAACCGAGGACAATCTTCAAATTTTGTAGACACGTATTTCCGGGCACAGCCGCTTCCGGGAAGTACCTGCACTCTGTCGCTATGAGGGAATTGAGCCTCACCAGTCACCACTGCGACTGCAGTGAAGACACGGCTAAGCACACGCTAGCGATTTGTTCCGCCTGGGCGGCGCAGCATGAAGCCATCACTGCAGTTATTGGAGGAGATTTCTTACTACCGGCCGTCGTATGCTACATGGCAAGCAGTGGCAGCTGTTTAACCGCGGTCCCAACCTTTTGTGAAGACGTCATTTCGCAGGAGGTGGCAGAGAAGGCACGGAATGACGATCTCCACTCGTACACAATTCGCCGCCGGCAAACCGAGCAACGAATGTGCGCTTACCAGCGAGTGTGGCCGCTAGTCAACGGGACGGGTTTTCCCTTCCATCCGCTACAGTGGTCAGTCGCAAGGTGGCGACGTACATATGTGCCGGACGTTCCCGGCTTCTTTTTTCGGTTTCCGGATTCTTCCTATTCCAGAAGCAGAGTGGCAGACCATGTGATGGTAGTCGGTCTGAGTACGACACACCACCTCGCCGCAAACACTGGTGGGGAGACGGTCAGAGTGGGGTTTCACACGTAAAAAATTTAAGAAAGATGATTCTGTTAGTTGCCGATCTATTAATCAGTATTCTGTAGGAAACTAAAGTCTTGCAAAGCTGAGGTTTGACATTTGGAACATACATCATAACTATACACCTAACTTATTTTAGTGTTCTAATTTTAAATATTCATAATTAGTCATAATTATTGTTTTTCTCGCAACGCTTTCTAATCAAGTGGTTTCTTAAACAATTTGTTTGGCTCTGAGTCGCAACGTAAACTTTGAAACATAAATGAACCTGGCGTTCTTTAGGATTAGTTTTAAAGGCCTTAAGTGAGTTTATACACGTCAGATCATCATGGTGACCGCAGTTGGTATGGCGGTAAGTGAAGTGTTTAGAGGGGTTCTCGTGAGTTTGTTTCACATGAGCTGTGAAGGATACGATTTCAAAGATTTCAGTACGGACCTATTGAAACACCCAAAGCGGTTACGGTTACGATTTACGTGTTAGACATGTAATAAAGTCACACTAGACCCTCAGGAGTTTATGCATCGAAACCATCCTACGGAAGAGTACTGGTAGCATTCTCCGTTTAACATCCCCGTAACTTTCAGTTGTCTGATATGCTGTTGACACAAACTTTGTGACAACTAACATCGTTATCTTTTGCTTTTGTCATTAAATTTTTCAAAGGCTAAGTCGGGTTACTCGGGATAGATAGTCTATCAGATACTATTTGATTACTTACACGATCATTATTGCTCCGTCGGCCAGGTCCACAGTAATAGAAATGTTGTGTCTCCACATAGTTCTGGAGATTATGCCCAATTTTAATATGTCCTTCAAATCAAACTACCATAGTTATTTGTTACTACTAATTAACAATATTTAAAGTTACAATTGAAGGTGGTCGTTTTTCGGAGGTTGTTGCCTCTCACGACTTGTATAACGCAGTTCAACTTACTACATTCCTACCAGTATTTTATATTCAAAACGAAAAAAAACCATAGATTAAAGAATAAAAAATTTTAAATTATATGATATATTTCATCTGATGAAAAAATTACGTGGTTATTTAATCTTCCTAGGTCAAAATTCCCTTTTTATAAGTAGATTTTTACGTGAATTTAGGAAGGGGTGCTACATGCTACAAGAAAAGGAGAACCAGATCTCTCCCGTAGCACGGTTACGTTCTCTCTTTACACGTTCATGAGATTGACATTGTATGATTATCTCATAATGAGGCTGCATGACGACAGACAAAGGACACATATATGTGAGATAGATTTACAGATAAATGAGTTATCCAGCTTTATTCAAAACTACCTGACCCGCACCATTTTTTCTGCGTCTCTGAAAAGAAATAAGTTTACTCCGTTTTTGGGATATCTACATCTTATTCTTTTGGTCGTAGGATTATGTTATATAGCTCATAGCTTATGTCGATAAATGGGCTATTTAACTCTAAAAAAATGTTTAATTCGAATCTTAATACAAACAAGCTCTTCATTTTATAATGCTAGTAAGTTTCTTTAAGTATCAAATGGTTTTATTATTTGTGTCGTATGTCATTATAATTAAGTATTTTATAAAATATTATATTTGTACGTTGAAAGGTACCTAAACACTTATTTAATGTCATTTGATTTCTTGGTTGCCGGTGGATGTCGGTTATGTGTACTTTGGGTATTTAAGGAACTTGAATAATGTTCACATGTTAAAAACTTATGAAGTTAAATGAAGAGACTAACTACCCACACAAACTGATAAATGCAAATTTTCTTCCTATGATCCTTGGATGTTAGTTATTTATTGTTTTACTGATATGTAACAATACTCTAGGGTTCTTAAATTGAGGTGCGCAAATCTGAAAAAGTATTTATATTTTACTTAGTATTAAAAACTATTTTGTGTGTGTAGGTGCCATTCATCGTCATGTAGACTTGCCGATAAGACTAAAAAGTATTATAATTATAATCGACTTCTCGAAAGCACAGCTTAGTAAACTGATGCTGGATACACGGATCTTCTTAAAATTCTTTAAGGGATGTCAATTTTCAACTATGAAAGTCATAAACTTGCTGGTTAAAATGACTGTACATGAAATATACTAGTTTTTATATACTTAAGAAGAGGTCTCAGTAATTTTGATAAACAGGTAGACACTGGAATAAATATTTTCTATTTCATTTTTATAATTGATACATCTATCAAACAAAAAAATCAATTAACGCCTATGTAGTATCACTATGTAGATATATTGTTTCATTTATTTATCAGGCGCTAAAGTTTGTAGTTTTATTTCTTGTTTTTTTTTTTATAATTAGTGCGAAAATCACAATCGATTTGGTGTTCAGTGACTTCCAACACCTGTACTAGAAAACAAAATTTTTAACAAAAAACCCGACTTCTAACAGAAAATATTTAAAACTAAAAATACACTAATAAGTAATTAAAATAATTACGGATTCTTGTGTCTATAGTTATTGCTATTAACCTACTTCAAAAATACCTGTATTTTTTTTGTGTGTTACCTCATAACTTGTTGCTGGGTCTACTGCTTTTGATGATTTATTTTGCTGATTTTTTTGAATGAGATCTGACGAGTAGTTTTCAAACTATCCGTAATAGTGCTTTTTTAATTACATTGATGCCTCGACTACATTGATGTTGTTTTCTTTTTTTCACTTACAGATATAAAACACACAAAAAAACTGTATACTATAGCTAAGCAGAGCATCGTAGCATTTTGAAGTAAGCCCTTTCTTTATTGGTCTGAAGTTCTTCTGAGATATACAATGGTAATCTTCAATAAGTGACAGCAAATCTGTCATGTTTACTGTAATTACATGTATACGTACTGTTTACACAATCGTCAATATCACGCCTGTATCCTCCAAAGGGGTACGCAGATGTGTTTTATATCGTAGTCCGTTCTATAGTGAGTGAGATTTAGATGAGTGATAGGGATCATTCAATTCATATTGCAAATATGTCACAAATGAAAACATAAAACCTTTTTTTTTAAAATAATACCAATGTAAAAAAAATATTCCTAAATTCCACTCATATGATAATATTTTGTTATTTAAGAATTTTATAAAAAGACCTAGTGTAATTCTATATTTTATATTGATTAATAGTGTGTGTGCATGGAGATGCAGCCCCTAAAAAATATTTTGATGATGCCTCTGATTCTGCTATACTTTCAGTAAGCTGAGCTCATACCTTGATCCTGTACGCCTCACCAGTCGGTGCCATTCTGATTTCCTGAGGGAGAGCATTCCAGAGAAGGACAGATTGAATGAGAAAGAAAGATTGAACAGATGCAGAAGTGTGGGAGAGGCGTGACAGAAGAAGATTACTTTTAGAGCGCAGGTTTCTATCATGATTAAAACACAGAACTGGAAGGAGGAAGTTATTTACTAACTAGAGTAGTAGACGAGTTAGGAGAATCAAGAATAGTGTAAAGAGTTATTAAGGCGTGCAGGTGACGACGCTGACGAATAGGAAACCAATTTAATTTGAGATGAAAAGAGGAAACATGATCATATTTACGTAGATTAAAAACTAATCCAATGCAGTTGTTAAGAAGTCGGTCGTATTTATTGCGCAGATCTGCATTTAGGTCGTAGTAGCATACATTACGATAATTAATGATGAGCACGATTAAGGTCTGCACCAGAATAGTTTTGACGGCAGGTAATAGCTGCTTGAGTCGGTATGACATCCGTAGAAATCCTGTAACTTTCCGACTGACACCAGTAACCTGGATAAGCCAGCTAAGGTTGCTAACACTGAACAGGCTTAAATCCTTTACGACTGGGCCCTTCGAGGTCATCTTCCCCCCGGGCTGGGCGTAACTTGTTACGCAGATGATACACTGGTCACGGCCCGGGGAACGACCTTGCAGAGGTGGCACATCTGGCCACCACGGGTGTCTCTCTGATGGTCGGGCGTACTGAGGCGCTGGGTTTGCGGGTGGCCCTGGACAATACGAAGGCCCCTTTGTTTCATGGGCCCCGTCGTGGTCCACCCTCCAGCGCCACCATCGTAGTCAATTCGGTCCTCGTACCGGTTCAGGCCCAGATGAAGTATCTGGGCCTGATCTTCGACCACAGGTGGCTCTTCGACGAGCACTTCCGACAGCTTACTCCAAAGCTGGTCGCCGCTGCTTCTACCCTTGGGTGACTTTTGCCTAATTTGGGTGGAGCCAGCGTTGCGACAAGACGGCTATACACGGGGGTTGTCCGGTCAATGGCGCTGTATGGTGCACCGGTGTGGGCGGCGGCTCTGACCGCCCAGAATAGGGCTCGCCTCTGGCGCCCTCAGAGCATATTGGCGGTTAGAACCATACGCGGTTACCGCACCGTGTCGACGGAGGCGGCGTGCGCCTTGACCGGAACTCCTCCGTGTGATTTGGAGGCGGCAGTGCTCGCCGAAGTTTATCAGCGGACGGCTGACTTTCGGGCGGGTAGCGGCATACGGTCCCCGCCTGAAGAGATGCGCGAGTGGCGAGAGGCCGCTCGTCGAGCCACGATGGCTCATTGGTTGTCCCGGCTGGAGGCTCCACGTGCTGGCTTTGTCGCCGTGGAGGCTCTCCAGCCTGTCATCGCCGAGTGGGCAGGGCGACAGCACAGGACCCTTTCCTTCCGACTGACGCAGATCCTTTCCGGGCACGGTTGCTTCGGGAAGTATCTGCACTCGGTCGCCAGGAGGGAATTGAGTCCCGCCTGTCAACACTGCGACTGCAGTGAGGACTCAGCTCAGCACACGCTAGCGGTTTGTTCCGCCTGGGCGGCGCAGCGTGGGGTCCTCACTGCAGTTATTGGAGGAGATCTCTCGCTACCGGCCGGCATATGCTCCATGGTCGGTAGCGACTGTTGTTTTACCGCGGTCGCAACTTTCTGTGAAGAAGTAATTTCGCGGAAGGAGGCGGCGGAGAAGGCCCGGGAGGACGATCTCCACTCGGACCCAATTCGCCGCCGGAGAACCGTGCGGCAGAGGCGCGCGTACCAGCGCCTCATGCCGCCTTGAGTGTGGCCGCGGGTGGACGGGACGGATTTTCCCCTGCATCCGCTATAGTGGCCAGCCGCGAGGAGGCGACGTCCGCGTGTGCCGTACGTCGCCTAAATGGAGAGTTTATCCGCAGATGGTGCCCGCTTTAGCAGGCAGGCGCTAGGAGGGGTCTGGATGTCGTAATAACAGCTGTTCCTGGATCCCTCCTCCTAGGCGTAGAGTGGCACACCGTGTGGTTTTAGTCGGTCCGATTCCGACAGCCCGAGGGGATTTCCACACGTTAAAAAAAAAACACACACACAAATAAGGCCTTTATACTAGAACTTAGGGGGATAATTGATCCGTCAAATAATATGAAAGGCAGTTCGTCTGGATATCCGAGCCGTTGACAGTTCAAGATGATGACCAGCATTTTGTAGGGTTCACAGTAAAACCGAACCTATCAGACCAACCGCTGGTAGCATTCAGATCACCATTTATTATGGTAATAACCTCTACAGCAGCAAGGCAATAGAGATGTAAGTCATCAGCATAAAGATGATAGCGACACTGAAAATTCTGAGTGGTGTGATTAGTAAAAATAGAAAGTAATAGTGGAGAGCTATTACTGTTTTGAGGGAGTCAAGACTCATATGGAGATGAATTCGTCGACACGGACGGACTGCTTTCGCTCCTTAAAGATATGAAAAGAATCACACCAGATCATCAGGTGATATCATATTGTAGGTAAGGATAGACCGAAGGATATCGTGACGGACGGTGTTAAAAGAATTTAAGAATTAATCTAACTCAACACGGTAACTTTGAAGTACTCCATTTCAGGATAGCTGAAGTTGTGCTATGCTCGGGCCTGAAGCCCGATTAAAAAGGGCTTACTAAGCTATTTTCATATCTAAATTGTGATTACTGATAATTTAAATATGTCTCGAGCACTTTGGATAGGAAAAGAACTATGAACATTGGGCGCAAGTGATTTATACGAGCAAGATGTAGCGACTTTAGAGAGGATAGAACAAATGTATTACACCACACTGCAGAGGACGTCCTTGAGTCTATTAAGTCTATTAATTTGTTTATCATATGAGTAAGCGCAAGAATAAGATGATCAAGGATAGAAGTGATATGCCATAGTTAATGTTGACACTGCTCATTGCGTTGGACTTAAGAAAAAGAAGAGGACTATCTTTTTGAAATAATCTGATGCGACTCAAATGCATTAACATTGGGACGAGGTAGATACTTTTAAGTGCAACACTTAGTTTAGTGGTTAAATTGTGGTAGAGAGATGAAATTTCGATAAATGTAATAATCAAAGATCGTTGAAAAAGTTCATTGCCTAGATTTATGGATACCCAGGATGCCGAGGAATCTCCAGATACGGATGGCAGAATAACAATTAAGATTATTGATAATATTGCAGCGTTTAGCGTTGCGCACCATCTGATTACACCGATTTCTCTTACCTCATTACACTGGTGTTCTGATGGAGGTGTTCGCAGAAGTATATGGTCTTGTGTAACTTTTACAATCTTTAAGACCATTTTAAAAAGAATAGTAATAAATAGTGCCTAATCATTGTCAGATTAGATTAGACAAAACCAAATACTTCAGCGAAGATCTCCGTTAGAACATCATCAAAAGTGAGATATTTAGGAATAAATTTTTAACATTAGTATTATTTTTGTAATAAAGTTTTATTTTTTTGATTTATGACATGTTTGCAATACATATGTAATTATCGCTAAATCACTGTAACATTATAGAGTGGACCGCGATATACTCAACATACCTGCGTACCTCTTTGGAGGGTACAGGTGTGATGTCATATTATGTCATTGTGTAAACAATACAATACGATTGCAGTTTTTCGAACATAAAAAAATCATCAAAATCGGTACTCACAGTAACGAGTAACAATAAAAAAATCAGTCGAATTGACAAACTCCTCCTTTCCTGCAATCGGATAAAAAGCTATCGAAGGTTGAACCAACAGTGTGTTTATATACCTACACAAAGCTCGTACAGGTACGAGTATGTATTAAGTGCTTGTTCACAAGTTAGTTATGTTTGTCTACTCCATAATGTTTGTGCATATATGTATGCATTACTTCATAGATCTAAGCAGAAGATATAATATTATTTCTATATTCCTTCATTTGTAACTGAACTTATGTTTTATTTAAAAGTAGGACTCTGGTCCCAAAACTAAGTAAGCAGCGCAGCAGGGATCAATATAGAAAATTTAAATGATAGAACAACAAAACATTTACTTAAAGACTTCTACATAGAGCTTACTTTTCCTGAAGAGGGTAGTTGTTATAGTTTATGAGGGTTGGCTGGTGGATTTTTTACCCACATTCGATTATGAATCCTCCGTCGTTTCAAAGATTTTGAATGTGGATGTATACGATAGTCATAGCGGTAAGGATGACAAAGTTTAGTTTCATTACATATTTAATTACAACCTATTCCGTCGTTATCAAAAAGCCGTGGTTTAAATTCAACTGAAGAAGTTTCAACTGGTAGGTAGTTAATTATGCTTGGACATTTTCTGTCGTTTTTGTGGTGCAAATTACTCAGTGGATGTAAGATACAATATTTAAAACTATAACTTTAATGTTATAATCTAATGCTTTTTACATTTCTGCTAATGTAGTTCTTGTAATAAATTCAGCTACCTCTAAGTACAAACTTCAACCCTATACACATATTTCTTGAAGGTGAATGTTTTACGTCAGTCCAGTTTTCGCTGGAGTCATTCATTAGTGTGTTGATATTTAGAAGAATAGCGAATTTGCTTTAGCCTGCGCATGCGGGGAGGCAAGGTGGGGAGGTGGGGGGTATTCGCTGTTTCAGCCGGCTTCGCTGCCTGCTCGTAAAATTCAGTCTTGCTTGTGACATGAAAGGGCGCGATCCTTCACACGTATCACGGTGCTTCGAGCAATGCATCACCATGAACAGCCGCCACGTAATGCATGTAACGGTAAGTGTTAAACGCAATTTTGTAACATCAATTAAAGAAAGAAAAATCAACTTTTTCGCTCTCTATCATAGTGCTGGTCATTCAAATTAGACTGGGTGTTATCCTTCAATTCCTATAAAATACTACTAAAGTATTTCTGGTTACTACTGTATAATATGGTATTTACATTTTTGAAAAATATAACTGGTGTTCTATTAAAAATAGCACTATCTAAAGTAGGTAAACTAGGCATAATCAGTAAACAGGTTTAGTAAACTGCTATTTAACCTGTAGATAAAGACCACTGTTCCAAATTAAAAAACGGGTAATATATTCAGAAAACAATGCACTCTAATTTAATCTAAGAGGGGACGTGTTTATAGACACGACGTGGTTATTTTCTAAAATTTAATAAATTTAAATAACTTAGTTACCTATGCTATTTTATCAAACATATTTCTTATTTTTCGAACACAATTAGATCTAGGGTTTTTTAAGTTAAGGATTTAAAATACAATTTAAAAAAATTAGTCAATACTTGAAAGGATTGAAGTGGAGGGAATGATTTTGTTGAAGGTCAAGGCTTGCCACAAAATTAATATTTTATTAATTGTATGTTACATTTGGGGAGTCAATCTATTGCATCGTAGGTAAAGTGTGAAGAGTGTAAAAGTGTTTAGTATCAAAAATAGTTTTGCTACAGAAATAAAATATATCCAAGGATATATTTTTTTGTGAATTAAGCTAAAATACTGTTATAAGTAAACTGGTAAAAGCTGTTGATGTGAAGCTAAGATAGATATTTTCCTTTAAAATAAGATAAAAAAAAAGATTGTACCTAGGTACTGTAAACATAAACAGTAATGTGTACAATTATTGCATTTACACATGATTTACACATTATTTATTAAAGAATGAAAATACGTAAAAGATTATAATAATGTTTGATATCTTTATGTATTCTTACAATAATATGTAATTTGCATAATAATAACTAAAAGAAATTGAAAGTAGATATTATTCTGTTGGATAAATAAAAATTACATAAATCGGTTGGTTTTTTAAAAATTCTTATACATTATTAAAACAAATGTTAGCCTAAAATCCGTAATCTATTTTAAATACCTTTTATTGACGTAGTTAAAAAAATGATATAATAAATATAGTATAGTTAAATCATTTTCATAATGTTTCATAAGTTAACGCTTAATAGGTAAAGAAAGTTTAATACGTAAAGACTTAGTACGTATACTAAGTCTTTACGTATCTTATAAAATAAAATGTAAATTTTCATTTTTATTATTATATTCATTTTTATTTCATTTCATGATTACTGTTTGCATTTTGGAAAGAGAAGGAAAATTTCACAACTTATCTAATTAATCTAGCAAGCGTTGAATAGTAGACCAAAGCCTCCTTTCTAAGGAGAGACCTACGTTCGGCAGTGAAATGCTTGTTGTTGTGATGTGATATTATAATTAAAAAAAATACTTAGTGATATAGATGACATTAAATTTCACAGAATTGATGTTGTGTGAAAAATAAAATGTAGTAACGTAACGGTTTTAAGCTGAGTCGAACAGTGGGAATATTGCATCAGCTTTGTACGAACACACCTGTGCTTGAGTGAGCATGCCTCGCCTACCCGAGCGTATTGGTGACTGCTGAACCGCCCAACAGGGATCATCTTTACAATAGTCTACTCTTTTAAATATACCGTTAAATATATGAGTGAATGGTTATTTCTCACAGTTTCTTTGGCAGATTATTTCTTATTTGGTGATTCTTTTTTTTGTCTTAAGAGACAATGCCAGCGATAGGAATACATCCTGTGTTTGATTTCCTACTTTGGAAATGACTAGCTTTAAACAATACAATCTTGCATACAACTATTTAATCATACTGTAAATTGTAACTCTCCATCTCATTCTTAATCGCCTTCTACATTCAGTGAATGCCTGGAAGAGATCGTAATTCACGATAAGGCCACCAATTTTAGAACTTTTTTGTTTTAGTTTGCTTATGCAACTTTTTTATATCATAAGTCTTATAGAAATGGATACAAAATGTAATGTTATTTTGTCCTTTGTAAAATAAAGAGTTATCTATTTATCTACAATCATTCATCTTTTATTTTAGATTTAGACTGCACGGTTTTGCTAAGTGGTTTAAGCGGTCGCCACGCCGGTCTCTACTGCGCTGAGTGTTGTGGGGTCAAACCCCACATGGGACAACACTTTGTGTGATTCATAAATTGTTATTCTGAGTCTGGATGTTCTTTGTGTTCGTTTCTTGTGTGTTTATAAAGTCCCCCGCGACACAGAATTTATTCTTAGTGTGGGTTGTCTTTATTTTAATAAATAATAATAATAATAATGAATAAAAATATCAAGTTTACAAGTTTGTAGCCCCAGCGATTTAAACTCTGTGTTAATGAAAAAAAAGTCACAGTTAGCAATTTTATAAATATAGGTTTTACATAGAACTTTTTGCAATTTCTTGCAAATTGATCTGCGTTTATAGTCACAAATCGCTTATAAGGTTTACAGTGTAATGTCTCGTGTTTTAAAACTTTATTGCAGTCCTAAAATATTGATTGATCTCTGTAATAGATGCCAACGAAATCAATGAAGTTAGTTTTAACAAGCTATTTTATTTTGTATTGCCTATACTTTCATTCTTCACCTGACAGTTTTATCACAAATAAAGTACACTATTATAAATATAAAAATTTACACCAAAAATGTTCCTCGTAAATTCTTATATGACACTAGTGACAGCTGTCACACTATATTTTAAGGAATATAAATAAATAATCTATAAAATAGATTTAATTAGAGCTCGCCTGGTGGTCGAAGTTGGACGGTTTTGAACCTGTCTGTCTTCACAGTTTGAAATATATAAATAGGTATATTAAAAAATAGTTGTTATATAAATATGTATATAGATAATATATTTCAACAAAAATCTAAAAAAGAAGATGCGAATTGCTTAAATTTATTAAATTTCCAATAAACTTGACCCTTGTTACTTTCACAGAAATTCGCTTGGTATTTTCTATTAAAGTTTTAAGTAATACGTTTAGGAACGGCCTTTATTAAAAGAAGTAAAGCTTTTTTTTATGGCAAAGAGTCTTCAGTAATATTTTCACATAAACGTTTATACACATAAATGCTTATTACGCAGTAATAATGGTCTGTACACACTATTCTGTTAACGAATCAATGATAATCAAGAGTGATGGCTTCAATGACGTATACTTAGAACTGACAAAATAAATTGATATCGTCTGTCGTAAGTATCGACATACCTACTGTGGTCATTGCCCCAATTGTGCTGTTGTCATGTCCACAAGATGCCATAACTATACAATGAGAATGGTGTGAGTTTGCTCCGTGTGGTGGTTATTATATGGGTCAAGTTCAACATTGATTCGCAGAGGGAAAGGAAAGTATGTTTCCTTGTCGTACCACTAATTTCAGAAGGCATCTCATGATATTACTCCTATATGCCTGATTGGCAGAACGCAAAAGTATAAAGTTGATGCATATACCTACAAACGTTTCTATAAGAAAAGAATATACTACAAATTCATGTTTTCTCAAAAAGAAGGTTCCCATAACGAATGTATGAATGCATGAGTTCAAAAGTTAGAATATTGCATCATTTTTGGATGGCCTCGAACCGTGAATCCATTGTACCTCACTTTATACAGTATAAAAAACAAGAAACTTATATAGTTAGGTATCAACACCACAATTCATTGACGACTGAAACTTTTCGTTGGTATCCAATGACGAATGTTGATAATGCTATAAAAAGTATTACAATGTAAGTCAACATATAGAATGTATTTACTGCTTGAATAGCTATTGCAAACGAAATAATAGTTTCGAATGTTAATGCATTATCTATATTATGTTATCAAAACAATATTCTTAAAAGTTTCGAGATTTTACCTATTTCATAGTTATTTAGTGTCTCATTTAATATAATATCTAATAGATAAAAAGCTGCATGATAAATTTAAGGTACCTATCTCATTATTTTCTTTAGAACTCCGAGGTTGGAATAGAAGCACTCTAATTAAAGGTGATATAAATGAATGGAAAACTACTGCGCCATGAGTCAGTTTGGATAAAGATTAGTCTTTAAGAAAAGAAAATGCCCTTTAATGTTTATTTAGAGAAAACAGTCATCCTTAAATTAAAACTATTCTTTTTATTTTTTTTTTTGATTGTGATACACCAGTATTATTTCTGTGTGTGACTTTTTTTTCTTGAGATGAATTAAAAATAAAAATGGTGCTTAGTTGATGATAGTTTCAGAGGTGTTAGAGCAGGAAAAATAGTCACGAAACATTTTCTATAAGAGATACAAAGTATACACGAAATAAATTGACGACGTCCGTGGTTATTGTCGACAATCGACATTTATTTATGGTCATTGTCCAATCATGCAGTTGTCATATTAACGAGATGCTACAACTGTACAAATACATGTATGGTATTAATGACATTGAATATAACATGAGTTCGAATTTCTAATACGTACTAAGAAGGTATACACAATTTAAATTCTTTTTTAATTTTGATTCTAAATTTAACACCGATTGATCTAGCCTCACCCACGCACACATAAGGGTATGAAATAATCCACAGTAATTATTTTCAGTCTGGCATTACATAAATTTGTTACAATTCGTCCATTACTACATAATAAGGTTATTACTACATAATAAGGTGGTTATTCAATAAATTCACGTTAAATATAATTGTCCGGTGCCCATATTGTAACTATATATGGAACGTTATTTTAAGTTTTTTGGTGAAGTTTATAATTATTTTTCATATTAAAGAAAAATGGTTTAGCTTAAATGTAGCGTCTAGAATCCAAAATAATTAACTGTTTTGTAATGAAAATGAAGGATAACGTGAAACTTTAACCTAAATTCAATATGGAGGGTTCATAATGATTTTACATTACGGTTAAAATTTTCCGGATAGCGAATTCAAGTTAAGGTAATGTAATCTTGACCTTTACCTAGTCCAGTTACTGATTACATTCTTTAATCTATCTATATCAGTAATTACTAGAGACCGGATAATATGCATTTGCATATTTGCATATGCATTTGCATATTTAAGCGATTTTCAAGGCTAATAGCATATTTTTACTAATATCTAGTGATGATGCATATTATTGCTATAATTTACAGTAGGTATTTTTCGAGCGTAGCGCACTCGGCAGCCGCGCGTATTTTGTTTTGGTAAGCACTCAAAAAATGAAAGAGACAAGTGATCGCGTCGCCGCGCGCTCGCCTACCGCGCTACTCCCACCTATTATGCATGTCATTATTACTTTGTTCAGTTAAAAGTTTTTGTGTGTGTACAATGCCTCCCGAAAAAAAAAGTGTGTCTTCGTGGATAAGTGAATTTCCTGGAACATTTACTTACGACGGAAATGTTTTATATTGTCGAGTTTGCGAGAAAAACATTTCGTGCACTAAAAAGTTTCAAATAGACCAACATGTCATGCACACATTTGCATGCATATAACAAGCTTTTTATGTTGCATATAATCCGGTCTTTAGTAATTACCTTGCCTGACATTGCTTTTCCTTCTTATGGAAGGATTATATTTACTTCCAATAATCCTACCTAACTTCTAAAATCACCGGTTCAAGGCCATAAGCTTGACCGTTATTCGTAAGCGGGATTAAAAACGTAATTGACAAAATGCGGCCATTTGATACTCTTCTGCCTAGCCCTTTGGAGATATAGCTGTGAATGAATGGACTCTATGTTAACGATACTATATTATAATGATGCAAGTACAAAACGTTAAGTGACATTTTCTGTTCTGACTTTACTTTGTTAAAATTCTTTGACAAAACAATTGAAAACTTCATTATAACTGTCCTAGATTTCTATATTGTTATAAATAGTATTCAATAAAATTATCATTTTCAGGGGTTCTTTATGAAAAATTAGAATGCATTAAATGTGCTATGTTCTTAATTAATGAATGCATAGATACTTGTACATAGAACGACTATTGACTCAGTACGTTTATGTGTTTGAATATACTTTTCTGTTCCTACAGCCAAGTATATTCCGTCGCAACAGATAATAGTCAAATAGGTAGCGGGCACATTGTCTCTTTAAATTAATATTATTTATGATTATTGTTTTATATTCAAAGTTATTTTTATATATAGCGTATATAATTCTATTGTTTTTCTTATGTATTTATTTTATACATGAACATCTAAGATCCTGATGATACCATTATCATCAACAGCTTTTGATAGGCCACTGCTGGACATAAGCTTCTACTTCGGCAAAAGATTTTGGACTACTGTACCATTTACAGCTTACTTTAATAAAGTGACCTCTCATTTAATTGTTTGTAGTAAGGTTAAAGATTATAATTACGTTAGTCTTTATCATAATTTTCAGTTATATTTAATTACGTCACGAAATTTAAGCACATTTTCATGCTTTATTATGATTTTGATCTTATTCCAAGGTATTATTAATGTATTAAGTCAATAAAAGTCCACTGAACCCTTCATTATTTGCTGAAAGTGAAAAATCTGGAGACAACGTAGTGTAGTCTAAGATAGTTTAACTTCTGGAAGCATTTTTTCCCTTGGACGTGTTAATATTAGTAAGTAAGAATTCAATTTCAAATAAAAAGAACTTTCATTACAAGTCATCTTTACTGTAGAATGTATAACATTCCACGACGTTTATAAGGAGCGAGTTATAGACCCTAGGCCGCCATAGTGTGGGTCACCATATTGAGTTATTTGCGAGTATAGCCACCACCACTCTTGGATTCTATTTATGCTTACGATCAGGCAAAGTAGACTTACTTTGGTAGGCTAAGAATGAAAAAAAAAACAATGAACGTGAACACAACTCAGAACACAACAATATGATTGTATCTTTTCTGTGTAATCATACAAAAAAGTGCATGTTTAATGTACCTACACAATTTAAAAGTAAAATATCAAAATGATTCTAAGTATTACGTGTTCTCTAAACTAAGTACTTAAAAAAATTATGTTCGTGCACGTCTACAATTTTCCATGAACGTACAAATGGCGGACGTAGTGTCGTTAGATAACAAACAATCCATCCACACGTACACTTCGCTGAGTTTTGGTGTTCGAGAATCGTCTGATTTTTATTTGTCTTCTAGAATGAAGTTAACTAGCGGATTTATCAAATATCTATATGTCATTTTACATAAACTAGGTTACCAAAAAGTATATAAAAGTGTAAGTGCAAGAGCTTGATTTTGTTTGTTATTATTGTAACTAATGCTGAGATCGTTTCCAATTACAAATACTAAAATTTGCCTTACACAGCAAAAAAGGTAATAAGTTTAAAACTCAGTTTAAAATAAAACTACTTTAAAGTTTCATTAGTTATTACTGGCCGTCTATGTCACCAAAAATTAAATTCAGGATAAATCTTACGACTGACGAAAAAGCAAATTAAAAAGCTAAAAAATTTGTAGCCAGGACCCCGCCAATAGACCATATTATTAAGTTTACTGATTGTGCACTACTTGGAGACCTCAACTTATAACAGTTAGCCAGAACTTAGTAGCAGTAGTAAATTATGTTCATGTCATGTTGATCTTCATATATTATTATATTTTATTTTTATTATATTTTATTAAATGAATATTTGTATTTATGTGTAAATGTCATATTTGAATGCATGCGTTTTCAAATTTTGTAAACAACTATATTTATTCATTATCAAAAGCAAAATAGGACCTATTGTTAAACTCCAAAAGTAAAAACTAAATAAAACTGGTCAACTTCATATTTGAGTACATTTTTGAGTAACAATTATGCATAAAATTTTTATTTGACACCAATTTTTTTTTTCTGTTTTTGTTTTATTGTTATTTAAACTATTGAAATCTTAAATTGAAAAACGTGGAAGGGAAATTGTAACTTACAAAATGCATCGCAATTAGTTGAAAGGAAAGATGACGTCAGATGTCCCAATATTGGACTTATCAGTGTCGATAAATCCAATCGTCGATAATTGTGGTATTAGTGTTTCTGAGAAAATAGTTAAAAATTGTATTGATGTGGTGATTTCTAGAGGTATACTTCTAGAGAAAGCTCTAGTAATAGTACTTTGTTAATATCAAAATTGTAAGGTCAATATGTTATCACTTTGAAAAATAATTGTAATGTTCTGAAGCCTTTTTATATTTTTTTTACTACTTTCTAAATATGTAAATGATTAATTAATGTTCAATTTATTCAGTAATTCAATTTCAATTCAGTTTAATTTCAAGTCGATAACTATGTATTTATAATTATATTGAATTCGTTTACGCTGTACTCTAATCAATTTCTTAAGGTAACAAGAGTGATAACTCTTTACTTGAAAGCCTATACCTTACAAAACCTTATACTTTATACCTTACAGACTCAACTTAGCTGCAGTTTTAGCAGTTTCAGTCAGATTTGAATTGAATTTTTAAGAAAAAAATTTAAGAAAAAAAATTACATTAAACTTGTGTTAATTCAAAGTCTAGAACCCTTTATTATATAATATTGATATGTCTGCATGTATACATCTATCGTATCGTGTTGTGAGAGTGAGGGAACAGAGAATGCGCCTGTGTTGGTGCAGATACTTGTACACTATAATATCTCTTGCGTAATTGGCTGGCCTCTGTTGAGGCTGGCCGCCGTAGTCGAAATCGGCTAGGAGTGCATCGTCATCATACAATTTTTTAATATTTAATTCAATGATATATAATTAGTTGACCCTAATAGGTAATAGGTCAGTCTATGACCATGGCTAATGGAATAGACGACTGTGAAATCAAATTGTTATTGTTAACTAAGCGTTAAAACGATAACGCCTCCTCTACACTACTCGCGAAGTTGGACGATGTTAGACGAATACACAATAGTGTAGAGGCGTAGGAGGTGTAGTAGAGGCACTTCGGCTTACTTCATATAACTGTATCTCGCCTTGGACGGCTTTCAAGAGTACTTCGCTGAGGAACTTCGTCCAACTTCGCGAATAGTGTAGAGGAAGCATTTAAGCGGTATATGTCGTAATTGTAAAATTATTTGTATTTAACGTTAATTTAAAAATATAACAAGATTAAATCGTTAATGGAGGACAATTGAGACTATAATGATTAAAACATGCTTAAGATGTTATATTCTTTTTAATTAGGCCGTGTCGTAGGGATATAACAAAAAATACCCAGACTCAGAACAACGACCTGTGGACCTCACAAAGTGTTGTCCCATGTAGGATTTGAACCCACAACACTCAGTGGAGTATAGAGCGATTTAGCAACCGCTGAAACCTCTAGCATCTACCACCACTACACCATCCGTGCAATTAAAAACAAATAATGATCGAGACGAAATAATTTATTTTATACATGGAAATTTATCCAATTCAACCTGATTGAAACGTCAGACAATTTGAACGTAATACTGTTAAGTGCTCACATTAAATTTCGTACGTCTAAATGGTTACGTACATGTGTATGACTAGTTGTTACCCGCAACTTCGTTCACGTAGAATTAATATACATACGTGCATAAAGTCTGTTTCCCCGGATGGTTAGGCAGGGGCATATAAAACACTCACTTTTCGTCCTATTTATCTACTTCACTATTAAAATTGTACCAGTTAACCATATTTTATTGGTCTTAATTTTGTTTTCGAGTAAAACCATTTCTTTCTCGGAAATATAAGTAGCCAAAGTTACTGGTCATAAAGTCATCTGTCAGTGAAAGTTTCGTCAAAACCGATCTAACCGATTTCATGATTAGCCGGTACAAACAGACCGACAGACAAAAATTAAAAAAAAAGAGATTTTTGACTCTAGTACTGTATAAACTTTCATATACATATAGTAAATAGATGTTAATTTAAAAAAAAACAAACATATTTCAATTTTATATATTGTTATAAATTCACAGAATTTCTGATGAATTTCTGGTGAAACATTTTCAATGGAAAGTACTAATCATTCATTCATACAATTCTACATTATCAATTTTATTATATGTATAAACGTCGTATAAACTTATTTAAGGAAACCGCCACTATCAGGCATCGGTTTTATAAAACTTTATAGGTATAATATTGCAATATGGTAATAATACTGAAAACCTGTAATTCATTTACAATCATGAATCGTGTTCAATAATGAGAAATGAGTCGATTTAAATTTATAGTACCTTCATAATGGTTATAAAATGCACTTTTATCTTCATTATTTTATTAGTTTCCGTAGATATTTTTTTTTCGATTATTTAGCTGCATCATTGTCCACTTGCAGAAATATTAATAATAATTAACAACCGCCTCAGTAGCGCAGCGGTACTGAATGCGACTGCTGTGTTTGAGGTCGCGGGTTCGATTCCCGGGTCGGACCAAATGTTTGTATGATCTGCAAATATGTACTTGTTTCGAAGTTTGGGTGTTTTCTATGTGTAATATGTATGTATTTACAAAAAAAAATACAAGTATTCTATCAGTCAGTCTAGTTATTATAGCACAAGCTCTGCTTAGTTTGAAACTAGATGACGTTGTGTGTTAAATGTCGAAATATTTATTTATTTTTATATTTTACTTGTTGATTTTTCTTGTTTTATTACTCAATATTACATTACATATTTGAAAGTATTAGATTACCAGACCTGCATGTAAGAAGATCAAACAATTATCCTGCAAGACGGTATATATAATAAATTTCTTATATTATACAATTTTTTTTAGAAAAATAGTTTTATTAATAAATTAGCTGTGCCCGCGACTTGTGAATGTTGAATTTTTATCTTAGAAACGTGGTTTTTGCTGCGTAAATCCTGATCCCATAGGAAATACGGAATAAAAAGTAGCTCATGTGTTAGTTCTAGTAACCTCCTTTATTTCTCAGTGAAAGTCTATTTAAAAGCGGTTCAACGGTTCCGGACTAATGACAAATAGACAAAGTAATTGATAAAAAAAAATTAAAAAAATATCTTATGTATAATGTTCTAAAGCCTTTCAAAAAATATGCTGAGTACATTACCGAAACAGTCAGAAAAATATAAATTTATTTTCATACAGTGCCTTGTGTGCCAGTTCAAATAAAGTACCTTCCTTTTATAAAGTCAGTTAATGAATACGGTATATCGTTAGTTATCGTTTGTTTATATATAACCAATTACCTAGTATGACCTTTTATCCCAAATAAAAATACATCCTAAAGGCTAATAAACTAATTTTAATCTAAGACTTGTTTTCCTTTCTTTTAGTTTTTTCTTAACAGAGTATTGTTTGTTAGCCTTTTTTATTTTCTGTTGGCGAGCAAATAATAATCTTTTATCATTGAGAAACTTCAACTACCTATATAAAATAATGTTGTACACAATAAATTAAAGTTAATACTACAAAAATTAACTTGTATTATTTTATGTAATATCATTTCTAACTTCGCTTATCATTTTCCAATGGGTGGGACTCTACTCTGTCTGATGGAAAACACTCATTGTGAATGCAGACAATGCAGTATAGTGACCCACACTATGGCGGCCGAGTAAGATACTTTTTCACGTTACGCTTGGAGATGTAAAAAGCATGACAGTCATCGTGGCGGTGTAAAGTATTCAGTAATCAGTAGACAATAGACTTCTTGTCAGATTTTCAAAAATTTTTAAAAGTCTCGTTTCCAGATGGAGATGATCAACCTACTCACGATTAAAATGTGAAACTCGCTAGGGGATGTCCTGCCCAAATTACACAAGATGTCTCCCGATATTTTCTATACCTAAAAATAACCTTTCATCTTTTATAACCAGTGTTTTATGAATTACATAACATAAAAAAACATACTTTATTTTTAAATTGTGGCTATGTGACTGACGTAGATATAACGCAAGCACTTATTGTACGTCATCAGTTTGGCCGGTAACGGTATAGGTATGTACGTAGGTCAACCAAACACCATTATGGTATCTAGGTTCATCGTAAATCGATAACTTTGGTAGAAAATATTTATTGCTAGGTATCACACTTTACAGTTTGAAAGAAAACCTTGTTGAATAAAGGTCGTACGTATTCATTCTTACTGCTCTATATACCTTATTAATTTTGATGAGTTGTAATGCATTTAATTATTTCACAATAATCTAACATGCCTTATTTTAGTATTTGGTTTCACTAGCAAGTATAAGATTACTTAAAATTGTGCTATTAACGGCCTCTTTTCCCTATGCTTTACGTTTAACGTTAGTTAGTAGTGCTTACGTTAGTTTTACGAAAAGATAACCTCAATAAATGTAAGTTACTTATTATTAAAAACACGTTTTTATTTTTTGATGATGCGTTTGGTAGGACTGTTTTTGATTTATGCTAATGGTACATGTGAGTTTCATTTATATTGAAGTATTCAAATCTCTGAAGACTATAAGTGCTGTACGAATTAAACTTATGTAACTTAAATTTTTACTTAAAATTTTTCGAACATACGAGTAACACGAAATATTTGAAAAAAAATCGAAAAAGGACCGCGTTTCGAGGTGACAAACGAAAAAATACACTGAATTTGTGACCTTCGTTTACTTTTTGATTGATTTAGTTAACCATAATTATGATTATATTCTATGTCTAATACTACAGAAAGACAGAATGTTCGTAGAATGTGCCATTCTATTTCTATTATAGCTAAGATTGTTATTAACGATGGCCTTCATCAATTATAGAGAGTTAATGCATAGTCGGTATTTGTCATTACAGCAATTTATCTCTTGTTATCTTATTTTAGTCCATTGTGAATTTAAAAGTATGTAAATTGATTTTTTAACAATACGAAAAGTAGTAAGTAGTTTCTTTACACATTTAATGAAAAAAGTTTAGTACCCACATTTCATCAACATATAAAATAAAAATATCATTAGAATGTCTATATAGTTATGCATTCCGACCCCATACTCAGAACTGTGTTAGTACACTAAGGGCGCATCACGCCACCAACGCTGTCGATTAGCAATTTGACACCTACACCGATTTAGTATAATCATCATAAAACTAATGTAGACCAAACACATTAAATTAATTACCATGTACCAAGAAGCTACCCGTGGGTCCCATCACACGGACAGCACACACACACACTGTAATCCAGTATGTAAGCTAAGTTTAAGAATTAGATGATTCATTCTGGTCATTCTGTTCATTCTGTTAGTACCATCTTGCCAGTGACATACTGTCCTGCTAAAAACTTGTATTCCTAAATAAAGTATCTTTTTTGTGAACAACAAGTGTTCATATTTGACTGGCGCAGCCGGGTCGGATATTTAAAGTCGCGAAAAGTCTTCGTTTTCGTACACAAAAATCGGTCGTAACTTAGTACTTAACGCCTAGACGACATATCCGCAAGAACCTACCAAATAAATTCGTCAACGAGCACTCGACAAGAAGACAGAATCAGCATGGAACTGAGAAGCGTAATGTGAGTAAATCTTACCCTACTCCTTTCTATGTCTTACCACCCATAATTATTTACGTTTAATTGGACTAAATCTCGTCAAATAAACGTTCTTGTAAAGTTGGTCAAAATCGCCGAATTACAAGATAATATTAAGCCGCGTATTCTAGACAAACATAGCTAGTTACGTATTAGTTATTTATTTGCCCTAAATTTTAATTATTGTGTAATTGTTAAATAATTCATTATGAATCAGATCCAGTTGATTCCTAAAGAGATCCAAAATATCATCCCGCGATTCGACGGAGATGAAAAATTACTTAATTTATTTTTTAATAAATGTGAATATGTTATAAATAGTTTTAGGGGGGATAATAATCCCGCTCAACTAACGTATCTATACCATTGCATTACGAGTAGATTAATAGGTAAAGCCGCAATTTTAGTCAGCGAAAGAGAAAACGTCACAAGCTGGGAACAATTGAAAGAGTTGTTCGTCCAACATTTCGGTGATCCTAGATCCGAGGCTTGCATAGCCATAGAATTAGAAAATATTAAAATAAAAAACGGCGAATCTTACATTGACTTATGTCATAGGATACAGGATACAAGAAGTTCCTTAATTTCCAAGGTAAACCTTTTAACCGACGAGGGTATCAAAGCAGCTAAATATATAATCTATAATAATACCGCGTTAAATGTTTTCCTATACAATTTACCCGAAGAATTACTGCGTTTTGTAAGGCTAAATAAATGCACTAATTTAGAAGCAGCGTTGAGCGTCGTAACTGAGGAAGTAAACTTCCAAACACGATACAATTTAAAGAATTATAAACCTAAACAAATAACTCCCAATTCACAAGGAGGTATTAATAATAATTTTAAACCTAACGTCCCTTCAACACCATTTAAATTTAACATACCACAAAATAAACCGCAAATAACGCCACAGTTTAGGCCGAACTTTGTACCGAATAATAATAGGTTCACTACACCACAGCCTCAAGGCTATAGACCTAATTTTAATACTTTCAATAATAGGCAGATAGGTAGTAGTCAACCTCAGTTTCCGAGAGCGTTGAACAACTATAAACAGTCAGGTTTTTTCCGACCAAACCTGAATCAGCAGTTTAAATTTGGCATTAATCGACCGCCACCTAAACACGATGCAGATGTCTCAATGAGAACCGTAAGAAATAATATGATCCACGATCAAAATGATTTATATATGCTAGAACAAGATGAACTAGATCATCATAATGTTTCCCCAAATTTTCACATAGAAGCCTCCGAGGAAAATCCACCGAAATAATTAATTTAAATTATAATAATTCCTTAAGACTACCTCATATTAAGCTACCAGAGATAGACTCTATATTTCTTATTGATACAGGTAGCACTCGTTCGTTTATAAGCCCCGCGAAGGCAAATCAGTTTTTCTCTAAATATAAAATAAGTAAACTATTCGAAGTAATTAGTACTCATGGTCGTAGCAAGCATAATGAAGCGATACACATACCGTTAACTAAAACTTTTAATACTAATATTCAACATACCTTTTTTATTTACGACGTAGACTCAGTATATGATGGTCTTATAGGTACTGATCTATTGAAAGAGTTAGAAGCTAGTGTTGACATGAAGAGTCAAGTGTTAAAAACTAAATATGTAGACATTCCTATATGGTATACTCCATTTTATCAAATAAAAATACCACCACGTTCAGAATCAAGAGTAAAAATCCCAACAATTTTAAAAAACGGTAGTGCTATTTTAAATAAAATCGAATTCTATCCAGGCGTACGCATGCCTGACGCTTTTGTAAATTGTGTAGACTCGTTTGCTCAAACAGTCATACAAAACACAACACAAAAATATATAACCATCACGTTTGATAGGCCTATGGATGCTATTAAATTAAAAAACGAATCTTGTTATATTAATTACACTAATAATACTGATAGTTTAGATTTAAATATAGAAGAAATATTACAAAGTAATCTATCTAAGTTAAGGTTAGATCATTTAAATAATGAAGAAAAATCCTACATAACAAATCTATGTGAGGAATATAAAGATATATTTCACTGTGAGAAGATCCCTCTTTCTTTTACAAATCAAGTTAAACATAAGATTAGGACTAAGAATGAAGATCCTATATATATACGTCCATATAGACATCCTATAGCTCAAAACGAGGAAATTCAGAAACAAGTAAATAAATTATTAGAAAACAATGTTATTACAGAGTCTCACTCCCCATGGAGCGCCCCTGTACATCTTGTACCAAAAAAAATTGATGCCTCCGGCGAACGAAAGTTTCGTATGGTCATTGACTACAGAAGGCTTAACGAAATAACGATGGACGATAAGTACCCATTACCAAATATTTCAGATTTATTTGATAGATTAGGGAATGCTTCCTATTTTTCTACGATAGATTTAGCTAGTGGTTACCATCAGTTAGAAGTAGATAAAGCCGATCAACCTAAAACCGCGTTTACTACTCAATCAGGTCATTACGAGTTTACTCGAATGCCCTTTGGGTTAAAAACAGCCCCTGCTACATTTCAAAGGGCTATGGACAACGTACTCAGAGGATTGCAAGGAATACATTGCCTCGTGTACTTAGATGATATAATAGTATATTCAACTAGTTTACAAGACCACATTAATAAACTTAGAAAGATATTTGATAGATTAAGAGAAACTAATTTAAAAGTTACGTTAGACAAATGCGAATTTTTAAGAAAAGAAGTCCTATACTTAGGCCATACAATATCCAAAGACGGATTAAAGCCAAATAATGATAAAATAAAGGCAGTATTAGATTTCCCATTACCGAAAACCCCTACGGAAATAAAAAGTTTCTTAGGACTAGTAGGTTATTATCGTAAGTTTATTAAAGATTTCTCTAAAATAACTCAACCACTTACGAATTGTTTAAAGAAAAAGAATAAAGTTAATCTAACTGAGGAATACATAAATTCATTCGAAAAATGTAAAGAACTATTAACTAATGCCCCATTATTACAGTTTCCAGACTTTAGTAAACCATTCCTTCTAACCACTGACGCATCAAACTTTGCGATCGGTGCAGTACTATCGCAAGGCCCTATAGGTAGTGATAAACCTATTGCTTACGCGAGTAGAACTTTAAATGACGCCGAAACTCGTTATAGTACAATAGAACTTTTAGCCATAGTTTGGGCATGTAAACATTTTAGACCATATCTATATGGGATTAAATTTAAAATATTGAGCGATCATAAACCTCTTGCATGGATTCAATCTTTTAAGGAACCAGGTAGTAGATTAACAAGATGGAGACTTAGATTAGCTGAATACGATTATGAGATAGAGTATAAACCAGGTAAAAAGAATAATAATGCAGATGCACTGTCGCGTATAAAGTTAAATGCATTGGATGATGATATATCAATGATAGTAAACACTGGAGAACAAAATGATCCAATTCTTATTTCTTCAGATGATGAAAATAGTTTAAGTCCGCCTAACTATAAATCTAATTATTCTATACCTTCCGTTAGTAGCGTAACGCTTACCGCATCGGAAAAGCCAAACTCATCGATAGGAACGGTACATTCAGAGGAAAATACGGATTCCTCAGGTATTCCTATATTGCACGAAGCAATTGATACCAAGCCAAATCAAATATTAGTGTATACTTGGAATAGAAACGAAACTACGGTTAAGAATCTTTCGAGAGATAAACGAAAAGTACTTGAAGTACACATGCCTATAAATAATACAACACTAATAAGGAATTTCCTTAAAGAATATATTCACCCTAAAATAAAATATTTCATTTATTTCGAAGATGAACGCCATCGTAAATTATTTATAAACGTAATCATAGAAATATTTAAAAAGGATTCCATTCAAATATATGAATGTACAGAAAGAGTAGTATACGTGGAGGATGAAACTGAACAACGAGACATAGTTCTAAAGTATCATGTAGGGAAAACATGCCATCGTGGCATCAAAGAAACTGTGGCACATTTAAAACGTACATATTTCTGGAATAATTTAGAACAAACAGTAGCCAGCATTATAAATTCTTACGAAACTTGTAAACGTATGAAATACGATAGAAAACCCTTAAAACCAGAATTACAGTTAACGCAAACACAAACAAAACCTTTTCAAGAATTATTTATGGATACCTTCTCAATCGAAGGAAACTATTTTTTAACAATTATCGATGCTTTTAGCAAATTGCGACAAGCATTTGAAATTAGTAATAGATCTACCCCAGAAATAATTAGAGCATTACTAAAGTATTTTTCATTGTACAGAGTACCTACAAAAATCAGCACAGACCCAGGTTCTGAATTTAATAATAGCTTATTAAAAGAAATGTTAACCTTTTATAAAATAAATTTACATATAGGGACACCACATAATCCTAACTCTATGGGATTAGTGGAAAGATTCCATTCCACAATTCTAGTAATTTACCGACTTGCTAAATACGAAAGAAAAATTACTGACCCTGTTTCAGTAATGACATACTCTATTATGTCTTATAATCAGTCGATACATTAAACAACCGGTCTTACACCTTTCGAAGTTATATTTGGTCATACCGACTCCTCGAATATATTCGATGTAGACTTCGATAGAAATTACACCCAACAACTAGTGAGAGAACACGTTAAACGCACAAAATATTTGTATAATTATCTAACAGATAAAATATTACAATCTAAGGTTAAAACGAAACAAAACCATGGTGGAGAAACCAACTTCAATATTAAACCGGGTGATAAAGTATTTATCAAAGGCGTTAATACCCGCCGTAGTAAAGATAAACCGCGATACCAAAAGGCAGTAGTCACAGATGACGTAAACAGAAACACAGTAAAAGTGCAAACACAAAATAGAAATACTAAAGTACCCGTTAAAGATGTTAAACGTCCTTCACAGGTTCGTCCTGATTATAGCGACGCAAACAACCCGCGCCCTTCAACTTCAAAAGATTGAAGAAAATCCAGGGGTTCTTCCCGTAAAAGAAGGTCAAGCATTTGTAAGCCTCTATAATTGGCACAGATATAAAGTAATAGATCTAGAATTAGTTAGTAATAGTTTAAACTATAATATAGAAAAATATAATCAAATCATTAGCTATATAAAAGATAAGTTAAACATATACATTTTAGACGATAATATAGTAGACGCTGAACTACAAACCCAATATTTAATGAATTTAACTATAGAAAGATATAATCAATTAGTTCCTAACGTTAGAATAAAGAGAGGTATCATTGATCCCCTTGGATCTATAATAAAAGCAATCACAGGCAACCTAGATAATGAAGATGCCTTGAGATATGACAATTTGATTAACAAAATAGAATCGAAACAAAGCGCAATTGTCAATAAGATTACTTTAATTTCCGAAATAGTTGATACTTTTGTTAACTTAACGAATTCCACAAGAAATAACTTTATTGTACTAGATAAAACTATTAGGGAAATAGAAGAAATTTTAAATAAGACCCAGTATCAAAGAAGCAAGGATCTTGTCTTGCACACGTTTAATTTAATAATTCATAATTTTCAAATAATATTAACACGATTGGATGAAGTGGAAACTGCTGTAGCATTTAGTAGATTAAATGTATTACACCAATCTTTATTGGACTCAGATGAACTGTTTAACATCCTTAAAGAAATCGAGGAAACCGACAGATTAGTTTTTCCTGTCACTAAGGACAACTTGATTAATATAGAAAATTGCATAAATATAAAAGCCTATGTAAAGGGCAAACAGATAACATTTATCATGTCAGTTCCAACAGTCCAATTAGATGTGTTTGGATATTATAGACTACACCCTTTCCCAATGTACAACTCTGGTCCAAACCGTACATTCCTAATTATCCCGAAACATCCCTATATCCTTACAAAAGGGTCGAAAACTTTACCACTTTCTCAGCCGTGCAAAGAAGTCGACGAAGGAAAATTCTTGTGCTATGAAAACCACATCTTGTTTGAAGACGAAAGTCAGTGCATCAAAGACTTAATGAAGTTTTCAACTAGGATAACATCATGTTCCCCGTTATCAGTCGAAGCAGAAGACATTAAGTTGAAATCCATACAGCCAGACTCGTGGATACTATTTACGGGTCGTCAAACTATTCTCACCGAGATCTGCGAGAACGACATGAGCCAACATGATATTATGGGTACATACATAGTAACCATAAATAATAAATGTGAAATCAAGATCGAAAAACTTACTCTACGCAAGCGTCGTGTACAAGCAGGCGAAATCATATATACAAGCACACCTAATATACATTGGCCTAAAATTGTCACTCCACTGGATGTCTTGAAGAAACCAATCAACTTAGATAACATCGACTTGGAAAATCTACAGTTCTTATCACACGTTTTAAGCAGGAAAAGTGAAGTGCTAGATACTGAAAGTCATTTTGTGAAAGTGCATAGTGTTAGTTTATGGACTCTAATCATTTACTTAATACTTACCTTTGTACTATTTGTAATTCTGTATAAATATAAAAATGTATTGTTATGCAAAGGACAAAATCAACAGCCTCATAAATCGGATGATGATTTTGAACTTACGGAGGGAGGAGTTATGCATTCCGACCCCATACTCAGAACTGTGTTAGTACACTAAGGGCGCATCACGCCACCAACGCTGTCGATTAGCAATTTGACACCTACACCGATTTAGTATAATCATCATAAAACTAATGTAGACCAAACACATTAAATTAATTACCATGTACCAAGAAGCTACCCGTGGGTCCCATCACACGGACAGCACACACACACACTGTAATCCAGTATGTAAGCTAAGTTTAAGAATTAGATGATTCATTCTGGTCATTCTGTTCATTCTGTTAGTACCATCTTGCCAGTGACATACTGTCCTGCTAAAAACTTGTATTCCTAAATAAAGTATCTTTTTTGTGAACAACAAGTGTTCATATTTGACTATATTGTCACTTTATTATTTATTTTGTTAAAATATTTGCACTCAGACGACGAAAATTATTATTTCATAACGACGTCAAAATGAAAACTCACGAAAGTGACCCTTGTTGTCTCTTATTTAATAACCTATTTTTAGCTTCCAGTGTTCCCTAATTAGTTTTCATATATTTGAGGGTTCTTTAAAATGTTTTCTGTTTTTTTTTAAATTACAGAAAGCGCTATGATTACATTTCAAAATTTTCCAAATTAGTAAAATTAGGACGTATAATTTATTTTCTACTTTTAGAACTCAATTAAAAAATCAAAAATAAATCATATAGTTATTGTAATATGTAAAATAAAGACGGGTTATTTAATATACAAAACTCAAATAATCTTGGTAAGTAGGTAAAAAATCTCAAAAGCTAGGAAGATGAATACATATTATTTAAATAGTTAATAATAGTTTTTAATTTTTACGCTTGAAACACTTTTAAGAGTAATTTATCGTCAACCGATTTTTTTATCAAATTAAATGGTTGTAAAATACAGTATTTGGTTTAAAGGACGAAGATCTTAATATTCGATTTTATAAGAACTAGCTTTTATAAGAACTAGTTTTTATATTATTATTTTATATCTTAAAATTTCTATAGTAATAACTCAGCAGATTAATCTGTTGAGCTGTTACTTTAGAAGCTTTCTAAATATCAGTCTGAATATTTATACCATTGACATTCATATGACTTTGGTTTTGATCCATTATTGCAGTAACCCCAGACCCAGTTCTAATAGGATACGAAGTAGACGCTAATCCTATGTGGTTAACATTTCACAATTAAAATTTAAAAAAAAGGTATAAGTTTCATCCTTCACTTTTTTCGTTTCAAGGCAAGTCGTCTTTTTCTATTTGGCATAATGGTTATCGTATTATCTTTTTCTAGCTGGGGTTTTAATTGTCTTCGACTCAAATATTTACAGTATTTGAAGAGACATATAAACTGATGGTAAGCAACTACCGCTACTCAAGAGTTACAAGATGTTGCTGCCCTTTGAATCCGTCCCCCTTAAATCAGAAGAGGAGTGACGGTTTCTGGTCACTTTATTAATTCGGTGAGAACGAACGAAAGGATTGCTTAACACCGACTTTTTGTGAGGAAGTGATGTCACTCCAGCCGAACTCATTATACCGAAATATGGTTCTCTAATGAAAAAATATTATCTTACCAATATTCTACATCTCATGATAATGATAAATTAAGGCAGTCTTTTGACGAAGGGTACACCAATTAGTACTGTAATACCAGGACTCAAATATCTTGCGATATAATTACAGTGTTTTATTATGACATGATATTTAATTAACAAGTAGAATGAGTAAAACGTCATACGCCTACGCTCGCTAACACCGAAGATGCTTAAAGTTATTATGACGCATGCGTGGAATATATTGATTAGTTCCACGTTGATTTTGCTCTCCTGATGTTCTTGAAAGATTTCGTATTATCTATTTAGATTTCAAAATTCAGATAAGAAACACTGTTGAGTAGCTTCTCTACGTAACCTTGACAATGTAGCAGATACTTGCTAATATTTATTAGGGGAATAAATATAGGTAAAGCTTGTTCTATTGTCTGTATGTTGTGTGTAGCATTGTTTAATTAGCAGCGTACAACAAAGATGTGGATTTTTTTATTTATAATTGGAATGGAATTGTTTGTTTGTTTTACGAGTTTTATTAATTATTTTAACGCAACGCTTCCAGATCACCGAACTGTTGTTGGCTGTCACATGACAGCGTACGCAATCTCAGAATAACTGACCGTCTCGTCGCCGCGTCTAATTATAATACGGGTCTTTAGATTTTCTTTCATAGCTACAAATTGTACTGTGTTTAGTCACATATATGTTACCAAGATATCAGTTACAAGAGATGTCATACAACAGAAATGGTAGGACAGCTAGGCAATGTTTCGTATTCTTATCTTACTTATATCACATTAGTTCCTTAAGTAAAAAGTTTGACTTTTTCGGGCAACTACCTCTTCTATTATTTATTAATTAGATACGATCAATAATTTCAACTAACAAGCACCTCGTGGTGTAATTTCATTTTCATGTGGTAAGTTATTATCAACAATTTATTTGGCATGTTTATTTATTATAAGTTCATCTTGGACTATGGTACTTACAACGATGCCGAAATATCGAAACTGATTTACGAAAATTAATATGGTAAATATGCTGTTTATGATAATTTAACAAACACAATTTACTAACTGTTATTGAACTGTATGATTTAGCTGTCATTGTATGGACATTCCATTCTGTGGTAGTTACATGAACTCAATAAATGAAAATGTTATACCGCTGTTCTGGGGATGTAATGATGCAAATTCCTATGTCTTTCAAATGCCTTTCTGTCCCTGTTTAACACACATTACTTATGTGCATTACATACAGTGCATTTAAACTTTGAAGAATTCTCTATGCTCGTTTTCGTTACTGTAAAGGATGAAAATTGTGTAATCCTACTATTAGTTCAACAAGTTGGCGATTAACAATATTTTGTACTGAGTCGACCCTGAACTTTCCTATCAACTCCTTGAAGTGATGTTATTGTTTGGATTTTGCAACGTTTTCTTAATTTTAAAAATATAATGGATGTAATATCGATAGGTAAAATAGATTAATCTTGTAGAATTTAATTTTTGAAGAATAGACTTTCTTTATAAAAAATACCTTTATCGATCATGTTTTGATGATATTCGAAATTGAATGCTAATTAATGTAACCTTAAGTAATATAACGAAATTCATGTCTAACTTTTTATTTTAGTGCACATACATGTAAAATATGTACATATTTCTAATTTTAATCCAAAATGTATCTTAAAATTACTAACATATTCTTAGTTCAGTGGTGTATCAACTCTGTGTGAGTAATTGTAGGTACATTTGCTCGTAGTAATTCATATTTGAGTGTTACTAAGTGGCATTATTTGCAGCGCGTACGCCATTTGACACGCCAACTCCTGTTTCATTAGGATGCGGTCACAAGACGTATGTATGTATTTAGTATTGAATAAGTTTTGAATTCTTTGACAGTGATGGCTGAAGTGGAAACAAATTTCATAGTGTATAAATAATTTTTAAACTTTTCTGTTTTGAAGTTGGCGTAAGAACGTATTGGCACAAACAACTTAGTAAGTAGGTACCTATCTCTGAATCTGCAGCCGTTTCGATACGGTTACATTGGCCTACGCGATGGCTTATGCATGCCGGACAATTCAGAATAAAATCAACGCAATTCAAATATATTCCCGGTATTCTAATAATTATTTGATATAACTGTAAGTTTAAAGTAACCAGGCAATACATATAAAATCGATTTATTCTTGTAAGATGCGAGTAAAACATATGGTACGTTAGTGACAGTTGTTCGGGTTCTGGCACACAAGATGGCCGCCGCGCCCTACCGTGTGATGTTCCACCAGAATGTCAGCTGACACACTAATTTTACGTAGCAAATGTTGCACTGCTACGCCAACGCCATGACAACGATGCCACGCCGACATCGGCTTTATGACTTGTACGATAAAATAAATTTTAAATAAATTTACTACGGAAAAAATTAATAATTAGTTTCATATTTAAATGTTCTCCTTTCACCTTTTATTGGTTAATTATTTATTCTATTTTAGACATTTTGCATTGTTCTTAGCAAAATTGACTATCATTAATTATTTCTAATTATGAGTTTAGGCTAGCAAAGCCGCTGGCAGAAGCCAGTGGTCCATTAAATGAATTATGATAACCAGGACCTCATAATCAGGATACATGAAAAGTTTCAATATACACTAAACTTGTAATTCCACTGCATCTATCATAATGTGTTTGTTTGAAGACAGTCAGATAAGTCAAATAAATCAGGGACATCTCAGGTCAGATGTATGAGGCACAGCGAGATCATTGTGACGCTGTTAGCCGCATGAATGTGCGACAAAGGTTTATTATTTTGGCTAGCACAAACACTTCTTGTATAAGTCCGCAATAAATGTGCTGATTCAAAAGACAGTTGTTATTTTGATTCGTCTCATGCTCAGTCACGTTTTGCTTTATTGCATATAAGTTATTATTTTTAATAGAACAGATTAATTATGTTTTAAGTGATAGTTTTATGTCAAATATACTAAAGTATTGCAATTTTTCACGTAGGGTCGAAACATATTGTAGTGCTATATTTTTTTTCATTTGAAAAAAAAAATCCACTTATCGAGTTTAATTTTTTTTTTACTTTTTAAAAGTTTACTGTCATAATAGTTTCTTTGTAAGTAAAATTATCAAAATTAGGTAAACTCACAAAATTCGAACTATATCTACCTTTGATAGGA
This sequence comes from Hypercompe scribonia, assembly GCA_949316085.1. Lineage (NCBI taxonomy): Eukaryota > Metazoa > Arthropoda > Insecta > Lepidoptera > Erebidae > Hypercompe > Hypercompe scribonia. The sequence continues at coordinate 15,603,598 of OX438969.1, read as the reverse complement.
CAGTAGCTTATGGATTTCTTGAAAATAAAACGGTTAATCTACCAAATAACACGTTGTTTGTAATTTTACACCGAGACAGAAAAAATCCATTTTGTTTGGAATGTAAATAGTTCTAACCGTGAACAATCGAATGTACGTACGTATAGTTAGTATAAAATTGAAATAGGTGAAACATTTGACGTAAGCAAACGAAAAGCTCATAAAATACACAAGTTCATTGCAATTCCTCACTCGCCTTATCCAAATAATTTATTTTCATAACTAAACTAGTTGTAAGTGGCACAATGTACAAAATCGTATTTTAGTTTAGGATACATTTTTGATTTGAAATCGCCAAAGTGTTTCTCATCATAAATGTTATAATATTATTTTATTAATATTACACTTTAAACTGTAAAGACCAGGTTGTCTCAGATCGCCATAAGCGACAAGTTTAACAATAATAGAGACAAAATAAATTAAAATTAAATAAAGACATGATTAATTCATGTCCAAAAGTAGGATACTATATCAAAAGTAACATTTACTCTAGTTAAATTTTATGTTTTAATCCCTTTTTAACAGTTAAAAAGTTTATGTGACACGTACTCTAGAAAATATTCAGTTTACTTGTTTACTGATGATTAAACTGATTTAACACTAGGTGAATGTACCCATTAATTATTTCATTTATTGTTAAGTAGGTAAAAAATATATTTATTGGAGGTTTAAACTACATTTTTAAGGTTTCAAGATTGCAATATGACTCTATTCAATTGCGGAAACAGCTTCTGATACAAGCAAGTGCCCAACTTTTTTTGATTGAAGGTGAAAAGTTTCTGAAGGTCATTTCAAGGGTGCGCAGGTCGAAGGCGGCATAATGTCTGTGAGCCCTTCTGTCAATAGAGTTCGTTAACCTCTCCTTGTTGTTTTTCGGAACCTGTAAGATACACTGGCAGATTTACGTTTTTTTATTCTCTTATATTACTCAGTGTGCATCTTAATTTGTTAAAAGTGACAGGTGAGGTCATTCGTTGTGTAAATATTGGTGAATTGCCAAATGATTATTTCATAAAATTATGATTAGTTGAATTATTGGCTAAATTGGTTATTGTTTAGGATTGCTCATAAAACTAATAACTACACTGTTATTATTCGCAAATTGTAATACTCATAGTACAGAACAAAATTTACCTAATATCGTAACTACATTTACCAGTGCAACGGTTTTGCGCACTGGATATTGTAAAAAATTTCTGAAGAGTTTGCAATGCATGTTTGCCGCGTAAAGACACACTCAAAACATCCTTCTAGGAACGTGTAGGTAAATATGAACACAGACATGCCTTGATAATCAATACATTATTGCAACTTATGTATTCGTTTATGTGTATGTCTGCTATACACACTCCGCTTTTTCAAAAGATAATTTTTCATTGCAACGAACGCTAAATATTTTTACGACACTAAATTCTACAAACATTATTTACTTTGTTGTAAATGTTGCTTCATCTTTCGATAGTTGTATTAAGATCGTATGTTGAACAAAACAAGGCGATTACGTGTGCAGCTTATATCTGCAGCTCTGTAATAAGACGCATGGTACTCAGGTGGTATCTGTGATAATTGTATCTTGTGCCAAGGAATAATCGAGTATCAGACAGAGATAGACTGGTTCCGAAGATTTATAACGCCTAACGTCCGATATATTTTTAAGTTTTTGTATATTTCTTAACAAAATACAGTTGTGGTTTTTATTATGAAATGTTATATATATGTGTAGTCTAGGTGGGAGTGAGATAGAAAGACAGAGATTTAAAAGCTTAGGAACACAGGAAAATAAATACTGCCTGACGATAAAATAATCTCATTCGAGTAAATAAAATTAACTGAATATTTTACACAGGTGGTATGGTGTATATACTCTGAGACTTGTTTCTTGTTGGATCTTAACTACTGTTTCTTTTTTCCTTTTTGCCTTCATTTTTAAAAAAAACATGTTGCCTAATCGACGATATCTGTACGTCTAGAATCATCATGAAAACAACCACAAATCCCTTTAGGGCTTATTTATGATGTGATGATGTGTGTAGGGTCTATGGCGGGCGTTAGTTACTTACCATTAGGGGACGCATCTGTTTGAATGCCTTCTATGCTGTACAGAAAAAATCTGGAAGTAGACTCTCGATGGTCGTTTTGTATAAGTGTGCAGTCTAGGTGGGATGACGGAAATCCTTACGAAGGAACGTTATATTGTTATTAATTTTTTTTATAAAGATAAATTCTGTCATTACTGCATGTTACTCTGATGTATATAGTAGCTAAAAAGATAGCGAAAAAGTTAATTTAATATGTGTGTACTTTTGTCTAGAACAACGGTAGTAGTGGGATGACGGCAACAAATTTTTTTTTACAATTTTTAGCTTATGTCATTTTAATATAATATCATATATTAATTAAAAAGTTCAGTTTCTAAAAATTCCTGGTAAAGTTACTTAGTAATCATAACTTGGAACTGACACAATTAGGTACTGAATTGTACATCTAATTGGAATTAAATATTTTTCTGACCGCTCAACTTGCTTGTGTTCCTGTTTATCAGCTTTAAGCAATGGAATTAGACTTAGTGATTTTTCAAATATTATCAAAGTTCGTATAGTGTTGACTGTGTCAAGATGTCATCAAAAGACGTAGCTCACTAAAATGAAATCACTTCTGCACTGTAAAATCAAAACAGTTACCCTAGTTCCTTTAAACAATTCGTTTTCAAAACCATCTGATAATAATTGAAATCCCAGGCAGCTAGCCTCACAAGAAACCAATCAAAATCCTTTGCAATTTTAGACATTGCAGTACTTTACAGTCAGAAATAAGTTTGCGACATAATATTGTGTAGGTGTAGGCAATCATTTACGGTATTGTTGTTTAAGGCTAAAAGACATAATTAATAATTATTTAATAATAATTTGGTTTTTTTGGAAATTTTCAATTGAAAATTTTCAGTAAAAAATAATTTACACATACATTTAAAATTAAGATTTTATAATAATAATAAAATTTGTTGTCTATTTGGTGCTAGGAGAAGTACTAATAGCCGTAAATGCCTTTGCAGCATTAAATTATAAAAATATAGCAGGTGGATGCCATTACTGCTCTGTACTCAAATGTTCTACTTTAACACTATTAATAAATGTTAAAAATTCTAGGTCAACATGCTTCAATTAGATATTTTCACAATCATTACTATTTGACATAGCGTTTCAAGATAAAATCCAGAATTTACAGAATTGAGTTTATAATTTTAAACTATACTTAAACTCGTTATATCAATATTAATTAGAATTTTTTTGCCTCCTATAACACTGTTTCATATGTTACCGATAAGAAATTTCAATATTCACGATGATTGGTTACACAGCACCTACACTTACACGGGTTTGTTGTATTCACGAATCCTTACAATATTTTATGCTTATTTCGTATTGTGGAAATAGGCGCTCGATTGCGTCACACTCTTGACGGGCTGTGCGTTTTACTTGTTTTCACACGAATAGAAATCACATGTACCTAACTCGTAAAAATATATGCGTAGGATATTTGAATAATCTTCTCATATGACCAGATATTTGATTCCCTCTTTTAAACATATCTTAGTAGTTGAGGTACTTCTCAGACGGACATTATATTATTAATATTGTCATTTAAATGACTTAATTATGTTTAATTAAGTCATTTCTAAGTCTAGACACATTCACCTTTGCACCTGTAAGGTGCAAATTTAAAAAGTGCCCATTTAATTTTCTCGTGGATCTTAAAATCTTGGCAAAAGTTGAATATGTACTTGACAATATTTCCTTCTAAAATCAATTTAAGCTAATTATGTCTTTCTTCGCTTTTCTTTTTAAAACTAAAACAAATATTTAAGAATTTTACAATTTTCTTATCAAGCTCTGGTTAATGATAACGATCAATAGTTCTCGTGTGTAGTTGAAAGGTCAAACGTTTCATTCTACGAATGTCAACCCAAGGTTAAATCATTCGTAATTTCTTTTCTAAGTGATTTTGAGAAATTTCGTTAATTAGTAAAAATAACCGAAACGTTACGTTTTAAGCGTAAATGCCGGTGTCGTGATAAGCGCAAAATTTCTATGGTATGATACCAAATCTCGTGGCCATTGATCGGTAGGCGGGCGGGTGGTGGCGGTAAGGCGGGCGGCGCGCCCACGTGCTCGCTGAAGCCCGGAATAGACAGTTTGCCCCGCGCAACTGCTCACACCACACATCTCTTATAGGTTTTAAAAACTTCGTAACATTTATACATCGCTTAATTTGTGAAACAAAATCTTATAATTTAATAGTAATTACACGGTCAATAAAAATTGTGATATGAACATTATTTTTCTTAGTACTATGTAGCGAAGACTATTTTGTATTGAATATTTAGCATAAAATTGAAACGTTTGCGAGTTTCTGTACCAAATGTTGTAAGATTCGTAATCTAAACAGTTGTTGGTAACAATTCTTCAGTCACGTACGTGTTTATAGTGCATTTATTAAATTTCCAAAGAACCTTGATCAAAAAAGTGCAGTGTTAGTCATTCTGAGATTTGATTCGGAAGGCTCGACAGTGGGTGTAAATGTTGTAATTCGTGTAATTTGATTTTAAAATACGTTTGAAGTTTAGTTCGACAAAGTTGTGTGCTGTCAGGCGGGGTAATTTAGCGCCGGCGCCGGCGCCGTGACGACAGCAATAGCGAAGAGGAGGTGGGCGCATGTGCGATGCGATGCGTGAGAAACTGGCTGCTCTGCTGCGTAACTCCGTGCATGCACCCGCACACGCACACAACACCGACAAACTACAGAATGACACATTCTCTCCTGTGCTCGTGTTCACAGACGAAGGTTAACATTGCGTTTCTGTACAAATCGTCAACATTCCTCCCTGAGACATAACATCCAGTGCCTATTACAAAACAATGAATCGATAATTAATTGATAACAAGTAATAGGTAATTTGTAACTCATTGCTGTAGAATGTCATACTTACACTGATGATATCATAGTGAAATACATAAGATGGTATTTAATGTTTTGGCAACAATTTCTAAGTGCTGGACGTGGTATCAAGGTATGCTGCGACCGTTAAATAAATTTACAATTACAGTTATTTTGCTTTGCAAAACATGGTCTCACAATTAAGAGTATTCTGTGTCATACTCATTTGTAAATAGTACAATAATAGGCCATTTTAATTTATAAATACAATTTTAAAAAAATCAAACCGAACCTGGCCTACACCAAAATATTTGGACTTTTATACTTATCTCACTCATCAACTTAATTTAAAACCTTGGTGATTTTTCAATTCCTTTTCTTATACCAATCTATAATGCTAATAGTTTCTCCGGTAACTGAGAGTCACGAGTAAAGCGAAGTAGCTAAATTTCGATGTTTTAAAGAAACATCGTAAAATTTTCAGAGCGGTGTACGATGCAATGGTAGAAGTTATTCTCGTAGCACGTAGACAAGGTCGTAGCAGTTACTTGTGAGTTTAAATGTTACACATTAATTTATTACTCTCAAAGACAGCTCGCATCCGTCCATTGTTGACTGAATAATTCAGTTTCTGATTTTAGATAGATACAATTTTTATAGATTTTAATTTTGCAATGTTAATTAATACGATAATAATTAATGCTTATCAAAGTTTGATATTAATGTAAGTTTATTAATAAACAAGAAAAAAAATTTTAGCGAATAAAAGCAAGAAACAAGCAAAGGTGGCTGTACCAATTATTGCCCTCAACTTTTAAATCACGGATATCATCACCTAACTGATCTATGACTTATTTATTTTGGCCACTCATGTGAATGTAAGGAAGTGAGATATCTTTTAATAAAAGGCAGAAACTAACTGTAATTTTGTGATATGTGTATTTCATTGGTTCTCATCCTGATTTATATGTGCTGTAATAAGTAACTTGCACAAACTAACATAATTTAGTATATAACAACATAACAAGTCGTATTGTAGCTACTTTTTCACTGTTTTGAAATATGTTTCGTAATCCGTGATTCGTAATAGGTAGTATCGTAGGCTGAGATAATAATATATTAGGCAGGTGTATACATTGGTGACGGATTAAGAATACAAACTGTCACCACCCCTATTCTTTCCACGGTTGTCGTAAGAGGCGACTAATGGAACAATTCATGCAGGACATCCTAATGACAGGTAAAGAGAAGGAAATCTTAATACAAACCCTTTGTCAACCTGGGTGGTAAGCATAGAATAGCAGGCCACAACTTCTTTTCTAAGGTCAGGTCTATGCTTAGGAGTGACTGAACTAAACTGGTCAATGTCCTTGCAAAGGTCAGCGTTTAGGCATGATTACTAAAGCAGCTATTCAATTATAGTAATTTATATAGTAACGTGCTTTGAATTGTTGTACAAAGGAAAAAGTAATAAATTCGACGCCTCTGACACCGACGTTCATAACATCCCTCGTGCTATAAGTTTGATATGTTTGACTGTGTGTCTGTCTATGTGTCTGTCTGCGGCCTCGTAACTTCCAAAGGAAATGTACCAATTTTGATTAGGTTTTTGTCTGCGATAGTGATGGACGTTTTATCTTTTATTTCCTACTTGACTAAAAGCTAAAGTAAGGTAAAGTTAATTTATACTTGTTATTTTGACGTTTCAATGTTGCGGGCAGTCAAAAAATCTTTAAACTTAATAAAGATTCCAAGAGGACTGATTCGAAACATGGTTCAATTTTAGTTGTTAAATTAATCAAATTATTTAATTAAGCTAAAGCTACAAATTGATCGAACTAAAAAATACCAATATACATACGATTTTGTAGTTATGTTTGTTTTTTATATTATCGAGTTTAAAGAAATATATTTATAGCGGAATTTTGATGAGAGCCGCGCCCACGTCTACGCGTACGAGCTGACAAATGTTTCAGCTGCCGTCTTGTCCACGTAACGTGCTCGAAGTTCATTTTTTATGTTTGGAACCGAGATAATAAATGCGTCACTAATTTGAATCTGTTGATGGTTTATAGTAATGTTTTACATATAAAAATTTCGTAATATAGGGATCATTTGAATTTGCAAAATTATGCGCGAAGGACGTGTAGTACTAAAAATAATCTTAATATCCATATAAGCAATTTTATTTTCTATTCCTTTTATTTATTTTTATTCCTATATTTCCTTTTCCTTATATCGTTAATTTTCATATCTCTAATTCCCGAGGTCCTGATGGACACCAATAGATTTGTCTCCTATTGTATAGATCTTTAAAGCTTATACTTTTAAAGGCGTCTCAAGTATCCGTTCTAATTACCAGAAACCAGTTTTAAGTTCACATCAAACCATTTTATTATAGAATGCGCGAAGTGTCACTTAGCTGGCATTCGTCTCAGAAATTGATTTTAATTTACAGCCTGTTCCCAATTACGTTCTGTAATAAGCTATTAGTTACTGAGTATGAATCAGTGAATCTTGTTTTAAGTGACGTTCAATGACAAAAATTTTAATTAAAATTATCTTTAAGATTAGATTCACCACTAGGATACGTTTTAAAATATGTGCGCAAGTCTTCTGCTACAGGAAAATGGCGCTTTTAAAAACTGAGATACATGCTATTAGCATAAGTGTTACTTATCAACAAAAGTACCTTAATAACGTTCAAAACGCATCGTAACCGTAACCTACTAAATGAATGAACAAATTATCATTTTCCTTATAATATTTATTTAAATAAACCTATACACCTTATGAACATAGAGTATAGAGTATTCATATCTCATTTTATTATCCATAAATGATCTAACACTAGTAAGTTGCAAATATGCACATATAACAAGTATTTATTACTTGTTGGTGTACGTACGTGCTGTTGTGCACATCATGTGTTTTGGTTACACTGTGTCCGGTGTGTCATATGATTCGTTTTGTAAATATCATCAAAATGGAAACTGGAACTTGAGTGAATAGAATGTGACATGTGAACTACATAATACACACGGTCCATTTAACCTGTCATATCGTAAGTACAAAGTGAAGTTTCAGTGTCGTATTCCTTCTAAATCCATCTTTAAGTTTGGGTAACTCTTTAGGGTTTCAAACACCAATTGTAATAATAATAATTGATATGGGTAATTGATTTTTAATTCTATCATCACCAACATTATTTCGGTTGAAAGACGTCTACTGATGTGTGTAGACCTTCCTCAAGGCTCTCGATTGCTATGCTGCCTGTATCCAATGAACAGATAGAACGTGTGTAGGGGCCCTACAAGGTGGTCTGATAACCTGGTGAGGGTCACCTTGTAGGGTCTTTGGGTGCAAGCAATACAGGATAGATTTTATACTATAATTAAATAACATTTCTGAGTTGAATAAAACAATGTTTTATTTAACATTTTTTCGTTTTTGATAGCATGCATAGATTTTTACTAGTTAAAAGTAGGTACTTGAACAACTTTTCTTAAGGAAAAAATTACAGTATTATAGATTAAAACCACAATAATAAAAACGCTGTACTGTAACGTCTGACGAAGTGTTGATGAGTGTAGATCCACTCAAATAACCAATGAACTCACTCATCACATTCCTTAAGCTGTATTCATATACAAAGGAAATTGTTTCAAAGATACACTTACACGTCACTAAGTAATAACTCTCTAAGTGTATCTAAATTACTAAATATTTTTTATACTTTTATATTTTTTATTATTTTTTTTATACTAATTGGAAAGTTTTTGTATAAAATTATTATGTACAATGTCTCAATTTCGTCAAATTAATTATGAGAGTGACGACGATGTGATTCGGGAGGGGCTTGTGACTCAGTGATAACCGCGTAAGTTAACATATTGCAAAGTTAAGCAATGCTAGCCAGGTCAGTGCTATGATAGGTGACCATAATCAACATATTGAGACCTCTCCGAGCCATGGAGAACACATTGTGTAACCGTCGATCTCGATTGCCATACGAACATCTTTAGCAATCATTATGGCTTTGGTAGCTGGAGCCCTAAAAAGTCCGAAAACAGTCTTTTTATAACATTTCATTAGTGCCTTGACTTGAAACCGACCTAAATCTAATTTAAAAAAAAAGACCCGAAGTAGATCTCAAATTCGTGTGATTAACTCGCTTATAAACTAAACAACTGCATACCGAGTGGGTATCTATATTCTTCGAGCTTTCTATTTTGTATCCGGTAGAAACCTGTCAAATTAACCAAAAGCACAAGTTTTGTCCTTTCCTCGATTATTTCGCGTTACGAGATTTATTCATTAGGCCGGCTAATTTGGCAAACTGTTAAATGTTCCGCATTTTTATTTCTTGTCTAAACTTTTATTGCTATGTTTTCTTCTTGATATTTACAGATATCTAATCCACCTTGTATTCAATGTTCGCGAACAACAAAAATTGGCAGTGACATAGTACAATTTTGCGTCGTAAAATCAATGAACGTTGATTAGATTCACTTGATCCATCGCTACAACAGTAACAGATAAATTAGCATTTACCAACCAAAGGAAAAAGAAGTATGTTGTATTATGAAAGCAGGGAATAGATGCGAAGATTAAATTGGTTTGACTGGCATTTTTGAATAATAGATCGGTATCACTACCGATTGACGCCCTTGAATCGACCTTTATCTGACTTAGCATGCACCGTGTAGGGAATGTCCTACCTTTAAAAAGAAGCTGTATTTCTTTGCAATAGTTATTAAATTTTAATAAAAAAGGTCTACAGGTTACATATATACACTAATGTCAAACAATTGTATGCCATTTACTGAAGCCTGTAATATTTGTATAAGACATGTACTTCCCAAAGAACGATAAAATTTTCAACACAGCTGTAATATATTCAATTAATTATTTAACTATACTTATTTAAGTCAGATGCAATACGGCTGTCATTTCTTAATTTGTTTTTCTCTACTATTGGACTTTATGAATTAGAGTTTGTTAATGATGTGCATCCAAGAATGTTGTGCCAATGAGCTGACATACACACAACAATCAAAAGAAAAATAAAATGACTCTTATTGCAAAAAGCTCTCCCGTTAGTCTCCTGGCCAAGTTGCAAACGTAATACATAACACAAACTCGCTAGCTTTTGTAGACCTGCAAGTATGTCTTAGCATAAACCTATACTTCAGCATAAATGTACCGACACGACTGGAGTGATACTATAGCCTTGTAGAAAACTTGTCTTAAGCCCTTCCTTTGTTGCTATTCCCCGAGTGAGTTAGATTATTGAATTCAAAACCTGCCCTCCTTCTGATTCTGAAGGAAGGATTCTAAAGGCAACATCGCTCTTGTGAGTTTTAAATTTGTGACCATAGACAGTAGTTATTATTTACCATCAGGTAACCTGTCTTGCTCGTACATGTTTGCCTATAGGTACGGATAAATATAAAAACAGAATTATTAGGGCGTGAAAAAGCAACTCACTAGGCCACCGTAGTGTGAGTCACCATATTACATTATCTGCATTCGCAATGACTATCACCGCTCTTATGCTTTCCATTAGGCAGATTGGAGCCTAGTACTACATTTACCTTAAAGATCTAGATGATGCTAATTACAAAAAAGTAAACATATTTTGGGACATATTTTTGAACACGTAATGTCTACAAAATAAATTGCTCCCACTACTGAAACAGCTTCCTTGAAAATTTTCTTCAGCCTATCAAAGAAGCTATTTTAGTTGTGAGAAGATGTAGATTTCTTAAAATATCTTAACATTATTTAGTTTTATATTCACAATTACTAGATACTGACACCTTACAACAAGAAAGTCGCATTATTATTGATTAAGTACTCACTTTGGCAAGTATTCTTGTCAGTGTATCTGGTATAAAAATGTAGGAGGATTTTATATATATCATTTATTTTGCTGTATGGACGCTAATCGAGCGTACGAGTACGTTTAAAGATTGTTAGTATTGTAGAAAACGCGCAACTGCTTTGAAGTTCTAATCCGATTAATATTTATTGTTTTGACTGATTTTTAAATCGGCTTCAGACATTCAATAGGATTTTAAAGCGACTGTCGTTGTTAGTAACTAACTCGCACAAATTAATCAAACAATCTCATTATAAAATACTTGCTAATTTTTGGTAAACAGAAGAATAGGTAGAAACTATATTGTTATTTATCTAGCTGACTTAAGACTGAATATACATACGAATCGACTTGTTAAATACTTAAATGCAGTTCTTAATTCAAGAAAGGTAGAATTCGAAAACAATAAGAAAATCGGTCGAAGAATCATTAAATTTTGCTTTGGAGTTCACAAAACATGTCACGACAAGATTAGGTGGAGTGATCAAAACACTGCATCGTTGTGGAACGGGAATCTATGTCTAAGAAATCAGGAATTTTAGTGTCATTGGCACACAGGTATTGTCATATAACTCTACACCTAAAGGAAAACTTATTACACTTAGAACTTGCCTTAACGTTACCAAGAAATCGTAAGGACAAGTATAGTACTGCCATATTATAGGAATAGTAATATCTTATTCCTAAACATTACACAACCTTCAGTACATATGAATGTAGGTGTGCACCGTTTTATAGATATTAAATAAGAATAACATTTTGTTTGTGTGAAAACCGGCACGTAGTCAGCGGTTAGCTGTCGCTGGTTGATTCCATATTTAGCATACATTTACTGGGGTTTTACCCTATACGTATATTTTAGACATATGTTCATTTAAATACTTTGAGTTCTCTTCTAATATGTCAGTCTTTCACAAAGGTCCTTCATAAATAGGACTTGGAAAAATTTAAAAAAAATAATTGCGAGTAATGCCTATTGGCTGTCATTTGTATTTAAAATTAAAGTGTTTCTTAAATAAAATTTATTGTTAATTTAAACTTATTATTAATTTAAATAGATAATTACATCGTTGAGTAATAGTGAAAATATACTGTATGTTTTTCATATGGCGCCAAGAAGTGAAAATGGTTAGTATTTTAATTTTACCTTGTTAATGCATTTTCATAAACAGCATCATAAATGTGACGATGAAATTTGTTTAAGGAAAACTATCACAGTTAAATAAGATTTACAAGTTGTAGGATTGTAAGCATTTGCTATATGTGACTACGGAACCCTAGATTACGCGTGGCCCGGCAATTACTGAGTCTGTCTTTTTATCTAGCAATTACTAATTTGTGTATGAATACAATACAAAATTAAATTACTTTTAACATATTTTTAATTAGCTCGAGTTCATTATGATTATATTGATTTTATCATTACCTCCGTCTGGTGTATAACTCTTCCCATGGGTATAGTAAGAGCCGACTAAGAGAATAAAATATGCAAATAGTAGGTTAAAACCTCCTTGCTGAGGAGTGGTCTATGTCCTGCAGTGTTATTACGTACATATATCGATACAAATGAAAATTGAATGTAAGAGGAAATACTGCCTACAATTTTCTGAATTACAATTAATGCCAGTTAATTTTTTTATACAATAAAATATTTTCTCGTTTCTGGATAAATAGATAAACTTTTCTTTTGAATAGTTTAGAGATGATGAGACGTTTTTATCTATTAAATATTATATGTATTTTTTTAATTTATCATAAAGTTTTAAAATTTTACATGAGCTATATAGATTTACTGTAAATAAACAAATATGTACATAGTATGATAGAAAGACATAATTGAGTGAATGTACTTAGATTCTCTCTTCAGACTTCATTTTTAACACGCTTATTTTACACTAATAAATAAACTGTAGAAAAGATAGATGTATTAAAATAAAACTTAAAATAGTATTGGTCATTTCTGACAGACGAGTCATTCACTCTTGACCGATTGTTTAATATAACAAAAAATATGGAATTTCTTATTTTGTTACTACGTCAGAAGTAGTGGAAGGTAGAAGAAATTAAAACATTACTCATCTAGGTACAAGGATACTGACTTAGTCATCATAAATAACTTAAAAAATTTGAACGGTTAAAAAAGTTGCTCTTTGCATTTCCCGGCTAAACACTCGCATCTGCACCAGGAATATGATCGTGTCACTAGCCCTGTAAACAAATAGAGTTCACGAGTTCTTCACGAAGCCGTATAAATCTATTTTATAGTTAATGTTTTGATATAAACTAGGTAACTTTTATCATGAATGATGTGATAGGTCTGGTTATTTTTGTAGTCATAATCATAAATTTATTTTTTTTCAATTAAAATATACAGTTTTAAAATTAGATTGTAATTTTGTAATTGCAAAGATAGATATCTCAACACTTACGTTTTGTTTAACAAATCTATGTACGTTTTGTTTAATATATTTTTTACACTAAAATGGGCACTTTAGGTTAAGACAACTTATGAGCAGAAGTTATTCATAAAAAAATCACCAAAATTATATATTAACTCATACCAAAGTAAAATCTGTGACAAGTTTTGCTACAATATCCCGATCAGTATCCCCGAAATACATGCATGACATACAAATGTATATTTGCATCAAAGCAAACATGTATCGCTGTCTAAATTTGAAAATCCTTATTTCGTGAATGAAATATTTAGACATTCAAAAATTAAAGTTACAATTAATTAACAATTGTAGTAGTTAAATGTATCAATTAACCGTATCGTAGTAGATTTAAACCTGACTCCAATCTAATTTGGGAAAAAGGTTCAGAGGAAAAAAATGTAACGGTATTTTTAACTACAACAACTGAGTTCACAATAAAAAAATCATATTTATTTATCAAACTTACATTTCTACCTTAATTGTAATGTAAACATACACAACACAACTAAACATGTAAAATTTTACGTTCAATACACTGACATCATAAGAATACCACTTTAAAACTATCAAAATATGAATGCAACAAAATCTGCAGAAATTAACCAGTTCCTGACAGTTATACGTACAAAGATGATCATTTCTTTTCCTAGACTATCAATTTTAGAAGAGAGATTTTATTTGTAACGGTCCATGTTAAGCAGCAGGTGTTTCATCATTTGACTGATAGCATGGGTGCCGCCAAAATTATTTTCAAGGGGGTGCAGCTACATCTACACATACTGTTAATCAATTTAAAATCTAGAATTATACTAGGTTTTTACCCATGAAATTGACATTTTTTATGACTTAAGTTAACGTATTTTTTTTTCTATATGTTTTACACCTATTAATTAAAGTAACCGTCAATACAAATGTGACCTCGAGATAAAAATAAATACACTCGGGCACTGCCACGGTAAAGCTATTGCATAGCATTTTTTATCAAATTATGCAATTATAATATTTTGGAGCATGTCGTCTCGATCCGTGCGAGCTTCGTACAATATAAAAGCATACGTCTAGTCGCAAGCACACAAAGACCGTGCCGAAGTCTGCCAAACTGAAACGAAGTTAGACGATGCACGGCTTTTAACGCCGCACCACTGTGCCGGTCGGAGTGGAGGATGTTAGGTTTATTTTCGTTACGGAATTTCTTGACTCGGTCGCCGCACTCGAAGCCCGCGATAAAAGCTATGCAATAGCTTAATATATTTTTTCTTTTCTTTCCGGCGCCTATGAATGATGGTAGAAGTATTACGAATTAATGTTGATAAATCAACTAAAATTGACCAGCCTTTGGTGCTTATTAGCGTTTTGATAAAAACTTTTGTTTGCGTAGGGGGCGCACGCGAAGGCGGATTGGTATGGCGCGGGTGCTCAGCAGAGTGCGACGCAGAAGACGGCGCGGCGGGTACGCTCACCGACGGCAACGCCAACCCAGGAGACAAGGTATACCTCTAAAACTATAACACTATTAGAAATTAAGTCGTTTGTGTAAACTTGTAAAGCAAGAATTGAAATTTAATCCTTTGAGACGCATCTTCTTGTAGATAAATAAGGATGTGTCACTGGTTTTTTAGATCTAATCTAAAAAAATTACAACTAAATAGCCTTGTGTAGCAATAAATGTATTTTACAAATACTAGCTTTCAAATGCTATTCAATCTCTATCTTGAATGTACTTTACTGCAGTATTCCTTGTTGCTTCGATAAGCTTATTTTTTTAAATATAATTTTCATTTCCATTTTCCAATGCAAATTTATTCCCAACGGAGCTTTTACTACAGCGTTCGAAACGAAAATCTTGTTTGCAAATATCTTCGGAATGGCGCTACAAATGCAGTGCTGAGTAGGATCACATACTGAATCATACAATTCAATCTCCCGTTTAGGAGGATAATAGGATAATGGAAACACTCCTTGAAATAAACGAAAATAATATAAATAATATTTTCACACATCCCACATACGACAGTCTGTACTCAAACTAGACAAAGGCCTTGCTATGGTAATCAGACTCTTGATAAACATCCTTATATATTTCTAAATACATACAAACTATAGATAAATTACACCCAGACACGGAACAAATGATCGCGCTCATCACATAAATATTTCTCCTGGGTAGAAATTGAACTCATGATTTCTGGCAGTCAGTCTAGCAGTAGCCCTGCCACTAACCACTAGACCAACAAGCCTATGTTGTCGATTCATCGGTATAATCGAGAAACTTTAGTACCTTCTCTAAATAGAAAAACCCTTACCACTGTTTACACATTCAAAATATATTAAGTTAACCATGTGACGGTTACATTATATAAATTAATGTATATTATGGCGTTGTGTCAGATGTCTGAAATAGTGTTATTATTATTATTATAGTTCTCTCCAACTGCACTTAATGGTTCTTGTAACCCGCCCTTATTATCCTTACATTACTGTTTACGGTATTTATTAATTGCGTTCATTTTTAAACCACGGTATTTTACTGAATTGGCATTGTAATATGATGTGAATAATAAAGTTCATGTCCTGCTCCCCGGTCAAGTTGACATTCTACAAGTGTGGACGTTATTAGAAAACTAACAAATGTATGAGAATGAGGTCTCTCAGCGCAAGTTACGTAATCAAAACAAAATATTAGCCAATAACACAAGAGAATACAGGCGTCAGCGTCGTAGAAAGAGAATCGACGGGAAACACTTGCATCTTGGCTAAGGGGGGCTGACTTGAAAAAGAAGAACGAAGTGCCTAAAGTAAAGACTGACCTTAAATAGGAACTTTATTATTATCATCACCTTTTGTGTTATCATGCAGTTGGAGGGGTCGGACGCAGCTCCGGACGACCCTGTTCACCTCAAGAGACGGGTGGGACTCTTCAGTGGGGTGGCTCTAATTGTCGGCACTATGATAGGTAAGTACTTATTAATGTTATGTTAAGATACATATACAAATACTTTTCTAGAAAAAACGATATGATTAAAAAACGACAGACTGTAAATTTTTACAAGTTGCACCTTTTATAAGTAGATTACCTTCCTCTTAGTCATATACATAAATCTTGATAAAATCATTGATTGAGACTAAAACATGTCTTCACTACTGGGTTATCTCAGCGATTTGTTTTTATTAATTAGCAAAATTACTCAGATGTGCATATGGCTGAAAATAAATATTTACTAGACTTGTCTCACATGTACTATATCCTGAATATATTTAACGCGAATAAAACGCTATGTACTAGCTATGCCACCAGTTACGATCGCGCGTAGTGCGAATACTACATGATTAGTAGTTACGAGTTACATAGATGTGTCGTCTTATGATTTAAAACATTTTACGTAACGATTTATTTAATGCAAAGAAAATATAATTTTTCAACGGAAAACCCCCATGAAATACCGTAAAGACTCCTAATCCTTACATTATATCAAGGAAAAACACATTCATCAGCAATCTCGTTAGCGTTTTCCATGTTTTATTTACGAAATTCATTTGAATTATTTGAAAAGTTCGCATAATATTTGCATACTCGAGAAAAATAAAACAAATCTATAAGTACCGAAAGGTACCACTTTGCCTTTATTTGTTTGTTATTAGTCGAATGGCGGAGGTATTAATACGTAATGTGACTAAAGATTGCAATACATTGCTTTTATACTTGCCAAATATTATTATTTCCTTTGAAATATAATTAAAACTATTACAAATACTCAAAACCCGCCGTTTCGATTCGATTTTGAATATATTAGAAAATTCAATACTTTTACTTTTTAAATTAAATTGCTTCTTCATTATTTAAAAAGATTCAATCACTATGTTTATGCCGGTTTAATTAAGGAAATGAAAATGAAAAATTGTTTTCAATTTGTTTTCTGGTAAATACCGTGGAATAGATTAAAGACTCCCGGCAACAATCTACTGTTTCTATTAATTATGATGATGAAGATGCTTACAAAGGTAAATTTACAAACAGTGCCAATACTCACAAATGTAGCTCTACAAACGTCACGTAGAAGTGTAGTTTGGTGAACATAGACAAACATCTATATTTATACAATAGGAAAAAAGTGAAAAAAGTTCAACAACCATGTAGGTTGTAAAAAGGACCAAATTATTTTTTATTGTATCAAATGTAATGTCCACTTTTGGATTTTAAATCATATATTTTTAAATATGAGATAAAACTGACAAGTATATATTAAAGGTATAAACTAATTTTCTGATTAAAACATCTTTCCTGCCAGTTTTCACAAACCTATAAAATTGATTTCGTAAGAAGGGATCGAAGTTCGTACTTTTTGACTTGATTAATTAGCACCCGCATTGCTAGACTTTGGCAGCCAGGTCGTTAATGAGATGTAAGATCTTCATGAGACACATAACATGCAACTACTAGCATCGCTTATTGTTAATTTACAATAAATTATTTAATTGATTATTATTTCTTCCATTATCTTCCGTTCTCGCCTATCTTTCCTTTTAATTTTTTATGAATTTGCCCATCTGATTCCTAATGTTCCCAGTTGTTGGTAATATTCTAGGACTTAAATTATTCATAGTGAGTGAAATGCACTTGTGAAGTGTTAATTAGGTATATTTTTATTTCAGGTTCTGGAATATTCGTCTCGCCCTCTGGGCTTTTGGTCCGCACAGGCTCAGTGGGCATTAGCTTCATCATTTGGATGGCATGTGGCCTGCTCTCACTGCTTGGTGAGTAACATATTAATTACTACCAGGCTAAATTGCTAAATAAATATCAGTGACCGTAATATGTCACTTTAAATTATTGTTTGAAATACCTACTGAAAATGACGATTAACGAATAGATTATATTTATAGGCTCCTGACTTTATTTTATCTTCAATGACAATTTTTACTAGTTATTTAGTAATTTTTGGCCTTCGAAATGTCACGTTGGCGACGATTCTATTTTCGTTGAACGAGAAGAGTTTCATTCATCTGTGTCGCTTACAAAAATCAATTGCTTTTTTCTTTTCTTTACGTACTTTAAATATCACTCATATTTAAAGTTTTTTTGCTATAGACAAATATAAAGCATAATAAAAGCATTTTTAGACACTCGAATCAGAATTTAAGCATTCGGTTAATAACTAGTTATATTTGCTAACTTACATAATAATTGCTTGAAACTGTTATAATACTTATTTTATTTAAAACTGCAGTATTAAACATTAACTTCTTATTTAATGATTTAGACTAAATTACGGCATACTTGAATTTTTTATAATATTTGTATTGATAAGTCACTTTTTTACTTGCGATTCTCCCATGTTTTTTAAGAAAATAGTTTTGTCATACAGGAGCGCTCGCATACGCAGAGTTGGGAACAATGAACACGTCGTCAGGCGCTGAATACGCCTACTTCATGGACGCGTTCGGGGGACCACCAGCGTTTCTGTTCTCATGGGTAATTAACGTAATATGATATCAATGAATATGTGAGGACGATTTGAATCACGTCACCGCAATAAACACTACGTGAGCTAAATATAGTTTATGCAGAATTACGGAGAAGGTACAAATCATCGCCACATGTTAACGTAAATCTTACGTAATATAATAAACTTATGTTTTAGTTTTTGTTTATTATCTCAGGTCTCGACATTGGTACTGAAGCCGTCACAGATGGCTATAATTTGCTTGAGTTTCGCGAAGTACGCAGTGGAGCCATTTGTTGCAGAATGCGAACCACCGGACAGCCTCGTCAAACTGGTCGCAGTCATATGTATAGGTATGTTGAACAAACTTCTTGATTAAAGATCAAAATAGACGAATTTCAATTGGTATATATCTCCCGAGTTGATTAAGGTCAATAAGACTCTGACGGTTGAAACCGTAAATATTCAACTTTAATTTAGAAATTATCTTTTACAGTGATGATATTAGCAGTTAATTGCTACAGCGTGAACTTGGCAACAAATGTTCAGAACATTTTCACAGCAGCCAAATTAGCAGCTATTGCAATCATCGTGTGCGGAGGAGCTTATAAATTGATATTAGGTAAAGTAAATGACGTCACACACAAGGCTTATTTTTATCTATTCATACATTCATTTCACAATCGATCATTTATTTTTAGGCTTTATCGAAAAAGCCTGTCATCTACAACCATTTAGTATCTACAATACACGAATAAATTAAATGTTGAATATCGTAATGGGCCGTAAATATGTTACAAACACTGACTGTTGGTATTCGGTATGGTGCAGGTAATACGCGACATTTACAGGAGCCAAATTTCGACAGTAGTACGGCCACGCTGGGTAACATTGCCACAGCCTTCTACACAGGCCTCTGGGCATACGACGGTTGGAATAACCTCAACTATGTTACTGAGGAAATTAAAAATCCATCCAAGTAAGTAAGCCTTTGTTTATTTTTTTATTGTCTGACAGTGTGATTGCTACTTTAGAAGGTAAGTAAGTAGGTACTCCTCTGAGGTGGCGAAAATGCGAATACTACGTTCTAAACTATGATGCTAGGTTTGGATTTTTTTATACATAATTTTCTTTTCCCTAGCCTACAGACGTACCAACAAGCAACATATCTTACTTTTTAAGAGATCCATTTCAATCTTTAAAAAAACTACTGTACGCTACAAAAGTGATTATGTCGTGAATTATAACACTGGTGTAAATGGAATGCGAAATATATTAATATTTTTATTACGTTTATGAAATTGTAGATCCATTATCAACATTTAACTATTATCAACAGGTACTATTTGTTTATCTATAGAAGGAGAATTGTCGTTTAACGGTTAGACGTGTTGGCATTTTCTAAGAAATAAATTTGAAATCCTTGTTCGTATCTGTATCTCCTGCGAAGCCCGGAAACTGTGATTTTTTTTTGACATTATATCTAAACATCTGTGCTTGCTAGCCTTCACAGCAATGTCTACGATATATAAAAAGTTGGTGCTGACAAATAGAAGTGTCCAATGCAGCGTCATTAAATGTAACTCCAGCTGCACTACTTACTAAGATTTACATTGAATAAATTGTAATATTTTTTTAATAATGCCAAAATGATACGGGCTTGCTCGAAATAAAAAAATAAATAAAATTATCAATTGTATGATTAAGAAATAGCTATGTAGTAGGTAAGGCGTGGTACATATACTGTTTTTACTCTTTTAGAAACCTGCCGCTGAGTATAATAATCGGCATACCCCTAGTGACACTGTGCTATGCATTAGTTAACGTGTCTTACCTGGCCGTCATGTCGGTGAGCGAGATGACGGACAGTGACGCTGTGGCTGTCACATTCGGCAACCGTCTGCTGGGTCCTATGGCTTGGCTCATGCCGCTCGCTGTTACTATTTCTACATTCGGGTCTGCCAATGGCACCTTGTTTGTTGCTGGGAGGTAAGTGACTTTATCTAGATTTACGTATGACACTTCTTCTACCCTTATAACTTTTTCCTGAACATTTCGTTCATTTTTTTATTGTAGTGCGTGCATCCTTTACGAGTAGGAATTACGAAAACCGTTTTAAAGACAATTTCATTGTACATTTATAAAGAGTATTTTTTGTATGTTTATTATTATTATCAATTATATTCACCAGGTTAGAGTTTTTTCGCAGAACATAACGCCAAAACTTACATATTTTTCGTTTTATTTTTTAATAACGAGGATGCTCCCAAAAATATGAATAAAATTAAAATTAAATTTTTTTGAAGATTTTTATTTTGTAATTAACTCAGGAGAGCAAAGACCGAAGAATCGCTCTCTCTTTTTCTTATAATCACTCGACATTGATATCACTTTTTAATGAAATTTTAACACGTCAAGTGGAAGCGTTCTTAGACGGCACCAACAGTTTTAACATGAAAGTAAATTTTTTCAGGTTATGTTTTGCAGCTTCTAGAGAAGGACACTTACTGGATATTTTATCATATGTCCACGTGCGCCGTTTTACCCCTGCTCCTGGGTTGATATTCCACGTAAGTATACTGAGGCAGAATAAAAAAAAATAGAATTTAAGGTCAAAATCATATTTTAAAATTTCATTCATTTATTTCCTAATGGCACTTAGTATTATCTACTCTAATATCTGGATATATGTATTTCTTTTATCCGAAGATCTCAACCCTGGGACTGGATTTAATAAACGTTTAATATCCATGGATAGAGTTTGGAAATGCAATAAATATATCAAAATAATAGGCATTAACATGTAAACTTTAATAAAGTAAGAATATTCTGTGTATTTGCAGTCTCTAATAGCAGTAGCAATGGTGTTATCCGGAACAATAGACTCGTTGATTGACTTCTTCTCCTTCACCGCATGGATCTTTTACGGTGGCGCCATGCTGGCTTTGATCGTTATGAGGTATACCAAGCCTCACGCACCTCGACCGTACAAGGTATAAGATTTTGTTAGTAGTAATATTTTATAATAGTATATCTGGACTGTGTGACGGTTGAGTGAACTCCCCGCCAACTGTCACCGCGTCGTTTCTTTTGTTAGATAATATGCCAATTAATTAATAATAGGAACCTGTCGGATTTGAAATTAATCAATCGATCTTAGAATACCCTTGTAACCAATATATATTCAAAGAATGTGTTTTCTCAATGCCACCGTTTATTTGCATCTCACCTTAGGTTACTCTCTTCAAATGTCAAGTAAAAATTAGAATAATTTGTTGATGCACTGCACAGATAACTGCTCGGTAGTCGTAAGGTATAATGTAGTGGTTTAAGCGGTCACCACGCCGCCTTCTACTGCCTTGAGTGTAGTGGGTTCGATTCCTATCCGTGGGACATCCACAAACTGTTGTTCTAAGTCTGGATGTTCTATGTGACCGTTTCACGTATGTTGTTAAATTCCCCGACGACACAGGACGTATTCTTAATGCGAGAATTGTCTTTGAAAACAAAACATTATTTTCTGAAACTTTGTCTACAATTGTGCAGTAGTAGCGAATGCAAATACTGTTCATGAAGTATCGGGTTCGATTCGTGGGTCGAATCAAATGATTATATGATTCACAAATATTTGTTTCGGAGTTTAGGTGTTTTCTATGTATAATGTGTAAATATTACAAAAGGAAATATATAAATATTCTATCTAGTCTAGTCAAACTAGCTGTCTGTTAAGTTTGAAGCTATATGGCATTGTGTCAGATGTCAGATTAAAAAAAAATAGATAGACAGATATTTCTTTATTTGTACACCAGGGCTTACAAACATTATACAATAACAAAACTAATAACAATTGTGACGTACAAAGGGCGACCTTATTGACTGTAGCAATTTCTTCCAAGCAACCTTCGGATGGACTTATTTCATTTTAAGCTGGTGCTAGGTATATACGAGTGACAGTTGGAGTTAATTAATTGGTGGTCCTTGATTAACATTAGTATTTTATAAGAACAGAGATTGATACTTATTTTTACGTTAAAGTCATTACCTTAATTTTCTAATACAGGTGCCGATAATAATACCGATCCTGGTGCTGGTTGTGTCAACCTACTTGGTAGTGGCTCCCATCGTCGACAAACCTCAGTGGGAGTACTTGTATGCAGCTGCGTTTATCCTTGCTGGCCTCGTGGTCTATGTACCCTTCGTGAAGTGGGGATTTTCGTTACCGTTTATGGGTAATTATACATAAGACGTTAATTGAACGACGAAGAGTCTGACACAAAGAAAATTTTAACCACTCGGTTGTTTGTTACGATTTTATTTAGAAGTCAATATAACACTTAAAATGCTTTTAGATAGGTGCAATACTTGAAGTTTTATACATATAGAAATAAATTTGAAAATCTTTTAATTGTGATCAATAATCAAACACGACGGGATCTGCAATACTTACTAATAACATCGTAAATAATAAATATTCATACGGCAAAATTTATATAGGTCAGGTCACAATCGGGGATTGTTAGGTTTGTTCATTAGTTTTGTTGCCACATAACACTAAGTCTTAGAGGATAATGCTATAAGTAAGTGAACATTCAAGGTAACGGTGATGGTAAAAGGTTTACCACTAATATATTTAATGACCTTTCTAGATCTAGCAGGATTTAAAATGTGTAGTAGATTAGAGTTCACGCATATTATGGAAGCCAGACCTATATTCTATATCACCACAGGCTACTTAATGATTCCCAAAACGTAAAATTATTTAATGAAAATTAATAAGATTACGAAATTACGTTAAGATCGTCACTAAAAAATGTAGAAAAAGATCGCTTAGCACCCACTATTGTTTTAAAAAATACCTACGCTAACTTTAGAGTTTACTAGACTTTAGAAGCTCTTTATTTTATAAATAAAGTATTAATACAATGTTTTATGTTTCAGATAAGATAACAGTTTTCTTACAAATGGCGCTGGAGGTGGTGCCCACGTCGACCACATTTGAATACTGAAGCAGTCTCATCGAGACTTTAAACATTGTTCATGTCTCGTTAATTAGACAGTTGTTAATTATTTTGGTCCTTTCAGCCTTACTCAATGTTATCAAGAAATTTAAAGACTTTATTTGTGTTACATAAATTCCCTAAATTACAGCCCGGGGGCGGTTAGTTGTTAGATAAAATTTAATTAAATTTTTTTGACTGATAGGTATGTTCCTTACCCAAAATTATTGCCCTCGATAATAAACGCAATAAATTGGTGTATATTAATATAGTAAATATTAATATAATTAAAGTTGTAACTTTATTATCATGTATGATATTTCGATGTTGTTGCCGCGTAAAGCTTTTTACATTATGTTTTGGAAACAAATAAGATATTGTTGTACTTATAAAAACTGTTTGCCTATTTATACAACATTTTAAATTAAAATAGGCATGAAAGGCAATATTTTTTGCTGTAACTTAGATAATAAAGACATGGTTCATTTCATTAGTTTGCACGAATCATTCCTATGGGGTATGCATTTCGAGGTAGACATTGGATGTAATACCACAACAGCAGATGAATGATCGTTGTTGTCTAAACATGTAAGGTGAGGCTTGAGAATACTTGTTTTATACTCCACTTAAAAGTTCGTATCGATTACTATCTGTTATTAACTTTTGACTTCAAAAAACCTATAGGTACACAGTTAGGTAGAGTCATTTAGTGGTAGTTAATAGTACTTAAATTAACATAGTAGCGAATACAAAACAGTAGTAGTAGTTCAAAACTACTATTGAACAGTAATTAAGGAGCAGAACTAGATGTAACAGGAATCACACACACCCGGCCATTACCTGCAACACACTAGGACAAGACTTAATCCATATGATTTTGCAAGAATATCTCTTTGTTCTAACATATATAACCGGAAGTGCAAGTTTATATAACAATTTGTGTGATCCACAGATTGTTTATCAAGTCGCCTGTTACACAGGATATATTCCTAATGCATACATTGTCTTTTAAAAACAGAAAATATGTCACTTGATCCCGTCCTTGGTTCAATTTCGGCCAAACCTACTTAATGAGAGCGTTTAGATAGCTTAAATAAACAAATCCACTTATACCAGTTTATAATTTGAGTGTACTGTGGATGTCTTCTCCTTAAGCCTCACATAACACAATGGACAGTCAGGTTGTTTTGTATGTAATAAGATAATATCATTCTTAGTACCTACAGGAAGTTGGTCAAGATAAGACTCAAGCCCCGTTCGCATCACTATGAGTGATTGTGCTAAACTCATAGTTTATAGCTCATTTCTCATTAGTCAGCTATAGAATTACTACAGTAGGTATAGAAATGTGTTTTATTTTGCTAACGTATAATATATTTAGTCATATTCGGATTGCATAAAGTGTAATAGTTACAGGGGATAATTTTGTTTGAGATGTTCGCTAGATAATAGTGAAATCAAATTCCTATTTATCTGCAGAATGACACAATTAATTGTTTTAATCAAGCATAACTTACATCAACTCATTTTTAACAAATAAGAGGCATTAAAACTTTACAGAGTAAGTTATATTTTTGTCTATACTTATACAAAATAATGGCTCAGATATTATCCTTTTTCAAAGACTAAAGTGTGTGTAACAATATAATTCTAGATAATAACCCTTATGTGAGTGTCAATATTTTGCCTGGATCTTACTGGGTGCCTCTTTTACTAACAATATATTTTGAAAATATTTAATTTTTATTTTATGTAATATATATCAACCAATCAATTGATAGATATGTATACACAAATTATGGTCACAGTTCGCGTGTGTCCATTTAGTCACATTTTATGATCCTTCACTTACATAAGGGTTGTTTTAGTTTTGAAGGTTGATGTTTGCGACCGGTAAATTTTGGTCCTATCATTCCTTACCGGGGCAGACGATACCATTGATCTTAAATTTTTTGATATTATTAAAAGTTAAATTGTTTTTATTCGTTTTTAAAATACACTTTAGGTAAATTATGGTTAGATTTTCTTTAGAAGTTATTTTGATATTATGCCCAATATTTTGTATCTATGTATCTAACAGCTGGAACGTTTTGAAGAGTACATAATTATATAGTAACTATATACTAAGTAAAGACGGGCACACAGAAAGTACACACCTAACGATGTGATATTGTTATGGGTAAAAATTATGGTTTTATTTTGTGTACAGAAAATATCAACAAATACGTAGGTATATTTATACTTACATATGTGTGTATTTATCTCTGTAAGAGATCAGAATTATTTATTGTTAAATACTATCATTGAAATGAAATTTTAATAAAGATAAACAAACCACCTCTCTTTTTATTACTTCGGACATCCTCACTATTACCAAGTAGTATTAAAATATATCATAAGTTATTTACTTCTGGCAAATCTCACTTTTACATAGCAATAAGACGATACTTTTTCGTGATTCTGAAAACAATATTTAGTTTAATTACCAACAATATACCAAAATAATATTTCTCAATAAGTGCCTAGAACAGTTGCAATAAGGTCACAAGGCAAGAAATTTCTCATTTAAAAAACGACATTTTGCAGCCTTATAAAAGTAACATTTTATGATGATTTTTTTTGAACTCTGTAATGCAAGGAATTATTGTTATATCAGACAAAATTGCATAATTTGAATCTTTTTTTACACGGGGCATGCTTTTCACACCATACCCTGTGTAGGGAGATGAAGGATGCGTGAGACTACCGGATAACCTTTATATCCACTAAACCCTGCGGCGGCCTACCTCGGCAGTCGGGAGGAACTCCAAGAACGCTTTAGCGGCTTCTGGAGTCCTTACGGCCGTACCTCACAATTGAAATACTTCCCAGGCACCTAATGCCCCAGAACAGGACACTATCGTACCTCACTGTTCTAGCCCACTGCCCCAGATGACACCCCTCGGCCGCACCGGAGTGTCATCTGTCTCGGGTCGTCATAATTTGGACCTAGTAATAATTAATAGTACCTGCCAAAAAAGTTATCTTCACATATTATTTTAAATTTATTGTCCTCTTGCAATATATATTTATATTGCTAGTATACATTTCAAATAAAATATATTTACGTAAATGAGAATAACTATCCAAACAATGAGTAGGTACTGTACTGCCACTTGCTTCGAGGTTATATTATATGTTACTTTTGTCCTCAATCTTTTATTTATAATATTATAAAATAGAAATATTTTAATATTGAAATAGAAAATGAAAGCATCTCACTGGACCACCATATTGCATCGATTCAGTCGCGGCCTATAGACCCATTGTGTTGCTGGATAAGACGGGTGAACTGTTTGAGAGGATACTCTCTGCCCGCATCTTCCGGCACCTCTGCGGTGGGTTCCGATTTGTCGAACGCCGCCTCTCGAAAATTCATCCCCCGGGCTGTGACCAATGTGTCATACGCGTAACAATTTACGCCCAGCCCGGGGTGAAGACGATCTCGAAGAGCCCAGTCGTATTCCATGTTCCACAGGAAGTCTGGTCTGGTCCAAGGACAGACCCGCGTGTGAGTGCGGAACACCGCACGACATGTGCTTAGTTTTAACATGTGTTAACTTACTCGGTCACTCTTAAGCCGCGAGTGCTACGAAATTATTAAAATTTCACTCGTACAGATGATTGAGATCCGTGAAAAAAGATTATAAAGATGGCATGATACAACACACGTATGGCGTAGTGATTTGAACCGTCACTATGCCGCTTTCTACAGTGCTGAGTGTTGTGGGTTCAAACCTCACATGGGTGAACACTTATTCCCAAATTGTTTATCTGTTTTTTTTTGTATTGGTATCGTGTAAACTACCCCGCAACACAGCAGTATTCCTAATGCAAGAGTTGTCTTTTTAAAAGCAAAAAAAGAATACATCTTTTCATGGATTATCATCTGAGCAGTTGAACATAAAAAATTGCAAATTAAAAAAATGAAATGTTCAACATTGAAATTTCACTAATGTGTGTCTTTAGTTTTAAAGTACTTACGAATTACCTTATTACTTATTGGTCAACAAGTGTTACTAGGTACGTACAACATCAGCTGTAAGTAAAGGGAAATGTAACTCTTAAAGAAAACACAATTATAAAACTGGAGTATATGTATATCAATAATGAACAACATTTTTTCAATCTATACAATATGTGATAATATAAGTCTTCAATCGAAATATGCCAAAATATTTCTGCAGAGCTGTACGCCCTACGCCCGCTCCAGATCCCTAATTTTTTTTTTTTGACCTTGCTTTTCGCAGTATATCTGATTTCTGATATGTGATTACGTATTAGAAAGATTGACTGTTAACATCTTGTCTATTTTCTGTACTAGCCCGTTTGGGTTATACTCTGTGCAATTGCTCCAAATTTTATGAGTTTATTCAACGTTGTAACTCACACAAAAATAACCTACAAATTATTAAATAAAAGTTTAATGAGTATTTTACTGTAAAAATAAATATATCTTTGGCAAAGTACACATTCTCTAAGATTGAACCCAAATGAAGATGAAAAATTCAATGAGTTTTTAACCGGAATAAAAACACAAGTAAGTGTGA
The DNA here is from genome assembly GCA_949316085.1 of Hypercompe scribonia. Classification (NCBI taxonomy): domain Eukaryota; kingdom Metazoa; phylum Arthropoda; class Insecta; order Lepidoptera; family Erebidae; genus Hypercompe; species Hypercompe scribonia. Next base: position 15,575,275 of record OX438969.1, on the reverse strand, counting down.
TCTTGACAAGTAATTCGACGAAATGTTAAAAGACAAGATTGTATTCAGAATAAGATTTAGTCAAGTAAAAGAAAAATATAGATAGAATTTGAAGGCAAAAACATAGTAGATAGTTTTAATGATAAAAAATATAAACGTCATGTTATGATCAACACAAGAGTACCTAAATTGCCGAAGTTGTGGAACAAACGACAAATCTAGATCACATACTACTTTCTGCAAACCGTTTAGTAAGTGCAACAAAAATTATAATTTCAATGGAAAATCAATAACATATTCATTTTTACATCTCAGTATACTCTGCTATTACCGTAAATGTTGTATTCGTACACAAATAGAATAAGCGGAAATAGTTGCAACATCCTCTGGCGATCTCAGATCCCCATCAGAAGGCCTATTCCTGTAATTTTAAAATATGATCGACCGAAATGTGATGATATCGAATCTGAATTAACTGGAAATAGGTATTCTGCCAACAAAAAATATAATCCACTATCAGTATCATCCCAGTTCGGTCACATAATGATGATTTAGTTTATTCATGGCAACAACGCGTGAGCTAATAGTAACTTAAATGTACGCACGAAAAAATTATACAATTTATTACAGTCGATGCTATTTTATTTCCATCACTAACTTCACTCCGTCAATAACCTTGACAGAAATAGAGATTCATGGATGTTGAAAGTCGGATATAGTGCGTAAAGTAGAATAAAAATCGTGTAACGTTTACTTCAGACTGTATTTTCGCGGATTCGAATCGGGCGTAGTACGGAACCGCTCTATTGGTACGAATTGACTTTGACTGGTTTTGCTTTTAAGAGCAATCTGATATTCACATGGCTTTACAAATTAATATATAGAATTGTATAAACTATAGGAGACTTAAAACCTAAGGTGCGGTTTATTCTTCATCATGTGCCTGAAACAAAAAATATCTTGTTAGTAACTTTAAAGTCGATACAAAACATGCTCGAGTCACAATGAAAGTATTGTTCATGCAATTAAAACTTTAGATTACTATTATTAGTTAATTAGAAATAGCAGTTAATTTGTTCTCTTTTTAAAACAAATCGAAATGTGTATCGTTGCGTTCAACAGTGTTGATTCAAAACACGTAGTTTAAAATTTAAAAAACTTCATATGTACATATATGTATAATAGCATAAAATAAAAAGTAGAATATACATACTTGTCGAGTGTCTCCCAAAATCCAAGCAGTACAGCGCGATCTAAATGCCGCTTGGTGCGGCTGAGATTGAGTACAGTAACGGCCCAGCGTGCCACGTTGGAGTCTAGCTTCATCTCGTCGAACTTCAAGTGAAAAGCGCATACTGAAATAAAATTTTGTCATTGTAACGCGATATAACGAAATAAAACAACAACGTGAATTGTAACCATTCAATCAATTTAATGTTAGCACTTACTGTTTGCAAATATCTGCACTGGGTTTCCATCCCATGGCCAGCCTTTAAATTGCCAAGCGGGGCCTTGGACGAACACGGCAACCACGCGGTCCCATTCCGCCGCTGACAGTCTACTCGGGTTATCTACGACGCGGTAAGGTACCTAAACACATAATGTCCATACTAAATACTGAAATATAGTAAATTTTAGAAAGATTAAGTTTTAGAAAAATATCATTTTTAAATGGTAACGTCTGCACTGATACTGTCCAATTTTTGCAGTGCCATCAATGCGTTTCATTTAATAATGAGGTAAACAAACTAGTTTTTATAGTAGAAGTTCTGCTTAGTTTAAATCTAGATGACGTATGTCAGATGTCTGAAAATATTATTTTAAAAAATAATGAAAGAAATATACCGTCATCATAGTTGCATTGTTAGGTAACTCTCCAGTTTGACCTTTCCTTCTTTGCAACAAGACTTCGTTTTCACGCACCGCGCCCTCTGCTTTCTTTTGTTCAATTGTAACAAATCTGCAACAATGATTTCTAAAGTAAAGTAACTATGAAAAAAAGGTACATCCAAAGAACAACACTAAAAGGTAACTTATTTTCTAATGTTAAGGCCAGTCTTATATTGTTAAAACATTATTGTGTTTATAATCCTTTATATTGTGGGATGATTGTGGGACACTTTAGAAGAATTAACATTAATACATTACTGTTTCAAAGACTTTTAGCTATAATGAAGACAGATTATATTTTCCTTCCATTCCCAATTTAATCAAATAATCAAAATCAGTAATACCCAATTTTTCCATTCAGATATTATTACTTGAGATATTTGACAATATGGTTTATTGATGTTATACAAATAAAACACAATTAAAAATATTAACAGGAATATAACTCACTTTAGCTCTTGTAGTATGTCCTTTACGTTGTACATAGTTATAAGCGTGGTAGTAGCGGCGGGTATGATAATAATGGGTGTCCGTGAGGGCCGCTTGCCGCCAGAGCCGGGTGGAGGTCGGGCCGCGGCAACCGGTAACAAGTCTCGACGACCTGGCGTGCTCATTGGACCATTCTCTGTATAATAAGTATGAATGTGTAAGCCATCAATAGTAACTTGTAAAAAAATAAAACAACTTTGATGATCTAAAAATCCCATAAATAAAGATTTTAAAGTTTCCTAAGAACTACTAAATTGTTACTGAATCAACAAAAAGAAAATTAATGTGTTTATACAAAGAAAAATATATGTATAGAATCCATATTAGTAATCTAAAAAGGGAAAACCGAATAAAGAGAGGACTGTGTCCAGCAGTGGACTAGTAAAGGCTGTTGGGCAACAAGTATGGGCGTCGCCAGAATTATTTCCAGGGGGTGAATCTACATCTACGCATACTATTAGCCAATATCAAATATACAGTTATTACCTATGTCATAGCCTTTTTTTTATAAAATAAGTTAAAAATATGTGTTTTCTGAATATTTTCTTTTCTGCCAGGTCGGCATCCCCTGCCGAAGTTCATAACAACAAGAGTAATTTCACAAATTATATTTATTTTCTCAAAATGCTGATATTGCACCCTCATACAAGAAACGATGATTCAAGCGTACACAAATAACCAGTTCATAGATGAAAAGTCAGTCGTTTAAAATTATAAAAGACTCATATACATAGGTAGAACACACAAATAAATTTATAGAAAGTAATATCGAAATAAAGGTACTGACGTGGCATTTGTCGTGGATGATTGGGCGTTTGCGGTGCACGGGCTGCCGCAGGCACACTTGGTCCTTCTGTCACCGATTTTAGTGTCATGCCATGATATGTACCCATAGTATCGATCTTGAAACCCTCCGTTTCTGTAACAAAAATATTAGTTTTTACACATATTCATATTTGTACTATATCAATGTTACATTCTATTCCAAAATAACTTATATGATTACGTTATTTTAGAATAAAATTATAATTTCTGCTAAATGACAAAGCTGAACGAAAACATACCTTCTTTTTGTCTAATAAATCTTTCCTGATCGTATCGATTATATTGTGTCTGTTGAGCGGGCAGTGTTGTCGGTTGTGGCATCACTATGGGTGGCGGACGTGGAACTCCCGGTCTACCTTCCTCGCGGGCTCGAATACTGGCTAGTAGAGCTAGGATACTTTTTGCAAACATCTAAAATAAAATATTGTTTGAAAAAAAAAAATTTAACAGCTAGGGACAAAGTTATAGAAATAGATAATTATGATAAATGTTGACTACCTTTCCATTACTCTGTAATACTGTTGTTCTGGTTCTCCACTGTCTTTCTCTGCTGATAATATCTTTAGTGAGTTCTACGTCATAATCTAGCATAGCTCTGAAATCGGATCCCACAACGCCAAGTGTATCTGAATAGTCATTCTTCTTTATGGTTATTTTTTTCTTAGCTAGACGTTTTGCTTTAATAGCTGCTATCTTCTCAACAGACATAGCCTGTATTAATGACCCTCTGAAAGAAAAAAAAGTTAATAATAATAATAATAAAAGACATATTGTGTCTTAAGAAATAATATCAGACTATTTTGATAACAGCGAAGATCTTAGTGATACACATTCTATTCTATACTGTGCGGCTATTGCAGTTTGTCGAGTAGCTGGTGTTAAATTTATTGAACGTGTAAGTGCTACTCGACCCAAAAATACTGTACCAGCTTGGCAGTATAGAATTGAACGTCGTATTGCTGAGACTAGGACACTCATCGGTAAATGGAATCGGTAATAAGTTTTAAAAGTGGTAATACACGGCCGAGAGTCATGCGCTTTGTGAAACAGGCATTCTTGGGAACTTCCATTAGTCCTCAACAGTACATGTCCTGTGTCACAGAGCGCATAGACTTTCTAAAGCAGAAAGTTTATGCATGGGCAAATAGGATAAGACGTTATAGAAAACGAGTTGATCGGTATAATCAGAATCGAATGTTCCAAAGGAATGAGAAATGGGTTTACCGGAAATGGGAGGAACCGAATCCATGTGTGAGTGGCGGGCATTTTCCAGATGAAAATACCACTAATTCATTTTGGCGTAACATCTGGTCAGTGCCTGTCACTCATACAGAGGGTGATTGGTTGGAGGATGTCAAACGCTCGTGTGACTCTATAACAGCTATGGAACCCATTGTTATTAATAAAGAAGATGTAAGTTGTGCAGTCCGTTCATTACCGAATTGGAAATCACCTGGTCCAGACGGACTACACAACTTTTGGCTTAAGTGGTTCCGAAGCTCACATGCGTGTTTGGCATCACAATTCCAAGCAGCTTTGAATTCTGGTTCATTACCACAATTTTTAACAACTGGTATAACCCATTTACTCTATAAATCTGGTAGTGCTAGGGATCCATGATCCCAAAAATTTTAGACCCATTACTTGTTTACCAAACTACATATAAACTTCTAACATCTATTTTGAGACTCAAAATTACTACACATATAATTAATAATTCGGTACTCTCTATTTCTCAAAATGGATGTAGAAGTGGGGCCCGTGGCACTAAAGAGCTCCTTATCATAGACAGGACCATTAGCCAACAGATACGTCGTAATCGTAAGAGTCTGGCGACATGTTGGATAGATTATAAGAAGGCTTATGACTCAGTTCCACACACATGGCTTTTGAAAGTGCTAGAGTTGTATAAAATTGATGCAACTCTGTGCACTTTCTTAACGTCGTGTATGAGTCAATGGAGCACAACACTTCGCTATCCAGGATATCGGCAGGCTGCGATAAATGACGTACTTATAAAGATCGAGCGAGGTATATTTCAAGGTGACAGTCTGAGTCCCTTGTGGTTTTGTCTAGCTTTGAACCCTCTCAGTACTCTGTTAGAGGGTTCAGGGTTAGGCTATCGGTTGCAGAAAGATGATCAAGTTATATCTCACCTTCTTTATATGGATGATTTGAAATTACTGGCCTCCACAAAATTACAATTGATGGCGTTATTAAAGGTCACTGAAAACTTTAGTAATTCTATCAAAATGGAATTTGGTGTAGACAAGTGTGCAGTCATGTATGTAAAGAAGGGCGTGATTGTAGAATCTGAAGGAATAGAACTTTCAGATTCAACAAAACTCCGATCTCTGTCTGCCACCGAAACTTACAAGTATCTAGGTTTTTCACAGTCCTTGGGAATATCAGAATCTGGCGTGAAACAAATGTTACGGGAACGTTTCTTTGGCTGCCTAAAAAAAGTACTTAAAAGTCTTTTATCGGGCGGTAACAAGGTGCGAGCCTATAACAGTTGGGTCATGCCGGTTCTGATGTATTCCTTTGGTGTACTTAGATGGACTCAGACCGAATTGGATGCCATTGCTGACTGCATTCCGCATGCACCACCCACGTTCATCGGTTATGAGATTGTATGTTCCGCGAAAGTTTGGAGGTCGTGGTCTATTAAATATCAAGACTATACACAATCGCGAGATATACAATCTCAGAGAATATTTTCTACAGACGAATGTGGGAGTGCATCGTAATGTAGTTGCAGTGGATACTGGTTTCACCCCGCTCGCTCTGGCTAAAGAGAATTGGCGCAAACCTGTAGTACTTAGTACTACTGATCGCAAGGAAGTATGGAAGGGTAAAGAACTTCATGGTCGATTTTATCGGGCCCTACACGGGTCTGATATAGACTTTAAAGCGTCTACATCTTGGCTACGGTATGGTGATCTCTTCCGAGAAACCGAAGGTTTTGTTTGTGCAATTATGGACGAAGTTATCATGACGAATAACTACCGGAAATATATCCTGAAAGATAGTACGGTTGACATCTGCCGGGCGTGCCACCGTCCTGGAGAATCTATTAGGCATATTATTTCCGGTTGTTCTCGTCTTGCTAACGGTGAGTATTTGCACAGGCACAACTAAGTAGCCAGGATCGTACACCAACAACTTGCCCTTAAATACCAACTTGTCAATTTCGAAGTACCTTACTACAGGTATGTGCCCGACCCAGTTCTCGAGAACGGTCGTGCTACGTTATATTGGGATCGATCTATTATCACAGATAGGACTATTGTTGCCAATAAGCCTGATATTGTGGTGATAGATCGATTAGAGCGCCGCGCAATGATAGTCGATATCGCCGTTCCTCATGACGAGAATCTCGTGAAAGTTGAAAAAGAAAAACAATTGAAGTATTTGGATCTGTCTCACGAGATTGCCGACATGTGGAATGTGGATTCGGTGATCATTGTTCCGATAATCATATCTGTTCACGGATTGATAGCCAAGAGCCTCGACCAACACCTTAAGAGGCTCACGTTAGAAGGTTGGATCAAGGGTCTGATGCAGAAGGCAGTTCTCCTTGACACGGCCCGTATTGTGAGGAGGTTCCTGTCTCTGGAGCCCTAACCACCGGTATCTTGGTCCCTGTACCCGATGTCGGTGGTCTACTATTTTTTATATTTTTAAATATGTATTTTTTATTTTTTATGTATTTAAAAATGTAATCAATATGTGTATTTATATGTAATAAAGAGAATAATAATAATAATAATAAGCCCTCCAAAGTCCAACCATACGTCCGAATCAACCATCTGATTCACGTGGGGGGCGGACACGTGATACAAAATTACTGGCACGGCTAACATGGCTTTGGCAACCCATTAAATATGGAGACGCGCTTGAAAAGTAAACGTATAGGGCTGCCGCCCGGGGGCGATCGCCGGGGCACACCTGGAGCTGACGCTGGGTGTGACAGCATGCGAACCGTCGGCGGAGTGGAGTTGAATAGGCGGGCTCCCTCCGGGTTAGCCGAAAATGCTACAGCCAACTTGACTTTTGACCAACAGACTGACGACATAGACAGGATTAGCTCACCATATTCATCAACAGAAGAACCATATAGTCCATCAACTTTATCACATACTTCATCAGAACTTTCTACAAGAACACAAACACCCACGGCTACACCAGCTTTAGATGTTGCGCAGGGGGTGAATACCCTTTTACCTGCGTCCACTAAGACTGGTAAACCACGTGTACGCATGAGATGGACAGAAGATGTAAACGTATTCATCATGCGTACCTACTACCACATCACTAAACTAGAAACAGACATGACAATATACAGAAAATTACTACATGAACACTTTCTAAAACAGTACCCTCACGTTGCAGTTTCAGAACAAAGAGTTTCCGACCAAAGACGAGTTATTATTAGAAATAGAATGTTAACTAATGAAAAATTAGAGCAAATTAAAGAAGAAGTTAGATTAAAATTAGAACAAGAAGATATTTCTCCACAATCACAACCATTCCTAGCCGTGAGACAAGGAACTAACAGTACAGGTCCAACCCCACATCAAACAGACCTAACAAGTACACAATCATCCAATAGCTATCTAAATGCAACTGAATTTACAACATACAATATACAAACACCGCTTAGTACTCATGTGTCAACACAAACTGAAACTACGACACTATTTATGGAAACAGAAATAGAAACAGTGCAGTCTACTGTACTGTTAGATTCATCCGTAAAACAACTGAAAGAACATTTACAGACAGCCATAATTGAATTTGCAGGTTTAGATCCTACACTCAGGCCTCGACTCCCTAAACTGAAATATAGCTTGCATCTTATCAAATTAACAAATCTCTTTAATAATACCTTACTGCATGAGTTCTTCTCTAATGAGTCACAACTAACCGATATTCATACACTCACATATTGTAGTGCCTTAGTAATATCACGAGAGCTTGGATATAACACTGAACCGGAATCCAGACCCCAACGCATTAATAAAAAACCAGCCTGGCAAGATAGATTAGAGAGAGATATAACACAACTTAGATCTAACATCGGTAGACTAACACAATTTTTAAAAAATAATAGGTCGAAGAAGATAGTTAATACGGTAAAAAAAATTATATCTAACAATAAAATACACAGTAGTTATGGAAATAGTAATAAAAGACCTGAAGACGTTCTGGATACACTAAAACAAAAGTTAGCACTAAAATCAAATAGACTAGCTAGATATAAAAAAGCACTTCAAAGAAAAAACGACAATAAACTCTTTCATACTAATGAAAAAATATTCTACAGAAACCTAAATTCAAATAAAGAAAAATCTACAAACACTAGCATAGAAACCCCAGCAGTACACGACTTAGAAAAATTCTGGACAGGTATTTGGGAGACAGAAGTTCATCATAACAGGGAAACGCAATGGATACAAGAAGAGGAGAGAAAATGGAAAGACGTAGATGAAATGCAATTCACAGATATAACTGAATCAGATATAAAACTCGTCACAAGTAGGCTACATAACTGGAAAGCACCAGGAGTAGATAAGATACACAATTATTGGTACAAAAAATTTACTACCCTTCACAAAATCATAGCAAAAAACTTTACTAGCATTATTCGCGAACAACAAAGCATACCACCATTCATAGCTAAAGGTATAACATACATGCTACCTAAAGGCCAATACACATCAGAATCATCACAATACAGACCTATAACTTGCTTGCCCACTATATACAAAATTCTCACATCAGCTATAACACAAAAACTCACTACTCACATAGAACACTACAATATTCTTGCCGAGGAACAAAAGGGATGTAGAAGAGGTCATATGGGATGTAAGGAACAACTTATTATAGACTCTTTAATTCATAGACACGCAACTACCAATAAAAGAAATTTACACTGTACATACATAGACTACAAAAAAGCATTTGATAGCATTCCACATTCCTGGTTATTACACATTTTAAAGATATACAAAATCAGTCCCGTTATAATAGAATTTTTAAGAAACATAATATCCCTCTGGAAAACTACACTTCAACTAAACAACATCACTAGTAGAGAAATATCAATTAAAAAAGGTATATACCAAGGTAACTCCCTGAGTCCTCTATGGTTTTGTCTCGCTCTAAATCCTATATCACAGATACTACAGAATTGCAAAGCTGGATATCGATTAAAGTGTAACAGAATTGAAACTAGTATATCACATTTACTTTACATGGATGACATAAAGTTATATTCAAAAACAGCAAATGAAATGAAAGCACTAATAGACGCTACATCAAAATTTAGCAAAGATATCAGCATGCAATTTGGATTAGATAAATGTAAAACTATTCATATATTAAAAGGTAAAATCCAGCCAGGTGATTATGTAGTATCTTGTGACAAAACAATCAAAGCCATGGAACCAAATGAATTGTACAAATATTTAGGATACCAGCAGTCGAAAGGAATAGACCATAGTAAATTGAAAATAACTTTAAAAGATGAGTATAAACATAGGGTAAATATTTTAAGTAAAAGTAATTTAGCTGGCAAAAACTTAATTAAAGCAATAAACACTTATGCTATACCTGTATTAACCTACTCCTTTGGTATTATAAAATGGACTAAAACAGATATCAATAATATACAAATAGCAACAAGAACGATTCTCACTAAACATAATTGTCTACACCCAAAATCTGCAGTAGAAAGAGTAACAATCAAGAGGCAGGATGGAGGTAGGGGCCTTATCGACATATTTGTCCTATGGACTACACAAATTTCTAAGTTAAAATCTTTTTTCTTCAAAAAATCTAACAGTAGTCAAATTCATAAAGCAGTAGTTAAAAATGATCTCAACTACACACCACTAAACCTAAACCAAGAGATAGAAATAGACAACATAGAAAATAACTTTGAAATATGTAAAATAGAACAATGGAAAAAGAAAGCACTCCACGGTCGACATCCCCAAGATCTTGAACAACCACATGTAGACAAATTAGCTTCAAATAAATGGCTCACGGTAGGATCCTTATTTCCGGAAACTGAAGGCTTCATCATAGCAATCCAAGATCAAATCATAAATACAAAAAATCACAGAAAGCACATTATCAAGGACCCTACAGTAACAGACGATAGATGTAGAAAATGTCGTAACATGTCAGAAACCATACAACATATCACAGGAGCATGCCCTAACCTTGCACAAACCGACTACACACATAGACACAATCAAATTGCAAATATCATACACCAGCTCTCAAATATAAGCTTATCCAGGATACACACACTCCATACTATCAATATACCCCTAAAGCAGTTTTAGAAAGCAATACCCATAAAATTTACTATGACCGTGCAATACTGACCGATAGGACTATACACTACAACCGCCCTGATATAACCGTTCAAGATAAATTCAATAAAACCACTTACCTAATAGATATATCTATACCAAACACTCACAACTTACAGAAGACAATAGCAGAGAAAGTACATAAGTACACAGATCTTAAGGACGAAATTCTGAAAATCTGGAAACAACAAAAGGTTTACATTGTCCCTATAGTATTGTCTACCACTGGTGTAATTCCGAAACACATACACCACAGCTTGAAACTCCTTGATTTGAAACCCAATACCTACATACTCCTTCAAAAAGCTGCTATACTGAACACTTGCAGAATTGTCCGAAAGTTTCTGCAAATAGATGAACACTCACACAATGCAATAGAAGTACAGACTTAATTGATCTATCACAAAAAAAAAACCGTGGCACTTACTTGACCGAGTCCGTATGTGTCACTAAAATACTACCAGTGAAAGCTGAGAAAATATAAATTTACCAAAATAATAATAATAAAAACAAATGGAGAACAACACTTCGCTATCCAGGATGTTGGCAGACTGCGATAAACGACATACTTATAAAGATCGAGCGAGGTTTATTTCAAGGTGACAGTCTGAGTCCCTTGTGGTTTTGTCTAGCTTTGAACCCTCTCAGCACTCTGTTAGAGGGTTCAGGGTTAGGCTATCGGTTGCAGAAAGATGATCAAGTTATATCTCACCTTCTTTATATGGATGATTTGAAATTACTGGCCTCCACAAAATTACAATTGACGGCGTTATTAAGGGTCACTGAAAACTTTAGTAATTCTATCAAAATGGAATTTGGTGTAGACAAGTGTGCAGTCATGTATGTAAAGAAGGGCGTGATTGTGGAATCTGAAGGAATGGAACTTTCTGATTCAACAAAACTCAGATCTCTGTCTGCCACCGAAACCTACAAGTATCTAGGTTTTTCACAGTCCTTGGGAATACCAGAATCTGGCGTGAAACAAATGTTACAGGAACGCTTCTTTGGCCGCCTAAAAAAAGTACTTAAAAGTCTTTTATCAGGCGGTAATAAGGTGCGAGCCTGTAATAGTTGGGTCATGCCGGTTCTGATGTATTCCTTTGGTGTACTTAGATGGACTCAGACCGAATTGGATGCCCTTGACAGGAGAGTCCGTACATTGCTGACTGCATTCCGCATGCACCACCCACGTTCATCGGTTATGAGATTGTATGTTCCGCGAAAGTTTGGAGGTCGTGGTCTATTAAATATCAAGACTATACACAATCGCGAGATATACAATCTCAGAGAATATTTTCTACAGACGAATGTGGGAGTGCATCGTAATGTAGTTGCAGTGGATACTGGTTTCACCCTGCTCGCTCTGGCTAAAGAGAATTGGCGCAAACCTGTAGTACTTAGTACTACTGATCGCAAGGAAGTATGGAAGGGTAAAGAACTTCATGGTCGATTTTATCGGGCCCTACACGGGTCTGATATAGACTTTAAAGCGTCTACATCTTGGCTACGGTATGGTGATCTCTTCGGAGAAACCGAAGGTTTTGTTTGTGCAATTATGGACGAAGTTATCATGACGAATAACTACCGGAAATATATCCTGAAAGATAGTACGGTTGACATCTGCCGGGCGTGCCACCGTCCTGGAGAATCTATTAGGCATATTATTTCCGGTTGTTCTCGTCTTGCTAACGGTGAGTATTTGCACAGGCACAACCAAGTAGCCAGGATCGTACACCAACAACTTGCCCTTAAATACCAACTTGTCAATTTCGAAGTACCTTACTACAGGTATGTGCCCGACCCAGTTCTCGAGAACGGTCGTGCTACGTTATATTGGGATCGATCTATTATCACAGATAGGACTATTGTTGCCAATAAGCCTGATATTGTGGTGATAGATCGATTAGAGCGCCGCGCAATGATTGTCGATATCGCCGTTCCTCATGACGAGAATCTCGTGAAAGTTGAAAAAGAAAAACAATTGAAGTATTTGGATCTGTCTCACGAGATTGCCGATATGTGGGATGTAGATTCGGTATGATCATTGTTCCGATAATCATATCTGTTCACGGATTGATAGCCAAGAGCCTCGACCAACACCTTAAGAGGCTCACGTTAGAAGGTTGGATCAAGGGTCTGATGCAGAAGGCAGTCCTCCTTGACACGGCCCGTATTGTGAGGAGGTTCCTGTCTCTGGAGCCCTAAGCACCGGTATCTTGGTCCCTGTACCCGATGTCGGTGGTCTACTATTTTTTATATTTTTAAATATGTATTTTTATTTTTTATATATTTAAAAATGTATTGAATATGTGTTTAAATAAAATAAAGATAATAATAATAATAAATATGATTTATTTCTCTCAAAAAGGTACAATGATATTCTTATATGCTTAAATACAACGTTAACAAAACCTTGTTGAGAGCTGGAGTCTGAGCTAGGTTCGAAACCTGTGTGACAGATCTCCAGTCCTCGTCTCTGAACAAAGTAGAGGTATCCACGTAGCTACAATTATCATACAGTGCTATAAGAATCAAAAGAGAGATAGTTTATAACCTTTAGTGGTATGTGTGAGTACGTGTGCATGTGTTCGTGCGTGCGTGTGTGTGTATGTATGTGTACGTGTGTGTGTATGTGTATGTGAGTGCATGTGTGTATGTGTGTGTGTGTTATACGTTATGAGTGACGCAAAATAATCACAAGCAATCCATACCTATCGTCCATCTACTGCAACAATTATACTTTCAACACAATCGTAGTCTAATTCACACAACCAATCAGTGACTTTCCTCCTACACTCATATTTAGACATTGAGTAGAAATTTAAAATTTTGTTTAGTTTATTATATACATAACTCCCCAGGAAGTAAAAACATCTATGAGAGAGACTAGTTGGGCAAACATTGTATTTCCGACGAACGCTATCGCTAACGCTAATAAAAAGGGTGATAATAATGTATGTATGTAATGTAGTATAATGTAAAAGTTAAGTATGATATGATACTCTATAATTTCATGTCACTTACTTTATATTATCGACAGTGACAGAGGCTTCTTTAGGTGCATCAAGGCGAGCAGCAAGTTGTTCTCGTACCTTCTGTACATGTGTTTCCTCAATACGAGGCTTTTTGGCTGCCGATTCTCCTCCATCATTATCATGAGATCGTTTCACCTAGAGAGAGAGTATACAATGTATATTTAGAACTCATTTTGATTAAGTAAATGACTAGTATATTTCAGAGGTACAGGACAGAGTAACTAGGATATTGTAGTTTAATGACAATCTAAACTTTGGTAACTTAAAACATTTATATCTTTTAAATGTGGGAAGGAATTTATTTAATAAGGTAAAAGAAACAACAATGCTATATCTTCTTTCATTAATTCAGTGGCCCCGTATCACTAAGCAATGGTTCTAATATATTTTAGGAAAATGGAATACACATCTCATACTAGAGAAACTAGTTTGAGACATAAATAACAATACAAGATGAAAGTAACTAACATCAAAGTGCACATCAATTAATAACCATCTTACTCACATAGAGAGAATTTATGTAATATTCAACAACAGATTTTGTTTACTTAGAATTAAGGTAATATGGCATTGGCCTAAATTCATGCTAATAATTTATAAAGGAGTACAGAACAAGAAAATTTTCTAAAAGTTTTAGTAACTAGAGGTTTCCTGAGCCATTACTATTTTATTTGTTGTGTTCAGAATATTTAATTTTTGTAATATAATGTCCTGGAGATAATCCCAGAACATTTGCAAAACTCCAAGAACTATAAGTAATGGCTGGATAGTTAATAAAGTCCAAAATATAATCTATTTATGAAATTTTTAACAGTATTACTACTTATCTATACTCAAAGGCAAACACATGTTCAGGGAATACTCTACATGCATTGTGATTCCACCTCGACTTGGACACACTAGTAATAACACAAAAGAACGAAATGAAATAACTTGTTGAATAATGTGTGTGACAAAGTAAATAACATATGATAACAATGTAAGGAGTTCGCAAGTCTTGTTATTACATTAAAATGATTAATGCCCAACCATTGTTATCCTTAGACAGAGAAATCAGAAGAATCTAACCATAGTACACATATACGCTTATAGATCTGTAGGTTTCTTTAGCGTATTTAACCACACTAGCAGTAGAAATATAAATCCACACATAACCTATACTATTGCTAAAAGCTAGTTTCTTTGATTGTTTGGTTAAACACTAATCTCAGGAGCTACAGACCTAATTTGAAACACTATTTCAATGTAAGATGGTCCAGTTGTCGAGAAAGGCTATAAACTATACAATGGCGCTCTATAACCAAAAGTAGTGGATTATCAATGCAAAGTGTTGCAAAAATGGGAGATAAATATTCTTATTTTGAGTTTCCATTGAGTGCACTAAAATAAAGTATGAAACAATTGTTCCTCTTTAAAATTTCTAAAAAAAAGACCAGCATATGCCTATTTTTAAAGGTTGGCTGGCTCACTATCTTCTTTATGGTAAACAAATTTGTTAACACTGTATAACATCACGCTGCAGGCTATTGGAGACACAGATGAGGTTATACAGGTCAGCTAGTTTAGAATATTAGTTCACTTATGTAAAGCATCTGTCCTGTCCATTGGGCTATACCATCAACTTAAACACGAACCACTATAAGTTAATTCTCTATTTCTTCAAGTTAAGTTATAGTACAAGTAAATCTCATATATATATATCTCAAACATTGACATATGATTAAAAGACACTTTTTGTTTATTTTTCATGTCAGTTTTGACACACCACCTAAATATGATACCAACAAAAGAGAGTAAAATTTCTATATCTACTTTGTTAATTCTTTAGAATCAAATATTAACATAAGGTACTAAATTATTAACACATCATCTTACCTGTGTTGGTATTTCTAAGGGTGCACTTTTGTCAATAGAGGGGCAGGTTGCAGTTTCACCATTCAGATATGCTAATAACTCTTTACGATCTGGACGACGTACAGCAGGGATATTTGCAGCCTGGTGGATAAACTTACTCTTAGTAGGTGCACTAATTTTGAGAAACTTAAAAGAACTTCTAAAACAAGATAACTTACAGCTGCTTGCCTGACGTAAACAGGATGAGTCAAAAGTATATTCTTTAGGATAAAGAGAAGACATTCCAGCGTATAATACTCCTTATCATTCCCTTCTTTTCCAGAGCTAGAAATAACAGATTTGTTTTTAAATAACATATTGAGACAATTCAATAAATTATAAGTATATTAGCAGCAATGGTACTCACCCCCACATAAGATAGTTAGTTTTGACATTTTTTGGCCAAGAAAATTCGCCAAATATAATCTGGTTATCACGTTCAATTATTTCTTTTTTGTTTACGTTATACTGGCGAAGCAAGCTCAGTGGGTCCGCCATGATTACTGATTTTAAGTACTGCTACACTTTTTGATTAACAACGCGTTCGACTGTATGTTATCAACACAAAACTAAATACTACAAGAGCAAATCGAGGGACACTGTGTATCATACGAGGGTATGAACAAGACTAAATTTAACATTCATTTTTCACAAAGTTTAATACACATCGAGACATAACTGACACAACACAACTACCACGATCGGGGCATAGAGTAGTTAGTAGTTACATAGTGAAAAGTAGGGATGCCGATCCGAGATTTTAATCGTAAAATTGATTTACAGCTAAATGGTTAGGTTAAACGAAACGTAATACTAAGTCGTTTTTGATTTGATAAAAATCATGAAAAAATTAAAGTTAGTTGAATGTACTCAACATTGAGAATGTATAGAGGAGAGAACTCTGAACTCAAACAAGAGGTATTGTTATCACAACGAGTACGGTAACAAAACCAAGCGCACCGTTGATGTCACTGTTGTAGTTATTATTTTCCCCATGGCACAGGATACACAATGTACAGACAAAATAGTTTTGCGCTTAATTGCATACTTAATTGCCATGTTGTAATTAACTGTAGTAGGATCATTTATACTGTATGAATCCTTTCACGGTGACCGGTAACATTGTAAATGCAGAGTAGAACAGCTTAGATTCCAGTCCTAATAGATTTGACGGGCTGTTGTTTCTCAAAAATGTATATATTAAGCATTGAGAACTTTAATCTATATTATATATTTTCAAAGCTTTAATGCAACAAGTATATTGAGAAAAGAAATATCTAAGCATACCTGATACCCTGGTATGATTATTAAAACAAATGCAAGTATTAACTTCCCAGAAGTAAAGAGTTCCCTGATATTAAAGAGTAGCTGACTCAATTAAAAAAAAACTCAATTTTGCAACATTTTTCTACATTTTCTTTATTTCGATACTCTACTCCTAATCGTCCTAGCATAATAATATATAGCCTATAAGTGGAGTATCCGACACTAAAGCAAATTTTCAATTCGAATTAACAAGTCCTGAGGTTAGCGGGTTCAACCAAAAAATGGTCAATTTACGTTCAAAAGCGTTTCGCGAAAGTGGCAGCAAAGTGGTGGCAAATGATCTGTTAGCAATTGGAACTTTCAGAACTGTGGTGAATGATATAAGCAGGTGTTTCGTCGACCATTATAAGCAGGACAATTATTGTGAGCTACAATTCGATAAACAACGAAGTGATCTGAATAAATGACCCAGTGACCTCGACGATCATTAAGGACGATTGTTCTGTTTAATATGAACATTTTCAATGTGTTTGTAAGAAATTCTATTTAGACGTTATACGGCTTATTTACAAATTTAATGAAAACCAACACATAACATTATATTGTAAAACTCAATGATATGCCTTTCGGATGTGTTATACCTAATTTTGATGCTATACTAACTTGTAGAAATGTTTAAAAATAAAAAACATATGCATATTTCCTACTTGCATTGATTTTACAATTCAATATACTTCCATAAGGATCACATCCATAACCACGGCTCACAGAGTACATATACACTAACTCATGAAAGAAGTCCCACGGCGAAAAATTGAACTAATGTGACAGATCAACCATGTTTGAAGTTAGTAAATGTTGTTGTTATTAGAGATGACGATTCTCTTCAAAAAAAATCGATTTTTAAATCGATTCGAATCGAAGTTTAATAAATCGATACACAAAAGATCGAGATACAAAGAATCGATTTTGCAAAAATCGATCTCTTTCCGATTAGTTTATTGAGTCTATGTTTTCAATACAAATACAAACCCATTTATCGTATCGAAACAGAAAAAATCGAATCTCGATTTTATAGGGTGAAATATCGATTCAGTACAGAATATCGATTTAAAAAATCGATTTTTATGGTCTACAAAATCGATTCTTTGATAAATCGATGTCAGATCGCCATCCCTAATTAGTACCATTTGTTACCATGGCACTCCTTTAGCTTTCGTAAGACGGAATATATAGTATGTACGTTGTGATTCCATTTTTTAGTCACTTTTTTTCACACTAGACGTTATTATGTTACTGTACCCCATTCAAATGAGTCTTTTATTTTTGTTAAAATTCAGACTTTAGGTCTACTGAAACTATTAAAAATCTAAAGTGCCTATGTAGTTTGAAAACTGGAATGAAAAGATAAAAAGGTATTAAATCAAACAAGTGACAGTGAAATAAGAGTTTGATGACGATAGTGATGTGGATCACTATAATCCAGCCCGTGACAGTAATATGTCTGGAATGAACTCAACCTGTGATCATCAACAGCCTTTTACAGTCCACTGCTGGACATAGGCCTCTCTTTAGCAAGGAGGTTTTGGCCTACTATAGCACGTTGACCTGGGGTTGGATTAGGGTTTGGTTCAAGTTTTTGTAATGATGTTCTCTTGCATACTTTGTTCCCTCAGTCGCCTTTGAAGACATCCACGGAATGAATAGGGGTAGGAACACTATGTATTCTTAATGCGTCCCCACACGGACAATCTGTGATCACAATTATGTTATTAAAATACATATAAACACACAAAAAATGTTTTCATTGATCTTTACTTTTAGAATTTGTTCAACCTTTTATATGATGATAATACTAATAATGTATTCCTAGCCGATTTCGGGCACTACGATAATTTTGACCGTAGACAAACCAACTATGCAGGAGATATTATAGTGTATAAGTTTGTTCGCAACTACAGATGGACTCTGTTTTCTCACTCTCACAATCCGATTTGACGGCTACCCGACACGGCTGGGGAGAGATCAGGTGCAGAACCGACGGCTTTACGCGCTCTCCGAGGCACGGGGTTAGTACCCAACTTCTGTAGTCTGGGCTGTCATTAAACATTTCTATAATCAGAGAAGCTTGATAACATTTTTTGATCCGGTTCACTCGGATCAAATTCGCCGGCGACGAACCGGGCGGTGTAGGCGTGCTTATCAGTGCTTCATACCGCTCTGACTGTGGCTGCGGATGGACAGGACGGATTTTCCCTTTAATCCGCTACAGTAGTCAACCGCAAGGAGGTGATGTTAATAGTTGTGAAACAGAGAATTCACACGAAAGTGGTGCCCGCGCAAGCGTTAAGAGGGATTTGTATGGCCTAAAAATAACTGTACCCGGATCCAACCTATCTCAGGCTCAGGGTGGCACACCGTGTGGTTTCAGAACGGTGAGGGCCCAAGGGAGATACTACAGGTTCAAAAGAAAATAGGATTTAAATTCCCGTAAACTATTTCACTCGATGAAAAACAAAGTAAGAATTGCTCAACATCAGTTTTCTGTTAGGCATTATCACTCTGGTCAATCCTGGCTCATATGTACCACAGTATGGCTGTCTCATGTTAAAATAAAATTCTACATAAAGTTATACACCGGATGTCATTGACTTAGCAGTCAACCGCGGTTTTAACGAGAGATAGAGGAAACTGTGAAGGCAATGGCAGTGCACCAAATGTCCAATCATAAAGTCCCAGCTCAATACTCTGGCAGCGAAGATCTATTCCACGCAGTCAACAAGCACGGCAGAGCACTGGCACCGCATCATCGATCGAGCTACTTTCTGGAAGTGCTGTTAGATAGCCGATAGCCCCGACAGAGGACCCCAACATCTTTACCCCTGGTCAAATCCAGTGGATGATTCACCGAACACCTTTCCCTACAGCGCCTGGTCCCGACTGTGTTACCAACTATGGCTTGCGTACCCTACCTCCGTAAACAATCACGACGCTAACACCTCCCTTCAACGACATCTTTCACACTGGATGCTTTTCCACCTCCTAGCGACGTGGCTTTCATCATGCTTCCCAAGCCAGCAAAGAATATCCTCCTACCAGTAAGCTACGGAACATATACATTAGTGTAGGCTTTCTATCAATAGATCTAATTTACCAAATATAAAGTCGTTTTCAATTTTAAATAATTTGTCAACTCCTGATTTATGTGCATCAAACATGCCATCTTATTTTTTATTTGAAGACTAAGTTGTAATATTTACAGTAAGTTTTCAATAGATGGCATTAACTGCAACAATATATAAATTGTTTTCTAAACATGGCTGCCGGTGGAGTGTAAGTGTAATGATATTTTGTGAATTCTACTCTAATTTATAAATTAAATCAAACTGATACTTTGTTACTCGTTATAATATGTCATAGTGGTGTTAGTTCTAATAAAATGACTTCCACTCCAAAGACTGAGAAATGCGGACAAGGTAAGAATGTGTAACAATAAGCTTTTCATTTTACTGTTTGTTGTAATTTTGGTACAAGTCGCTCTTCAGTTCTATTTATATTATACAATTCTAAGCTCATGCCATCAAAATGATCTTACTGAGTATTGTTGTTCTCAAAAAATCATTGAGATTTTTATGCACCACAGTTTTAGGCTTTATTGTTAAATTTCGATTCAGAAACATCTTCAGTGAGACATTTTATGAAGATAGAAAGTGCCCACTTATTAACTGTAGTGAATATGTATAATTTTTAGTAATTAAACTTTGAAAACAATAGAAATCATTGCATAAAGTCTCTTTTTCATTTTAATATGAATTCTTTATTTACTGCCTAATCATTTGTGAACATTAAAATTTATTAATAGAATAAATACCATGAAGTATATAATACATACCTAACATTTTTCCGTTCTTTGTTTCATCTCTGAATGTATACTGAAATAAGAGCAGACATGTTATACCTAAACAGTGTGACTTCAATAAAAAAGCATTTAATTTGTAGGTAGTTGAAATTCTCCTTCAAAATGTAATCAAACAGAGCAAATTTAATCACAAATGTATTTACTTGTTTTAGTAAACTGTTTAAAAATGCAATTTTACTAAATGAGATTCATAATAAATTTGTTAGATAATGTTATTCTTATAATGTAGTTTTATCATAAATACATGTAATGCACCTTACATCATAAATACATTAATCAAACATGTTATTATGTTTCATGTATTTCCTATTGTTCAATTGCTTTGCTTGAGAAATTTTAACATTTTCTGAAACAAATTAAGTTAGCTTTTTAGGATTCATTGTTTTGTTTTATATAGTTTTGTTTATATAATAGCCAAGAGACTAAGATTGTGGTTTTGATAGCTCAAAAATTCTATGTACTAGGCACACATATTTGTTGGATCAGCTTTGGAATATATAACCACTTTAATTTCTTGATAACTGAACGCTATGCCTCCATAACTGCCTACTTTTGTCCATTTGGGCACTTACATAAATATTACAATTCTTAAATTTTAAGATGGTGATAATAATTTGAGATTTGCTTTTATTTATTATGTATAAGATTTGAGAGTTAAGACATGTCTTGAAGTTAGTTTATCATTATTTACAACAGCTTTTCAGAGGTTTGTTGATCTTAGGTCTTTCAATTTTAACCAATGAAGACATATAAAATTATTACTATACTAGACTATTTACTGTCTTACATGGTAATATTTGCATTGATTAGTCATGACTGTAAGCATTAAGACTACCCTTATTATTAGACCCTCGAAAACCGATTTTAAAAGGCCACATTTGTCCTATAAGATGCGAAATATGTTTTTAATAAACTCATTGTTTCTCTTCATAGAGCAAAAGAATTAATCAAATTCTATTAAAATATTCAATGTGATTATTACCTTAAATAATTAGACATAAGGTATATTTACCAAGAACAATAACAATTTTTTACAAAAATAAAATATAAATTATGATAATGTACTCCTAGCCGATTTTGACTATGGTGACCAGAATCAATGGAGACCAGCCAACTATGCAGAACATATTATAGTGCACAAGTGTCAAAGGCTCTCTGTCTCTTCACTTATAATCCCATGGGATGGATATATGACACAACCGGGGAGAGATCAGGCCCAAAGCCGACGGCTTTAGGTCCTCTCTGAGACACGGAGGTTACAAGCACCACTAAGAAAAACCGAATAACACTTTTTGGCCGACTCGGGAATCGAATGTGAGACCTCTTGTTCGCCACTGGTATACACTAATCACTAGATCTGAATGAATTATATATTTAGGTTATCAAAAGGTAACCTCAATCTAGTTAGGATATTTTTTTTACGAATGTAACTATTTTGTATGTACCTCTTTGTACTTTTTCCTATTTTGTGTATGAAAAATATTTCACATCGTTACGTTTTATTTAGTATAAAAAGTTGCCTAGATTACTCCTTACAACATCAGCTATCTACCGTCAAAATTGGTCCAGCCGTAACAGAGACACAGACAGAGGTAATTTTTTTAAAATTGATTATTTAATGTAAGTACCGTATACACTTTCATATGCATTTAGTGAAAAGCTTCTAATTTGAAATCACTAACAGACACTTCAATTTTATTAATATGCATAGATAAAGTATTCATTGGTGTCTGCTAAATGAGAGTACCTACATGGATTGCTCACGACCCGTTACAGTCCTTAAAATATAGCTTGGTCGCTGTGACGGATGGCTACGAAACAGACGAAGTAACTTTGAAAGAGCGCTTTTATTTTGTATTACCTATATTTTCATTCTTTACGTGCCAGTTTTATCACAAATGAAGTGTACTGTGTAAAATGTAACTCGTAAGTTATAAAATGAATCTACTAACTACTACTAGATCAACTCTGTAGAGAACACCTGTACAGTAACGATATTGAAGGAAAATTAATGAAAGAAGTTTTCTCAAAAATATTTACCGTCCTGAATTTTTCCACTTCTACAAGTACTTATTTTAGAAATAATTTATAGAACAAAACAACGTTTGTCGGGTCAGCTATGTTGTAGTCCTGATGATGATGATGTATTCCTAGCCGATTTCGGCGACGGTGTCCAGTCTCAACGGTGACCGGTGAACCAACTACGCAGGAGATATTGTAGTGCGCAAATGTGTGTACAAGCACAGGTGCACTCTGCTCCTTCACTCTTACAATCCAACACGACCAGGGAGAGATTAAGCGCAGGACCGACGGCTTTACGTGCTCTGAGGCACAAGGTGAAGACTCCCAACTTCCAAACTCTGGGTTGTTTCGAGTATTTCTGTAACAAGAAAATCTCAGTAACAGTTTTTTTGACCCGTACCGTCGAGTCGAACCCAAGGCCTCTTGATCGGCAAATCCGAGACCTCTATGCAGTCACATTTGTAGACTGAATAGATATTCATAAAAAAATCTAAATTTGAGATCATTTATGTAAATGTGTTTTATTTATAAATTGTAGTTTATTATAAAAATATTTATAACTAATTCATTTATTCTTTATCATTATTTTACTTTTGCGCAAATCTTCTTTGAACCAATGCCAAAAATATTGTAATGTACTGTGATACATATGTAACAAATTCAGAACATCACATTATTTGAAATACCAAATGAACTGGTTCTATAAAATGACTTTGTTACTGTATCCATAGAACGTAGTTTCGAATGAATCCCGCACTTGTATAACCCAGTTTGTATTGTTGCGAGTACTGGCGGTGCGACCCAAGCCCAGCATCCGGCTACACTGGTCCCGGCGTCGCGTATTATTTAGGTTTAGTTATCGACTCATTTATGTGCTCTTACAACAAAATGTACAAATGAATCATGACTTTTCTTATATTTACGTCTATTTAAAGGCATTTTACCTGAGTTTTATGTCCGTGTGGTGACGGATTACGAATGCAAAGTGACATCACTTTTATTCATCCCATGGGTGTCTAAAGAGGCGACTAAGGGAAGAACTGAAGTACGCAAGAAAACGGCACTATGAAGATAAGGAAACCTTATACCAACCCGTCTGGCCATAGTGGTATAGTAGGCCAAAACCTTGTTTCTAAGGAGAGACCTAGGTCCAGCAGTGGACTATGAAAGGCTGTTGATGATGGATGATGATGCGATAGTAGCCTAAAACGACTCTACACATGTTAATATTTATATTATGATGTTATGTGTTTACTAACACTACATATTTAGTAATTTATTTCTATATTCTATTTTGTCATTTCGCTAAATTTTCTATTAGTATTGATCTTATATGTTGTCGATTCAATTAATAATACATTTGAATCTAAATTTATTCAATATATTAATATTCAAGAACATATAATAGATTGATGCCAAGCCATTTAAAATAAAACTATTCATAAATACAGTAAAAAGGACTTTAACACTAATTTGGAAACATTTAAATTCGAAATTACCTGTCAATCAGTGTAAAAAGCATTTATAATACATGTTCACATTGTCAACAACCTTTTTTTTACATATTTACATACATATAAATAATAACAAATGCATAAACAACTTCAATAAACTTCGCTAATCTTTCTAGTACTGTTTTATTTGCCTCGATTTGATTTCGATTGTAGTGGATTGAGAAAGTTTCTGTCGTCTTTCTATTTTTAATTAGCTAAGAAGCTTATATTTGTGATGAGAAATCTTGGAAGGTCAAATCTTGACACTTAAATCTGGCATAATATAAAAATTAAGAAAGAACACTTCACGTTACACACGTTTATGTTTCTTTACATAGTAAACACATGCAAACTTTATTATTAGCGATATAAGTATTGCCTCCGGAAAGCGAGGACGGTGCTCTATTCTGAACCTATTCGGCATTCATAACGGGACAGCGTACTCTCAATAGGGCTATTTGAATTAGAAATTCCTCTCGGGACTGGCAGACGCGAAATTATTGTGTGCAGTTCGATTACTCGTTCTTGTGCAGTCTATTCTTGTGGTTTTACACTGCTAGTTATTGCGTTTCAAGGGAATCTTTCGCTAGATTCACCTTTAATTGCCGCAAAACGGAAAGAATTTATTAAACAATTATACTGAATAGTTTGAAACTATTCAGTATAGTCTTGCGATCTTTGAAAATTTTGATCTTGCTGTATAAAGTGTTCGTTGAATTGAAGAATCGGCATTTCTGCAACCTATGAAACAATTATCTTTAATTAGTTTGATAAATATCACAAGGTCCAGATCCCATGATAGATAAAAGTTATATAGCTATAAAGTCTTGTTAAATCAACTGCTTTAGAAATATATTCATATATGTTAAAATAGTACAGCCTATGGCTGGAACATGGAAAAATTATGACAAAGTTCTTATAAATTGCTCATGTAATACAATTATATTCTGTAGCTATAGAATTACCGACCGGTGTTCAATAAAACTATTTACCATTGCAGCAGTCTCCAACAAAACCCAGACGTGATCGCGGTCATACAATCTCGTTGACCCGGTATACTCACATAAGAACGATGTGCTGTGACGGTTATATCTTTTCCAACTGTGGTAATTAAAATAAATGTTTATTTCAACAGCTAGTCCATTATTATGTATGTAAAACAGTATAAAATAGTAAACTAGTGATTCAATGGGACACTTACAAGACATTTTCAGAACCACTAACGGTACTTAACATGTCTTTAGCTGTAAACACAGTTTCTAATGTTGTTTGGATTGGTATTTATTTCAGGTACCGTTTTATTCATATATATCATAATAAATGTTTTTTTTTTCGTATTTTATACTCTGCGTCATCATGAAATTTTGCTTTAACATTTCCTCCATAAAAATAATACCATGGAAAAATATAGAAAACATCACATATTCCAATATTACCTTCTGAATTCATCTATCCTTTTGAGAAAATTGTTGGAATGGCTTCTTAAAATTTTCTTTGAATGTTGATTAAGTTATTAGATTATCTAGTACGTATGGAACAAGAGTCGTGCAAGCTGTAAAATGAAAAAAAATCCACTAGATTTATAGTCTCAAAGGCTACATAACAACTTATTTAATGTTTAATGCTATAAATCACACAACACTAAACTAACTGGCAGTGACGGCTGATTGCAAAATATATATCGAGTTTGCATGAAATTTTCATTCTAAGGAGAAACCTGTTTCCAACAGTGAACTATTAAAGGCTATTGATGTAATGCATCAAATACACACTCACATGAAATAGTGATGTTCAGATTCTGACCCTCTAAACTTTAATAAAAATATCGATAAAAATAAATATTATATTAAAACAACGTAACATTGGTGTCAATATCAGCTCTACTGTACTAACAGTTAGTATTTACTGCTGCTTGTATATCATACACCTCTACAGTTACCCGAGCTATTTCATAATGTTCTTCTGAACATAGAGACCCGTTACATGGAACACATTTGCACTTGCCACATGTTACGTCTGTTACAAAGCTATTCACATAACGTCTGCTATGCAAATGTTAGTTTGAGTGGACAATTCAATTCTCTTCGGCGAGATTTGATTTATGTTGATGACGGTTCTCACAAAGCACCGAACGGTTCAATAATTTGTGACGAAAGAGAAAACGAAGTTGAACACTGACCTATGTAATATTTGTATAATTAATTCATATACCCACAAAAATATCCTCATGCTCATTATACCATATTTTACAAACTATAATTCGACGTAAATTTTTATGTAATTTAAATAAAAGAAAGTCACTTTAGGCGTCTGTCTGTTTATTTGCAAACTCTTCTTAAACCACATTACGTCTGTCTAAGCGAGGAGCAGCAGCAGTTATATATTTTTCAAGCAAGGTTAAGTATTAAATTGTTATGGGATAAAAACAATATCAAAAAGTAATAAGCGAATCGCCAAAAAAATTAATTTACAAGAGATACTTTAAATTTTCATGTACTTATCCGTGCGAAGTTGGTCGATCGGCCGGACGTTAGTATATAATATAGAACAAAAATAAGGAAAAGAAAATCTAAAGACTATTGAAAGTATAAAGCTACTTGAGGAAGGATGGAAATGAAAAGGGATACTCCCTTTATATAAAATATTATAATAATTAGGATTAGGTAAGGTACAATAAATAGCTTGACAGTTTTGCAAATCTCGAAAGTGTTGTTGCTGAGATGTTGGAGACGCTTGTCGTTCTTCGTATTGACATTAAAATTTCAGGGCTTTGCTTGAACATTGATCATGTCTATGCTTGGATCTTTTAAGAGATTTAGAGGAATGTGATCATTTTTATCATCGATGACATTACGTTCGGCATTATTCCTTAATCCATTCATATAAGTAACGTTACTTTCTCATCATTATTTTCGTTTTTCTACTTTTTTTTTGCAATATATTCCCAACTGCCCGAGCTGGTTTTTAATAAGCTGGCTAAATAAAACCAAGGGAAGAAGAGGACTGAAACTATAGATAGTGATCCTTTTTTCTCGCATCTGTCTTTCCCTTCATGTATGTAAGTAAAATCTTTAAATGAAAACAGTCTATATAAATACTGTAAAAAGGAAATCAATAATCTCTTAATGGTGAATCGTAAAGTATTAGTTGTTGGAATTTTATGCATTACTAATACTAGTAATTCTAGAAACGAATGACAAGCAATAGAACTGTAGAAACTGTAATAATTTTTATATGACGAATGCATGAAAGCGACTTTACCTTATCTCACTACCTTTTATATAAGACTTCTTGATTTTTCTGACAGCAGCAACTCAAAAAATTAAGAACCGCAAACGCGTATAATAAATTATTTGCAACTTATTTCTGCTTATTATTTTGAACGTATTATTTGTTATTATTTACTACTGTATTTTGTATGTAATTCATGTAAACCAGCTAGACGAATTTGAATGAATCTTGGATTGATTGGTTAACTGTAGAACTGTGGAATATATAGGATATATTCTACCATGCTATTAAAGGAACTGGGCAGCAAGTATTTGAGTTTGAATGAAGAAGTCCGTATGAGTGTTGGTCCTCACAAAATAATAACAATAAATATAATGTAATAATAAAAATCATTTTACTTTGCCATTGCCCCGCTACTTCGGGAGGGGGGACAAATGGAGCTACTAACGGTAGAAATTTATGTCGGTTATTTTTTGGTACAATTATGATAGACACACATTTTGTACACCTACTTCCAAATATAGCTTTTAATAAATGAGTATATCGCCTGCTACTATATTACATGTATGTACTACTTTTGATTGATAAAAACTGTTGAAGATATTTTAGTCTAACATTCGTATCCATAACAGCAAGAATATCGACACTCAGACAGACTTCTATTGCTGACATTGATGAAGCTCCTCTCAGGTTTTTTTGTTGTTTATGGACAGCATCATATCTTATTTTTATATTCTATAGACATTTGTTTTTTTGATGTTCGGTAGTCGGTCGTTTGCCCGAGTTTTCTTTTATTTCTCGAAAAAAAAAGATTTTAGTATAAAAGTGAAGCTTTTTATCAATATATCTCTAAAAGTAGTATAAAAATCACATTAAAGAAATGGGACAAAATTGTAATATAAAGTTAAACCAGTTCCATGTGGAACTTATATCAAGGAACTGCTGGGCATTAATTTAGATTTTAAATATATGTTCCCGTTAATTACTTGTATGGAACTAACTAATGGCTTTCAAAAGTACGAAGAGAACTGGCTGCAAGGAACTACTGGGAATTAACCAATTTTTTTTACTGAAGGTATATGTTAAATTTTATCAAACTAATTTAACCCTAAAACTATTGTTTACATTCAAAATAAGAACTTCTTGACTATCCGACCCATAAACTGTGTAAAAATAATATCCATTTCCTTTTATTATCAAGTAAACATTTACTTAAGGTACCCAAAATATTCAGCTAGCCACTATTGCTTTTAAAGCTATGTATAATTATTTTAATGGTATAAAGTAATCTAACGGTATGAAAATTGCCAAGGTAAGTGTTCTACATGACGTTGCAAGGTTCTATACGCACGAATACAGATGTTTAATGTCAGATAACAAAATGCAGCGTTGAGGAGGTATAAGCGGGTTTTTGGTAGTTATTTACAATTCAAACAGAACTCGCTCTCTTTCTCTATATATATATAATATAATGTAATATAATATAATATAATATAATATAATATAACATAATATAATATAATATAATATAATATAACATAATATAATATAATATAACATAATATAATATAACATAATATAATATAACATAATATAATATAATATAATATAATATAATGTATATATGTATAGATATATATATATTTGATACTACAATTGCGTAAGTCATTTTATTATATGCGCAGTTAGCTGCCACAGTCAATATCATACGGAAAGCAACATTTTCGCAATTACTTGGTATCGAAACCACATAGCATAAATATTGTACTCTTTTTGTATTTTGATACACTGTGCCTATATTTGACTTATCTTATTAATAGTTAAATAGCTGAAATTATACTTATTATAGAAAATATAAGTTCATTCTTTCTTAATAGTAAATACTACAAACTTTTGTAAATTCCTTTTTTTTTATGTATATTCATTAAAATCTTAACTAAAAACTTAGATCCTCTCAACTCTGAACATAGTCTTCTTTCTTGGTTGGGCATTCGTGTAAGGAAATTACCGTGTCGAGATAAAACATAAATTGGTAAGTAGACTAAAAGAGCTTCACGACGGGCGTTGCGTTTTTTGGAAAACTTTTATAAATAAAAATTGCCGCACTAGGAATGTTCCTGTGTCGCGGAGGACTTTACAAATATGAGACGGACACTAAGAACACTAATTGCAATATTTGTATTTCTTAATAATTTAGAAAAGTAGAACATAATGTCCAGCGGTACACTATTAAAAGTGATGATAATAATTTAACGTTTACAAGAATTTAGCTTAGGGCTATATGGAGTAGAGTCAACAGGTTACAAATAAAAAAGTTTAAATGGTCATTTCCAAAATATAAATGGCAACGTTACATTAGTACAGCATAAAGCCGAGAATATTTGCGTGTCGATTACAATACGCTTTTTATAGGCAATTACGTACACGAAATGACAAATAACTATTGAAAATTTTTAACCTTCAACTTCTAGAAATATTTTATTTAAAAAAACTATCAAACTAGCTACGTTTTTTGTCAAAATATTTTGGTGTTATTCCCTGCCAGTGGATGTGGAATGCACAAGTAACGTTAGGGGCCCCCAGGACCGAGCTGAAGTCGGTTTATCTCAAGAAAAACTGGAACTGTTAATCACATTTTTATGTAGATAACATACTTAATAATTTCTTGATTGATAAGAAATAATGTTTCTAGGAGCCTGTTTTTTGCAGGAATTTCAATGCTTTGTTATTTTTGTTATTATGATAATTATTATGATATGATACAGGATTAAATATTTTGATATCTATAATGAAATACAATTAAACGATATCTTGTTCTCGATTCCTTCACACAAAAATTGCAATCCTTACTGTTATTTTTCTTTATTCAGAGAATGTAGTTATATACGAAAAAAGTCAACTTGCGATTGGTTTTTCCTTTTTTATTCGGAACATCTCAGTACGCAGAACTTTAAAAAAAATGACTCACGTACCGTATTTTTTATTATAATGCAAAATTTGTATCTTAAAACTAATTTTACTTCGCTTGAAAATTACAAATATTTCCTCGGCTCGAAAAAAACCACCCTGTGTGAATAAACTTATTTTTATTAAATACTATACTCAAAAAGTAAACTGGAGAAAATCGAATTGTATTACAGGCTGCACTGCAAAATGATTTCCTTTATTTGCGATCGGTGCGAAAGCGATGGCCCCTCGAAACTTAATGTTGGTAATTCACTTTATCATTACCGTTTCTTATTGCGCAGTCGTGAAGACGTGGTCGTCACCGCAAAGCTGAATAAACTAGCCATTACGATCTGACTAACTGTGCACAAATTTAGTAACTTAAAATCTTTACTAATATAAAAACGCTGAAGAGTTTTTTGAATCTCTGAAAATAGAGATTAGATTTAAATAATATAATTGTTGTTGTACGCATAGTGATGTTAATTGAAAAAGTTCCAACAATCCTTCAACCCGGAGCGGAGCGGATTTTATTATATTTTTTAGAAATTTTAAAACAAATCGTAAAAATTGTATTCTACGTACTGAGTGATTAATTTGCCTAATCTAACGATTGTACAAGTCTGAAAAAATGTTTAAATGATATGGAATTCGAACACGCAATAATTTAATGGTAATGGCCGACCGAGTACCTTACATTATCTTGGGTGTAATGATCAGGCTGCAATGTACCCAGAAGTGTATGATCCCGTTAGCTAGGTATCACGATCGCGGCTAGTTTATTGGAAAGTGAGTTACACGGACCGTGGCTGGTGGCTGAGTGCACGTGCCTCCGTGTGGCTCGCGGTTGTCGGAAGAAAACCCTAATTCAACAGCTTAAGCAATAAATTTATGTTTGCAATTTCATATAATCATTACGATTAGTGAATGGTATGGATAAGCGTAACATCTAAAATAAAATTACTGAGCTCCGATATTTCGTTATAGGACACTATTTTTTGTAAAGAATAGATCGTGATGAAATTGTTTTCGTGACTTTCATTTAATAATTCACTGCTGCTAAATGCCTCTTCTTAGAAAGGAGGTTTTGGTTTACCATATTAACTTACTACTTACTATACTTATTTGTATAGTAGTTCTTTTTTGTGATTAATTTCAAGGTATAAGGAAAAGTCTGAGTGGGTTAGGCCCGTACTTTAAAAGACTTCTCAAGTATCCGTTGAACTCTTATACTTGAAATTATTTTAAAATTCAAATCAAAACGCATTCTATAATAAGAATGACGCCTAACGTCATTCTTATCATAAGATGCGTTTTAAGTTTTACTCAGTTGAAACTTGTATCAAGAATTAATTTCAACATACAATAGCCAGGACTCATTACATAGACTAAAATCATACTATATAAAATGGATCCTTACTATTAAATAATAATAATAATAAATAAACGTTTCGGACATTTGACACACAACGTCATCTAGTTTCAAACTAAGCAGAGTTTGTGCCATGATAACTAGACTGATTAATAGAATACTTATATACCATTTTTTTTTTTGGAAATACATACATATTATACATAGAAAACACCCAAGCTTCGAAACAAATATTTGCAGATCATACAAACATTTGGTCCGACCCGTGAATCGAACCCGAGATCTCAAGAACAGCAGTCGCATTCATTACCGCTGCGCCACCGAGGCAGTTATATATGTATATTATATACATATTGCAGTCAATATGGTCCGTATTAGAATTAATATTTGTTTTATTTTTTGTGTGTATTGATAATATAATTGTTTAATGTTTTAGTCATTAAATTGCTTCTAATACTTCTGTACTGAACTTGTTCTTTTTAATTTTCATTTAAAGTTATTATTAGGTATTTTTTACGCAGTAATGTTGTTATTTTTTATTTTTTAAATCAATTATTACCATTTTGGACAATGGTTCAATTAGACGTCGTTATTAAGACTTGCTCGATTTCGCGATGCCGGCTTACCAAATGACTAATCACAAAATCAATAAAACTGTGTAAAAAAAATTAATAACAAGTAGTTTATGAGTAGGATACTTTGTAGATAAGGAAGTGAAGTGAAAGTGATTTCTTTCTTCCCTTCCTTTTATTCTTTAGTTTTTCGCAATAAATACTTGACAAAGTTTAGCAGGAGCGTCATATAAGCAGAATACATCAATTAATCATGTTTTTGCGATCAAACCTTTTTATGTGGTCATTTTTTAATTTAATAATTTACGTAGATACTTATTGCTTTGATTTTCACATACCAATAGAAATATTAGTATCACTAATATACCATATCTTAGAGCATCGTCATACAACTTGAAACCTAAATTAGTTTGGTTCATATTATTAAAAGCATTGTTAAAAGCATTTGATCTTATTATGCGGAGTTGATATTTTATATGTTGGTTCAGTTATGATAGTAATGTCTTTTTATGATAAGTAAAATATGATTTTGCAACCACAAGTAGCTGCAAACGAGTATATATATCTATAATCGATAGTACAGAAACGTACTAGAAACTGTACGTTACCTGTTAAATTTCAATAGTGTTTTAAGTTGCACTATGTCCTATAATTTTTTTTGTAAATAATTTTTGAACCCACGTCGTCTTGATTCTTGCGCCTACCAGAATGTTGATCTGACATGAAGGTCCTTTTAAAATCACCACACGCTGTTATCCAGCACGATAATCTTTATTACCACACTCTATCTATATATATAAAAGAAAGTGGTGTTAGTTACACCACTTATAACTCAAGAACGGCGGAACGGATTTAACTGAAAATTGGTGGGGAGGTAGTTTAGAACCAGGAGACGGACATAGGATACTTTTTATCCCGTTTGACCGCGTTTCAGCACAAAATCAAAAATCTGCTTATTTATTGCCTCTAAGGCGAAACAGAGTTCGCGGGGTAAGCTAGTATATATATAAAATTCTCGTGTCACAGTGTTTGTAATCAAACTCCTTCGAAACGGCTTGACCGATTCTTATGACATTTTTTGTGTATATTCGGCAAGTCTGAGAGTAGGTCTTAAACAATTTATCTTCAATATTTTATTTTTGGATGCGAATTGCCCAAGACCGGGATGGTTGGCGTTCCTTGGGGGAGACCTTCGTTCAGCAGTGGACGGCGGTAGGTTGATTGATTGATTTTTTAAGATTTGGTATTAAAAATACATGTAATCCTAAATGAAAACAACTTTTTCCTTATCAGTTAGTTATCTTTAAAAATGACTTTGGTATCTCGCCATAATTTTGGCTTTAAAATAATGA
Organism: Hypercompe scribonia; assembly: GCA_949316085.1. Classification (NCBI taxonomy): domain Eukaryota; kingdom Metazoa; phylum Arthropoda; class Insecta; order Lepidoptera; family Erebidae; genus Hypercompe; species Hypercompe scribonia. Next base: position 15,541,600 of record OX438969.1, on the reverse strand, counting down.
TTAATAAATAATGCAAGTTAGTTGTGAAGCGATTCAAATGAGGTTAGATTTATAAAATGTAGCTTGATTCGAATTAACAATTTTTATAAAAAGGGTCAGTTGTAATGTGCACTGCTTTTGTTATAAAAAAGATTTAAAAAAATACATCGGAATACTCCTTTTCTAGTGAAATTTCGTAGAGTATTTTGCGAAACTAATATTCGATGATTTCGTCAATTACGAGTTGGGTATATGTAACACTTGCGTATAATAATTGATTTATGTGTTAAAAGTTAGATTATATTATATTGCGTCATCTTTATCTTATTTTATTGATGTCCTAAATTTCATAATGTCCAGTGATGTTAAGCGCAATTACTGTGTGATATAGCACGAAAAGACGAGAGATATAAGTGTTATGACTGGTTATGCAATGAGTATTAGCGTAGGAATGGTGTATGTTGTTAGGACAGGTGTATAATGGTTAGACGTCGGAGATGTGCGACGGTGCCTACACTTTCACTCTCGCGGGTGTGTCAGCACCGGTCGCAGGCTGGCTGGCAGTGGTGCCGCGCCGTCGCTCGCCGTCGCCGGTCGCGCCGCCCAACTCTCGCGACTGATCGACACCCTATGTCAATACTATGGTCCGCTGCCCATGAGCTCGTTCACTCATTGCTCTGCTGAATATCGAGATCGTGTTGTGAAAAAGTATAGATATTTTTAGATTTGAAATTTGTTCAGTTGTGTTCTTGATTTAAATAATGTGATAAAAAGCAACAATGTTTCATTTTTATTTAAGTTGAAGCGCAAGGAAGGTCCGTGTTTTTAAAAAAATGAGTTTAGTGAAAACTGTAATCACTGTCCAAAATAAGAGACTTACCGAGTTGTAGAGAAAGTAGAATTTCAACGTTAATTTCCCCAAGCCATCGTAACTATTTGTTGATGTTTTGATTGGCAAACTTTCTTTAATATTAAATTGCCAATAGTCAAGAACTTTAAAACAAAGTGATAAAGTGCATAGTGAAAATGATTTGCCAGTGATATACTGGTTCAAATTATATTATTTAAAAATGTAGCGTTGTTTTGTATATATATGTTATGTTCAAATTTGTGGTGCCAAGGATGATAGTTTGACTGAGCATAAGCCAGTCTGATAGATGCGCATGTGCTCGTAATTTGTGGACCGGTGTAACCGACAACACGTACTGTAAATAAACAATGATCTAATTGTATCTGGCAACGTATGTATATGCTATTTCTGTATCTGACCGCATCCTAATACAGATGTGTTATACCAAAAAATCACATTTTCACAAAATTGTGAAACTTGGCCAAGTGCGTTGCCAACTTTCTTAGATTTCTAGAGGGCCCTCCTTTTTACTTCGGTATCCGCCTTGAAGCAATCACTGGTTGCTATGGAAATATCTGCACGTGACCTCAACTGGATTTCAAACCAGTCGTATGTAAGAAATATGTAATTAGAAACGTTGAAAACTCACAGAAAGCTTGGTGTGTGATTTGTAATAACGAGTACAAAATAAGTCAATTTATCATCTTTGGCTGGTTATGCAAATAAAACTGACTATTAAAAGATGCCACATTACGATGAAAGTTTTATATACAATGACAACTTCAATCAAAGGAGAAACAAGCGAAGCTACCAAGTTTACAAAAATGGCTTGACACCATTGAGTTTTTTAGAAACGGCTGATGTAATTCATGCTCTTGGAGATAGACGATCGTCGGTTATAAAACGCAACATAAGAAATATTAAGTACCGTGGCAATTGCCAAAAACCAGACGCACAGCAAGAAATACCATACAGTATTAGCCCAATAAAATATAAAACTCCTGATATAATCATAGACCACAGTCCACCAAAAACTGTATTTAATTCAACCAAGTATTTTGACTTGAAAAATAATAATTTTTATAATCTTACATCTTGTAAAAGTTTCGATAATTTAACACTTAAACCATCGAAGAAGAATTATCTTTATACAGAAAGAAGAAGATATGGAACTAGTCTTCAAAACTTGGCAGAAGATGGGCAGTTGAAATATTATTCATCACCACTAGATCATCATGAAGCAACTGCGACTGGTAGAGACAATACCAGAAAGTCTTACTCTATTATAAACGCACAAAATAAACCTGTGTATAGACGAACATTGCGAAATACCCTAGCACCAGGAGCTGGGGTATACCGACCATTAAATAACGAAGGAGTAACGTGTATAAGCGGTACGTAAGTAAACTAATTATCGTTTAATATATTATATTTTGATGATGATGACATTGTATTTTACATTACCGTTATTTAAATGGAAGGAAGTGGATTATACATTTTCAACACATGTAATTTACTTCTGATTAATTTCGATGGCCATTCCAAGACAGTTTAATTCTTTCTGAGAATCTATATATTTGAACTTTTTTCGGTAAATTTACAATTGCCACATTGTTAAACCGCGGTTTTTCGTTTGATATGATTCGTATCGCTTATAGTATAAGTATTGATTCATATGAGAAGCTTTTCACCACCATGCCAACTTTACTCTAAAATGAACCTGCTTCTACTTAAAATATCATAATGTTTAGGATTCATCATTAATAATAAAAAACCTACTATAAAAATCACGCGATTTATTTTAATAATCTGCTGTCGGCCACTCATCCGCCCATTGTTTAAAGATATATTTTCAATAATTTTTGTGCAGCTTATTTTCTGTGTTTACTGCGAATTAGCCATATTTGGACAGTGTTATTATTCAATAGCTAAATGCATTTGTTATAAAATTCTATTACGTTCGTTTTAGGTTACTTTCCAACATCAATTTACTATTACGTTGAATAATAGGAAAGGAGCGGTATTTAAAGTAACAAGAGGCCGGCTGATAGTGCATAACGCGTACTTGTTATTTAGCAATCTGAATCATGCTCGCAATTACTTATTAGAGTATAAGGACTTTAATAAGTAAATTATTCATTTAATTTGAAAAAGCGATTAAAATAGAAAAAAAAATTGCCGTGTACGACCATTCTGTGGAACAAGTTATCCTCTGCGGTATTTCTGTATTATTTATTTTTAGAAAAGAATCTACCCACTCCTCGAAGACCAACAACGCGCTTGTGATTCCAAAATTACGGGTGTTCAATGATGTTTCACTTTCCATCAGTGTCTTCTCGTTTGTCCCACTGTTAGAAAAATGAAGAAGAAAAAGACAAACTTTTTTTCTGTTTTACTGTTGAGAATGATGACGAATCGAGCATTCCCTGCTATGATTCAAATCCTGTATGTTATACGTTATAACGGTTAGCTTCTTAAATGATAAAAACGAACATAATTAGGAACTTTTACCTCAAAACATCAATAAATGTTTTATAGCGCAGGCAGGTTATATAGCCTGTTACTATTTATTATTGAGTTTAAGTATTACTGTTGACCTTATCAGATTCCAAAAGATACATACTAAATATAACCTTTTGAACTTCTAAGCAACCTTGGATTGTCTTTAGGAAATGATGGTCTTAATCTAAACACACTATCGTATTACATTGACACTGTTTTAAGTTTTGTGTAAATTTAGTTATTTTTTGTGTTCATTATTTGCAACGACAACTTTACAAACATTAGAAAAACGGTTGTTCAAAATACTAAAGCTTTAAGTCTTGTTTATTTTTTTTTAGGTTTAATTGTGCTTATCACTGGAGTTATCAACAAAGTGTGCGATTGTAGGTTATGTGAAATCACGCTACGACTTTTAGCACACCAGTTACTATTTACTAATTAAAAACACGTTAATCGTCTATTTCCAACATGAATAGAGTATATGCACGAGAATCCAAACTGGAAGAAATATTTTTATTTGTAAACTTCCTACTAAACATATCTATGTAATTATTTTTGAAATTTATCACAATTTGTTAGTAAAATTAAAAATTTAATGGTGTTTTTTTAAAAGTTCTTCGTAATTTTCTAAAACGCAATAGTCTAAGATCCGACCTACCTATACCCGATCCTAACATCGACCTTCACCGATCTTTTTAATGGATAAAGATTATTTGATAGGTAATTTAGCTTATTAAAAATAATAAAAAACATGGGTTGGCTGATAAAATGTTGGCCAGGCTATATTTAATTAAAAATTTAAAAATGATTTTTTTTTGAGTTTAACGAACAAATTTAACACTAACGGTAAGTACACAGCCTATACGATATGCAAACGGAGGATTGCCTATTTTTTTCCTGGCATAACGTTTGGGTTGCCAGGTGTAAACAGATATTTCACTCGTAGTTATTTTCACCTATTTGTTTAATCTATTAACCAAACATAAAAATAAGCACTGTTTTATTGTGAATACGATGATATAAGGTTGCCCGTAAAAAGTCTGTCCCGAATGACGGCAAAAATGTTTCTACTAGGTAGAAACATTTTTAAAAAAGAAAGAAAAATATTATCATTCATACTTCACTCCTATATATTTATCATTCATACTCCACTCCTAAGGATCCTAGCATAATGTTTGTTATATATTATAGTACTCTTTGATAAGTTATCCGTCCAACACTAGCATTATTTTCAATTTGCTGTTTTAGTTGAGTTTAGATTATATATTCTAAACAAAATCTTAAGTTTATAATATTAGTATAGATAAATTAATCTCAAATAATATGTAGTGGGTATAACCAAACTAAGTAGCGATAGTAGTAATTCATATTGTAGTGATTAATAAAAGTTTTTGTTATCGGCCTTAACATTATCATAACAATAGAAACAATAGAGGAGGTTCTCGCGTCTCTTACATGTTGTTACACAAGATCATACATTTCATTATATTCATTATCTGTTTATAAAACGAGAAATTATGGAAAAGGAAGAAAAATTTGCTATTTTGATTTTGCTTGGATTGGAATTTTTTCCTTATACAGTATGGAAATATCAATAGAAGCTTCAAAGTTTTCTAGTTTTCGTGGCAGTTAGTACACGACATTCATAGCTTTACTTTTATATCTAACTATATAAACATTGCAGCGGTTGGACCACTTATGCAGTGCAGGTTGCCAATACGCCGTGCCGTTCCCTGGCGGACACTGACAGTTAACTCAAGACTGGCTAGTTGTAGGTTTTATAAAATCACTAAACTTTCCTTTTCCTTCTGTTATTTTCAAACCAATGTCAGTCCTTTAAATTTCATTTTAATATATTAAAAGTTATTTAAATTGAGGATGAATACTTTTTTCTAAATGTTTTGAATTAGAAATTACAAAAACTAATGAAGATTGTTCATCGATTATTATCCTAATTATTCCTTTTAAAACAGTAACATGTATATATCTGCGCCAAAATTTGAACGTCCGACATAGTTTTCAGAACTGCTCTTTATCCTCCTTCTTTCAAGATTTTTTTGGGTAGTTTAAGAGATTTAAGCGAAACCTTTGTATTACCTGCTTTGCATTTCTGTTGTTGGACTAGGTTTTACATACATGGCATTTATTTACTGTTAAATCTGGCTGACTTTACTAAGAATAGTTTTTACTTGTGCACAGCGTAAACATTTCATTCTACTTTTGAAGAAATTGTTGTATTCAATTCTATGCTTCTGTGAAATCAATAATCTGAAATAAAAAAAAAAGTCTTTTAAATGTTTCATTTTTAATTTCATTTCTATACAAGAATTTTAGCGCTACAAAAACCACTTTTCGTTTAAAAAAAAACAGTCTAAAGGTCAACTAAATTAATAAAACAAGAATTTCACTTGAATCTGCATTTAAAACGACTTTCGTTTTAAGTAGTTTTTAAGCAATTTAACTCTGCAAAATATACCTCAATGTTCACATTTGCTCATCTATGAATATTCAATTAGTGTCCTAGATATTGATATTGCCACTGATTAAGGTGATTACAATAACTATTTATGGGGGTTTGCGTAGTATGTCTCTGTTGAAACACATCATATGAAATGAATAATGTTTTCCTTTCTGTCACGCACACCGCTTTAGCCAAAGGCTGTGTCCTGTTATGGCAACAACAGGATAGCCATGTAAGTTGCATGTTAAGTAGGACTTTATACTATGGGCTTGTGATGTGTATGACGATGACGCATGCAGTCTTGGGACGCCAGTATGTACTGGGGCGTCCGTCTGTCGCGGTCGTTGCGTGTTCGGAGGTTCACTGGTTCACTAGTCGCCAGTCGTCACAGCGAGTTTGGGCGCGTCCTCGTGTCGCCTTTGCGTTTATTTATAAACTCGCGCGTCATCTTATTATAATTGATAAACTAATGTTTACTACGACTATATCTACCCTTTATTGTTACTCTCGGGTCAATTTGCTCTGCCGGTCGTTACAACTGACGAAGACCTTTTACATCATTGGCCTTGGACTGCATATTTATTGAGGTATTTGTGAACATTAATTAATGTTGTTCTTCTTTATTTAGTGATCCTTCAATGAGTTTTCGTTCTAAAAAAATCTATAATTTAATTAATTTTACCTACAACTTACTTGACTATTAGTAATATCTGATTTATTTGGGGCTTTCACTTATTGTTTAAAAAATCTGTATGGGTGGTCAATTAAGATTTTAAGAATGTATTTTGGTATTGCTTGAAAGAGGAACCTTGGCTACCAACGCATACTATAAAATAACAATTTCAGGGAATTTAATGCTCATGTTTTTAAACAAGGTGAGTTTTGTATGTAAAAATCTTGTACGGATTACAAAAATTTGTGCCATATTTACTTTATAGAAGGACATACGATTGATGTAATATACAGATTTAAATCTCACGGCACTGAAGCAAAGTTATATGTGTAAAGGAAAATTGACGAAATATCCTGTAATAAAACACCTACTAGGAAATACACGTTAAGTCTTGTAGAAACGTCAAGGATAGGTTGCACAAACAACAATTTTACACAGGTTTATGTCACTTATAGTTAGTTATAAACGGCATTCAAACATTTTCATTGCTTTTGTTTTAGAAATTTCGGGCCAGATCATTTAGGTTTCATTATCTGCCTACTTCTTTCATAATTTTAAACACCAATAAAGTTGCAAGTGTCATAATCATGAATTATGTACTAGTACTTTAAATAAGAGATGATCACATTGTTAATTGTAAATAAAAATAAATGAAAACAGAGTTACATGGATATTGTGTTCATTTTTTTAAATATTATAATACTGTTTATAGAATTGAAGCCTCTTTTAATTAGTTTTTAAACCTTTTTGTTTGTCGTGCTCTATGATCCTGTACACTGTACTCTTTAATGCACCTTAAATAGTACATTTCTCAATAGTTATGTAGCAAGTAGCAATATGATAGTCTTAGTATTTATAACATATTCCGAATATACTAATATAAACAGTGCGATGTTTAATCATTCGGCCTTTAACATATTTGTAATAATTAATGATCGTCTGCTGTATAACTACAGATGATTTGATACTCAATGTCGCGATGACGCAATCATGTATTTCGTAGATATATAAAAAGTGTTGCGTTTGTTTACCTTCACTGATTTTGTTTACTCGTTTCATATTTTCTCGTTTGTCTTGTGTGCCTAGTATCAAAGGTTTTAATATTCTAACAAATTGTCAAAAAAAAAAGAACTAACTATTACACTAGCGATTGAGTTTGCCAAGACGTATTTTTTTTTAAATCTTAAAGATTTTAAATTTAATAAGTTTTACGGTAAAAGAAGACCTGTTTGTGCAGTAAATAATTGGTGTGCGTAATTATATTGAAGTTATTTCGGCTGTATTTGTGTAATACAGTAACAAACATGCTACTAAATAAACTTTAAAACTTATGATATAAATACTATAAGGATAAATTTTACAAATTTATAATTTATCCTTATTGTACTAATTTCTGATTTGAATGTTTAAAAGACGCGTAAGTCATAGTAATTTTGTTTCAAGAAATAAAAGATATGATTACATCTTACAAATACATTACATAATGTAGATTGTATGTTACCTACTTGTATTGACGAAGTGATGGCGTAGGAGGACGCCTATCTATAAGATGGACGGACAACTTCGTAAAGATTGCAGGTCGTCCTGTAGATGCCGATGAGGGTTCGAGCGATCTTCTTATGATTCATTTATCAAGTTTTTTACTTCTCGGGCTCTTTTTACCTTTAGATATCGTTCTGTTTTTTCTCAAGGAAGGCGCGATGCATGTACTGGACACTTTCTTCTATAAAGAAATATATCATTTTTACTATAATTTGTTTAGTACATATACAATTTTGTAGTTCTTCGTAATAAATCCATTTGGGGTTAATTGTAACGGGTTGTTGTATTTTAAATGATTTTTGGCGGAAGGGTGTCAACATTTGTACTGCTCCCCTCCCTGTCTGTTAGATAATAATCAAGTGCTTTGACAATGACAAAGCTAAATCCCTAAATCCTAGTTAAGTACCGCTTTGTTTAAGATTTCTTAGTGGTTACGACGTAACGTTGTTATCTCACCTATCAAAGTTAAGTCACTCTTACCATATCACGCTGTTTAATTAAAATAGTAAGTACACTTTCAAAATTTTGAAGTTCTTCATATTTAATTCACCAATCAGAATCCGTGTGATTTAACAGTAACACCTCTAGTATGCTATGCTTGATGACATCTTTGTAAAATTCTCATGGAAAGACTTTTGTATAGTGGAAGTGGTCCCTGAGATGATCGTAGTAATTGACCTAATAGACTCAAATATAAGGCTTGCGTTTCTAGGGTATGATTAATCTAACTTTAACGTCTTGTATACGTTTCACGTAGTCCGTTATTCAAATTCGGAGGGTCTAAAATAGTTTGACTTAATTTAGCAGACATATTTTCCTTAAATTAATTAAGAGACACAAATTGTCGTACCTAATTGACCTAAATAAATTACAGAGAACGAATCAGGCAGCGAGGGGAGTTCGGGACACCGTGGGTCGCTGCGCGGGGCCAACAAGTTGGCGAGGCGCGCCCGGTCTTTCAAGGACGACTTGCTCGAGCGCATCTCTAACATGCGTTCACCAGCGCAGCAACACCATCCACCGCATCTCTCATCTAATGTCAGGTAAACACATGAGCGTCATACGTGCCTGTCTCTTCAACAAAGCAAACAAATTTTTGGTAATGGCTTTTTTTTTATACACAAACATTTTTCTTTGACTTTGCGTATGTGTAAAGACGATTTAATTTTAGCAATTGAAGGATGCAAGATGTGCACGAAGGAATGTATTTAGAATTAATTTTAGCTATACGATTATTGCCAGGAGTTTAACAATACGTATAACAGATTCTATACTCGCAGCATTATACTCGTATATATATTTGCAGCATTTAATTTAAATATGTTGTATCGCAAACTACGAATGTTATCATTCGATTTGTCAACATTGCTATGAAATCTTTAAACTGTATATTGTTTCTTATCTATATTGATAAATTTACATACACATAACTGTGCTATCTTTAAACAGACTGACAGTGGTATAAGAAACTGTCGCTCATACAGTATTATCTCTGACACTGGTGCAAGAACAATGTTATTGTGTTAAGTTTTGTGATTAGGTTTTTATTATATTAGTCACGTAAAACATTGTGTGGTAACCTTTATCATATATCGTAGAAAATTTCTGAACTAGTAACTAGTATTGGGTGCCATTATTAATGTAGACATCGTACTAAATGTGGCAGTAATTATGAGTCACGAGGACAAACCGCGACTGTCACACTCATTAGTACATTGTCCGCTGAAATCTCATTAGTTTAGTGCGTGCAATGTTAAGTGATTACATTTTAATGTCCGTGCGTGGGCTGTCAGCGTGACCGAAGTGCTTTTTATTTATTGAGCGGTCGGTGGTCACAGTTTTTATCATGTCTCAGCAGTCACTGTGAAGTTGTTTGAAAGTAGTTCTGTGTGCATGACGTTCTGACAGTAAATAGTGTGGCGAACTGTTATTTGCGGTATAGACGTGGTGGCTCTCGGTAGTTCTAAATAAATGTCGAACGCAGTGAGATCGCCTGTCGGCGATTGGTTCAACAGACGAACAAATAAACTACAACTGAGATTTGCTAACAATGGAAAACGGTATGAATTGACTGATGTTATGCGTATTTATGGAATGTTTGATGGCAGTAGATGCGGTAGACACTCGTTACAGCCATTTTTGAACTTTGATATCATCCTGAGAAATTTTAATTGAGATAACATGATTAAGAAAACATCGTGCTGCAAGACTGATAACATATACTGATAACACATTTTCCAAGATGTATACAGATAATAATTAGTTTAAATTGTTCCAAAACATGTGATTCTTTTGAAGTAACTTTATCATACTAAAACGTGTTTTGGCCAAATATACAAATTGTTATTTGTGTTTAAATAGAAACAGCCTTGACTTATAAATCAAAATAACCTCGTTTTAGCTTAATGAATAGACCTAGTTTACATAAGTAGGTATCTGTCCGTATAGGTATTAGTGCCAACATCTATGAAAGATACAGTAAAGTGTTATTTAATGACGTTACAACGTTATTTTCACTCAAAACACATTATATATTAGAATTTGAATAAAGACATTATTCTAATACGGATTCTATTGTTAACATTTGTTATTAAAAAATAGCATGCTATGGTTTCACAAATGTTGCCAGTTCAATGACATTACTATCAAGGTCTGTTTGAAAACAACCTGTTGACATTTTTGTGACACCAGCTATTGTGCAGTATTCACGTACTGTTTTTATGAATTTGTTTTTTTTTAGTTTTTTCTTTAGTTATGTCGGAAGAAGTCCCAATATTTATTAGAAACGCATGCACTTGTTGTATAAATCCGGAATATATGTTTTGAAGCAATCTTTCTCAGTCGACCTTCAGGTGATATTGAAGTATGATGCGATAGGTGCAAAGATTAATTATTAAATTTGATACGTTCATAATTATTTTGTAAATAGGAGATAAAGCTAAATTAGATATTACTAAATTCATTACTATATTTTACATTTAAATAGAAGTTTAGAAGAGAAGTATACACATTACATATATATTGTATAAATATGAATAAGGGAAAACGACGGATTCTGTATCACTAACCATATGTGGTAATGACACTTGTACCGTTTATAAAGAGAAATATCCAATTTTCATGTTGTTATATTATTTTTAGTACTTTTTGGGCAGAATTTTAATTCTTCTTGCAAAGTTCTAAAAATACACTTGCAATAAGTTAATGTTCGTGTTGTCAACAAAACGTAGACCTACATTTACTAAATTTGCCATGCTTAGACTTAAGCTTAGTTACAAACTAGATGGCGTTGTGTATTACATGCCCGAAAATATTTTTATATTATTATCAAACATAAATTACATAAAAAACCTGTATAATCCTACTATCCTAGCTTACTGTATGTATATAATGCTATAGATACGAAAGTTTGTGAGCATATATACATGTTTGATACTCTTTCACCCATCAACTCTTTATAGTTAAAGAGCCAGTTGTCGGCAGACCACACATAATTTAGGAAAGCCTAAAATTTTCTCAATGAGTCTGTTGTACCTACCAATCATGAAGTGGAGACTAGCTAAGCGCAGTTGCGGTGGCTCTAGCTACATTCAGGTGCGACAGGTGTGATAATTTCGAGAACTAAAAAAGTATTTTAGGAAGGCTGCCGTTTGGATATGTTAAAATATACTTTTACAGCTATTTAAAAAAGAAACGGCAGATGATTATCACGGTTCTAAAGTGGTGGCAGACATTCTGAAAATTTGAAAAAAACATTTTTAGGAAACTTGAAATTTATATATATTATTTTTTAAGGTATTAGAAGCTTATATTTCTAAAGGCGGACCGGTACGTCGGTTCTTAGGACCGATATCACATTCTAAAGCCAACTGAGCAACAGTTGGCTTTAGAATTTTAGGAGATTATTTATGTATAGAATTACTGGGTAATAAACATTTGGAAAATCACATATATATTTATAGAGAGAATAAAACATAATTTAATAATTAACGTAAATGAGCTCAAGATACAATAGAAATATTTTTTTAGATTTTATCAATACTTTAGAAACTAAATTTTACTTATATTGCAGCAGATCCCATTCACCGCTCAGTCCGAAAATTCGAAATATGGCGACAAAGCCAACAGCTGAGGAGGGAGAAGTTACACCTGCCAAAGAACTCGAAAGGCTAGTCAAAGAGGTTGGTAAACACAGCTCTTCGTAATATTATCTCGTTAATTATTCATTATTTTCTGGTGTAATACAAATAAATTCTATTGTTTGCAGGTTACATTTGGTTTAAAACACTTTTCGGATGTTATTACGAAGAGGAAACTGGAAATGCTCCCCGACAATGGCACCATTGTTTTTGAGTCGATTGCAAATATACACAAAGGTAAGGGCATCTTTTATCACATTATCTCAAAGAATTGAGGTGTTTTGGAGTTCGACAATAATGATTGTTAAAATAATAATTCACCCACGTTTATTGATAGAAATTAAAGTTTTATTTCAGTATAAAAACTCAAACTGAAACTAGTTACAAAATTATTCGTTAATACAAAACAGCGATCAAATTAAGCGAAAGCAAGTTTTTTATTTAAAAAAAACAAATAAAATGGATAAATAATTATGAATAAAATAAAACTTGATATTTTTCTTTAATATATCTTATTACACAAAATGTAACACTAAAGAAATCAAATTTAGTCAAGCGTTGTAATTTGTAGAATGGATCATCTATGTATAAATCAAAATAATATAATAATATTATTAACACCTTAACTAAGTTCTCATTATTTCTTAAAAGATGACGTAGTGGCACTCTGTGCATGGAATTTCGTACGGTAACGCATCAGCTAAGTAGCGCTATATGTAACCTCTAATTCTAGTAGATATAGTTTACCACAGTGTTCACCACATGTTTATTTACCTATTGCAAAAATATCTACTTTTGTGCCAAATAAATTATTTTTGCGGTTAATTTTATTCCACTGCTTTATTCAAAAAAAATCTGCAACTGAAGCACACATAATTCTTGTTGAAATGTATGGTGACAATGCTCTATCGAATACGACATACAGAGACTAGTTTGGCGCTTTAAAATTTGAACACCGACAATGATTGCAGACGAAGAATTGGAGGCATTGTTTGATCAAGATCTATGTCAGACGCTAGTAGAACTCGGGCAAACATTACAAGTAGATGCTTCAATAGTTTTAAAACGTTTTAAAGCGTTAGAAATGATCCAAAAGCAAGGAAATTGGGTGCCGTATGAGTTGAAGCCGAGAGATGTTGAACGACGTTTTCTTATGTGTGAAATCCTGCTTCAACGACAGAAAAACTTTTCTGCACCGTATTATTGCTGGAGATGAAAAGTGGATTTACTACGACAATCTAAAGTGTGGAAAAGCCTTTATTCTGTCACGCATTCGCATCGTCCCCAAAACTAAATATTCACGGTTAGAAGCATCTATCCTGCATATGGTGGGATCAGCATGAATTAATTTATTCTGAGCTACTTAAGTCTAATGAAAATCATGCTAACTTGCTATCGACTTCAGTTGATGCATTTGAGTCTAGCTCTGAAAGAAAAACGGCCATTATACGAGGAGAGACACAACTAAGTGATTCTGTTACATGACCATGATCGGCCACATATGGCAAAACCAGTCAAAACTTACTTGGAAACGCCTCAATGGGCCTTCTTCGATTACCACTTGTGTCGGTCGATGACGCATGGTTTTAGCGAGCAGCGCTTTCATTTTTTCGATCAAACCGAAAAATGGATCGATTTATGGATTGCGTTAAAAGATGAATTGTTTTTTCCAAGAGGGATTCGATTACTGCCAAAAAGATGGGTGTGGTCTCTTATGATGAATAATACTTTAAGTAAAGTGATTGTAAGCCTTATATTTTAAATATATTTTTTAAGCAAAAAAACAGCGAGTTGTTACTCAAGGTCCTAATATGAAATTACTTAAGAAGAGGATTACTTAGAATTTCGATAATATTTTCTTTTGCAAAAGTCAGTTTGCCCTTCTCTTACCAATAATATCATCTTACTTTAAATATGATATCGTATATCTTTTTTTGTTTTAGCAATTAAACCATACTGCAGTCGGTCACCACAGCTTACAAGCGCAGTGAAGCGCCTCTGCGCAGCATTGGCAATGTTAATACGTCTTTGCGATGAAATTACTGCCATGAGTTTGCGAGCTGACGCAGCGAAGGAAGAACTTGATACTTCAGCCCCTGCATTGTCGCCAGAACACGTCAGTTCAGTAGTGAAAGGAGTGACCGCGGCAGTTGAAGAAGTGTCGGTATTAGCACAGCAACATATGACCCGACCTGCGCTGTCCCCTCGCCCTGCTCTAGTTTCGCCACGGGCTTCAACGCAAAGAAACTCTTTACCGGGTAACTTTCTATCAGTTTTCTCTAATACCTTTAGGTTTTAAATAATATCTTCTGTACATACGTTTAAGTATAGCTTTAATTTTTAACTGCTGTTATGTTACTAAGAAGTCATCTCATTTTGGAATTGTTCCCTTGAGTGTAAATACCACTATCGCCTTATGTTTACATTTCTACTGTTATCTAATGAATTTTTCATTAGCTATCAGTGAAACACATTTGCCTAATATACTATACACATACTTCTACTTACCTAATCATCAACATTATTATGTCTATATGAACAGAGAACAGTAAAAAATACTTTTAGGTCATTAGGATTGTTATACATGATTATAAATCATTAGAGACCCTCTGTCGTGAGGTACTACTCCTTGGAAGCTCGGTTCACATTAAAACAGATTTAACAGACAAATTTCCTTACTGTTTTACTAATTTACATTGACTAGAACTTCGCTAGAAATTTTGTGTACTCCATAAATAAATGGTAATCTACTCAAGGTATCTAGGGATAACTTAAATTAGTTGATGAAATCTAAACGCCACCAGCAAATCTTAGTTTATAAAATTATACCTGATTAATCTATTTAATATTCATTTAAGATTTATTTATTGACGATACTTATTATTAGTAAAACTTAACTTGTTTTGGTAACTAAATTTTCACAGATTGTAAATTATCGTATTGAATAAAATGAGCTTCGTTTAATGTTAATTACGATCTTTTCTAAGATTACTTAATCTGTCTCACGTTGCCTAATACATATTTACGCAAATATATTACTACTACCTTTGCTATTAATATAAGCTTATGAAAGTGTCATATGACTATGACTTTCCATTTCGAGAGCGCGTATATTATGCTAAGCATCCCATAAGTCATTTTTACTTTATAGTTGCGTAAGAACAGTTTTCTAATATTTATTATTTCAACCTTTCCTTCTAGATATACCGTTGACACCAAAAGAGCGTTCTTTATTGACGGGCGAACCAGGAAACGAATCAGCAGGCGTGCGCGCCTCACACTCTTCGGAGTCAGTTTTGGACGCACCCGACTCACCTCCACCGAAACCTGCTAGGCCAAACAGGTGAATTTGTTTTTTTTATTTAATAAAATACTTCATTTAGTATATTAAAGTAATTCGCTGCCTTTGGTCTAAAACATATCTTAATCTTTAACAGGATATGTAATGTGTAAAACGTATTCGAGAACTCGCGCTAATGTACGTTAACAAAATTTACATATTATCAGATAATGTTTATGTCTTTAACACTGAAACTTTTTAAATCTACAATTACTGCGAAGTACAATACAGCAGATATCCATTTGTATTCAAAAAAGCAATTGGTTGTCAGTGTTAATTTGACTATTTGCCACACATGAGAGATAAGAGTAATACATAGTACGGTAGAATTATCCATGCAGTTATGAAATAGTTACTAGCCACATGGTATGCTGGGACTGTCCGTCTACATTATTTTCATTTTATCTACCTACTATTTGAATTTGTTTCTTGTTTTGTGATAGTAAAAGCGTTATTGACAAATTTAATATAATATTATTGTATTTAAGTAATTTAAATATTGTTGTCTCTGGGTGCGTTATTGAAGATTTTAAGCAACCAGAAACATTACAATATAGTCTGCAATTCTTCTTTGGCATATTAAGTAAGCATTTGTACTTATTTCAATTAAATATTCAGAAATCGCACGCTTACGTCTAAGGGGACCACGACTAAATGTATCAAGTGTATACCAAACTCAAGGCGCGTAGATGACCTCGCGGTCTGACCGTTTGTATTAACATGGGATACTGCTATTACATTACCCATTACATTACCGTCTAAATAGTTTTTTTTTCTTTTTATATCAAAAGCCTGCCTAAGTGACTACTCTGCCTGATGGAAAGCATGAATAGAATCCAAGAGTTGTGGTCACCATATTCATTGCAAATGCAAACAATGCATTATGGTGACCCATACTATGGCGGCCTTGTGAGATGCTTTTTCACACCGCGCTTGGAAACATAAAGGGCATGACAGTCATCGTAACTGTGTAAGGCTCACACAGTTACCACTATAACTGTCACCCCTGCATCAATGGGCCTCCGGTCTCACACTTACCAAAGAAACACGACGGCACGGGTGCTGGTACTTTAGGTTGGAGGAGGGTAGTACTGCCTCGGTTGAGCCGACCCGTTCGTGCTGAAATCAGCGAGGCTCTACTACCTAATGTTTATAGTAGTAGTAACACTCTGTTACTTTTCTGAGTGTGGAAACGATAAATCTTTATGACTTTACGACTTATGGTTTCCACATTAGCGAACGTATTAAGCAAACCTTTATTCGTTTTCTTGCGTAAAACTACTTGAATAACTGTAGAGTATACACAGTTTACACATAGTAGGTTTGCATGTGTTACTTTCGTGTAAAAATCCATTACAATACCACAACATGTGCACAGTATTGTGGTGTTAAGTTTAATGGTGTTATTGCAACACTTTCGAAGTATCACGATACCGTTCTTCTATATATTGAATTCATATTTATAATTATTTGCTGATTTTACACGTTTTAAAATTGAATATCAATTGTGTTATATTTTTATTGATGTTATTATAATAATTTATTACCCAAAAATGATTCTTTAATGATATGCATTACTTCAGTTTCTCCGGGCGTTGGTAATCACTTCCCATCAAGTGGTCCTTACTAATTGTTTGCATCTGCCCACCTCAAACTATAAAAAAATACTTTAATTTAATAATTCAAATATTACAGTATTTCTAATAAATTAATAGGACATTCAGGGTCAGTTTCACCAGTTCATGATAAAGTTTTAGATATCTGCCATTTGCACTATTGAACAGATAAAAGTTGCTATATATATGTGGTTATCTGACATATTTGTCTCTATTCAAGACTTGTGAAACCGAATCTGGCAGACGAGTTCAATAATATTGAACTCGTCTGCCAGATAGTGATAGAGTGTGAGTGATAGTGATAGAATATATTATATTCTATCACTATCAGTTAGTGGTGAGACTGCCCCTTAATATTTATATAGGACACCTAAGAAATTTATTTTACGAATTTGTTGTTGTTGTTGTATTGTTTTAATAAGTTGTAATAATGTAATTTTTACTGTATCAGGCTAGTCTTCAACTTAGTATTAGTTAAGAATTGTCCTCAATACATTTAGTATCTGGTTTGGTCAGTGAGAGTGCTATTTGTGTTACAGGAAAATCGAGTTGGCCCCACCTCTACCGCCTAAGCGTAAATCGGCGAATGACAACTCTTTATTGGGTCTCTCCATTGATAGGTTAGTTAGACTAACGTGTTAGAAAGTTAGTTTTACTTAAACGAAAACTTGATATTTGTTTACTTACTTACTGTAATAATAATATTGGAAAGACATATTTTTAAGTGTTCTTTGCAAATCGACCTTTGCAAAGTTGCAATACTGCAACTATAACTAAAAACTTATGCTAAATGAATGTTACATTGTAAAATTAGGTCAGTAAACCTTGTTACGTTAGTTAGACTGTTTTAATCGTTTTTAGCAAACGTTTTAGACAATCGGCAATAAATCACCTTGTTGTTTAAAGCATCAGAGAGCAATTTTGTGGTAGTTTTTGTTAACTGATTTAAAAAAAGGAGGTCCCATGTTCTACTGTAAGATGTATGATTTTAGCTCTTACACTCATACATTAATATAAAGTTCTAAAATTAAATTATAAACTTGACCGTAAAAGTACTAAACTCATTTAAAATATTCAATTTGTACCTTTATAGTGTTTAAAATATTTGTATGTGTTATATTTGCAGGTTATCTCTTCAATCTCATAGCAGTGGATCTTTGGATTCTATGTTGAACGTGTCCCATGATGACGACCGCAACGCACACGATTCTTCAAACCATGTGTTTGCACAACATCCAAGCTCCGATCTAGTTGGTCAGTTTGTTGTAATTAATTACTACTACTTAACTAAAATAGGTTTTGATAATTTCAAGTACGCGTATGAAGTACATGTGACTAGAATTGTTTATTTTTTGTATTTTGAACAATGAACTTGCTACTAAAACCCCGAACTTTTTAAAATAATGTATTTACAGCTGTTAAACGTGAGTAACGTTGCGATTTAGATAGAAGAACTGTATAACATGTTTTTTGCTAAATAAAATAACTGAAAATAATCATACAAAACATCGTAATAAAATGTAAAATCGTTGACTGAGAATGCAAAGATACATTGTATATTACAATAATTTTATGCAAAAGTTCAGCGAAGCGTAGAAGAAGTGTGTTATATCACTCGTTTTATTTTTATTTACATAACTTGTGTTTCTAGTTAGGCATTTTTTAAATACATTTAAGCATGACGTGATGTGTGTAACACATTTCACAGTTATTTAGTACTATAATGTGGTAGTAAAATGTACATCTAAAAATGTGTTTCCAAAAACGTATTACAATGCTTAGTTTTCTCACAGAGAAAGTAAATTGTCTTGAAATTAAGAGTGTTTTCTGACTTCATTTGAATTTTGCCTCCAGCTACAGGAAACACCACGAACGTCAAATCATTTATGTGTCATCATTCATGTTTGTGGTGTAGTCATACTTACTAGACTTAAGTTATGTCCAATAATAGCCAATACGCGCCCATGAGTCTGAAGATGTTTTAACGAAGGAACTGTCAACGTTATTTTAATTTTGCAGGCATGTGTAGCTGTAACAATGTTGGCGAATTGCGCGCATCGTTGGAGTCACACGAATCACATGAAACGCACCTCAACTCGACTCACGCGCATGAACACTCAAACCACAATCGGTATGTCAGCCAGTATGTACGATATAATTTTTGTTTCTTTTGTAATATCTTATTTATAAATTGCTTTTTTGGCTAATTATATAGATTTAGAAGTTAGCCTCTTACTTTTTTTTTTGTAACTCCAAAAATCCTGCTTATGTTTAGTTATTTTTACACTACTGTCTACCATAAACACATTATTTGTTCACACAATGCACTAAATTCTAACACAAGTATTATTAACAATTTGAGATACATTTAGTAGTTACCTTATTCATATTGTACCTTTGAGGCCATGTATCGGTATAATGTTTAAGTTTCTTTAAAATTATTAAATAAATTAAATATTAAATATTAAATAAATGACAAAAACTAACGAACAGAATGCTTGTAACGGAGTGCATTGTGTGCCTGATTGTAGATCTAATATGATTATTTTTTATATTTGATGAAACGAATGTAAACTTCTGTTATCTGTTAGTGCTTTTGATTGTGATTTGATTCTTTAGCTTAAATGTGTATTGTAAAACTGCTTCATCTATTTCCAAGTTTCTCGAACGAGTCCGGTTTCGTGTCTGTGGGCCACGCCGAAATGTCTGCGGAACACAGTTTCACTTCTTTATTCTCATCACATCACTACTCTAGCCATGCGGACAGGTAATCTTATCTACTCGTCTATCGTCCTCTTTCATTGTTTGCAACTTCCACTAATGTTTGTTTGCACACTTTGTATTCATTCAGTACTTTGACATTTCTTTAATCTTCATTTGTTGTTCTGTGTATATCCAAAGAAATTTAATATACTTTCGGAAGAAAAATATATAAAGCGATAAACAAGAACAGTAATATTTTTTGACTATTTTAAAAAGTATATTAAACATCTTTTGTGTCATGCTTTCTGTTATTGTTTTTGCAGTATTTTTAACAGTACAGACTGTGTGACGGAAATGAAGTGCACACTCCAAAGCTTTGAGAGCCGCATGAATGTAAGCAATACAAACAGTATAACCACGCACCATTCTACAAAGTGAGTGTCCTCTCTTTATTACCACGCCACAAACACACCTTGTTACTCTATTAACTACCATTTGTTTTGGATTGGCTTTGGTAACTTTGTGTTTGTGTTAATTACTGTCACTATTATCGTTAAATAGTTATTTTAGAGTTGCTATTATCATTCTTAGATACATCAGTTTTGGGCAAGACCATGATAATGTTTTATTTAACTGTTGGTCAGCTGCAAATTAGATTATTTTAGATACTTCGTAAGATGTACAAACTAAAGAACGTGATTTATGTGAGCAAGGTTGTAAAATTACACTTGTATACATATTGCACACGCATACACTTAAATGAGAATGTAGTACAACCACACGCAATTAACAAACATATAATCATAACAAAACACGGTACGTAGAGTTGTCAGGTTTTCCTTAAATTGTACATTCACTATAACTTGAAATATCGCAATTAATTCAAGGACTGTTGTTTATTATCGTAACATGGTTATTTCACGGCAGGCTGGCCAGCATCACGTCAGACGAGTCGGAGACGCCGCCCGAGCTGCCCGTCAAGACTCGCAACATTCGCGTCGACGTACAGCAGCACTTCCCCACTGTCGAAATCAGGTGATTACTTAACGTAACCTTGACTTACACTCGTTGTTTTAATAATTGCGTTTAGATTTTTATCGGTGTCTCGGTCGGTCGGCAATTGTTACTATGTGTACTAGTGTGTCATATTAACTACTGATTATAATCAATGGCGGCTTACGAAAGATGGTTGAACAGAAACACACATTTATTTTTAATTTTCCCATCCCATCTCGTTAACTTTTATGGAATCAGTTTATTCGAATTTTATCAGAAAATTCAGTGAAAGTGTGTAAATTTGAGTATTATGCGTAATACAAATTTGTGATAAGTGATAGTTAAATACATGGAAAGTGTGTGTATACGTCGTCAGGTCGAGCGGTGTGTGCTCCCTGCACGGCGAGCCTCGGCCGCACACGTTGGCCGTCCACCAGCCGCCGCGCCCGCCGCCTCTGCCGCTCAAGAAGAAGCACAGTCAGTACCGAGCTTGCTATACACTCGAACGGCTGCCATGACTTCACTATTAGAACGGCTCTTAGGGCTTTAGTGTATCCAATTATAAATCTGCGCACGCAACAAGGTACAAGGTCATGACTTGTACTTTGTAAGTGAGTCTAACTCGAGGTGCATCTGTTGAACGATCTTCATTTAATTTTTTGGTCCGAAATCGATTCAGAGGAGACTAGTGTTAGTTAATTTCTCATCTACCCGATCATCACGGTGACCGCGTTCGACAAATGCGCTTGGTGACGATCGAGTGTATGTGAATTAAACTCGCACTAGGTCTTCAAAATGTGTGTGTATTTTAAATTTCATTTTCATTGTAGGTTGACTTGATCTTGAATCCTTTTGTACAATCAAAATTTTTTTTGGATAGTTGAAATTTTTTCCCGAATTGAAATATGTACTGAATTTATAAGTGTGCAAACATTTATAATTTAACAACACTTTTATAAATTGATTTTGTCTTGGAGTCATGTCAGTCGGTGTTACATAATTTGAACGATGCAACTTGTTTTTAACAATAAGTATTGGTGGAGGAATGGTACATTTGAATTGTACAATTATAGTAAACTGTATATAATATCCCGTTCGTGGAACTATTGAATGTATTGTATATGTATCGTGCACTGTAACTGTCGATGGCACTATTCATGTTTGTCCCTTCTACGCGATGTCTGTGATCTACTCTGCAAACTTATACAACCTAAAAACAATTCATTGTCATTATTTCTGGGTTGCCTTGGTATATGAATGATTTATAATACGTGGGGCTATAACGGCATGTTTGTCTGTTGTGTCGGTGCCGCGCGGCAGTGTTCCAAAGCGTCGCATACAGCGGTGAGTGGATCAATGCATGTAAAGCGCTATTTAGCTCCAAATACACGATCTAAACGAACATGCAAAAATTTGTGACTCATCTTTTTCGAACTTCAAAGTGTACTCCATCAGCGGACGTATTGGAGACTCATAAGATGTGCTTTAGCAGTCAAAAACGCTTTTGTCACTTACATTAAAGATATAGGCACCATTTTCACTATCTATTGTTTTACGGGGTCTACCATGCCAAGAATAACAGTAGACATATATGTAATATTAATTACGATGATGACCGAAGATATGTAAGTGAATCTGCCGAACATCTGAGTTTATCAAACATAAAAACGAACCACAAAAAACTTAGATCCTCTTATTTCGATGCAGGCATTTCAATTAACTGAAATATCAGAAACTGGCTTGTAATTTCTTTTCTTCTTTTTTCACATGTCATCACATTAAAATTCTTGAAGTTTGAGAGCCTTTGTATCTATCAAAATACTATCCATTGTAATTTTAACTTTTTTTTTTTAAATCTAGTATCATGTAATAAATGAATCTAAAACCGACGAACTGGATGTATGCACTCCTTTGACATTACATTGATTAACTGAAATTGTGCTTATTTACAAAGCAATTGTGTATGGTAGACCTGGCTTGCTTTTCACGTACAAATGACGGGGTTCGCCTACAAATTGGCTTTGCCGCTTTCATGTGCATTAGATAATAACAAAAGCGGTATTCGAACTGTAGTTAATTATCACCTAAGACTATTTTAGTGCTTCATTACGACTACGTGTTATTGCTATATCATGCTAATTTGAAGGTGGTTCTTCGGAATATTTAACGTTTTGGCATTCGCTCGTAGTGTATCACACTGTGTCTAACTATAAGGTGTAATAAAATTAAACTGGTGTTCATTTTCCTAAATAGGGGTATAAATTAGTCATTAATGTTTGAATAGCACATTACTGAAGATATAACATTGTACTGCTTCACAGAAATTTTTATTCGAACCTTTTTGTTATTTAAGCAATTAAAGGCAGTATAAAGAAATTGAAATATTTATTTACTATGGCGGCTCCTTAAATGATACCCAGTGGTGAATTTTACTATACCTCTTCTCATCATTGTTAAGTGTTGTACTAAAAGCTTAATTTATAAATAGTAATGGCGTACATGGAAATGTTCGGCAACTGCAGCCATCCACCGAACAACGCCGCTGCTCCACCGGATATGTTCCGGCATTCTATTCACACCTACAATTTAGCCAGGTAACGTAGTATATTTCTATTTACAAAGTTGAACAGAATTATTAAGTATTAGTACTGTAGACTCTTCGATAATAGTAATTCTTGAATTTATACAGTGCAGCGTGATCGAAATTAATAATTCATCTTAAAGACAAAATTATTTTGGAGTGTTTTTTTTAGTTTAAGCAACAAAATTCTTCCACACTTCAAACAGCGATCAGTATATTATAAATAAATTTGTTTTTTAATGCTATAAATGGTCAAAATCTAATAGTATACTGAAATTGTTTCCCAGTGCTAAACATACAAACGATGGAACATTGAGCGTACAACAAGTTCAACGCTCTATTGCGCAGTCATTTACTGTCCAGCATTTTGGAAACCCACCACTAAGGTAAGCATTTATAAAAAAAAACATCACATGACTTTTAACCATCAGACCTTTAACACTATTTTTGATAAAATGTTCACTTAAAAAGACTGATTGTAAATTTCAACTTGATAGGACTTTAAAATATTTTAAGCTTTTTTATGGGAGAGGCCTATGTCCAGTAGTGGACTGCAATAGGCTGATAACAAAAGCTCCTTCAACTGTATATTGAGACACTGGTCAAAATAATCTTAGTTTAAAGATACAATCAAAAATTTAACATCTTTGTTTAACTTTGCAGTGGTTCTGAAGACAGTGTAAACATGATAACATCGAGTGGCACAAGTCCCATTCCTCTTGAGCCTCCTGCCTTGCCACCTAAGATGAATAAGAGTAAACAGGTAATAAGTTGATTTTAAAATCATTACTGCATCTTTGTATGGGAGATACTGTACAGATTAATCACCTGGAAACGAAATAATATTCACGTTAAGAAAATGGTTACGTACCGATCGAGCTCGAAATTATCGTTTCGTACAAAATCTGATTGGTCCTAATAATTCAAGTAATAAATGAGTAATCTTGTAGCTTGTATAGCTAATTAGCAGCATGTAATTATCGAGTTATTAGGTTTATCGAAAAGCAAAGTAAAAAAAACTGAACTGCGAACTCAGTTTTTCTCACTTCGCTTTTACAGTTTTCTATAGTACAGACATTTTTTTTTAAATTGATTAACAAATTGTAGTCAAGCATAAAAGTCATTAAATCATATTTTCTTGTTCTTTTTTGCAGTACCAAATGAGTAATAATGAGCTGCTGCCTCCACCATCACCTCGGCCATCATCACACAACAGTTCTCATCATAGTACAGACGAAACACTGTTGAACAATGTAAGTTGTTTGAAATATTAAACTAAGTCTGTGCCGGCTCAATAAAGTAACCGTTAGAGCCACTTATAAGTTTGTGAATAACCAAAGAATAATGGTGAACTCCTAAACAAAATTTTATTGGGATACATATTTGTATTAGTGAATTTTTTTTCTAGTAGTGAAAAATACACAAAAATATTTAAATTTAAATTTTAAATATTTTTCTTACAAATTTTAATAATAGAAGTCTACAATTAAATATATTCTATATATTTTAAACACAAATAAATATATTTTTATAACAAAATAAAGTAAAAACTAAAATGAAAAAATAAGTGAGAGAACGTACGTAAGAAGTTATACGACTTTGGCGTAACCAGATAAAAAAATCTAAAAATTTTATCCTTCGTGTTATCCTTCGTGTTTGTAGAGAAAACTACACTAATAATAGAAAAAAAAAGATGTTAAATACACTAAAATAATGTTTTATTATAACACATTATCTAGATAAAAAAACTTTATTCCAATATCATAAAATAATTATTTGTGCATAATTTATAATATAAAAACGAAAATGTTGACTAGCCAATTTCGTGGTGTTGATTTTTCGTGACGGTGTGTACGCGCATCTTTAAAGTTTACTCTCATCATTGTTCCCTGACGCACCAAAAAAAGCATAACTTTAAAACATACTTATATCTTTCTAATTCTATACGTACGTATTATTCATAAACTACACTTACACACACCAATTGATCGTGTTCACTATCACATTATTTTTTTGGATGGAAATCGAACACGTGGCCTCTGGCTTAGCAGTCAAGATCACTAACTACTAGGCCTACAGGTCCATCAAAAACAAAAAAAAATACGGTTCTTAAACATAATTACAAACTAAGTAAATACATAAAAATACTGGGTTTAGTTTTAAAATATGTGGTAACATTATAAAGACATGGGCACTATATATGTATAACACTATAGGGAAAGTACACTATAAATTTATCAAATACACTTTCCTAATGCGTATTTTGTTTTGAGATTTAGTCAGTCCTTGAACATAGTTGGAAAAACTTCGAAATTATTTAATCTTCGTATAAAATAAAGACATATGTACCTACAAGCTTAATAATTCGATCCACTATTATATCTCCATTGTTCTTGAATGAAACTTCTGTGTTCTATTTCTGTGTAAAAAAAACCTTGTAAATAAATTTCTTGTCACTTTGGCGATGTTTTGTTTTGACTCCTAATTTATTGTAATGATTTCATTGTAACAAATGTATTGTAAATACATAATTATTATATTATTTATATAAATTGCCAACCTTAACTAATCTAAGTCGTACATAGAGGTTTTTAATTTTATACATTATGTGTTTTAAGAATTATTAAAAAATAAAATGAATGGTGTCGTGGGACACCAGGTAGGAACGAAGTTCCTTCGGATAATGTGGAATCGACACAATTTGCAAAAAAAATCGTGCTCAATTTTATGTAGGTTTTCTTGATTTTTCTCTTAAATTTTGCTGATTAGTTTTTATTTAAGTACAAGAAAGTATTTAGGAAATTCAGTATTTTAGGAAATAAAATAATAAATTCCTTAAAATAATAAAATAGCACACATGACGCGCTTTCGCGCCTGCGCACGTCTCATTTAACGGTTTTATTCCACGCACTTTTTTCCACAGATTTATTCCACGCACTTTTTCCACTTACGGTTTTACTATCACAATTTTTTCAGTTCGGTCCCGCAGCGAAATCCCTATCCCCTCCAAGCCTGCCGTAAGGAACTTCGTTCCAATAATATTTAAACCGGAAGTTTTATGAAAGATTTTTTAAAAGATGTTTCTTAAACTTTGTGTTAACAAAAAAAACTTGATACCTAAGTATCCACCCTAACCAAGTGTCAAAACACACTTGCCATGATTGAATAAATGGTATTGAATATAGGTAATATATTATTTCAATTACAGAATTCTGATGAATCATTCAAAAGTGTGACATTAGTACCTGGCAAATTCCCAGTGGAAGATGAACTGGAAATGACTGTACAGCAGCCAACACCATCACCTGTAGGGTCTCAGGTAATATTTATATAGGTGTATTGTGAGATACATGCACCATTATGGTCAAGTACTTTTAGAACATATTCTAACTTCGTAGGTATAACATGTAATTATAAATAGTGTTGTTCACTTGTTTCATTTGTTTACGAATAACTATTATAATTATTCATACTGTGGTACCATTCTTAGGGCCAACTTCTTCAGTTCACGATAAAGTTTCAAATAGTTATCTGCAATATTGTTACGACGAAACTCACTAATATGTAAATCTGACATATGCCTCTATCCAAATAATATCTATTTTACAGACAAATTGGCATTAGTCTGTCAGAGTATGTATGTATGTACCTATATAAGAAAACGGTGAAACTGGCTCTTATAGTACTGAAACATAATTTCTTTGTTTATTAAATTTTTTACACCAAAAATATCATACAGTTTAATCTTAGATTATAATTTGTTAATGGTATTGACACAGAGAAGTGAAGCTAGCTCAGAACCAGCTTCGGGTACAGCTGAAACCAACAGGAACAGTACTCCGGCGCCTCCAGATGCGGATGATATTATCCTTCAAACGGATATAAGTTCGTGGCTTGTCCTCAAGGTTCCCAACAAAGATGCACCGGAAGTTCGCGGCGGACACCCCGACGCTCTAGTCGTACTGGCCACTAAGGCCACCAAAGGTATGCAGGACACAGATCCTCTATTAGCTATTTAATAATAATACTATACGTATGTTGGGTACTTCGTTGATAAAAATATATTATTTCTGTTATATCCGTAGCCGTATAACTGAAATTTCATGGATAATGGGTTCATTAACTTGTCTTACGATTGCATCATTTTAAGTGATCGCATCACTATCCATTCATTAACTATTTATATAACGGTTAAAGGCATGAATGCATTTGGGAGCCTGAGTATTAAAATCTATCTATCTTACATTAAATATAGAATAAAATGTAATTGTTGTTTTGATTATAATATTAAATTTAAATAAAAGATCTCGAATCGGTTCGTTCAACCTCCACCCTAATATCAATAACAACTTTTTCGGTAAATATTTTATCGCTTCTAACCTCTTCGTCATGCTTTCACTTTACAGAAACGGACGAGTGTAAGTGGTTGAATCATTTTTTAAATGAGGCTGGAACAATCATGCTGGTTTTTATTTTTACTAATATTTGGAAGTTTGCTCAGCGTTGCTTATCTTATTTTTGTAGTAATGT
This sequence comes from Hypercompe scribonia, assembly GCA_949316085.1. Lineage (NCBI taxonomy): Eukaryota > Metazoa > Arthropoda > Insecta > Lepidoptera > Erebidae > Hypercompe > Hypercompe scribonia. The sequence goes on along the minus strand of OX438969.1, from coordinate 15,513,688 downwards.
ATTGTTTAAGTATAAAAAAATGGTTTTGTTTCTAGCACTAACTTAGTTCAAAGATTTGGCCTCACGTATTTTGTATTTTGATAATAATCTTAACCATAAATTAGATACGATTGCAAAAACAAATCAGCTTCGGCTTAGCGTATAACGTTTTCTTTTTATGTACGTTTTACATCAAAGCCTTATATTTTATCGTTCGCTGGAATGTAACATGCTATATAACTAGCTTTATTTATGCGCCACTCGTTTTGAGTGTTCGTTTTACTGAAACGCTGTTACGCTATGCATCGCACAGAAGCGACCTACATCGTTTTCTTTATTATTTTGCACTACCGATAGCGTGCGAAATAATGAAGCGACGATACGCTAGGGTCGCGTTAGGCGCTCCAGACGACGGGGCGGCGCGGTTTTTTTTTGCCTGCAAAGCAATAAAAATCACGGCAAGCACAGGCGAGTTCTCGTGTGTGTTGGCAGTATAGATTTCCTTTGTTCTGTCTTTGGCGGCAAAATAACCGACCCACCCCACTCCGTCGTCTGTGGAGCGCGTCAGAGTCGAGTCAGTTGATGCGAGAGAGGTGGGTTTGCGCAGACTTCGCGTACCAGGAGGCGTTCCTGGCGACGTACCGCACGTGGGTGTCGCCGCGCGGGCTGGTGGGGCGCCTGGTGCGTCGCGCGCAGCACCACCGCGCGCGCCCGCACGACCTGCGCTCCACGCTGTCGCTGCTCACGCGCGTCGTCGCAGACCTCACGTACGTACTTACCTGCCACGGCGATCTTAGCGGACGAAGTGTCGCTTTCCTATTCCGATTGCGTACGTTCTTTTATGAATTTCTCCCTTTTTTTTAAGGGTTACAGAATAGATTATTCGTTAAATGTTTTACTTTTTACTTCTGTTTGGAAGAATTTTTTCACTGAGAAATTTTAACTGAATTTATAAAAGTACTTTTTAATTTGTAGAATATCAGACTTGGACTGTCCTCTGATGATGGAAATCATGGAGTTTATATATTGGCTCGTAGACGCTGAGGAACTACCTATAGCGAAAGCGCTTAGACAAATCCTGGTCGACAAACAGAAACAGTTACACTTTCAACAAGTAAGTAGCAAATACTTCACTTCACTATTTATTTACACACCACACAAGAAAGATAATGGTGATCGAATATTTTTCAAAGAGGTCACGCACTAATTGAAATTGTAGTTCCATTTAAAATAAAAATGAGATCACTATATTAAAAAAACGTATTGTGTACAATGATTTAAATATTTAGATTTTTATAGAACAGCATTCCTCTCAAAATTTAATCTCTGTCTCTATTTTATTAAACTAAATACTTACTATTAACCAACAGACTATCACAATAAATTACTACAATTGTGATAGTTTGTTATTTATTTTAGCTTAGTTCAAAACTTATCAGCGACAGCATCCTTCTCTTTTCTTCTTTATTTTATCCTTAAAATGGTTATCTATATGTTTTCAGACGAACAGCAGGTATGATTACGATACGCCTTGCTATGGCAGCGTGTCTCTCCGTCGTGACACTTTATTGGACTTCAAGTCAATAGAGCTAGCTGAACAGATGACACTGCTGGACGCTGCTCTGTTCATACGCCTCACTACAGCCGAAGTATTACTTTGGCCGCGTGACCAGTCTGAAGAAGGTTCACCTAATCTAACACGATTCACTGAACACTTCAATAAAATGAGTTACTGGGCGCGCTCCCGGATTTTAGAGCAGGTTTGTTTTGATTACTCTTAACTTTGCTTGCAAATATAGAGGGCACAGTATGTCCGATGTATGTTATTATAATGTTTGAAATATTTAAATAATAACATCTAATAGCATATATATTTGCTCTATTAAGAAATTTGTTAAGCTGAGGTTGTCCAAAAAGGCTTATTACTCAGTTTCAGACTATGTCACAGATTTAGATGTTTGGAAATGAATTGCTCTTTTTTTAAGACCTATGATTGTGAATGTAACTGCTAGTTTAATATTTAAAAGATTTTGAGTTAAAAGAGTGGTGGTGAGTTTCTTTCCTGGGTTCTTTTCTCACCACTCTACCATGAACAATCTGCGAACCCAGCTAGCTGTAATTTTAATCGACAGATTGTTCATCTTTCATCTTTTATTGTTTTTTTTATGACGTTCATAAGTGTCTTTTGTGACCTAAATGAATAAATGAATTTGACTTTGACTTTGACTTTATGGCAATCACATATTTAAAGGAACTTCATTGTTTTTATAGAACCCGGCATCAACAAAATAAAAATAAAGTTTAAAAAACTATAACCCAAATACCTTGTTCGTCCTTTTTCGATCACTTTTTTTGCGTAGTCCGCTTATAGTTTTTAAATTTCATTTTTGAAGTGAAAACTTCTTTAGGGGCGTTGAGCGTTTTGGTAGAGGGTAAAATCCTCGGTTCGCGTCACCGACATGCTAATGATAATAGTATATCTATAGCTATGGAGAATATGATATTATATATTATATATGATATTATATATTATATATGATATTATATATTATATATGATATTATATATTATATATAGCTATATATGAAACATAAAAAATTTCATATAATTTTTGCATATAGTTTTAATTACTCTCAACTTAATAGTTCCGTTTTCACTTCTATCGGCAGTCCCACGACTGCTACTGTTTTTATTTTATTTAAAACACACTGTTGGAAATAGACTTCTTAGCAAGGAGGTTTTGACCTACTATACGGTAGACACCATCATACTGGCAAGATGGGTGTGTACAGGCTTTGTCTCTGCCTAAGTCGTCTCTTATGACGTCCATGGGATGACTAGGGGTTGGTGATACTTCATTTTCTTAACCTGTCACCATACTTTGTTTATTAATTTACACTTGATTTACTTTATTATGCTTTTTATATACTACTTTATTATGCCTTTTATATACTACTTTATTATGCCTTTTATTTATAGTATGACAACTATATTACCTTTACAATCGCATATTCTAACGTAGTGTTGATTTGTTATTTACTGAAACCAGTAATTAACTGAAACGACTAAACCGCGTGAGCTGTACGTTCACATTTTAAACATATATTTTGACCTTAACAATATAATGTATATACATTTTAGTAATATGTTCGCGAAGATTTTTCTTTTGTAAAAAAACACGTGATGATTATGTCAGTTTTTTTTTGGAGATTAGAATCTGAAGTTTAAATACCGTCATATAAAATTTATATGACTTCTGTCAGCCGGGCATTTCAGTGGTTCAGTCGTAGCGTAGGTGAACATACGTACATAGACAGCCAAAATAATTACCCTTTTACCTTTACCGTATTCGGGTATAAACTATAGCTATTTATTATCTTTATTTAGTAATTTTAACTTCTTATTATCAGGATGATGCTCGTGATCGGGAGAAATATGCTAGCAAGTTTCTGAAAGTAATGAAGGCTTTGCGCAAAATGAACAATTTTAATTCGTACCTTGCGCTGGTGTCTGCACTCGACTCTCCACCGGTGCGACGACTAGTGGAGAGTAGAATCTTGGATGCCTTACATGAGCATTGCACCATCATCGACTCATCTTCATCTTTCCGCACGTACCGACAGGCACTTGCGGAAACACAGCCACCTTGCATACCTTACATGTAAGTACTTCAGATAAATCGCGAATGTGTATACTTGTGATGAAGTATGTATAATTTTCTTCTGCAGTAAACGACACAGATGTTTTATAACTACTTTGTCATCTTCCTAACCTTTATTATTCCCAAGATTATTCGGGGTCAGCTACTAGTTTCACCCCTTTGACGAACTGATTGCAGTACATTTGAGGGCACTGGCTTAACGTGCTTTCCGAACCGTGAAACACCGTCAAATTTCTTTACTGCGGCTGTTATTAAGAATTCTTTTAAGTAGATAGCAAAGAAACAAAATTTATTGTGTTTGTGAATCTATAAAAGAGATAATTAATGAAACCCAACTACTGCATTGTCAGGCTGTTTTTATATTATATAATAAAATCTAATTTGAAGAAGTAGTAGTGAGTATAAAAGTAGGCAATGTGTTCTGTTTGATGATATTGTTGTCTGTAGTATAACAATTATAATCTGCAAACGTTATAAATTACACATTTTTATGTTCGTCGGTTACTTATTATTTTCATCTTCGAGTAAACGTTTCTTTCAGTGGTCTAGTCCTACAAGATCTGACGTTTGTCCACATCGGTAATCCTGATCTACTGCCGGATGGAAGCATCAATTTCACTAAAAGGTGGCAGCAGTACCACATCATGGAGAACATGAAGAGGTTCCACAAGGAGTGCGTATCGTTTTACCATTCTCACGTTTACAATACAATACTTGTATCACGATAACGTAATCGTGGCTAATAGAGTAGAACGCGGTGAAACATCAATTAATATTAATTTCGGCAGCAGGCAGTACAAGTTCAAGAAGAACGAGCGCATAATGGCGATGTTCAACGAGTTCGACGACGTGCTGAGCGAGGAGGCCATGTGGCAGGTGTCGGAGAGCATCAAGCCGCGGGGCGGGCGCCGCGCCGCGCCGCAGCCCGCGCACGCGCCGCAGCCGCACGCGCAGCCCGCCTGAATCTTACCAACTCGTTATTTACCTACGTGCGTACCCTTCTCTTTGTCTTCTTTATTCCCCTTCAGTTTCGTTTGTCTATACTGTTTTTTTTTCTTTTACAGGTAAATTTTTAATCCAAAGAGTAAGAGGAAGTTATGTGTCCGATTCGCTTGATTCTACATCGAGAAAAGTAATTTAGAGAAATTGTGATTATCTGTCCTAAAAAGGCCTAATTAATATTAGTGTATTTATTAATTGTGCGATTTTCTCGCCTGCGATCGAACCAGGAGCGAGTGTGATCTGTGGCCGAGTCGATGCGACGAGTGTTGTTGCGGTTTGTGCGCTTACGATTTCAACGCTTTTCATGTGCAACAATTATAATAATCGAGTTAATATTCTTTCTATCAGTATTTGAATCGATCTACTGTCGTCTATTACATATCAGCATGTGACTTGCGTATAGTACTAATGAAACGAACGACGCCTTGGGTGTTAGAGTAAATAAATCTCCTTGAATCTTCTCGTTGTTGTAATCGTCGACGTACGCGGTGTCGTTCACTGTGTACGTTATTGTGTAAGCCGGCTTCGGAAGTTCGCTTTCTATACATCGAATTAGAAGAAACTTTTTAAAGTTTTAGAAAAGGTAGACGAAGTACCGTTGACCATAGTGACTTAGTCGTTTATTAAGCATTTCGAGAGTGTAATAATTACCGTCATTCAAGTGTATAATTCACCGAGGTTTTCAATGACATTTGTTCGTAAATAGCACTTATGTGAAATGGGACAGTTCATTTTTATGCGAAAATGAAAGTTTATGTGCACGCCTCAAAAGAATATTGAGCTTTTACGGAAAGAAAATTTTAACCTGAAACCAGCAAAGCGATTAAAATACTAATAATATATTTTTATAATACATTTGTATTTCCTGCCACAGAAAGCGTTACAACACAAACATATCATTTTTGAAACGTGTGCCAAAATTTAAACCGATAGAAGTGTCCCATTTCTATACAAAGTACAAGTAATTTACTAAGCGATAAAGTTACGCTAAATCAAGTATTACGTTACATAATGTGAAGGCAAGAAACCGCCTTTAAGCTTTATAATCAAAATTAACACTGGCGGCGATTTAACATTACCTATACATTATATACATTTATCTTGCTATTTTAGCGGTAATTCGTAGACACGAAACACTAATAGTCCACGTCTATTGTTAACGCTGTTAATGTTGTTTTATATATGATCATATGAGACTCAGGACTCGACTCTTACATTTTTATGTCAAATAAAATGATTGGTAAATTCGTATTGTTAATCAATATGACAAAACAATGCACATTTTATTTTTGATATTCAAATACTATATTTTCCTATAGTTTGCTTACCTGCAAGGAAGCAGACGATTATACTTTTGAAATGTATACTTACTCTTCAGTGTTTGCGTAATTTTACTCTAATGTAAGATTTAGATTGAACGCTAACCCTGGAGCCTATAGTTAGATATTGTATGAACTTTGAAAATATTAAACTTGTTCGATAGTCTCATGTTCATAGTAATCACATTTTTAAATAATGATAGGACAATTTTAAATAGTATAATCATCGTTTAATTTGCCTTAAGACGATCACGTCTTCAGTGAAATAGCAATAAATTTTAATTGTTGTTAGATTTGCTGCACAATTTGTGATAATAATCATGTAGCGTGCCGCTTACTACTCAGTCTTATTGACGTCCTTTACGCGTAGGCAATTGTATTAGAAGAATATTAGTAGTAAGCTTAATAAACCCCTATATACATGCCGAAGTGTACACGCGTTGCACCGAGGGCCAGTGCCGTGCGCCTGCCGCGACTGACTAGCTAGGTGACGGCGACATTGCGCTGTGCATTGTGCCGTGTGGCGTGCATCCGTGCCCTTCTATCGCGTTTGTAACAATAGGAAATAACATACAAGCAATACAATTTTTAAACAGGCTTAAGGTAAATAAAATAACGTTTATGCATCGATCAGATAGTTCGTGTTTTAAAAGGAACCATTAAGTTCCATGCAATAAATAACTAGACCAATATTTAGAATGTTTTACAGTGCTTTTCAGAATTATGTGCTGATATTGTATTTTGTATGTATAAATATTTTGATTGTTAGTTAAGTTAATAGGATACGTTACCATTCTTTATCTGGTATTATTATTTATTTAGTGTATTATGGAAATATGGAGCGGTTAACAGATATAATTATTATCTAAAGTATATTAAAGACTGCCTAAATTAATTATTCACTTTAGTGAAATATATGAAATGTCCCGTGTATATGTCTCCAAAGGATGTCCTAATGATGAAATTGCATTATTGTTTAGCTGAATCATGTCCTGTATGACAATCAATTATCCTTAATGCAATCGGTCATTTGTAAGACTTGTAATCGCTGAACAATGTAGCCTTGGCTTAATTTTATATACACACAATGATAATTATTTGTCACAATGTTGTTATTTATAATATATTCATAAGAAGTATAAAAATCACATATAGTGAACAGCGTACATATTTTTGTTGTATTAGCAAGTTCAGTATTACATAATCAAATGCCATAATCTTATGAATGGAATTAAATATTAGTAACTATATTGTCATCCTTTCTTTTTGGGACCGTTTGTTTAAGTTTAAACCTTACTATAAGTAAAGTTTTTTTAATATTACTTTATTGTACATTATTTTTACTGAGTTAATTAGTTTTCATATATTACACAGACCCGCAGGTGTGTACAGTAAAGTTTTGTGTGTCAAGTTTTTTTTTGGAACTATTTTGTAAAATAAATATAGCACTTTATTTACAACAGTTTATTTTTGTTGTGTGAACCCCTACAAAGTATGGAAGAACCTATTCCGATAATGCCTGGTATGAATGTCCGATAATATATGTGACGACACTTACATTGCATATACTACGAGTAAAACAAACATGATAGAGTACAATGCCTTTTCTGGAAACACAGATTATTGTGTGTCATGTTACATGTAAAATAAATAAAATCTTTGTTTTGTACAAGTTTATACAAATATTTTGTTTTTTTTTACAAAATGTACACAGTAGATAAATTATAAAAATTAGAGAAATATCTTTCTAAAAGCAATAAAATTAACTCAGCCATGACACTTATCCTACTTAGGCTCTTTTGCTACCATCATGAATGTTTCTAGATTTACTTAGGAGTCAGAAATTTATCGTGGTATAGTGATTTCGGTACGTATGGGCCAACCTCGACCAGAATGATACTACATCCTTACGGACAGAACATTATTTCACTGCCTTTCACCGTGTGACTGAGGGTGCAGTAACACTCTCTTCTCTCCCCCTTTTTTTCCTGTGCGGAAATCCCCACAGGTACCACTGAAAGGTGGTTATGTCGACTTGAACCGACAAAAAATCGCATGCCGTCTCAGGTACCAGTAATAGGGGAATCAGGTGCACCCTAGTAAGAAAGAAAAGGGGGAGAGAAGGGAGTGTTACTGCACCAGTAACACTCCCTTCTCTCCCCCTTTTTTTCCTGTGCGGAAATCCCCACAGGTACCACTGAAAGGTGGTTATGTCGACTTGAACCGACAAAAAATCGCATGCCGTCTCAGGTACCAGTAATCGGAGAATCAGGTGCACCCTAGTAAGGAAATCTCTGAGACCTCGACGTACCTCGGGCCACCTACGGCTTGTAGGTGGCCCCCCGAGTAGGAACCCCGATGTTTAATTTTTCCTTGCCCCAAAAGAGCGAGTGCAGTTCGTAGCTTCTATTAGGGTGACATACGGTCTCCCTTGCTACCCTCAGGCCTGCGCTTATGGATGACAGAGATCGTTTAACGACCTCCGGGGCCTGAGTCTTCAGCGGTACCTAGCCCATTCCCGGGCCTAGGGGACCGGGAGAGTACTAAATCTCTCCCGGGCCCGCTCCACCATTTCTTTAGCAAGCATAATATGCTCGCAGAAAGAGGCTGTGGAGTTCCACGCGCTCTCGTGGAGTTTCACGTGAGAAGCGGTGTGTTAACGGTCCGCCCATCGCAATGGTGGCACTCAGGCGTTGGGTCCTTACGCATCAGATACAGGTCATCGCCGAAACATCCTTTTGCAGTGGTCAGGTGCGTCAGCCGATTTGAGAGAGTCCCATGATGCCTCTCAAGCCAATCCTCCATAGCACGTTTTATCACCAAAATAATACCGTGCCCAGCGCTTGGTTGCCCAAGTTGTTACTTCCATTCACCCACGAGGTCATCATATTTATAGTGGTCATTTTTAAAACCAGATGTGGGAAAAACCAGTAATGAAATTAAGTTCGTGGGCAATGGAACCTTAAAAACGAGTATCGTTGTATAAGATTAGGTGACAGTTCGAGATCCTCCTACTAAGCCGTGCACTTTCGAGCACGTTCGATGTGATTGTACCGCAGTTGCACGACATAAATGGTGAGTATATTTTTATAATAAACCTTTCACTTGAAATAGTTTATTGCTAGATTAAAATATTAATAAACATATTTACGGTGCTTTAATGACAGACTATTTTTTCACCAATTTTTAAATTAGGGCCTTAGGTATAATCGGGTAATAACCATAATGTGGCCAATGAGAGTTATATCACACTGCCCGTAAAAATTGCGTGATTTCATCAAATATTGTAATTTGTTACATTGTTTCCATCAATAAAGTCTAATAGTTGTCTAACAATTATCAAAAAAAAAACTACTGAGTCAAGTCCACTCTGTAAAGAATGCTGCTTACCCACCTCTTCAAAATGTATAATCTCAAAATAAATTTCTACAATAAAACTCATGAAGATATTGAAATATGACATAGTTTTGTATTAAAAATATTGTTTGAAGCATTGTAAACTAAATTAAATTGACAATTGATATTATGTCTTAGACTCGTAATGCAAAATACCTGCCTAATGTTGATTTAAAGCGAGCAATTTAATTGCACAGTACCCCAGTTACGCTAAAATTAACTACGTTCAATAATGTAGCTCATTGAAAAGAAACTTAAATAGTTTTTAAGCATAGCATAGCTCTTCATTGTCATGCCGAATTTCCTTGATCCGATTTCCTTTTTTGTTATTTTGTTTCAAACTTTTTAGGTATAAATGCATTTGACGATGACATCGAAAGTTGTTGATCACTGCATACAAATGGTATTTTGTAAAGTTGTTACAACTTCTTATATTTATATCGTAGTTATTGTCAAGAAAGCAAGCCTTACGTACTTGTACTTGTATAATATAGTCTAGAGGTTAGTGCTTCTGACTACTAAGCCAAAGATCGTAGGCTGGATTCTCATCCAGGATAAATAATAGCGTTATGAGCACGGTCAGTTGTTCCGTGTTTGGATGTTTTTTACCTATTATATTTATGTATGTATATATATACGTAAATACAAACTTATATGAGTAGTAACTAAGTACGAAAATATTTGGCGTGTAATTTGCTTTTTGTAAACTTATTTTTTTTTAATTGAGAAAATAAGAGTCAAAGTGTTGTAAAACATGCAGTACTAACTGTATTCATTCAAAAGTAATCAAACAACATTACTGTGACAATAATGAATTTTACAAATCTCAAGCCCGTTTTCATGTTTACGTTCGTGAATTTCATGGCCGGGCGTAATGATAGTTGTGCATTTAATAGTTACATTAGAATGTTTTAGATTGTTCGTTACAATGGCATTTTGTGTAGTTAAGACATTTAAATGATTGGTACAAAGATATTATGCGATTTCAATAGGTAGTTTCACCGTCACGGACAACTACTGCTTTCCCTTTACTATTTCACTTATTCAATTACAAAAATTACAAGCTGCTGGTATTGTTAGAGGACATTAACGTAAAATAACTAGAGCTACGAAATTTTGCAACAAGTTGTTGCACGAGTTGTGGGTGGTGGCGAGGCGTAGTACTGTCACCAGCAGGCCGGCGCTGTCGCAAGCGTCGTCAGCGCAGTTGCGGCCCAACACCTTGTGAAATGGTCGTATCCGAAGCTATATTAAACTTCACCCCACCCCGGTGGCTTTTATCACACACAAAAAATCGTACTGTACTGGACTAAATATTCGGCAAATGTTTAAAAAATTACTATACAGTTAATATGACCTACTTTGTTCCAAGAATCCGTGTTAGTTGACGAACAAGTTATCAAAAACATTTATATATGCGTAATTTAAAATAAGAAACAGTTGAGGAAACAAATTACGATGGGGTGGATAAAGTTATCGCTCGTTTTAATACTTTGTGCGTTTAAGTGTTTTGCGATGTCGTTCAGTGAGTTGGATGATTTTGCGGAATATCTCACGAAGACATCGCAATTGACACCATCGTTAAAGCGTAAGTAATTCATTAAACATACAAGAATAAAATATATATAATTGAATTTGAAAAATTTAATATTTAAATTGTGTAGTTACATTTAGTATTCATCAAAGTATATATCAAAATCAAAAAACAAGTTGCTAGCGATTCAAGCCTTCCAATAACTTTACCATTTAAAATTGAAACCCACTATAAGACGTTAAGACTTTTAAATAAATATATTTTTTTTAATAAACAGTATCCTATATTACTTCTAATACCTCCAAGAACATGTGTACAAAACTTCATGATGATCGGTTGAGTAGTTTTTGCGTGAAATCATAACAAACAAACTTACATTCGCATTTATAAAATTAGTAGCATTATGGATCTAAAACTGATGACCCACTGGGTTTCATTGCAATAATTCGTTACTCCATATTTTAAAGCTTTTGTATGTAATATTTAACATTTATTTTAAATACTTCCAAGACAAATTATAATAAAGGCATGCTCTAAATAATAAAAAAAGTTTAGGTTTTATTGTTCGTAAATTTTATTAAAATATGTTTTATAGATTTTTAATTAATTACTAGCCGATTGAATTAACTTTGTGATTTTTGAAAATTAACAATTCAATGGTTTTATTGATTGAACATACCAACCTCATTTAATCATTACTTTCTAACACTAAAACATACGTTTAAGTTAGCTTATCCTTGTCTGGAGAAAGTTTTAATTGTGACGTAAAATCGCAAGTTCTCCAGTGTTAGCAGAGTTTATATCAATGATCACATCGAATAAAATAAAAACTGAGATCTTAGCTTATTTATAGTAAGGAAAAAAATCTACTCTTCGGAATACAGTACCTAGCTACTAATCTTACAGTATAGGTATAAGAGTTTTGTGCATGGCCATATCATATGCGATATCATTATCGACGGTAGTGTAGGTATATTTCTTGGCAATAATTTAAGACGTTCGTGACGTAATTTTAAAAATGGTCTTTTTATACTGACGTTTAAACTATTCATGGGAGAAAACTGTAAAACGACTGAAGCTAACAGCATCAGTAGAATAGATTTTCTTAAAGAAGAACTCTTAAGAACACTTAATCAAGTCACCGCCTAAACTAAATTAAAATCGGTCCATCCATATAAGGCTAGAATTAACACATTGCAGCATATGTGCTAAAGTTAAAACATCAATAATAACGAAACTTTTCTGTTCGAAAGTACTGAGTTTTTAACACAACTTTCTGTCAAGAATTAATGCTTAATTACCGCAATGCATTTCAAGTTTCTCTTCTCTGATGGTTAAATAGTCAAGTACGTTTTATTATGTAATTTTGTTATCTCAAATAGAGATATAAAAAGTTTTATTGTCTTGTACCGGACAGCCAGCGATGAAAGACGTAAAGGGCAGTGGTGTCGTTATATGGCAACAAAAATTTCTACAAATACGCAAAATAGCGATAGGATTCGTGTCGAAGGTGAAGCGTGCTTGACTGATTACACTTTGATGAAGTATTTTTGCTGGATTGATATGATGTGAACAATTGAGTGCTTGAAATGCCTATAGATTTTAGATTTAGAACTTTGAATAAAAGTACGGCATCTATTAGATGCCGTACTTTTATTACTTACTAAGAATTTTTTAATATCCCGAACGCGATCTTTTAGAAGGAACCGATGAATTTGACGAATACGATGAAGATGAACATGTGTCTGATAACGCATGGGAAGAGAGCGGCAAATTTGAAGGAGATCTCATATTAAACGAGCGTCAGCGACGATTGATTGTACAAAATGTAGCAGAGCAAGGTCTAGCACGGAACGGAATTATAGATGCTGCCAAGAGGTGGCCTAATAACGAGGTTATTTTTGCCATCCAAGTTGAACATTTCTGTAAGTATTTGTAAGAATTACCTTAGTAGGTGCAACAAAGGCGAGTCTAACACTGTGCCTATGTTTCACCTTAAAATGTCGGTAGAAAATAAATCTGTTAACAGTTTAAGCTTAAAAATAAAGTTTACATTTTATGTCAATATATTATTCTAGTATTTATTTTTGTTAATGTTTTACTGTTTTTATTTATCCAAATTTTGAAATGGATAACATAAGAGCAACGGACCCACCGTTGCTCTTAACGACTGAGTAGGATTACTGGTTGCAGCAAAGGCTTATGTCCAACAATGAGATCAGAGGCGTTGCTGTTTGTATTGCTTAGGCTGTACTGCCATTCAGTTTTCGTCATTAGTTCTAAACTTTATTAGGCGCAGTCATCGGTTACCCGAATATTTCGATATTAAAACACATAATCATTTTCCTAATCTTTTTTGAATATTATTTGGGATCGGTACTACGTGTAACATGGCATAATATTTTATCTTGTTACATCTATGGTCTTCGCCTGCTTGATGCCAATCCCTTTGAGAATATATTCATACGACATTGAGGAAGCAGAACTTAGGGCAAAAGAAAACGCATTGGCTAAGGGAGCTAGGGGTAAGCGGTACCGCAACTCTCGGCGGCGTGATTGGGATGCCACTAGGACACGGAAATCAACTGGCCTTGCGATAAAGACTTAAGTATATTTATAGTATATATAAGTAAGATACACATTAAAAGTGGGGCCTTTCATTACTAACTATATTATCTATTTTATGTTATCATGTATTTTCGTATAATAAGTCTGTTTATAAAATAAAATTAATTTACTTAATGACAACCATTCCAGCTAATGATCAAGTGCAAGCTATTCTAAGTGGAATAGATGATCTCGCACGTGCATCATGCGTCAAGTTCCGTCGGTACAGACATGGCGATCGTGATGCAGTTGTTATACAGGTCTGTTTTATTATTAAGAATTATTTAAATCTGTTACAACATTAATTGCTGCTAAAATTATAAATCTGACTGATGATATTGTTGCATGAATTGACAACAGATTTCGTAAAAAAAATCTACATATAAATGATGATCCTGAAAAATTTAGGTGTATGATGAAATGAGGGGCTGGAAGTGTTTTTTGAAAGTCATTTGCCGCTAGCAAAACTTGTTAAACGAGATAAGAGAACTAACATGAATATTATAAGAATTATATTAGTAGAAATAATGTTCCAAGTCTCGATGTCTTACCGCAAAATATCATGCATTAAAATTCGAGTGGAGCTAACAGCCAATTACTCGTATATAGTAATGTACGTAATAAGCCACTGCCATTGGTGAATTCGACTCGTCTACAGTCGATGACCCACTCTTAAAATGCTGCAAAAGGATTGTCTACTAGTTTAACTAAGTAGATACTTAAGGAAATAAAATAAATCAGTTACTGTGTTATAACGGTGGTGGAGCCAATATGTAGGTAGATGTACGCCTTCGATTTCGTACAGTGAAAACAACATTAAAATTCCGTTAAAGATGTAACTGTTTAAGATTCCAATATTAAAATGTTTAAAGGGTTTTAAAAAGTTGTAATGTTTTGTTTTAATTCCAGGGTAATCGAAGGGGTTGTTTCTCTCAAGTCGGATATCAAGGTGGATTCCAGGCTTTGAATTTAAACAGTCGTCATCCAGTCGGACGCGGCTGCTTTCGACATGGTACAGTCGTACATGAGCTTCTCCATTCCCTCGGATTTTATCACATGCAGAGTAGCCCCGACAGAGATGATTACGTCGATATTGTATGGGATAACATTTTAAAATGTAAGCTTTCTAAAAAGTTTATTTATCATATGTTTTTTATACTCAGCAACAGACTAATGTCAGCGAGCGTCACCTCACGTGAGTGCTACACAATGCGAATATAAATTAGCCCACCACCTATCTAGGCAATAAACGTTCGGTGTGAAGTAAAATTTCGATTTCTATTGAAAGTTAATTGTCTTTGTGTATAAATACAAGTCATATTACCTACAGTTTTCTTATACTGTAGTCTATCTTTGAACTATAACTTGATTTCGCTAACTATCATACGTTCGTTTGCAGCATCAAGACATAATTTTCGAAAATACAATACATTCACTGTATCAGATTTCGGCGTAGAATACGATTACGATAGCGTCTTGCATTATAGCCGAAATGCTTTCTCCATCAATGGCAAGGCCACGATTGTGCCAAAACAGGTAATACAAGATTTCATTTAACGGCATATTTAATTTTAAATTTTATTTTCTTATGTCCTTATAAAGTACCGACTTGTCTTTTTGCATATTTTTAATCTTTCTTTACGGAGTTTAGCCTAGTTTTTTCTTTTTCGATATATCGCAATAAGCTTCCTGGTATTGTTGTTACATTATAAATTGTCATACACTCAAACCATGTAGGTCGAAATGAACAATGTAATACTCTAAAATATATAGCTATGATGTCGCCACTGCCCTATATTTATATAAAATAACTTTAGAAGTTAGCCTATGATTACAAACTTCGATTCAATTTTTAGTACGGGACGCCATGATGCTAAATCGGGATTTACTCGAGCGTCATAGAGACATATTCGGTTGTGAAGCTTAGATGATGAAAAGAAAAACGACATATAAAACATACAATTTCATCAGTGGGGGGAGTGGCTAGAGATTATCAAAAATGTAAAAAATAACAGTTCCATGGATATACTCGAGTGTGTCTGATAATGATGTAATATATGTCCTGCGTATTTTTAAAAATGTACATATGTTAATCTGACTATTTCAGTGATGGGGGTGGTCGTACGTAGGGGTGAGAAATGAAAAAAAAACTTTATCGAGCGCGTCAGATTTTCTAAGGGGATGTTAAGTGAACCTAAAAAAATTCTCTTATGTAATAATCTGACGATTTGGAAGTGACGCAAAGTCATGGCCGTTATTAGAATGTATAAAAAAAATTGGTCATTTTGAAATACTCAAGCGCGTCAGATTAAGATATATATGGTTCATCTTGATGCATTAGACGTGCTGTTTCATAATCTGACAATTATCTAGAGGGATTTGGCTAATTTGATAATAAAAAAATTGTTTTTTGAATTTTTTTAAACTATTGAACTTAATTAATTGAAAAGCTAAGGAAATAGCATTCAAATGAGAAAGTTCATGTTTTTTTAAAGTAGAATATTTGTATTTATAAGAAAATAATTATAAAAAATTAAATTGTTTAAAGTATTTTTCTTGAATCATCTTCATCGATAGAGTCTCCTTCCTCCTCTATTTATCGATGAAGTTTTGTTGCTTCGGCTTGCGGAAATTGTCAGATTATGTATTTTTCGTAATCCTTGAATTATTCTGTTCACAATAAAAAAAAATTTAGGCACGCTCGAGAATGTCCAAGTGACGTTTTTTTTTTTTACAATTGTGTAGCCTTCCCCCTTCTTTACGTCTCACTCAAATTGACAGATTAGTGAAATCTACACGTTTTAGCACGTAACTACCTCATCTTATTTTAATCTGACGCGCTCGAAAATTTTTGACGATCAATTTTTTTTTACTAATCTGATCCTTTATCCTTGACGGGCGATCACATATAGAAGTCTCATATTTGGTGTAAGTACTTAATAAAGTACAAAGTATCTCCTGTATATTATTCTGCCGCGCTCGAGTAAATCCCGGAATCCCCTCTTCGGCTCCTCTACTATTTTGTCAACTCAACTTTTTTCTAGAAAAGCACGTATTCTGTTTTTTTAAAAATTACATACAGATGAAAGTTATGCTCTGTAGTATAATATATGCCTTATTGCTGCCACCTGGTTAATTTGCAAAGAAGAACTTTACCGTTCATTTTTTCGTTATCTCATCTGCTATTTAGAAGTAGGATGATGTATCGTGCGTGTTAAATTGTGTGATACAATATGGCACATTACTCTGTGAAAATTATTTTTATTTCAGAGGGGAGCTGAAATCGGACAAAGACTGGGATTGTCTGACAAAGATACACAAAAACTAAATAAAATGTATTGTGATGCTGATTTAGACAATGTGCAGTCTGCTGGTGATTCACCGCAAAAAAGTAAAAAAAAAAGCACTAAGAATAAACCATTTGATGGTCACGGTTTAGGATACCACAAAGGTACAGCTGTGGTTTTCAAATTATCACCAGAAGCCGAAACTTATAAATTAGCTGATGTGCCAAATTCTCATGTATTTGATTATTTTAGTAAACGGCCACAAATCCTGTCATCGGTAGAAAATGAAGATTTTCATAACGGTAAGAAAACAGCGTATTCGTATGAGACACCTGAACCACTAATTACACAAGACTATAAAGTGGATATAAGTTATGATACAGAGTTGAATAATTTGCATAAAAAAGAATTAAATGAACAAACTCAGCTCACGATGCCAACATTGACAGATAAAAATCAAGCGAATATCGAAAAACCCAGTGAAGTATTTAATATACCGAATTCACCTCCAAAATCATTACATGAAACTCAAGGTGATGAAGAAAACCCGGATTTAATAGAAGCATTTGATAGACTCTCGAAGATTATTAAATCTCACGTTTATCCGTCTCAAACTCCAGATTTAACTATATATAGATTAAATGATCGTTACCAGAAGCTTAAAAATAAAGAGGACTTACAAAAAGGAAATGAGTATTTTACGCTAGAACATATCACGAATCCTTTGTGGGCGAAGGAAACGGCAGAGCCCGTAACAAAAGCATATCAAGATTTTTTTCCAATAATTAGTACAAACAGTTATTACAAAATAGGACCTGTAGAAAATAATAATAAGTTGCTTATTTCAACCCCTAAATATGAGGACAAATATGAACGTATTTCATATAAGAGATATCCAGAAGGCAAGGAGTATGAAAAAGAGTCGGCAATTATACAGAATGAAAAAAAAGAACCTGACGATCAAAATGGTTGGCTTCATTCTTATACACCATATAAAGACGGCGATACTAAATATAATTTTGAAGACAAATATGGAGATCAATCTTATGAAAGATATCCAGAAGAGGAAGAGTATGAAAAAAAACCGTTAATAATAAAGAACAAAAATAAAGTAGACAGTAATCAAGACGGATGGCTTCACTCATACACACCATACAAAAATAGTGCTACCGAGAACAATAGTAAAGGGTTATTAGGTTATTAAAAAAACTTTCAAAAGTTAACGACGATGATGCAATTGTAAAGGCATTTTATTAAATTTAAGAATAGTACAATAACAGTACAATGAAGAGAACGTATTAATAAGTTGTGTAGTGATAAAATAATCAGTCACTTGTGATAAATTAAATGTTAGTGTTCTAAGGTAATTTAGTTGATAATTTTCTACTTGTTATATGTCAATATTATAGTTTTTGGAAAGTAACAACATTAAAAGATTACAAAATGTCTTCATTGCAATAACTATTGACATTTAGCTATAAAAACGCCTCCATTTAATATTTGTACAAATAAATAAAATAGAAGTAATTTTATATTAATATTTTTTACTAAATGCATAGGAAAGTATATACAAATGTATGTATAAAATTTATAATCAAAAAACCCTGCAACAAAAATTAATTTTTATAATTTTTGACTATCTAATTGTGTCTGTTGTGTCAGACCGATTTCGACGGGACTTTTACACGCAGATAGCTCATGTTATAAGGAATTACTTACTTTTATTTTAGTATAAAAATAGGGTTACGTGATAACAAACAAATGAAATATGAAAGAATATCCGATTCAAAAGCAGAAAAACCCGTTGGTAATACCGCTGGCGTAGCTAATGTTTAATAAAATCATATATTATACATAAGCAAGGTTTCCTTAAAAGGCTCGATGAAAGTCAAAGTGTATAGATAAGTACTTAGCTGTAATTAATTTACACATAAAATGAACTACAGCTCCTTAGGTAGTAGAACCACGCTGATTTCAGTACTGTCAGTACAGTCCCACAGAAGACCAACCTAAAACGCCAGCATCCGTGTTGTCGTGTTTCGTTGGTGAGTGTGAGACCGGAGGCCCATTGATGCAGGGGTGACAGTTATCGTGGTAACTGTGTAAGCCTAACACTGTCACGATGACTGTCATGCCTTTTACGTCCGCAAGCGGGGTGTGAAAAAGCATCTCACAAGGCTGCCACAGTGTGGGTCATCATACTGTATTATCTGCATTTGAAATAAGTATGGTGACCACAACTCTTGGATTCTATTCATGCTTTCCATCAGGCAGAGTAGAGTTACTTTGGCAGGCTCTTAATATAAAAAAAAACTGTGATGAATTTTCAAAAAGAGATATACAAAGATCTAAGAGAAGGACAAAGTCTGCTTTACGTCACGAATATGAGTCTTGAAGATGATAATATGATAGCTATCTATCAGGAAAGTATTTGAGGATCTGTGTATTACCTAAAACTTTAGCCACTTTTTGTGAGTTTGTATTGTAAAAAACGATGTTATAAATCAACATCGTATAAAACCAGTTTACCTTCCCATCTGTGATATGTCTGTGTCAGTCATATTATGAAAGTTTATTATAAGAAAGTCATATGATGATCATGAGCACGCATAATTACTTAACGTAAGTCTCAATAATAACTCTACTGAAACTTTACTCTTTTGATCGGCTTGTTTAGTCTAGCGGTTAGTAACCCTGACTGGTAATTAGATAGGATCCCCATCCCGGACAAATAATTGTATGATATGCATGATATTTTTTTCTGTATGTAATTATAATTTATAAGCCTATTAATATCTATAAGCCTGTTTATTGGTGGTCTGGTTCCTATTCAGGTTGTGTTTAGTTTGAGATTAAACTAGCGTCCGTATGCGTGAAGTTATTAATTCTGAAATCATTCCTCTCTTGGTCTCAATACAGTTTCACAGCAGCACGAGCTATCAGATAATAGTTATTGCAATTCTTCGTATAATTAGCTAAAAAGTGCTACTGACGGTTCTCCAGCTTTTCCGACGGTGTATTTCTACACACCATCGGAAAAGCTGTACTTCTGTATCCAACATGATATCCAGGATGTATTTTAGTTGTTCACCTAACACAATCATGTTCTATTTGCAGTTTCAGAAATTTGAATACAGAAATAGCCAGTTGATGACTCTTTAATGATACAAAAATTTCCAGCAATGATTCTCTTAAAATTTTTAATCACTTCCATAATCCTGTAAATTTCTCTCTCTCTGAAAGGTTCTTCTTAGTACGCTTGTTTTCCTTCGTTTTACGGGCAATTAGCGCTTGGTCCATTCCTTTAGAATATCATTAAAACCTATTAATGTATAAAATACTGCACGGGTGGCACAGTGACTTAAACGGCAGCTACTCTGCTCTCTACACTAAGAATTGTGGATTAAAACTCCACATGGGACAACACTGTGAGATCGACTAATTGTCGTTCTGAGTCTGACAGTTTTTTGTGTCAATTTCCTGCATGTTTGTGGGAAAAAGAAGGCCTGGGACTTTCTGTTAATTATTTTTGTAAAGGTCCCTAAAGTTCTAATAATATTGTAAATTCTAAAAATAAACATATTCAGGTTGGATTAGCCTCCTTCTTTTACTTTAGGAAAATTTTGATTTTGAGTTTGTTTAGCTCGCCATATAGCAACACTGAATGAGTTCGAATTCTGAATGTCAATAATGTCATTTTTGTTATTGCTAAAAGTTGTCAAATTGTTACTGTTGTGTTATCAGTGTTTTTTATTCAAATAATGTAATCTAATCAATTGCCGTAATAACTAGATAATTTATCTTCTTAAAGCCTTAAAACAATTCAATTGCAATGTATATCAAAGAAAGGTGATGTAGGCAAGTGCACGTTTTTGATTAAAAAATATTTGTTTAATGGGCTGTGCTGTGTCGTGCGTCAACCAAGCGACTATGTCGTTATTTGGGAAATCCAATAATATTTATGATAATAGCACAGATGGACGCACTATGCTAGAGAGGAAACTATATATAGCTAAAGAGTCGCCAGAACCAGATTTCGACTTATCCGAATGTCAACTGCGTCATGTACCGTCTGGTACCTATTCAATTTGTAAAGTATACAGAAAAGATCACTTGTATTTGCATAATAACAGCCTTCATTCATTGGAAGAGGGAGGGCAGTTGTCTGACTTATATCTCATTAAGGTTCTAAATTTAAGTAGTAACAGATTTACACAACTACCTAATGATATCAGATTTTTGGTTAATTTGACTGAGTTATATCTCCAAAATAATCACATTAAAAGATTGCCTGACAACATTCAATTTTTGCAGTCATTGCAAGTACTGGATGTGTCAAATAATAAGCTTAGAAGTTTAACACCATCATTAGGTAAGTTGAATTTTCTAAGAAAACTGAACTTGACTAATAATTCAGATTTGACTGAACTTTGTCCAGAACTGTGTTTTGCCTCTAGTCTCACATTACTTGAGATTAATGGTGATAATTTTACATTCCCTCCACAAGAAGTTGCGCTACAGAGTACTATGGAGATTATGCAATATTTGTGTAATGAAATGAACATTGAGTATAAACCACCAACATCTACAAATGCTGATTCAGAAGTTCAAAGTCCAAGCTCAGTTATAGATCCATTTGCAAAACATAAACCATTTACATGGGAAGAGCAGGAAGCTGCTATGATAGAACAAGAGAATCGATTGCATAGAGCAGCCAAGGAACAACGAGAGAAGTTTTTGAATACAGTTTTACAAGAACAGATTGAACTCGATAATGAAATAGCAAAAGTTCATATGGAGAAAGAAATAGATAGACAAAGGCTCATCAAGGCTATACAAGATGATGAACAAGAAATAGAGTGCTTAGTTAAAAACTTTATACAGTCTGATAATTTGATGCCTGAAGTGATACAGCAGCAGCTTGCATATGAGCAAACAGAACATGACAGATTACTTGAAATTGTGCGACAGAATTATGATAATGTTAAAAAGGCTGATATATTACGAGCAATGGAAACATTAATAGAGGAAGATTATGTCATAAAACATTCCAAGAAACACTATGATGACTCATTAAATAATATAAAACAGAGTATCATTTTACAAGACATACATGTTAGTGAAAAGGTAGCAGACCTGCTGAATGCTAAAGACCAAACACGCTCAGTGCTTGTAGAGCAACTTCTGGAAGATCAGAGTGTACAAATGGCAATGGTAGGCTCATTAATTGAAAAAGTAGATGCGAGAAGTTGGAGTCTGAATCAAGAGATTTCCTTAATATCTTCACATTTAGCTAGACTTAGTGTTATAGAACAAGAAAAGAAAAGACTACAGATAACCTATAACAATAATGAGTTGCTTCAACAAAGAGTTCACCTAATCACTCTCTTGGATGACCTCTTTGAACAACGTAACAAACGGAAGAAACAACTAGTTCAAACTCTTAAAGAAATGGAGCAAAGTGAATTAAATAAATCAAATGATTTTTGGTTGAAAAATTATCAAAAGGTAGTAGAGTCAGCACCTAAAGACTTACTAAACATAGGAAAGTGTTTGGATCCTATATTCGCAAATTATCTCTTACAGGAAGGAGTTATACATTGTTTGCCATTTTTAGTTAAATTTCTATTTTCTGGTGAACCTTTACTAAATATGACTATGGATCAACTAAAATCTAATGGTGTCTGCTTGTCTTCTGATAGGGAAGCCATTATTAGAGCAGTCCATTCTTATGTAGGCTCAAAAAGTAAGAATCATAACTTTGAGGCTTCTCCACCTATTGAAGCAAGTGCTCCTACTGAATTAGTCGAGGAACAGATCTGTACAGGAGTAGTTACTACAAGTGATACGACTGACTTTAATACAGAAGCAGAATGTGTTATTTGTATGGATGCTAAGAGTGAAGTAGTATTTGTGCCTTGTGGGCACATGTGCTGCTGTTATCCATGTTCAGAAAAGGAAATGGATGGTTGTCCTATGTGCAGAAGTAGCATAGAAAGGAAAATCAAAGTTATAATTGCATGATAACTTCTCAACATTAACAGGTATGTATCTTAATTCATATAGTTGTTTCTCAAAACAGTGTTATAAAGTTTTATAAATGTAATGTAGTGTAGGAGCTGCTAAGATAATCATTGTTAAATGAAGTAAGTGATTTTTTAATAATAATGATAAACTTATTTTTTTTTACATATTAATTATAAATAGGTGAAATTAAATGTAAAGTTTTATTTACACAAGTATTATAATAATTACACAGGAAAACATCATGTCTGTTGCGTGATATTTATTTAATGAATCTGTACAATTCTTCCATGCTGATTTCAAAAACAGATGCTGTAATTTATTGACTAGCTGTAGCCAAACGCATATTCTGTCGAACTCTAGTTTAGTGTCTATGAAGTTACAGGATTCTTACTAAAAACGGACATAATTTTTGATATAAAAAATTAGTAATTTCTATTCTATTCTGAATGAAATCTTTTACATAATTTTCTTGTATGAGGTGTATTAGGTTGACTATTTTGAATGCTGTAACAATAATTAGACATCATATTTACGTTTCAGTGGCCCTAACATCTTCCTCCATTGTGCAAATATCCTATTGAAAATGTTCCATTGGTTCCTACCTCAGGTCACTGAAATTTTTAAGGGAAATATTCTAGATAAGTGAAAGTAGTGAAGCTTAATACTTATGTTACATCCAAGCTGCTGAAAGTATATCAGCAATTGTTGAATGTGCTGAAAGTAGAAATCAGATTTTTTATTTTTCTATTTCCCAAATACTCCACATTATCCAAAGAAACTTATCTCACGCATGCAGTCTTAGGCAGTTTAAGTTCCCTAATCAAGACATTTAAAACAATTTGGTTTAGTGGTCAGGAATAATCGAGGCAATTAAAATCATTATCGCTACCATTGTCGTCATTACTGGTTGGTTGACTGCACTCGTCTGAATGTTCCGAAGATGTATTTGGCTGCTGTAATACTGATGCATCACTAGTATTCAAGACAGACTTTAAGTTGGGATATATCCAGTTCGAGCAATTTTTATGATGATTTTCATAACAGAAAAAAAGTCATCGTGGTGATTAGATTCTTCACACCAGATCATAGGAACTTTGTATCTAAAACTCTTTTTTTATTTGCATAGACTCAACATAATTTTCACATACCAAACTAGGTGTTAAGGGCGTTTTGTTTGTCGGCAATGGAAACCAAAAGTAATCCAAGTGTGTTTTTTTCACGAAGTGCAGTACCGGACTGAAATTTTCCACAAATAATACAAAAGCAGTCGATTGTGTTTAAATATGCCCTTCTTGAGGAAGACATAATAAAAATTATACAAAAACTGGTTTAGTAACACTACTATCGATAGTAATTATTGATTACTCAAGTAAATTTCAAAACGGTACCTGTATCTCACTAACTAGAGCTGCTACATAAAATGTGAGGATAGATTCGAAGTCAGCACACCCAAATTAGTACACACTTCATGCTACAAAAGAGAAGTTTGATTTTGTTGTTTTCTCTATTATTTTAGTATTATCCCTTAACTTAATAGAATAACCTTAATATGTGCATTCCCAATTAAAATTGACAGCATTTAATATTAACCATTAATATTATCTATATAACTATATATGAAATGCTTTTTTATTAATACGAATTGAACAGTCATAGAGATTTCCTATTGGACTTTTTAAACTGTTTTGAATATCTTGTTGTATTTCATTGACTAGTAGAGTTAGAACTATCAATATAAAGACTTTGTTACGCCAAAATATACATCGGATCGGTATCGTTTTAAACGCCCATAATTTTTGTGTATTACCTAGTATATTTGTTCAATCTACTTTAGTTTTATTCCCTCTCATAGTCAGCTGGCATCTTTTGTAACTTGCTTCACTGCTTTTTGCATTCAATCGCTTAAAATCAGTATCGTGTCACTCGGACGAGCTGACATATTTGTACTGAAGCATGACACCTCAATGGTAATTGTTTTTATTGTTAATTTCAGGTGATGAGGACTGAAGAAACAAGAATTTACTCAACTTGCACCTCAAACTACAATTTATATTATAAGTTCTATGATAAGGTTTGAAGAAATTTGTATTTGTTCAATTATTTATCACTGGATTCTTAAGTTGCGCTTATTTACAGTTGCAAAAAAACAAAATTATAATTGCCTGACTGACTTTGTTTACAACTGAGCATACGACCTACTATTTACTGCTGGTATCACTCAATCAGAATATAATGATTACCAAAAAGGATTACTTGTAAACAGGGAATAGAATGTAACTTTTCAACGATACTATAGTAAATTATGTACATAATGTACATATTTATGTTATCGGTACGGTATTTCACATTCGATATTTCTATGATACTGATAAAATGTAGGGTATTTTTTTTATTATCAGATGTCGTAAATATGTTATTAATACTTGTCATTATTTCATGATAATTTATTTTATTTTATTTAAATATAAATCACGTTATTTTTAATATGAACACCATGTGAGTGGGTACTTATATTTTATAAATATGAGAGGGCCTATAGTCCTTAAAATATTACTGCATTAATTGTCACAGTTGTAACTAGTGTTATTTTAGAACTTACGAGGTATACTCCGTCTCACGAAAGAAGGTTCCAGACGCGGCGCTACAGTCATATTACAAAATGTTACCAGCCTTTACTATTGAATTTCCAAAAAACCTCGCAAATGGGTGGATCTTAGTAAATTAAATTGAACAGTTAGTTCGTTCTTCTTTGTTTTTATAAAAGACTGAACAAATTCTAAGGGGGAAAAAATCAATCCAAACAGTTTTTTTTTAGTTTCGGGTTTGGGTTGATTTTAGTTGCATAACATAATTGTGGTAACCGATTACGTTTATTCTAGACACACTACTGTCACTGCCTGAAACAAAGTCATCCATATAGCTATCGTCACCAGACTACTGAACTGTCACTTGCTGAAGACATTATTATACGGTCCATTTCTTCATGCATCAGCTCGTCGTTTCTGGAGTCACGCTTACAATTACTTTTTCGATCAGCTTTAAAGTTGTTTCCGGGTCTTTATTTTGTTTTATTATTTCAAAAATTTCAATAGTGTCGATAAACTTTAGTTTTATGTCTTAATTTTAAACAATAATAAAATATTTCATCTGAATAACTACAGAAACATAAAGAAAGTCTCAAATAAAATGGTAAAAATCACACAACTAGCCCTAAATAAGTATCTGTTACGACGGCTACTCTCCTACGTACCTTATTTATTGGTATCAAAACGGCTCGATGCTGCTGTTCTGCTTCACAAAACTATTTCACCTTCAATATTCTCGACCAGCATTTTTTTTATAATTCAATTCATCGTAAATAACAGTTTAACTACGGCAAATAACTAAACAACGCAATGACAACAAAAAATGTCATTTGACAACAACAAACATGGCCGATCTGTCACATTAATCCATTTATCGGTATGAGACTTTCGTGAGACAGATTATACATTTTAAGTATAAATGTTTATATCTATACTAACATTATAAAGTAGAGGAGTTTGTTTATTTATTTGGTTGAACGCGCTAATCTTGGAAACTACTGATCCGATTTCAATAATTCTTCCAGTGCTAAATAGCCAAGTGGGCTATTTACCACTGGAAATCGAGGCAAACTTCTATTGAGGGTGCTGCGTAAACGGTTTAAGTTTCGCAAACATGATGTACGAAAGAATTATTTCTCTTTAAAAGTTCTAAAAAAAGTCCGTAGCAACATATGTCTATTTTTAAAGGTTGGCTCACTATAAACTTTTTTATGGTAAAAAGAATAGTTCACGCTGTATAAAATCACGCTACGGCTAATACATAGGAGACGTAAACGAGGTTGCGTGGGTCAGCTAGTTTATACTATATTGCACTTCATTTGTTATAAAACTCGCATGAAATGAATAAAAATATACGTGATACAAAATAAAATCGCTTATTCAAAGTTACTTCATCAGTTTCATAGTCATTTGTCACAGAGATGAAGCTTTGTTTTAAGGGCTGTAATGCAAGTTTATTTCACATCAAGTCACTCTCGACGGCGAACGCGTTTCAATTTGCGATTGTTAAACATTTTGCGGGCGTTAATCACAAATCCTAACGCGGTTACTGTGACAATTGAGTTGAAATAAGTTCTCATTAGGCTCTAGATTTGGGCATAATTTTGCTCATGTAAACATCACCCAACACCTATTTGCTTCACCATTGACATACCAGTTGCATATATTTTTGGGGGATGCTCAACTTAACTAGTTTACGTGAGTAGACCCGTATCCTTTATAAATAAAAATGTTTTATATTATTAAAAAAAATATTTTTTAAAAACAATCCTTAATGGATTGTTTTTAAAAAATATTATAGCCAGTGTCACAGTTTTTACTGAACACTATATTGTAATATGTAAAAAATATTAAATTGAACTCATTTCAACTACATATGTAAATTAATTTAAATTATTCTGTATCCAGATCCGAACCATCACTTTTATAATCAGTAACACATGAACCATTAAGGGTATGTTTGGTTATAAATTTTAAGCATAATTCATCTATGCAGTTTGTTTATAAAATATACAAACGGCATACATGAATAAGAATGCCAAACATTACAAATTCATTCAGAAATCTCACAACTGAATTAAATAAAGGCTGGCAAAACCAGATTTTAACTGTCCAATATAATGTAATAGAAATAAGTACTAGTCACTCCATTCAATATTTACGGTTTTTGTATATAAGAAATTATGTGAAGTATAAGTAGTGACTTCTATAATACATAGGTGATGACAGGACTAGGTAGTACCTACTTATTGTTGAGTCAATCTAAAAGATTGTGCCTTCAAGTTGATGTTGTAATATTTAAACTGTTATCAATTCAATTAAGTGTTTAAAGTTCGTTTAACAGTGCTAGATCTTCTGTTAAATGACTTACTTATAGTGTTTAGATATTCTTATGTAGGTACAATACTCTTACATATAAAGAGACTAAGGATGCGTTCACATATATTATTTTACGCTTAAAAGTTGTGTAACAACACAATTTTTTTCTGTTGTTCAAACTAATGTCATTCAGTAATAAATGCCTGTTCAAAGAATGCTACGACGTGCTACGCCTACTGTAGACTACGTACATACTTATTGTTAAACAAAGTCACAAGTTTTATCACGTATAATTTAGGTGATGTATCTTCGTGATTGATATACTTTCTAGTGAATAAACACCTGTCTACATAGCTTAGCTTATATTCCTAAGATTCTGATGCAAGTTTGGAGGAGAAAGCATCAACTTATGTGAATGTGCCTATAAATCTATAAATGTTGACTTATAAATATTGAATATGCGTATATGGAATCATATGATAGATGTTTACTAATTCAATATAAGATTACGTCAATTTTATTAGTCAATATGTTCTATAAACAACCCGCTGTTTTACCTGCAGGGCTTTCGGTGTTTCGAATTCGTAAAGAATTGTTACCAGTTTCAAGTATAGTGACATTACACGTCTCTTTATTTTTCATATACACTTGTTCAATGTTATACTACTCAAAAACAGATACACTCATTGGCCAGATGACCTCGTGGTCTAATTGTGATATTCTTCGGAACTATTATTGTCCAATAATCGCTCACGTAACTAACATTATTTAGGCTATAGTTTCATAAGATCACATTTTTCGTGTAATTAATATTAGGTGTGCATCAATAATAGCTTATTTGTATGAGTTATTGAAAATTATATTTATAGACATTAGTGTATAAGAAAATCGAAATTGAAAGTAGTATCAGTCAAACATTACAGCAACAACGCTACTTGAAACTAATTTGATTAGTTTTAAAATCTTCCAGAAATGATAAAGACTAATAAACTAAGCGAAAACTAAAGATATAGTGTTTAATATTAAAAGTGAGGAACAATCTTACGAGTTGTGTTGCAAGCAAAAGTATTTTAGTGAGATTGGAAGACAGTGTTGCCACTTCTTAAATATATTTAATCTCCATAATCTTATTTAAATTGACCATATTTATTTCTGCCTGAATAAGTTAGAAAATCTTAGTAGAAGGCAATAACTGTTGATAGTCTTCAACATAATCTAAAGTCCAGGTTACCCAAGAAACGTGTGGAGTGAATTGTAGCAAAGCTTGGGTAGAAATATTACCTACCGAGTAAATCATTTATTGTAAGCTGCCATTACCGAAAAGGTTCTCGTAACATATTGTGATTTAATAACTATTCATATTGGAACAAATTAAGACTATATTATATAGCAATAATATACTTTAGTTCTTAAAATAAGTATATGATGTAATAGTAACATATGTGATGTATCCCTTATTATCATCGTAGATATAATTTATGATTATTATATTTAATTGCCATATTATATTACTAATCATTATGTAGTCTATTATTACACAAAGATACCATAGATTACACACTCTTTCGACGCGTCCTTTTAGAAAACGCTCTCGTTTGTGTGTTGTGTATGTACACAAATATTTTAAATATGAACTTTTTGCTTAAGACTTTCATTTTGTAATTTAAAAATTCTAAGTATAAAATTGCAAAATGTAGTCGAAAAAAAGAAGTAGCACAACCATCCCATAACCGACTGCAATGATATGTATCTCAAAAAATTGCTAAGAATGACTAAAAAGAAGGACGTACTTTCGGTGATCATCCTTCTGGTTACATTAAAAAATTGTTCTAAATATTAGTGTAGGTAGTAGAGTCACGCTGATTTCAGCATGACGGGCCGGCTCGACCGGGGCAGTTCTACCTTCCCACAGAAGACCAACCTAAGAGTGCCAGCATCCGTGCTATCGTGTTTCGTGGGTGAGTGCGAGACCGGACGCCCATTGATGCAGGGGTAACAGTTATCGTGATAACTATGTGAGCCTTATACTGCCACGGTAACTGTCATGCCTTTGACGTCCCCAAGCGTGGTGTGAAAAAACATTTTACTAGGCCGCCACACTGTGGGTCACCACACTCCATTGTCTGCATTTGCATTGAGTGTGGTGACTACAACTCTTTGGATTCTATTCATGCTTTCCATCAGGCAGAGTAGAGTCACTTTGGCGGGCTCTTTATATACTTTAGGAGAAGAATATCTGTAATATACTAACTTCTGATTTTGGTTTTAAATTTAGATTAAAAGACAACTAAACACTGTAGTGACTCATTGCTGATTGTTTGATAATAATACTCGTATACTATACTTACACCCGCCCACGCAGCACATTTTTTAATAAGAAAGCGAATGAATTTAGAGTGTCATAGACGTTGATTTGTTAAACATTTTTACGTTTTACATCCATATCGTTACTGTGCCGAAATGAATATTTGAAGCAATTTCTAAGTGTAACAGTCAGTAAGGATAACAATCGAAGGTAGGTATACAATTTAGTACTCATTTTTGTCTATTTTTTAAATATTTTTTGTCAGCTGTCGAGTGTGGGGTAATTTACTATGAAAGTTGCTATTTCTCCGTCGTAACTTATTACGAACATGTAAAGATTTATATTAGCTACGGAGCTCATATTGTTATTTATCCTATTATACTCTAGCTTGGATTTTCTTTTGAATTTTAATACTTGCCAAATGCACGCTTTTTGATAATTGACATCAGTTTAATATTAGTGTATAAGTGAGCTCAAAACATAGTAAGAGGGCGCTGCAGGAACCCGTCTTAACATTTCAATCGTTATATTATAAATGCGAAATAAAATTGATTTTTACTAGAATTTTGTTTCTGTACGACTTTTCGGTATGAAATAATTATATTAATTTTTAAATATGTACCTTTTAAACCAACAGTTTATGATCTTTTATTGAATTTGTGGCAAATTCCAAATACAGAGTAAACAGGAACATACTACAGCGCCACCTAAGGAAGACACACTGAACTAAAGAGTGACTAATCTTGTATCGCGATATAGAGATTAGCGTATATATAACTTCCCAACATCAATCGCTGGGGCGCGACACGCTAGGCATGACCACCTCGCCTGGTACGAAGATCCTACATGACATCCGTTCCTCCACAAATTAAAGAAATAATTAAATTTATTCTAAAACAACCTATTATTTCGCATCGTTTCATATTAATATATAGTATATATGTAAAAATTAGTATGTTTCTTTTATCTATAGTAATTACAGTTGTAACTTGTTTATTTTATTCGTGTAAGAAGAAGTATGAGAAATGTCTTTGATCAGTAGAAATTTGAATTTCGATATAAATTCATTTGAAGTAGGCGATTAAAAATTGTCTTAAATTTTAAAATGCACTACTACAGTTGTTTATATTATATTATATTAATTAACCCATTTATTCTTCTCGTTTCATAGCATTAGTTTTAGCTAATGCACGTTTGCTGCATTAATTTTCAAAGAGATTGCAATACTCATCTACGTAAGTGGGTTAATGATGTCACAACTAAGTGACACGAAGCTCCATTATGTCTAGACCTTATTTTACGATAAAAGATTATGGCTCTAGTCTATCTAAGCGATGAAAAGTGGTCAATATTAATCAATTATTTTTGCATTTTGCTTCTTATATCATTAGAATAATATAGAATAGTATTTAAGATTGTTTACGAACCAATCCATGTAACCTGTTTTACCTATGTTATTGTTCAATTTATGATTGGTACGGTCACAGTTACAAATAGGATAATTGTTCAATGTAATTACCAAGAGCTTGCACAATGCAATATAATAGTATCTGTATTTAAAACGAAACATAGCTTTATCCAACTCATCATCTGGATGTTATTCCCATTGAGCTCACTCCAAAAAGAATGACTCTTTAGGCATCTGAAGGCTTAAGGCAATTTTATTTCACATTAACTCGCTCTTGTCGGCGAGCGCGTAAGACTTTGTGATTGGTAAAGATGTTATCGTGACGATCGAGTTATCTGAAATAAAATCACATTGGGCGTTTGGTGTTAAATGTTAGCTCAATGAAACATGCTTACTTAAAAAGAATAAAGGTTTCAAATAAATATGTAGTCGGAGTTATGGTAACATATCTTCGACATCTATAGTTATCACATTATTTGTAAAAGAAATAACATTTTTTAAATGTGGCCACACCGAGAGTGTATTGTAATTTGATATTTCAGCACATAATACTCGTATATTTTAGAACCTATGTGAGAAGGCTGTTGAATGAGAGTGAGAGAAAAGAATGGGTCGGGTATTGAACGTGATAGCATTTGATAAGTGCTGTAAAATTATTTTCCTACTTTTTGGATTGTTACCACTGATTTATTAAAATATATGCTATAGCACAACTTCTATTTTAATTTTATCTCTCTAGAACATCAAACAGTTAAGCCAGGGTTATAAGAAACAGGAAGACCCTCCTATTTATGCATGGTATTAACACTGTGGTTTTAGCCAGTTCGATTTCAACACATCGCTTCTCCGGCGGTGGACACACACACACAAAATTTCAGTTACACTTGTAACCTTGTAAACTTACTTTAAGGGGGGAGTCTGCTTTAGAGACTTCAAAAAATTGATTTTTTTTTTTTGCATAAATGTCTTCTCAAACTATCCAAGAATGTGTCCCTAAAATTTTAGAAGCAAATTCAAAATATTTTCGGAGTTACAGAAGAAATTGTGAGCAAGCGTCGAGCAGGTATACAAGCGGCCGGATCTCTCGAAGTGCCCGCGCTCCGCCCCTCGATCTATTGTATGTATTGTACCTATTATACGAATCCAAAGGGACTAAAAGTCTTTCGAGACACTATTAACTATTTGTAGAAGGTCATTATGGAACTGTGGTAGGGATAAAAGTATGTATTATAAGGGTATATATCAGAGGCGGCCCGTGACATTTTTGGATGGAGGTTCACAAAAACTTACCTTTATAGATAAAATCCATTCGCCGATCTTTTTGACGAGCGAAGACATCTATCACTTTTTTTTGAAAATCCACTATTGAGTTTATAAGGCGCTTTTCAATACTTATCATGCACAAAGCATTCAAACGGTCTTGCGACAAACACCCTGGCTACTTTTGAACATCCACCACGTCTGATTGACGAACATGTCGAGAAGCACATTCGTCCTGTGTACGAGGAATTATCTAAGGACGATCTGCTAACGAGGTGTTTAGGTGGACACACACAAAATGCGAACGAGTCGTTCAATTCTACTGTATGGCGCATCGCACCTAAGCACCTTAACTCAGGCTTTAAAATCATCGAGATTGCTGCTCACATCGCTGGAGGAATGTTCAATGAAGGCTACAGTGCAGCATTGAAAACCATGCAGTTACTCGATTTGAAAATTGGACAGCAATGCAACAATTTCGCCAAGGGAGTCGACAAGGAGCGCGTCACCCGACAAAACAGGCGCGATTCATTGTCAAGTAAAGAGGCCAGAACAGCCCGCAGACTCGAACATCAGGGCGAAAACCAGTTTTTTGAAGAGTCTGAAGGCCAACTCTATGGACCAGGAATCGCTGATTAGCATATTATTGCGGTAAGTTCAAGAAAACTACTTTTTTTTATATATGAAAACTTTGACGCGCGTTTTCTCGGTTTTTTATTTTTACGATTTTTCCTAATTGCCGGGAAAGATAGGGAAAAAATTAAACGTCCTATCGAAACGGGACAAAATTGATTGTATTTGGGATTAAATTCTCTTCTAGTTGAACCTAAAAAACCTTAAGAAAGTTTTGATTAACCCACTTTTTAAATAATCTAAAGTAATTTTTTTTTCCAAAAAAATTAAATTTTTTTTTAATTAGCGACAAATTGTTGAATTTTTCACTTTTTGTTGAATTTTTTTGGTTTAACTAGAAGCTATATTATACTAGAATAATAATTTTTTTGGGTTTTTTGTTTTAGATGGAAATTGCGACCTGCATCTTTCCCGCCGCACGACACATGTACACTCGAGGCGCCTCGACAAAATGCTTGTACCAGGCGTAATATGACATATATTTGAATGAAAAAATTTGAGAAGACTGCTGAAATATATAACAATAAAACCTAAAAGTTTCGTTTCAATCGAATATTTCTTTACTTCCCAAAAAAATCCTCGAAAAAATTGATTTTGTGAAGCCTCTAAAGCAGGCTCCCCCCTTAAATATTTTGGCTTGATTCTTGACGAAAGATGGCGCTTCAAGACGCTTTTTCAACGGCAACTTGTTTTGAAGCTTATCGATGATGTCGTCATTAGAACATGCGAGAAATAGTAGTCTAGGCGACTATAGTGTTGCATTTTATTACAAAAATGATCGTTGCATAGATTATTTGGTGATCCATAGGCGGTGTCAGTCACATAGCGTGTAATCCAATGCTGGCAGGCCACTTTGGAATTACTGCATACACCTTTACTCATAAATGTGTCATTAACATTTTATTTTAGTTTCGAAAATGATTTTGTCTTCGATAACTGATCAAGTAGCTAATACCTAATAGTCTGACTCAGGTATTCATTAGCTACATTATTATTTGTTTCTATGAACAATACTTTACAACTTAATGACACCAGCTTCACTAGATTTTATTGTTTATGATTGAAACAAGTTTTCAACAGGCTGAACCAATCAATCAGAACTATGAAGGTGTAACTTTTAAATGTGGCATTTATACACATCATCGGCTACAACCATAATAAGAATAATGTAGAGCTTATTTCAATAAAAAGGTCTTAGTAAATTATGCCTAATTAGTGAAGGTGAAGGTATCCGAGAAGCTTAATTCCTTCAATTTCGCTCGGCACTATGTTACTCTGAGCGAGAACGTGGTCGACAAAGCATTTAAATAGGATAATTTAAATTGTGATACTAAGCAGATGATTTTGAAAAATGTATAATACAATTACTTCGGTATTATCATCTATATTTATTTTATTTCTTAGAAACTAAAGATTTTTCTATGTATTTTCCCTCTGAGCCTTTATTCTTAAATAAGGGTGGACTCTTCGTCCGGAAGTCTACAACAATATGGCAGAATATCGATTTCTTACGCAGAACGACTGCCATCAGACCTCCACTACGTAAGTACTAGGCGATAATGTCTGTTTTTGGACTTCTTAGGATTCCAACTACCCGTAATGATTGCCAAAGATGTTCATATGGCAACTAACAACGAAAACGACGGCTTAACGTGCACTCCGAGGCATGTAGGATGTAGGGGACTCGATATGTTAAGAATGGTCACCAATTTCTTTGGTTTTTACTTTTTTAAAAAGATATCGCCCGAATTATGAATCATGTGATCTATGTTGTCGTTTGTCGCGGGTGACTTTACAAACATACAAGAAACGGACATAAAGAAGACCATCATGGACTTATGTGGTTAAGGTTGCTTAACTTTGCAACGTGTCACGAGTCACGAGTCACTCATAAACAAAACTTACAACGAATAGTTAAATTTCAAAACTCTAAGTGAAAAGTGAGAAGTGGAAAAATACGTTTGTGGTTATATTTTTTAAATTATGAGTTTATTACATTATTAAATTATTATGTATAACTTGTTATATATTTTATTATATAAATTCATGTTGAACCACAACTCATGTTTGTGGGTTTGTGTAGACTAGAATAGTAAAAAAATTACTTACCATATATTCAAAGGGAAAAGCCAGAAGATCAATTTAAAATATGGACATACTGGTGTACACTAGCGAATTGTGCCGTAGAATGAATAAAAGGCGGAACTTACTGGGTTTTGAAAAGTAATGAATAGACTTGCCTGGTATTGCTGAATTACAGATTACCCTAGAAGACGATCTGTGAACCCAGTATTTAGTGACGCAGGTACTTATCAAAATATAAAAATAAACTGTAAGATTCGACACTCTTGGTGCTTCCTCCATAACATTTGCTTCAGAGATATTTAAAATGTCTTTTTCTATCACTTCATTCAAATAGTATAATGGCATACTTTCAATTACCCAATTACGCGTAATCTTAATGACTCATTTTGTTTCGATGTAGCTTTGGTTGTCAACGCTCTAAAATATTAATTATCAATAATATTTTAGTGTAAATAGTTGGCTGAAATCTAAGTACAAACTTGTACTTCTAGAGTCCAGGTTATAAAAAATCTCTTGTAGCGGTATTTTACTTTCTTTATAGCTTGCTTCTTTGCTCGTTTTATCTTGGTATATGACACGCTTTTCATTCACGATGTCACCAGGTCCACTATACATCTATTTAGATTATTTTCATTCATTATTTTTAATAATGTCAAATAAAAACAACGACGGCAGCGTGCTTCACTTCTGATTACTCACGGAAGAGCAACCATCTTGCACGCCATACTTTACCATGATTGGTCGTCGCGGACATGCTTGAGTTTCATAAACACATGTATGTAGACGCACCGGGGTGTGAAAGAAATTATTCATTTTCGCCCTTATTTTTGTTGAGTATTTAGTGATTTAAATTAATTTGAAATAAAAGAAATGTTAATATTTTAATCTTGAAATACGACGCCATCTCTACTCTACTTTAGTTTCGAGTAGGGGTGTGACTTGCCGTCTTTTGGTGTTTAGCTACACATACATGGGCGCCGCCAGAATTATTTTCAGGGTGATGTATCTCTATCTACACATACTATTAGTCCATATAAAATATAGAATTATACTGGATCTTTATATCTGAAATTGATGTTTTTATGATAAGTAAACATTTTTTTCACACATTTTGTATTTATGAAATAAAGTAATCACACGTACCATCGATGCATCTTTGGCAACATAGTGCCAGTTTTTTGAAACATTTCTTGAAGAAATCAGCTTGACGAGAGGCAACAAATTCTTTGCAACTTTGTACTGCCTCTCGGGTAACTCGGTTAATTGCCTGACAGGAGCTCTTGGCGCCCATGCTTTCATACTAACACCTTAAAGTATAATACTTTTCATGTTATAATCATCATCCTTTTCATCATCATCTTCATTAACAGCCTTTAATTAATAGTCCACTGCTCTCCTTAAAAAGGTGGTTATAGGCCCAATATACTATGCAGGCCTGACGCGTCAAGTGTGTCAATTTTTCCCTCTCTTTATAGTGCTTGTGTCCTGTGTAGTTTGTTCCTCTTCCACTAAACTTATAAGAACACTCTAAGACTGCCATATTTCCTTAAGAATATAAATCTATATAATAAATTAATTGAAAAATTTATTGTGACAATATCTAGAGCTTATGTGCGTATCAGATTTATCTCTGTTCCCCGTGTACTCTAATACAATAGTCCTTTGTTGCATGCGACGACGCAAACGACAATAATGGAGTTTACACGCAAATAGCAATTACGATAAAACCGTTCACGTCAACCCTCATACCTTTCAGAAACATGAAACTAATTTTCTAATAAAGGTAAAGAGTTGCTCCAAAGTGTATGCTCTGTCATGTTTATTGCCCGTAATTCAATGAAATATTACTAAAATACACAAAATGTATTGTTACGAGGTGGGCCTATACACCAAATAAACTTAATTTAAAGTAAAGGCAATAAACAATTCACAATTAACAACAACAACATTGATATTGCTGGTATTTTAGAGAACAAATCTATAAATATAATTTGACTGGCTCCGCAACATTTTTGGAATATTTCAGACATGAGATTGCCATGTTTTACATATCACAAACCGTTTTGTTTAAATTTAGGGCGACTGTGACTGTGTATTTTCTTTGAGTAAAATAATGAAAATTTCATGAATTTATTATTAAGATATATATATTGATGAACTTTCGTCAAGTATAAATATGATAAAAGTCACAATTATAAGGCATTCGACACTGTAATTTCTCATCGTCTAGCCAATATAGGACCACTAGTTCATTTCTTTAAAATTCGATGTTCTTTAAATGGACTTATAAGTAACATAAACCTCACTTGTTTCTTTATAAATAAAGATTGCGTAAAAACCTTTTGCCTACGTCAATATTCTCTATTTACCAACGAATTTTGGCACGGTGAAGTTTGATGGCAACTTTCCTACGACTGCCAAGTAAACAGAGGTAGAATAAATAATGCCGACATTTTTATTCAGCTCGTGTCCTGCTGAGTGCGTCAACAGCGCCGTGTCACCACCGAAAGGGCTACATGTTTTTTTAAGCGTCCACAATCCGGACTGCAAGTGGGCTCTGAAACATAAATATTATTATATAGATTACTTTCTAAGTTACTTTTATGTCTCCTCTTATCAGTTTATGCTCCACTGGTTACATCTCGGGAAATGTCACCGCGATAAATCATAAATGTGCAATTTTTATAAACAAATTTTGATTCTACTAATTGTAGGTGCAGTTTTGATTTTACTTACTCAGCAAGACAGCTTGTGCTACACATTAGGTATCGATGGCATTGCTATACATTTCAGATTAATTATATACATAAATACAATGCAACATATTTTTCTTTCTAAATATGTAATATGTATGTTAAAACACGCTGTCTAAGAGACGACTCAGAGTTATTTCATAAATAAAAACTTGCCTATAATAAGGGTTACGGACCACGTGCTTTTTATATACACATCATTCAGGAGATATACTACCCAAGGAAATTGAATCGAAGGAGGTTACGTACCTCTGTAATGAAACTGAATACATACCGGACGCATTTCCGTACCGAACGGCATGTTGCCATCTTTGCTGACTTTGTATATTTTAGATGCGTGTATTTGTGTTAATCTAATGTGATCCTGGAATTTATTAGATTTGCACTTACAAAGAAAGAAAATCATATTAAATATATAATATAAATGTATCATATAGATTTTTAAGGCAGGCCTTGGTAGGCGTGAAAATAAAAACATTTATTAGGTTACTCTATGCAGAAAAATTTTGTAACTTTGACAAGCTATTATTAACTGTTTATTAAATTTAAATGCTTTATATTAGTTACATTATGTAAAAGTTTTTATTTAATAAAATTTGTATCCCATTGTTTCAACACGTACTTACATTAAAATTAGACAGAAAGCTATTATAATAATTACGTTCAATGAATAAGTATGAGGTATGGGTGTTCGGCTTTAATCCAACGTTCTGCGGGACGTTCCGATAAAGTCAACAGTGGGTGGTCTCTAAGTCTTTTGAACAGGATATATTGTGCTCTATTAAGCTCGGTTTCGCTGGAGCCTGGCTGTGACTATTGAGTTAGGCGTCGAAGCAAACAAAAACCGAATTTATATCTTTGTTATAAGAGTCAAGTCCTTATTGCGTTGTAATATACTAATAAATTTACTATGGGTAACCATTTGTTTCTAGAATATTTTACTACATATAGATTTTTATTTTATCTAAGACCATTTTTCATGCGTAAGGGTCTTAATGCAAAAGATACTTCGAGTTAAGTGGGTTAGGACTACATAACTTTGGACATTAAACTATCCAGAAGGTATATTGTCATCGTCTAAAAGCTTTTATGACATGGTTTCGCTCAGGGGTCGTAATGGCTTCTGAGCACGAAGAGATTACTAGTGTCAATTTGCTGAAACTATTAACTTGCACGATAACCGTATTGTTGTAACCGCTGTTTTCGGTCAACTCTCTTACCGAATATAGTTTTTGGTTAATTTAACGTACGTGATCTTTAACAGATTTAATAGCTAGTACCAACTCAGAGACCCGTAATGAGATCGGTACTTGTATTATAATTTTCGCCCGGTAGATACTAAATTTACTGTTATTCTCGTACTTGAGGTCGTTATGAAAAAAAACATACCTATCTTTTTTATTTTGCTTGATAATGTCTAACAATGCGAATCGAAAGGTGTAGAATAAGGTGTACGTTAGGGCTGGTACTATGTGGCAACAGGAACTTGGGCTTATCTATAAGTAGCTGACTGTGTCTCTCAAAAGGAATAAAATTGCCCAAAGCTTGCTACGTTTTTCATTATTTTTCGGCTCGGATTAATAGTCGTAGCGTGATGTTGTATAACCTGTATATGTATATATACAATGCCTTGATAAACGAGCTATCCTATACTAAAATAAAATTTCGGTAAAAATCAGAAGTTCATGATGTTGGTTGAA
This sequence comes from Hypercompe scribonia, assembly GCA_949316085.1. Lineage (NCBI taxonomy): Eukaryota > Metazoa > Arthropoda > Insecta > Lepidoptera > Erebidae > Hypercompe > Hypercompe scribonia. Next base: position 15,473,828 of record OX438969.1, on the reverse strand, counting down.
CTAAATAAAAGAAACTCTTCAGCTTTTTAATGTTAGTATGGATTAGTATATAATATTGTTTAATAACGATAGCCGATGGGGCCATAAAGTTCTAGAGTGGCGATCGCGTACTGGAAAACGCAGCGTTGGTAGGCTCCTAACAAGATGGTCCGACGACCTGGTGAAGCAGCTGGGTGCGGGCGGCGCGGGACCGGCTATTGTGGAGAACCTTGAAGGAGTTTTAGTGTCCAGCAGTGAACGTCTTTTGGCTGAGATGATGATGATGATGATAATGGATGAACAAGTTAGAAAATACTGTAGTCGTAGCACTTATTAATATATGATCCATATACATTAATAACTGTTAAGACTGCAGTTTATATATTAAGTACAAGAGTATATTTACAGTCACATACACTGATAGCAGAGAGATTGTGAAATCTATTTTAACATATATGTACAGTCAAATTTCATAAATGCAGTCTCACTCTGATGTTCACATTAGAACCACAGTTCAATACCGATCTTTGTGTGTGTTATAATTCAATACCCACACATGTTATAAATCTGGTTTTACTTATAAACTTCTTAATCTACTACTGCCAAAAGAATTCACATTTATTCCAAATTAAAATATTCGAGTTATACACGCTTTCAATAAGGCCCTGGTTATATATTATAATAAGTACCTGACAGAAATGCGCTCAGCGTTAAATGATACCTATCTCGATCTCCTTTTATTTTATTAAGTATTATACAGATATAAAATTTCAACGAAATCATTAGAATGTTTACCGAGAAACTAATAAAATATAGAGTTACAAAGAGTTTAGCCTTATTTCGTCGTAGTTCCCATAAAGATTGTGAATAAGTAACGATAAGAAAAAAAATAACATAGGAAGCATTTTTTTTTGAGTTTTTTTGACCAATATAATTAATATTTTTTTCGAGACGACTTACACCAATTAATCTGTGAGATTTTATTGACAATACGTTGTTGAAGTAGCTAGTAGTAGTAACTGGCTCGTTGGTCTTGCGGCTAGCGTTACGACTACCAATCGAGGTGTATCGAGTTCAATGCCCGGATCTGGTCAAAAATTGTGTTTTTCTTACAAGAAATCACTAATAAGAGCCTGGCGTATGGAAGTTGGTGGCGTTTCACGTCCGTGCTTCCGAAAGCACGTTAAGCCTTCGGTCCCCATCTTGAATATCTAGGGCAATCATTATTGGGAAGTTAGTGTCCTCAAATTTACTGATAACTATTTAAACCTCCGAATTCAGTTGGCCCTCAAGGTTGCGGTGGTCCGATGCCAGTCGCTCTGTGGAAAAATTGGTATTCAGGTATAATCAGTTGAACTAGTGGCCGATCTCAAATAATATTGAAAATAATAAAGACCTAGCCTTTGATAAAATCTTGATGAAAGTAGATGACACGTTGTTGATATGGTTTTGTTTTATAAGAAGGTCAATTAAATTAATAAAAACAATGAAATGAAAATAAAAATTAGGACCAAACAATTTAAAAATAAAATACAATTTTGTTATTGCATTTTACGCAAAATTTTGAATATTTAAATTGATATGCTTGTTAATTATGGAAATATTAAGATCACGGAATATAGAGTCAATTGACGGTGTCTAGTCGTAATTGACCTGAATGCATTGATACTACAAGGTAATCAAATTATATTCGGACTTATTCGGATAAAAAGATTAGTTCTATGCGCCACATACTGTCGATTTACATGTAAATGAAGTTTGTTAATTCTATTACCGAGTGGTGGGTACAGTGAATAGGCGCCGTTTCAATTCTGTTGCAAAAAAGGTTAGTTTAGACGAGAATCTAGCCAACGAGCTTTGCAGACTCCAGAAACGAGTGGTTTAAACAATCGAAATTTGATGTAATAACGAAAGAATGTTTGAACGGGAAGTCATTTTTGTTTTAATATGTCTTTCTTGGAGCACTCTAAAGAATTATATGAAAAGAAACATTTATGAAATGATACGGGGAAATAATACTCTAAGAAGATTATAGTCGTAAAAAGAGAAGATAGAATGAATCGGCGATATCACATTCATGTATTACAAATATACGAGTATATTTGCGACAATCAACAGATCAAAACGTTTTAGATGCCAAAATGTATTTCTTGAAGTGAAACTATGTTTACATTTTGTGCTTTCTATGTTAAATGCTACCTAAAACATGTGAAAGAATCAAAAAACATTTTATACAATTTAATACCGCTTTCTTTGGGCCCTTTTATTTACATGCAGTTGTTTACGTTGTAGTACCTTATTAATGGTTATTTAGATTTATTGAAGTCAGAATCTTCTTTTTTAATCATTTCATTTTTTATTGCTAATTTATTGTAATCACCAAACGGTTATTGCACTTGTAACAGCGGACCTTTCTCGCAATAGGGGACAGAACCCAACATTGGATTATGACGACCTGTTAATGATAATGATTTTAATGTGTTTTGTTGCCGCAAAGGATTTAGCATAGATTTATTATATTCAAATTCTAAAATTGCCATTCAAATGAAGCCGCTTGTTCTCTGAGGGCAATTAGAATAATTAAAGGCCTCAGTGGATTTAACGGGAAAACGATTCTATTGTTTGACTCGTTTGTTTTATTTCTTTTTGCAACATTTTAACTATGCTTTAGAAAGGCGTTTTTGAAATATTTTTCTTTGTACAGCAAAGAAAGTGTTATTGAAAGAAGGAAAATATAAATTAATTAATTAAAGGTCGAATTAATCAACTTCGTTTATTTAGAAATGTACTTAATTATAAATACACAAGTCAAATAATATATCAAAGACTTACAAGATTTATTTAATCAAAAAACTTTCGATATTTACACGTCCATGATAGCCGCGCACATTTTAAAAGATTCCATTCTGTAACAACCCTCAAAAGGTACATGAAAACATTGTGATGAAATTCGTGCATTAATAATAAATTCCAGGCGGGTGTGGTTCTTTGAGTAAGGCGACAGGTAGCGACTCTCTATTGGTATATTGTAAGGCCGAAACTAACCCGCTTGAATTATGAGGGCGAATGTTTCCAGCACGTGCGTACTTACTTTAGTTATGAAAATTAATTGAACATTTATAACAGTGTGGGAGTAAATTGAGTTTATACAATCTCTGTAACGTGTTTACATACATGTATACACTTAAGTGTGTTATAATACATAATGCTTTTGCTGAAAATATTAACTTAATACCTATATAAAGTTCCGTACTTAATATTCTAACCCCAATGATTCAATACTAAAAAAATATTTCGAAAATTTATCCATAGCCTGGCACTGTTTAGCTTATATTACTTTGTAAATCACAATAATAAAACTTTTTCGAGTGGTAGTTCCTTTTTTTTTACTTAGGTTAAGGAACGTTTAGGAGGCATCGACAACGGCTTTTAACAGTCCATTGCTCCATATAGACCTAGGGCCTAATACCAGACGGTTCCTAAGATAATAATTACTTACACATATATTTTGATACGTAATTGAAGCATAAAATAAAGAAGTCCTAATTGTAATTACTGTATTTATAATCTAAAAAATATCATCGACTTTAATACCTCTACATTATGCTTAATTGTAATTGTATTCAATATTCCTTAATTTTTTACCCGCAGGTGTGTTTTTTTTTTGTTTGTATTATATTGTATTGACTTAAAAATTCTAATACTCAAATTCATTAGTTATGTTTAAAAGTATCTAACTTAAAATATACAGCTGAATTGTGTATCTACGACAAAATTACACCATTTTATAATTGAACTTGAATCTCCAAATACCGAAATATGCATCTGTGATAATTTTCCTTTAAGGACTTTGAAATCCGTCAAAAAGTTTTAACAAAAAAAATAGTTTATAATTTGAAGATACATTATCACACTTACACCTACAGTTTAAAGTTTGTACGCGAATATTGCCACTATGTATTATCACGTTTTCCGTGTTAATAATATTTACCTTAGAGAACATAATTTAAGTTTTGTGATATGAACAAACAATTATGTATGTCGACGGTATAAAGGTCGGTAACTAGTAGGGTTTCTCAGCTCCTTTCGCGTCATCTGCATATTTTAGAGTTGATTTAACAAGACGGTTTGAGTGTAGTTGTTAAAATGTGTTTTAAGTACTGTTTCTGTTTACTTTATTTCGTTTGTTCCTCAGAATTTAAATTACCATAACATAAACTTATAAATGTAATTATTGTAAACTAGCTGACCCGGCGAACTTCGTACCGCCTTAGCGTAGCAATGATGCACGATTATAAAAATGATTGATGATGATTATAAATATATTTTTCTCCGTAAGAACCTTCTCCTAATAATAACAAATACAACAAAAAAGAATTCAGCCATTCACGCGTGACCAAGAAAAACGGGTTTCATTTTTATATATATAGATATTGAAGAAATGAAAGTCATTTCTGAAAGTCACACAGGTACTATGAGAGAATAAAAAAAGAGGAAAATATTAAACAGAACCGTCTTTGGAAAACATGCTCGTAAATTATATTTTTGTAAATACTCATTTCACAAATAAAAAAGTAACTGTTTACAGTCACATAAAAATTGTCTCATGTTTGCATTAATTTGAAAACCCTTGTGACTATTATTTATTGAGATGGTTTCTTTGAGATGAAGTAAAATATTTACTCGGGCTTAAGTTTGCTTATGTATCAATTGCATCGATTACATGTGTTTACTCGTACTTATTGTTTTCATGTACATAAAATATAAACTTTATATATTTAATTTGTGAATGGAATGTCTGATTTGTTACTTGCTGAGGTTTCCTCATGTGATCATCATCCCTTTCTTTCTTTGCTGTCAGGGTGGAAAATCCCTTTGGATTTCCGGTTCCTCGAAAACGCAGGAGCCAGGAGTATGTTGTTTTTTCACTAAAAACCACCCCGGCGGCCGGTATCAGGCGTCCTTTTCTTAAGAAGACCCTATCCTGCGGAGGCAACAAAGGCTTGTCGGTATATCAGTCCAGTTGTCATAATTTGTTGCAGCCCGATCGAATTTTTGCGTCCAAGCCGCAATAAATTATCCTATCGCCAATCGCAGCAACTAATCTGCCACCAGAGGTCCCCACTCTCTAGCGGCTCGCAGTCCCGTCGACGGCTCATAACGTCGCCGACGTCTTCTTCGCTTAAAATCGGCTCTCTAATGATCCCGTTCAACGGTCTCTTTCTAGAGGATAACAGCTTCGCAGAAAGAGAACACTGTGGCCAAGCTCTGCTCACCCACCAGTATGCTAGCAACGAGTGCTGGCGGGGATAGGTCTCGTCCTATTTCATCGACTAGGACTCCGCGTTCAGATGCGCACGCGGGGCAGTCCTCCAGCGTATGCTGGGCGGAGTCCTAGTCGGCTGCGCAATGGTAGCAGTGTGCCGTCTCTTCACGTCCGATCTTATTCAGATACTCACCGAAGCAACCTTGCCCGGTGAGTATCTGCGTCAGTCGGTAGGTGACGCGACTTCCCTCCCTACCTACCCAAGCTTCGAGGTTGGGCAGAATGTGATCATCATCCTAATGTTCTCACTGTTTTACATGTACATCTTTACATAGTATTAAGTTAAGTTGATTGCTGTCTTGTGTGCTTAGGTTTTACAAAGCTCCCAGCGGATTTAAATGCGATTGTCATTGTCATTTAGGTTGTGTTTCAAGGCAGGCTTATATATGTAATACAATGGTGCGATATAAATAGAACATATAAATAAAAAGTCAGCGTTTTATAAAACACAGACTTTTAAACGTTTTATTGCTAATATTGACGAAAATTTATTAGATCTATTAAAATTATGTACTACGGAGTTTTATGTTTTAGGATTGAATTTAAGTGTGGGCTACACTTTCAAAGTAATTTGACTAACATAATATTAATGCTTATCCAATTAAATACGTTACATACGCTGTACACTTAATGTAGACCTTAATGTAGACCTAAATTACGTTATATCATTAAAATGAATATCCTAGAAGACATTATAGTATTAGAATATGTAGGCAGGCAGACTGGTCAACGCCGATTGCACTCGTGCGAAGACGGGGCGGAGCTCTACTTGTATATAATGTATTCCATTGCAAATGGTTTTAGATGCGTTATTTTATGGCCGGATTTCTTGAGAAAGTCATGGTTATGAGACAGGATATAGTAGCCAAGTTAATTTACACAAGGAAAGCACAGAGGTTTAAGATACTACGGTCGATTGATTTTGAATGGATAGCGATACGAGTAGCTCAGGATTGCGTACTCGTATATGCCTGTCCTGTGTTAAGAGAGCTTACTAGATCAGAAACATTTAATAGTTTACTATGGGAACATTGTATCAAAGTCTTAATTAGATTAATAGAGTATAAAGAAATATACTTATTCATACTCACATATAGAAATATGTACTCACATGCCAATAATATATAAAATACTAATCGTAATAAGTAGTTCGTGTTTGAAACTGTGTCAATGTAAAACTAATCAACACAATTTATGTAAAAAGGGTAAAGTTCTAATATTAATTTAAAAACAAGTTTTCCTACATAGGTTTGTAAGTGTCAATATGTGCGTACTTACACTTAAATACAATTTGCGATATAAATCTGTGGTAAAACAAAAATATTTTGATTAGACATAGACCTATATGTAGGTATGGCTTTGAACTACATTGTCTGATAAAATAGAATTATCCCTTTTATCTTTTATTCATAGCGTTCAAAGTCACATTTCTTCAACCTATTCAAATTTAAAATAATACATTTCAACGATATTGCGCAGTAAAAAATGATAGACCATGTTTAACATAAAAAACCAGACAAGTTCTTTAAAAAGTAAGTCTTCCGTCAATTTCATTTCAGATGGTTTTATTTTTTTGCAAAATTGTATAAGATTTTAAGCTTTTTAAATGATAAATGCTATACATTTCTGCAAGTAGCAGTAGCAGTACTAGAAGGCGCTGTCATTTAGACTTTTATCTTTTATCTCATTTAGACTTTAAGATTCACGTTGTTCAAGGTACACCATAGGGCTTGGGTTGGGCTTTTGAAAAAAGACCATAGAGATATCTCGGCCTGTTCATGCAGACTACACTACTAATTTAAAAAGTGTAAAGTTATGTGAAAATTATTATACGTACTTTGTTAAAATTAATTATTATTCTATATACATACTATTATTATTCTATATACTATATATTATATATCTTATGTTAATAAAACGTATTATCTGTGCTGAATTTGATTGATTAGTTGAAAAGCAATTTCTTATCCTCCTAATTAAAAAAACAGTTATATTAAAGAAATTTTCAAAAGTAATGTCGTAGGCGAATATAATTGATTGTAATTTCGAATGGAATTCACATTTATCAATATTTAACTTCTACAAGTTTGTAGGTATGAACTCAATAAATGTATAAACATATTGTTATGTTATGTGAGACAATTTCTGAGAAACGCGTTTCTACCTCTAATATAGCTGAGGTTTATTTATAGTCTGGTTAACAGTCACTTTACTGGGTTTGTTACGCACTACAACTTTTGGGTCTATGCTCCTTTTCGAGGTTTAATTCCAGTTCGCGAAACTGTAAACGTTTTAACTTGAAATATATTACCTTTTTAAGGGCAATTAAAATGTGCTTAGTAGTTTTAATGGTTGTTATATCGGCTAGTGGGATACATTATAGTGCGTGAAATAAATTTACTGGTAGACTGTACAAGTTGGCGTTTAATTACTATGAATATTGTGCTTTAAATGAACAAAACACATACAGCATACATACATAGACTAGAATACACTGAGTTTAAACACATTATTTTGTATTAGGTTTTAACATAGAATTCTCTAGTTTTTCATCATCATTTGCCGACTTCCTAGATAGCGAAAAGTCGTTCATTAAATCATACATGACTTTATCGAAGCCAGACTCTAAGTCGATTATGAAAAGGAACTTTTTATTGCACAGGGTTAGCTTCTACATTCTCATGAGAATGCACAAAATTTTAAATTTGGATGATGCAATTTATTTGAAAAGTTAAAAATTAGCTAAAAGGTTACTAGTACCCAAAACTGCTAAGTAAAGATTTCTTAATTATTAATCACTATCGAATTTGAATAAAACGTAATTTAATAAAAACTAATTAGAGCAAGCTTTCACAAGAGAATCTCTAAATTGAATTAGATTCGGGTCAAAACTATTTTAGCTTTTATTGAAAAAGTTTTTATACCCGTATTTACATTGCGGACAAACAAAAATACTCAAGTAAGAATAAGGAAAAAATCTGTTGGTACTGAAATAAAACTTTATTTTATTGTCTGATTGTGCGTAGTCATATACTGGTCAAGAACGTAAGAAAGATGTGTATTTAGTTGACGATGTGAGTGACTCACAAAAACGTCAATGTAGCTTTATGGTAAAGTCGGTTTTTCTGTCACTATTTCCTTTTATGTCACGTCTATAAATGTCCCTATGTTAGATATATGTGTTGTACATGTTGACTTGTTCGACCTCACATTTCCCTCACGATGTTTACATCCTCCGGAAAGCTAGTGACAAATGTTTTTGAAAGTTTGGCAAACCGGGATAGATCCAAGTTCATCCATGTACTGTGTAGTTTGGGTCACTCCAATGTGAATTGAATATACTGATGTGATGAAACCTCTTTTAAAATCAACATCAAAGTTGCATATTTTTTATGTAAATATGACTTTATTTTATGTGTTGTGGAAAGATGAAACATAATTAATATATTTCACAATCAACTAGGCCATATTAATGTCACCTACACAAATCTTTGTATAATTATCACATTAAGTGTCATGTCCAAGTACTAATCGTTCTGTACTAGACGTGTCATGTCATAACAAGGGTATATGTACCGTATTTTTATATAAAGAACCGAGATTGATAAACGAATTTCATTGCTGTCGAAGTGTAAACGTGGAAAGTAGATTTTATAGAAGTCGAGTTAAGATTTAAAATTTCCTTCTATATTTCATGTGTAAATATTTCTTACAGTTTGACAACGTTTGACCGCAATCAAGTGGATGAAAAAAACATGATCTACTGCAATATATTACGGTTTTGTTTACATAGTAGTAGGTTGATTATACTCGTATAACTAGGCTCTTTCTTGTATATCCTAGAAAATATGACTGCCTCGTTGGTCCAGCTATTAGCACATGTGACTGCTGATCAAAAACTTTCGGGTTCGATACTCGTTTCGAGCAAAAAAGTGCGATTGAGTTTTACTGATTATAGAAATACTTAATAACAGTCCGCAGTTTGGAAATTGCGCTTTTAATCGCCCGTGCCTCAGAGAGCATATAAAGCCGTCGGTCCAGTACTTGGTCTTTATCCGGTCGTATCGGATAACCGTCGAGTGTACTTTTGTTTGCACACACACTTGTGCACAAGAATATTCCCGGCGTAGTTGGTTGATCTCCATTGAGATTGGCCGCCGTGACCGAAATCGGCTAGGAGTACGTCATCATCATAAAGTGTAGAATGTATAATATCTCTGCATTAGGACAGTTAATGATATTGTTTGGACATACTTGTCGTAATGTAAATGTCGTACATTCATTTCCTGAATTAAACTTTTGAGTTCAGTCACACACGATTCAGTCAGTTGGTTTAAAGTTTTACTACCATAGAGGAAGCTTAGTCTAACATTGACGGCCCTGTTGGTCTAGTGGTTTGTGAGCAAGCATTTCAGAGATCGTGTCGTCGACAAATAATAGTGAAATGAGCACGATCATTTTTTCTGTGTCTAGTTGAAATTTTCTTTTTCTTGCTACAAATACTATATTTGTAAATTGTGGAGTACAGGATTTTTGCATACACATGATTAAAACAAATTAAAAAGGAATTACAATAGTGATTATTTTGATAAGAGACATTACATACAAATACTTCAACATTAATTAAATTATATAAAAGAGTGAGAATACTATTATCCTTTTTAATCATTATCTATGCTGTGTGTGTGCGTGTGTATGTGGGTGCGTGCGCGTTTTGTGTTAGTATTTTAAGGCTATTCACTGCTACTAGTTTTACACATTCTTCTGATTCATATTTATAGGATTGTAATATTTCGAAGTCATCAACAATGCTAAAATTATTGTTTATGATATCAAATGTTAAAGTATAGAATCATGGCATAGATTAGTAATGGTGACTGGTTCATGATAATGTTGGGTAGTCCGTTTCTGCACAGTAAAGCTGTGTTTGGGAGTCGAGTTGCGCTTATTCTACTCCTCAGTGGTCCCGTGTAGTATAATTAATATATTATAATTAATATAGTTTTAAGAAAGTTAAAGTAAGTATTCGATTGGTATGGATTAACTGTGTGTGAAAGATGTACCATAAAGGTTTATCAAATACACATATTTTTAAGTAAATAGGTTATTGAAACGTGTCCTATATAGTAATTTTTTACTAATAAGTGCAAATTCGAGGCTTACTTTCTATTTTATATGTACTAAACTTTGAGAAATCCAGCAGAAGGAGTTTCCATTTTTCCGCGAAAATTGACGACCAGTGTTAATGGGAGCCGTAGAAGGGATTCCGGGATTTACTCGAGCGTGGCAGATTAATATATAGGGGGGATACCTTGTACTCTATTAAGTACTTACACCAAATATGAGACTTCTATATATGATCGCCCGTCAAGGATAAAGGATCAGATTAGTAAAAAAAAATTGATCATCAAACATTTTCGAGCGCGTCAGATTAAGATAAGACGAGTTAGTTACGTGCTAAAACGTATAGATTTCAGTAATCTGACAATTTGAGTGAGACGTAAAGAAGGGGGAGGGTTACAAAGTTGTAAAAAAAACGTCACTTGGATATTCTCGAGCGTGGCTATTTTTTTTTTTTATCTTGAACGGAATAAATCAAGGATTACGAAAAATATATAATCTGACAATTTCCGCAAGCCGAAGCAACAAAAATTCATCGATCAAGGTTAATGCGTGCAGCTACGTGATGCTTATATTTCCCTCACCGCGCTTCTATTCCTCTCTTACAATTTAATTTTTCATAATTATTTTCTTATAAATATAAATATTCTACTTTGAAAAAACATGTACTTTCTCATTTGCATGCTATTTCCTAAACTTTTCAATTAATTAAGTTCAATAGTTTAAAAAAATACAAAAAACAATTTTTTAATTATCAGATTAGCGAAATCCCTCTAGATAATTGTCAGATTATGAGACAGCACGTCTAGTGCACCAAGATGAACCATATATATCTTAATCTGACGCGCTTGAGTATTTCAAAATGACCAATTTTTTTTACACATTCTAATAACGGCCATGACTTTGCGTCACTTCCAAATCGTCAGATTATTACATAAGAGCATTTTTTTAGGTTCACTTAACATGCCCTTAGAAAATCTGACGCGCTCGATAAAGTTTTTTTTTTTTTCATTTCTGACCCCTACGTACGACCACCCCCATCACTGAAACAGTCAGATTAACTTACGTACATTTTTTAAAAATACGTAGGACATATATAATATCATTATCTGACACGCTCGAGTATGTCCATGGAACTGTTTTTTTTTACATTTTTGAAAATCTATAGCCGCTTCCCCCACTGAGGAAATAGAATGTTTTATATGTCATTTTTCTTTTCATCATCTAAGCTTCACAACTGTATAGGTCTCTATGACGCTAGAGTAAATCCCGATTTAGCATCGTGGCCTCCCATACTATAAAGAGTTTATCGTCTTTAGCTGTTAGAGCTTGTGACAAAAATCTCTTTTCTTAAGAACTAGAAGAGAAGAAGAGTTGTTCTGTAAAGGAAAATTTTCCTTACTTTAGGACACTGTTTATGTTTTATTTACCTCTTTGTGAGTCATAATTCCATTCTTTTATGTCGGAGTATTTTATTTCAACTTCTATAGCTTTTGGTAGGGTTTTGATGGTGTCACTGGTGTGCTCGATTCATGCTTTTTACCCGGTTACGACAAAGCGAAAAGGAAGGGTAATAGGGTATCTTTGTATGTTCCACCGTAGTGCCTAAAATACTTAATCGATTTTAATAAATAAAGTGTCAGAAGGTTAATAACAGTAGTTCGGGTGATATAGGTATGTACATTTAATGAAAAAGTTTACGTAGTCGGATTATAGTTCTTTAAAATTTTCACTTTCTTTATTGTTACGTAAAACAAGAGGTTCATTGCGTATTTCTATATCTATAATAAAATAATAACTCTACATTAATAGATTTATTTTTTCGCTTAAGTACTTTGCAAGTAGAAGAGAGAATAGAACTCTCTTCTAACCTCTGTATTGTTTTTTGTCCTCATATCATTCCAATTCAAAATTTGTAGAGTTTCGATAATAGTACCATATATATGTACTAGACACAATTTGTAGGCTTTCCTTTCATTCTTTATTTTTACACATTATCACAGAAATTTTTATCAACTTTAAGTGACAGAGTTATGTTTAGGTTTTTTTCTCACATTACCATCAGCTTTGACAATTTTCTCAGATGTAGTAACCACATCCAATGTCTGGAAAGAACATGACCATCTCTTGCGCGTGTTTTATCTTAGAGCACACTAATAAAGTCTCTCAAAATATGTTATAGAAAGTAATTTGCATACTAATAAAGTCTCACGGTTGTTGCAGCCGCTCTGTATCACGTCACTGGTCCCTCGACCAAAAGGCGATAAACGGCGTCACTTGCGCACCGCACTGAATATCTTATTTATGCTTAAAATACGGGTAAAATTATTATACATTTTCGTATTTATCAGTTTTAGATTCATGTAATATTCTAATTATAATGGTCTTCACATAAGTTTATTTAAAGTCCCTAATATACCGCTGCACTATTCGTATTAATCGACTTTTATTATGGTCGCCAATTTATCTAAAACATGTATGCATTTAGAAGTAAATATGTTGGTTATCAGCAGTCTGGTTATCATAGTTCAGGCTTTGACTAGCGTGAGATCAGATGACCGTGTCAGAGATGTGTGAGTGAGTATTGTTATTATATTTGCTATATCTCTCTCTCCCACTGCGGTATGGATAAATTTAAATCGAAGTTATAACGAAGGTCGAACTTTAACAGCATATAAATTGTATTTAAGCAGAGTGTGGTATGCAGAACCCTGCTCACGTATCTTGCTTAATTGTTTGTTTCTGTACGTATTAGTGTTTGTTAGACGTGTATTAACCTTTTACTGACTTCAAACTGTAGTAGTAAGTTTAAATTATGTATTATTCAAACAATGAAACCAATGAGGTTGACACAATCACGAATAAGTTTTGAAGGTATTGAACGTTAAAATTATGTCCACATTCATGATAAATAATGATATACTGTATTCTTTGCTCTTTAACATTTATTTCTTAAAGGTAGAATACTAAGTAGGATCAAGTTAGAAAGGAGATCGGTTCACAAATTTCGTAGAAATCGTGTAATGTAAAAACAAAAAAAAATTGTATTAAAGAGGTGAAAGAGGACGCCTTCTTGAAGTCAGTTACAATTTTAGTCAAAAAGGAGAAGTAACTAATTCTCGTCACATCATCATCTGGTGCTCATCAGTAGTCGCAAACGTTACTACTACGCCACCGAGGCGAAGTTAAATTAATATTTAATTTATAACTTCAACTCATAATTATGAGGGATTATCGAGCAGGCTCCATATTTAGGTGTAATATTATTATATTCTGAGTGTCCAATCAAATTTGTGTAAAATAAGGCTAGTGTATAAAGGTGTTATCACTATAATAAAAAAGTTCCTGTCAATGTCACGCCATCAAAGTGGAGTGAGCCCACGAAAGTTAACAAATATGAAACTTATTAGCAACCTTTGACGTCTTTTTGGAATCAGGCCACAACGATGTAAGAGCTTATGAGACTTAGAATAAAAATGGAAAACAAAAGTGTTGGGTGTCAATAGACTTTCTCTTTTGATATTTCAAACTATTAAGCCATATATATTTTTATTTTAAGTTTCATAAACTTCAATGATAAGTTATTTTTAACTCTAAAATATTCTTACCTACTAATTACCCTAATTTTTTCTGTGCTAGTAAGCTTTGACTTGTGTCAATTTTCGAAAATGGTTGGGTTAATTTTCCATTTTCTTTATAGAGATCGTACATATCCGTAGACTGGTTAATAATGGGAAAACAATCAAAGCTGTAAGTATTAAATGAACAGTTACAATAATATCTAATATATATAAATTACGTTAGCTGTAATCCAAAACTCGGAAAAAAACCAAAATGATGTTAAATCTATTTAATTAATTAAAATTACATTACAAAATTAAACAGAATAAACGATGATTCTACTTCTAAGTAGAAATATAAAATAATTGTTCTTACAAAATGTTGCAACAATAACGACATGCGACATCGATTGACGTCATAGATGCATCAGCGTTTTGTTGTAGTCAACATGTGCAACATCAGCGATGTAATTCATACATACACATATTTTGAAACAAAAATAATTACATAATGTAACCCACACCTTATCTTAGACGTAAGATCGAGGGTAAACGTTAACAATTCGTCAGTCGAAGTAATCTATTCCATTAGTTGGGGATTAGTTGATTGTAGGATTAAGTGACTTACTACAGATAGTTTCTCTTTACACATAACTTTGTATAAGCACTGTCTCTACTTGATTAATCAGGCTTAATTTCTGTTTACTGATGTGAGATAGTAATCTTCAATATAACATACAGTTAAGTAGCCATATGTTAAGTATTTCAATAGACAATATGTATTCATATTTGATACAGATAAATGAAAATAGAGTTATCTCAGTTTTCTGCTAATTTATTTTTCGTTTATTATTCGCCGTGCTTAAGAGTTATAAAAGTAAATAACCAAATTAATGTTATCTGTATTATATTCTTATCGTGATGTGTATGTACGAGTATGTATGACTTTTTTACCATTATAGAGGTATACTTATGTTTTATTCAGTAATCTTCTATATTGCTTCTCATTTCAATGTTAAGACCAATAATTCTATAGAAACATACTTCAAAACAGTCGATGCGTTTAAAAAAATAGTACTTTTAACTTGATACAAGTCATACATTTCTATCTGGACACAAACTAAGCAGGACTTGTACCATGACGACTAGACTATAGATAAACACATTTATGTATGTTTGTTAAATTACCTACTGGCACTCCATTACTTCGTATGCATAAATATAATTAATGTTTATGCATATGTCTTTTGTATATTTTTACAACATTTAAACTTTCTTTCTGTCAAAATTATTTCAAAAACAAAATCAGTTCAATCGATCCAATCATTCTCGAGTTTTAGTGAGAACAAGGAATAGCAATTCATTTTTATTTATTACATTGAAAAATTACACCAACAGAACAATCAGAACAACTGGTCGTATTCATGGCAGAGTAATTTATTCTAGTGTGGAATCGAAGACATGATCTCTAGATCAGCAATAAGGGTCACTAAACGCTGGCCAACCAACATTCAGATCGGACATTTGTCGACCGAATCATATATCAAGTAGGTCTCAAACATATTTATGTTTATGACCTACTTGGTATATGATTTGGTTTACAATGACACATGATTTTAAAATGTAAAATAAATGTAAAAAATACTTAACTTGTATCAAGTAGCTCGCAGAATTTCGGGGTATGTGTTTACGAGACCACATGTCTCGTAATAAGACTACGTTAATTTACCAACAAAATAACACGTGTCAAATTTAAATGATGTTTAGTGTATACTGTACTGTTCTCACATAATATTTTAATTAAGTAATTTAAAACTTTTGCGTATTTACACGTCTTATGTATGTGTACGTACATAAGACGTTGAAAGTTTATTAAATGTAATGAAGCTGTTAAATATAACTTTCTATTGGTAGTTGTTTTTGAAGTTATACTTGTTTTGGTGTGTTAGGCAAAAATGATGAGTAAATTTTTAAGATGCGCGCGCGCACATCTTCACGAAATCTCACACCATGAAATTAGCTCGTCAACATTTTAGTTTTTTATTATGTACAATTAATTCTCATACGATTATTAATATTATAATGAAACTTTCTTTCAATGTATTATATATCTTTTTTTTATAATTAGTGCCATTTTCTCCACAAACATAGGATAATGTAAAGAACAAAATTTTAGAAAGATTTTTATCTTGTTACGCCAAAGAAATATAATTTCTTACGTGCGTACGCAAGTATACGCACTAGTTTGTATTTTGAGGTTAAATGTTTACTTTTTGCTTAATTGATTAAAACAAATAAGCGTCATAAAATTGCTTTTCAACACGTCTTTTCTTTAAAATGTTTCTGTTGATTAAATAGTCGATATGTTATAACGATTATTCTAACTTTATAAACTATGAAGTAATATACGAACCGTAAGTAAAAGAAATATTATCGGCATATATTGTTCCTTTTGTACCCAATTTTTATGTTTCCAATGAACAATGAGGATAAGCCTCAACATTAGTCCGCCTCATTACGCTTCCTATTTTACCGGACCGACCGTTTTTCACGTAAATTCCGGTCAAATTATTGGAAAAGACTTTGAATTTATAAAAGTCTGTATCATAGGGTTCAATATGCAAAAGCCTTTAAGTTATCTATAATCTCGCTACTTTTGTAAAGGTTACTCAACATTAGTTACACTTTGCTGATAAGAATCTGTAATTAGTTAGACCGAAAACTGCTTAAATCGATATATCTGAGACAAAAACTTTTATAAAATAAAGTTTAAACGGATAGTAGATTATTTTTAGATTTAAGACTGTTTCAAGGAGATTTTGAGTTTGATAATTGATATCCATTAAGGTTGTGTTGGTAGAGTCTTGCCGCAGGCTCAATCACTGTATACTTACAAATGAAATATACTTGTAATTTACAACTCTTGCTGTTAAAAGAAGAGTAACTTGTAAGAATTACTTTTGCTTAACTCTGTCTCTATATTGCTATAAATAGTTGGGTGTTTAAGGGACGTACGTTTTCTGTAGTTAGATCAGTCCTTTGCTGGTCAAAAGTTTGTGAGTGATCGTTCACTAGGGACACATTCATTACGCATACAAATTAGGCAACTTCTCGTGCAGTTTTGTGGTTACGACAAGGTAATTGACTTGTACATTGTTGTTCGGAAAGAGACGTGTCGCAAATATACTGTTAATGGAAATTTAAGCGATAGGGGCGATAGATTTCTTGTAACGGTAACTAGTAAAGGAGTTTTAAAGACAGGGGACTTAGGAAGTTCAGTGAGCTCCTTCATGTAACTCGAAAGGAAGTTTGTAAGTTGTTAAAATTTTAGTGCACTTGGATTTACAAAGTTAAACGGCTACTACGTCAGTAGCATTGTATATATAAAATAGTTGTGACTAACTGTGGCTTGAACATAAACATAAAAGGTAAAAATGTTCTATGATTGGAAGTGGTTTCTACGATGGGCGTGTTCCTTATGAGGAGTACAGTTTATTTATATTTACAATATATTTAAATTATTGTTCAAATAAATATTGAATGTAAATGGAACTTAATTTCAAGTTGATGATAATAATGTAAGGTTTATTGTTTGTTGATGAAACACTATAGTCGACAGAATGGAGATTTGCATGAGGTCACCTAGTTCAGCTGAAATGTGAAGCAAAATGAAGGATTCGATAACACAGAATAGAATAATGTGAAAAGTGAGAATGATCGAACATTATCACGAGCAGAAGGATCTCTCAGAAGTAGAGAACCGTTGCTTTCTTGTTTAAGGTGCACTTATTGCATTAATAAATTTACTTTATATAAAGATTAGATTAGTTACAATAAGAGTGGACCATCTATTGTATTACAAAATAGAAATTGATTAGGGTGGTCTCAAATTTAAAGATACCTATATAAAAAATGTTAAAATGATTTGGCTTAAATATACTAAATTAGAATTTGGCTCTCAAAGTTGCGATCAGTTAGCTACTAGTTTTCTAAGTAGAGCTTGGGATTTTATTTCTTAATTGTTCTCATCAAAAGTAAATAGTTTGACTTCTAAGAGAATCCTATTTATTTAATCTCATCTGAATTCTAATTTATGAGTTAATCTCGTACAATCTCATAGATCAAATCCATTGAGTGGATGGCTTTGAAGATTTGACAATGTCTAAATGATTTTGTATTAGATATAGCAAATTTATAAATATATACTTAGATGTAATAATAAGAGTTGCTTTACTTTTATTTTTTGAAGTTATACTTTTTTCGGCGCGTTAGGGAAAAATGATGAGAGTAAATTTTTACGATGCACTTGCATGTGTACGAACACCATGAAATTAACTAGTTATTATTTTCAGTTTTTTATTAATAGTTATGTAAAAATAATGAATTTAAGATATTTTAATTAAATATATTAACTTAATAATGTGTTATAATAAATACACACATAGGATAGTGCGGAGGATAAACATTTTAAAAGGATATTTATTTCATTACACCAAACAGGTATAAGTTCTTACGTGCTTACATAAGTACATAGACACTTCTTTTTAGTATCTATTGTTTAATTATATTTGTAATATTCGTATGTAAATGGATTAAAAATATGTAGTGACACCACGGGAGAGGTAGGGCATAGCGCGATATTTTCCGCTCAAACATTAGAGCAGCCCGACTGGGGAAGGACCTCCGCCTTACAGAAGACCACGGCCAAATAGCACAGCCTTTTTCGGCAGTGCTGTGTTCCTGTGGTGAGTAAGGTATCCAGAGCTCTAGAGGATTCGCTGTTTTGACAACGGGGGACCAGTGGTGCTTATAATACTGCTACTGGCTCGTGTGGGCGCGGGATGTGGGCGCGGCGGTCAGGAAGACCCGCTGAAACGGTTGTCCGCTGGCCGCCCGCAGGATAGATGGGTTCCCGAACCCAGGGATCACTACAACCTCCACCCTGGGAGGCCGAACCGCCAGCCTGCGAAAAATTCCTGCAGTAATAGTCGTGCCGGAGGAGGAGACCGGAGTGGAACCCGGTTGCTGCTGCAGGAGGGGAGCGGGGGCCTTTTCGTACGCCGCGCCGACAAATCGCACTACCCGCATCAGCCATGTGCGGATTGGCACCGCCCCATTGCCCCCTTAGCTGTCAACACAGTAAATCCTCACAAACCAATCCCACCAACCCCCCCAAAAAAAATGACAAAGAAAAGTAGAAAAAGAGTATCTACAGCGGCATCCTCTTCCACGTATATGGACTTCTGCAATATCAGGGGACTTCACTCCAACCTGAACGCAGTCCACCTTCATCTGGAGGTTGCGCAGCCGACCCTCTTATTTCTTACGGAGACACAGATATCCTGCCCGGCCGATACATCATACCTACACTACCCCGGCTACAAACTCGAACACAAATTCCTGAGACGTGCCGGTGTATGCATGTACGTCCGGGAGGATATCTGCTGTCGCCGTCTTCATTTTTATGAAGACAGGGACCTGTCAGTAATGTGGGTGCGCGTAGACTACGGAGGTCAGACTCGAATCTATGCGTGCCTATACAGGTCTCATAGCAGCGACAGGGAGACTAGAGCACTCTTTGAGCACCTGCAAGTGACGACTGACAAAGTTCTTGAGCAGTACCCCCGTGCTGAGTTGGTGATTTTAGGAGACTTTAATGCCCACCACTGTGAGTGGCTAAACTCTCGATCCACCGACTTTGCGGGAAGGTCTACTCATGAATTTGCTCTGGCCCATGGCCTCTCACAACTGGTACATTCCCCAACAAGAATACCTGATATTGAGAGCCATGCGCACTCTTTGCTGGACCTTCTGCTGACGACGCGTCCGGACGACTACACTATCACAGTGGACGCACCTCTCGGCTCATCCAACCACTGCCTCGTCGGGACCGTAGTCCCATGCGCGCGGCATATTCCACCTCGCCCAGCCGATTTGCGCCGCATGTGGCAATATAAATCAGCAGACTGGGATGGATTGCGTGAATTCTACGCATCGTACCCGTGGAGGCAGCTTTGTTTCGCGTCAGAAGACCCCGACCCCTGCGCAGCCGCTGTCATTGAGACGATCCTGGTGGGTATGGAGTATTTTATTCCTAACTCATCAGTAGCTGCGGGAAAACAAAAGCGACCGTGGTTTAACCGGCTCTGCCAGGAAGCTAGACTAGTCAAGCAGACTGCCTACAGGGCTTGGACCACGGCCCGTGCTAATAAGGATCCGAACATCTCTGATGTGAGACGCAAACTAAATGCTGCCTCGAGATCCTGCAAAAAGACAATTGCCAGAGCCAAATTCGATTTCATCGGCAGGATTGGTGAGCGACTTACGGGCTACCCCTCTGGGAGTCGTGCCTTTTGGTCTCTTGCTAATGCGGCCGAGGGAAACTTTTGCCAGTCGTCTTTACCACCATTGCGAAATGCCGATGGTAACTTGGCCCACAGTGCCAAAGAGAAAGCCGACCTACTTGGGCAACTCTTTGCCTCAAACTCGACCATGAACGAGGATGGAAGTGCGGTACCGCCTACTAACCCGCCGTGCCAACACTCTTTGCCGGAAATACACATTTCGCAAAGAGAAGTGCGGCGGGAACTAAACTGTCTAGACGTTCATAAGTCGAGTGGGCCAGACGGCATACCTGCAGTGGTGCTCAAGCAGTGTGCTCCTGAGTTGTGCCCTGTACTAACGCCACTTTTCGCGCTTTCCTACCGCAAAAGGCAAGTGCCGTCTTCGTGGAAGACTGCCCATGTGCATCCAGTGCCAAAAAATGGTGATAGATCGGACCCATCGAATTACAGGCCTATAGCTATAACTTCCCTTCTCTCTAAGGTGATGGAGCGTGTGATCAACACACGGCTCCTCAGTTACCTAGAGGAGCACGATTTGATCAGCGACCGCCAGTATGGTTTCCGCCACGGTCGCTCGACTGGTGATCTTCTAGTGTATCTCACTCTCCGGTGGGCTTCAGCCATTGAGAGTCAAGGTGAGGCTTTGGCAGTTAGCCTGGATATAGCAAAGGCGTTCGATCGGGTCTGGCACAGAGGTCTTCTATCGAAGTTACCATCCTACGGCCTGCCCGAGGGTTTGTGCAAGTGGGTGGCTAGCTTTTTGTCCGGCAGACGCATAAAAGCCGTCGTCGATGGTAGCTGTTCCGATAGCATGGACATAAACGCTGGTGTCCCGCAAGGCTCCGTGCTATCTCCAACGCTGTTCTTGCTGCATATCAATGATATGCTGTCCACGGATGGTATCCATTGTTATGCGGACGACAGTACTGGAGATGCGTATTACACGGGCCGAGCTAACATCCCTCGTACCGTTGTAGTAGAAAGTCGCGAACAACTTGTGTCTCAAATCGAGAGCACCTTACACAGAGTCTCCGATTGGGGTCGGGATAACCTGGTCCAATTTAACCCCTCTAAGACACAAGTCTGTGCGTTTACCGCTAAGAAAACCCCGTTCACTGTGGTTCCACAATTCCAGAATACACCCCTTACCATCTCACAGAGTATTGGAATCCTCGGTGTCGACATCTCCAGTGACGTCCAATTTCGAGCTGATTTGGAAGAGAAGGTCAAGCTGGCATCAAAAAAGCTTGGTGTTCTGAATAGAGCGAAGCGATACTTCACACCGGCACAAAGGCTACTACTTTACAAAACACAAGTTCGACCTCACATGGAGTATTGCTGTCATCTCTGGGCGGGAGCACCGAAGTACCAGCTTGAGCCTTTCGATTCAGTTCAGAGACGTGCTGTGAGAATAGTCGACGATCCTGATCTCACAGACGGTATCGAGCCACTAAGTCTTAGGAGAGACTTTGCCTCCTTGTGTGTGCTCTATCGTCTCTACAATGGGCTGTGTTCTGAAGAATTGTTTGATATGATGCCCACAGCCACTTTCTACCATCGCACCGCTCGCCATCGTCAGGGAGCTCATCCACATACATTGGAACCTAAATGGTCGCGCACAGTGCGGTTTCAGAGAAATTTTCTCCCGCGAACAATCCCGTTATGGAATGAGCTCCCTGCCGAGGTTTTCCCTGGAAACTACAGTATGGGGCTCTTCAAGAAGGGGGTAAATAGGTTTTTAAAGGGTCGGCAACGCGCACGTGATGCCCCTGGTGCCGCAGGCGTTCATAGGCTGCGGTAACCGCTTACCATCAGGCGGGCCGTATGCTTGTTTGCCACCGTCGTGGTATAAAAAAAAAAAAAAACTTAATCAACTAAAAGAAAAATCAGCGAAGAGATGTTGGCGATCGCGTGGTCTCTTTACCGACGAGAATTTGAAAATTTAGCATATAGCATTGGATTTTTAAAGACCATTGATGTGATATGAATATTTGAGATAATAATAATCTTAAATTGTTACATAATGTTCACTTTGTAAAAAATTAAAGTAAAATTCAAACTTTAAAAAAAAACAAATTACGAGTAAGTAAAGTATCGATAAACGAAGATTTAAAAAAGGTTAAACAATTTTTATTTAGTGAATTGCAAATTTTAAACACGATTCAAGTCTTTGCATGAATGCATCTTTCGTAGTTTTTTTTTCTATATTAAGAGCCTGCCATAGCGACTCTACTCTGCCTGATGGAAAGCATGAATAGAATCCAAGAGTTGTGGTCATCACCACTCATGTGGTACTCATTACAAGTGCAGATAATGCAGTGTGGTAACACACACTATGGCGGCCTAGTGAGATGCTTTTTCATGCCCTGCTTGGGGAGTAAAATGCATGACAGTCATCGTGTAAGGCTCACACAGTTATCACGATAACTGTCGCCTCTGCACCAATGGGCCTCCGGTCTCTCACTCACCAATGAAACATGACAGCACAGATTCTGGTGCTTTAGATTGGTCTTCTGTGGGAGGGTAGTACTACCTCGGTTGAGCCGACCTGTTCGTGCTGAAATCAGCGTGGCTCTACTACCTAATAAAGTAGTTAATTTATTAGAGTTCAATGATTGATGATAAAGGAGTTTGCATGGTCATCGTCCACATTCTTCAGCAGACATGGGATGCGTGTCAGCTTGGTCATTGCCATATACAAAAAACAAAACAGCTGGCTAACTTGTAAAATAAATGAGATATTCATAGAAATAAAAAAAAAATCAGAAAATTTGTGTTTGTTCTTCACAAAGATTTGCTTTATGATAAGATTATAAAATTTTTATCTCTATCTTAAATCCATTTATACAATAGTCGTCTGTTACTTTATGAGCAAAAATTATGCTGGATTGTTGATGGGTTCTAGAGCACCACATTCATATGAATCGACATCATTTTCGTGAGAATAGTTTTCTTGATTTATTCTATTGCTAGCTCTTTGCCAGCATCTATGACATACAGCCATGATGTTATTGAAAAAATCTTGAAATAAAAATAATCATGTTATTGTTAAATACATTTATTTAATTACATAATACTTAATTTATAACTTTTTGGCTGGGTTAGTAGACTATAACACGGGGTGCTTGGCTAGGAAACCTCCTCGTGGTGCACACAGGAAATGTTGGCGGTGGTGCTGTTTCTTTTCTTGTTATTTGGAAAAGAGCATTACTCCCAGCGGCTAATATTCTAGAACGAACTAGAGGCTATTGTATTCGACCATTCGATCGAGGCTTGGTCAACAGAGCGTGCATATCTGTCGTATTCTCTGTTGCCTCTTCGCTCTTCGGAGCAATGAGGAGGAAAATTTCGTTAAAGAATCAATAAGGTGGGATCCTTTCTCGGGTTGGAGTTCCTCCGTTATCAGCAGTGAAGAAGTAGGACGGGCTTGGTGTGTACTTACACTGCCGGTGTGTCGGTGGAGTTAAAAATCCCGAGAGTGGGGTAAAAGGGATGATCAAAAGTCAGCCTGCAGGCCCTGCAGGCACTATCGGTGACAGTAGCTACCTCGAAGATACCTAAAGACGTGGCTAGTGGTCACTGTGTCACTGGAAGCGTCTAGCGGTGGACTGTCCTACAAGGCCATATTGCAGAGGACCCAGGCTAGTCTAGCCAATGACTTTGGGACGTTAGGAGTCAGGCTGCGCCTCGCTCAGACGGGAGCTTAAGTACTCGAGTTCCCTGCCGAGAGCCGAAGGTGCAAAGACTGCGGACACGTTTATCGAGAAGTTGTGAGGAATGGTTGCGGTCACAGATGGTGTGAAGGTCGCCAGGCCTACTAAATGCGCAGCATTGCGTATCTCGGACCTGGAGGATTCCTTAACACCCGAGGATGTCCGCGTTGCAATAAGAGAGAAGACGGGCTACAACGCAGACAACATTAGGGTCGACACCATCCGCTCTGGTTCGGGAGGGCTTGGCGCAGTGTGGGTCAGCTGTCCCGTAACGTCGGTCAAAATTTTGGGACACCGGCAGACTGCTCATCGGTTTCGTGAGTATAAAATCCAAATCATAATTAGGAACAGAATCAGTATTAGCATTGGCATCAAAATCAGCATCAGCATCAGCATCAGTATCGGTATCAGCATCAGCATTTTAACATTTTAACATGCAATAACAATTAAACTTACGTTAACTTTGACTTAACTTAACAATTAAACATTACTTTTACCACGATTTATATAAGAGCGTAAAAAAATTTTATACATATCTCGAAAGCGAAGAAAACTCACGAAGACAAAAGTTTATTCAAATCTGGGACGTACATGTTATTTTAGCAACGAATTTCTTCGTACGAGTCATGCTGCGAAAATTCTTGAGAAATATGTCACAGATTCTTATACGAAACTTTTGTGTTACGGTTAAAACATAAACATAAAGGCCGGGGAGGGTGTGCCTACTAAGTAATAACGCGAGGCATATTATCATCGTATTCTTAAAATACACGCGTGTCTAGAAAACAAACTGTTTACCCTGCAGACTTTGTGAAATTTCAAACTCAAAGGCCTTCTGAGACCTTGTAAGTAACTTTGTTTTGACAAGTTTTCTCGATATTCAGCAAACGGTTGGTTCAATCGAAAGAGTCTGCCACCAACACTTCTACGTATAAATAATAGATAAATTCTTTCACATTTTTTATAACTTTTTTGCTTTATGTTTATTCGAATCTCGTATTGACCAATTGACAAAGATCTTTGGTTTTGTGAAATCATAGTAATGCAATTACAGTACTTCATTACATCATTGTATGCTGTTAATAATTTTATTTATACTTATACCTTAGACACTTATTCACTCGAAAGTTCAAAGCTTTAGCCATACTACTTAGCTTTTTGGTCATACAAATACATTGTGCTATTCTTTTAAAAATTCGACGTAATGAATTTGATAGATGCTAGGTCAAGTGTTATGTCAGTGCCTTGACCGGAACTCCCCCGTGGGATTTGGAGGCGGAAGTGCTCGCCGAAGTTTATCGGCGAACGGCTGTCACCACTGCGACTGCAGTGAGGACTCAGCTCAACACACGCTAGCGGTTCGTTCCGTCTGGGCGGCGCAGCGTGGGGTCCTCACTGCACTTATTGGAGATCTCTCGCTACCGGCCGTCATACGCTCCATGGTTGGTAGCGACAGTTGTTTTACCACGGTCACAACCTTCTGTGAAGATGTCATTTCGTGGAAGGAGGCGGCGGATAGGGCCCGGGGGGACGATCTCCACTCGGACCAAATTCGCCGCCGGCGAACCGGGCGGCGGAGGCGCGCATACCTGCACCTCATGCCTTACCATGCCAGCCTTGCCATGCCTTGAGTGTGGCTGCGGGTGGAAGGGACGGGTTTTACCCTCCATCCGCTATAGTGACCAGCCACGAGGAGGCGACGTCCGAGTGTGCCGTACGTCGCCTAAATGGAGAGTTTTACACGAAGATGGTGCCCGCGGTATCGGGTAGGCGCTAGGAGGGATCCGGATGTCGTAATAGCAGCTGTTCCTAGATCCCTCCCGTCTCAGGCGCAGAGTGGCACACCGTGTGGCTTTAGTCGGTCCGATTCCGACACACCACCTTGCCATAAATCCCGAAATCCAAAGGTTAAACAAAAAGAAAATGTTATGCCAGTAATTTTTCACTAGATTAATTTTCTGTGCCTATCTTAACAAACACCGTAGAATAATACTCCTCAAATAAAATCGTTAAGTTATAATTATGGTCTCTATACTCATTACTTTAACTTATTACTACTCTTAAAACTGTTAACCAGCATTGTATACTACTTCCATCTGTTATCCATATTTGTAACCAAAACTCAATAGATTCCTAATTTAGTTATTGTATATTGCTATTGTTTCGTTAAAATACTATCATTTTAAGAGCACATGGTGTATTTGCTTATGATCTCGATACGATTTATTAGGTCAATGCAAATGGGGATATACAGGGAGAGATAGTAGGGAAGTAATTTACCGTGTCGTGTAGTGCAGTGGTCGAACATATCTATTGGTAGTGATTGCCACTACTAGATCGTGTTAAGGTCTGAACGAGATGATGTTTTTAAACTATTTCAATTTTTTTTCCATTTTTGATCGATTGTGGACCAATTTCGAATATTTTTTTTGATATTGTGATGAACTCGTTTATAAAGAAGTATTTAGGATAGCTATTGTCTATGTATAAGAGGTTAGGGAGTATATATAGGGTATAAATACTTCTAATGTGTTCAGATGACGCACGTTAACAAGTAATACTATATTGCAAATCACAATAAAATAACCGAATATCGACCTTTACCTTGTTAATTATAAGCTGTATTGTTTTACATTATTTAAGTACTTGTTATACATTTTTCGTATTGTGTGTATGATGCGTCGTTTTTACCTAAATGTTAAACTTATCATCATCATCAGCAGTCCACTGCTGGACATAGGCCTCTCTTAAGCAAGGAAGATTTCAACTATATCACGTTGGCCAGTTTACCTTCTCTTTGCAATGATGTTGTCCTGTATAGTTAAACTTATAAGTTACATGTGTTGATAAAAAAGTCTAGTATTCTGTACTTCTACTCTATTAAGTGCACTTCTTCTTCTAGTATAGGGTGGGCCAAGAATTCGTTAATATTTGAATCTAACATCACGCGCAAACGTATTACGGGAGTTCTTGGGACTGATGCTACTGAAATTTGCTGGCTACAATCGTAACACATGGTTTGAACAATCTCCCGGTAGTCAAAGGCATATTTTCGGAAAAAGCTGATTTCCAGACGAGGCGACATTCCAAGGTCACCCAAAAGTTTACATCTATAAACCAAATATACTACGTCAACTACAAGAAAAAATCAGAGAAGAGATGTCGGTGACCTCGCGGTCTCTTTGCCGACGAGTATTTGAAAATTTCGGTGCCAGCTCATACGAGGAAGGGGGCAAACTTCGAAACGGTGGTCATTTAGACGATATAATTTTAAACAACAAATTCCAATTAATTAGTTTTCATGTTAATAAACAATTTTCATAAAATATCACATGATTTTTATACGATTTTTTCAAATATTGACTAATCGTGGTCCAGCCTTTACATTCATTGATCTCAAATTTTATAATAGTCGTGAGTGCGAGAGATTTTCTTAAAACACATACAAAGAAATCTTTTCACACATTAATACTAGATGATGAACGTTTTTATATCTATAGTAAATTTTTAAGTGAAAATTTTGTGATATATCTGCGCTTTAAACAATTTAAAAAAAATAGCGCTTTTGTGGTCCACGTTTGTTCCACTGAGGCAATTTTATACTCAAGTTGAGTTTTATATTCAAGTAATATGTAAATACTTTAATACTGAATAGTATTTCTTCCTTCAGAGTGACACTCAAAATTCCCAGTACTTTGTGACTGAAAGAGCTCTTTCAAAATACATCCTTATTTAAATATTCATATAATATTGAGCACGGTGTCCAGGAAGTTTCAAATTGGGTGCTTTATTAGACCGTATTCAAGATATTCAGTCGACATCGTTTGTATAGGTATTCATACAAATTGCCATGGAAATACTATTTTACCGAATACAAAACAATTTTATTAGGATGTTAGAAATATACACGTGTAAAGGTTTGACGTCAGTGAAGATATTAGTTTTTATTTAGATATGAGAAAATTTTGAAATTTCGTGATAATATTTTAGTAATAAGAAGAGTAAAAGAAAGAGTAATATTTGTTTTTGTTTTAACTAAAAAATATTACAATCTACGAAACCAATAAGTTGCAATTTGTGCTTAAGTATAATACAATTTTAGTATTTATTTACGCCAAAAATTTCGTAGCGGTCGTGTTTTATGACCAGTATGTATTGACCAGTATAACTCGAAGTGACATAGTATTCTGTTGTACCATGATTGATAAAAACTGGACCTCTGCTATTGTTATTTAAACTTCTAAATTGTTTAATCGGTTATAGTTTTTGTACTTATTGTAGTTTGTAGGTACATATGTACTTCATGATCAACATCATCATCTCAGCCAAAAGATGTCCACTGCTGGACTTCCAGTCCCGTGCCGCCCACATCTAACGGCTTCCTTCGACCTTCACCGGGTCGTCGGACCACCTTACTTTTTATTTATTAACTTCTTATAAGCATTGATTGAGTATTTTAAACATGATATCATACTTCCGTGCGACCTATTTGTTTAAAACTAAAAGTATAAAATGTATTAATACCTTAAAATGATACAATACAAAATTTCCGGAGAGAGCCAAGCTTCAGCACATGAAAACCAGACTAAAATATTACCACTGCCTCTCAAAAAACGGTGTTAAGCATTCGCAATTTTTCGTTCTTAAGTACATCTACAATTTATATTAGGTTATAAATCTGCACTTAATTACTACTAGAAGACGATGTTCTAGACATTTAATAAATGTAGGATAAATAGAAGAGTAGGTTTAGTTGTATAAAAAGATAACGATTATATTTTAAACCTGTTTAAGACTAAAAATATCCAAGGTTAGAAATATAATGAAATTTTTCAATATTTGACTTTAAGCCACGGTGTAAAGTAAAATGTACAAGTTGGTGTAGCACAGCGAAAAAGCTCTTCACGATGTCAACTGTGCGACTCTTGCGAAATTGAGTATCGGAAATGGAATTAGATTGGTCTATTATAACTGCAACTGTAACTGCTATTATATTTATATATTTATTAGTTTCTAGATTATACTAATCTGTTATTTGATGTAAACAAAAACAAGAAAGATCTCGAATGTAAGTCGATCTTTTATTGTGTATACTCGTACAGTACTTGTCATGGCCAATTTCAGCCGCGGCGGTCATTCTCTACGAAGACCAACTAAATACACAGGAGATGTTATTGTGCACAAGTGTTTGCACAGACACAGGTACACTCTCTGTTCCCTTACTGTCCATCTGGCCCATTGATGCAGAGGTGACAGTTATCGTGGTAACTGTGTAAGCCTTACACTGTCATAATGATTGTCATGCATTTTACGTCCCCAAGCGGGGTGTGAAAAAGCATCTCACAAGGCCGCCAAAGTGTGGGTCACCATACTGCATTGTCTGCATTTGCAATGAGTAATTGATGAATGAGTAATTCGATGGTACAATGTCGACCCGGGAATCGAAACCAAGATCTCTTGATCAGAAGTCGTATAATCTAACCGCTAGATCAACGAGGCTACTACATGTACAAGCACACTAATAACATTTTCGGGATGTATCTGTTGTATAACTTCACAAACTCGTGACCTTGATTTTTTGGTATGGTATGGGGCAAATGAGCACTCTGGTCGCTTATGCACAGAAATATTTTACCACCCGTTGAGCCCTCTAACCAGAATCGAGGGCACAAGCGATTTTGGCTCCGGTGACCTCTCTTCCAGAGTGAAAAGTATCGAAAGAATTGTTTAACAGCGATTGTCTAGTAGGCTATGGTATCACTCTGGTTGAGTTAACCTATTTGTGCAAAGCGAAGCATGATTCTTATGAAAGTAAAGTAGTGGAAATCATGAAAAGTGTTATTGCTCTATTTGTCAATAAGAAACTAAGAATGGACGGATTGTGTGGTGGTTTAAGTTGTCGCCACGCCGCTCTTTATTGCCTTGAGTGTTGTGGTTGAAAACCACATGGGAAGACACTTTGTGTGGTTTACAAATTGTTGTTGTAAGCCTGGATGTTCCTTGTGCACGTTTTTTGTATGTATGTAAAGCCCCCGCAACACATGATTAATCTCTAATGCGGGTGTTATCTTTTTATTAATAGAAAAAAATGTATGTCAAATAATGTTGTAATTTATTGTTATTTATAGTAGATATCATTAGATAATATTAATTAGTATTTGATAGTAGCAAGTACACTGCATCGTCTGATGCCCAATATTGGGAAGAAGTTCGCCGTCTCTATATGGGAGTTGCTAGATATGGATCTAACAACCCCCATGACTCCGATACTCACCAGGTACGGCTGCTTCGGTGAGTATCTGGATCGAATTAGACGGGAGGCTATGCATAATGCCACCACTGCGTGTCAAACGGGACTCCACCCAGCACACGCTGGAGGACTGCCCTGCTTGGGAGACCGGGTATTGAGTCCTGGTCGGACAGATCGGACCAAACTTGTCACCGTACGTATTGATAGCGGTAATGCTGGTGAGCTGCGAGGGATGGGAAGCCACGGTCCCCTTCTGTACGAAAGTTGTGCTCCAAAAGAAGTTTGCAGAGCGGGATCGGGAAAGGGTTGATCCTGCTCAAAGAAGGAAGGGGCGAAAGGGATGCGGTTGATCTCGTTAGCTCGCTAATCACTACCCAAGGGTCGTTGCGGCCACATCTTGGCGCGATGTCGTCGCTGCAAACGAACCGAGACAGGTGTCGCCTGAGACCGGGCGCTGTTCCTCCTCTTAATGCGTAGAATAGTAAGAAGTGCAATACCATCATCCCGGGATGTATCTCAGTCGTAGGGTACGGCAGGGAGAGGACGTTAGGAATCGCTGATGAGTTCTTGAAGCTCCTTTCCGTCTGCCGAGGTAGGTCGCCG
This sequence comes from Hypercompe scribonia, assembly GCA_949316085.1. Lineage (NCBI taxonomy): Eukaryota > Metazoa > Arthropoda > Insecta > Lepidoptera > Erebidae > Hypercompe > Hypercompe scribonia. The sequence continues at coordinate 15,442,932 of OX438969.1, read as the reverse complement.
CGGGGTTTATTCATAATCTGTATTTAAAAAAAAACAAAAAGGAAAAATAAGTATTGTAAAAATAAATGTTACACGAACAGGAAGAGGTAAAGTCGAAATGAATTATTTTACAGTAAAACATCTGTTGTAGTTTACAGGTGATAAGTTGAAAGCATTAGTGTCCTGTCAGGTATTGCAGAGCGCTGTAACCACTGAGAAAAATTTACTATTACAATGAAATGTGCAATTGACCATGATTGAGTTTTATTTTTTGTTTAAAGTTGACGTATCTGCATTTATGTTTTAAATGCTGTTTATAAAACTTGCTTGGTCCATGCCTTCAAACTTTTACATGGTTATGACAATAAAACAATTTTTAATATTAAAATGTCAAAATACATACTATACATTAATTATATTTAGAAATATTCAGAATATTATTATCAAATAATGTAAAAAGATTTAATAATAATCTTTAACTGGAAATCAAACGTTTATGATAAGATAAACTGCACTTGTCTTAATTTTAAGCTGGAAAGGATCTAGTTTCATTTTCACTAACTATTGACTAAGTTTTTACATTCAACATCGACTTCGACGAAAAACATTCCATATTATTATGGTACGGTCTATATAGTTGTTCATCAAATAGACAAGTCTTATATTTTGAGATGAAATATTATTAATACAATTAAATACATTCCGTACATGACGTCTGCTTTAGTCGGCACAGCTATTGCGGTAGGATATTATACTCGTAGCTCAAGTACTCACGCGCGATGGTCGGCCACCCGATGTAAATAATGATAACATTCTGGGACAAGACCCATATCAAGCTTAACTTTTAATATTATCTCTAGAATACAGACAAACATTTAGATTAGTTTTTGTAAGAACATACTTATTTTATACAAGGAAATTGAAATAATATTTTTAGTGAAAGCAGAAATTGAAGTTGCGAGCTCTGACCATTAAGTTGATTGTATCACCACGTCGCGTATACATCTTGATAGTTCTAAATCTTTTGTCTAAACAACACATAATTTTCGAAGTCTACCAAATTTATAAGAGTTTTTTTTTAACATCACACCATCAGTATCAAAACTAAGTTATGCAGGAATTGGTAATAATTATTGTGGAGGGACGGGTGTCATGACTCTCTGACCAGGCGAGGTGATCATGCATGTCTGGCGGGTCATGGCCCAACGGTTGTTGTTGGGATGCTGTGTATGTGCTAATCGCCGCGAGAATTTCTACATCACGATTCAGAATTAGTAGTTGCTCCGTAGTTCGTTACTCCTTTGTTCGATTTGTCTCCGCTAGATGACGTTGTAGTATGTTTGAAAGTCGCCACACTATTATAATCGTGTACTAGCCATAAGATCTAGCCATAATTTCTTTGTATGTACGGAGGCAAAATTTCTTTATTTTTTTATTCACTTTTTCCACTTTCTAAACGATAGCCAAATATCAACTTTAATTTTACACATCTTAGAAGTGCACAATATGACTCGATGTTTGTTGGAACAAAGTTGATTGAGTGAGCCTTCAGCCTTATATAGTGGTCGTGTTCTGGTCATCACGTGTCACACATTAATAATGTCACGACACAGAAATAATATCCGTCCATGCGATATTAGACAAAAAAAAACCATAAAGAAAATTAGTTGGCAATTCCTGTTTACTGTATTTGTGGAATAATATAATAACATATTGGTATTATTTTATCCCTTGCAACTAAGTTCTATTTTTGTAATATGTAAGGCAACTTATGATCTATTATAATTATAATACAAGTTTATACGTCTCTCGCACGGCCCTCACTGCAGTCATTGGAGGAGAGCTCTTGCTACCGACCGTCATACGTTCCATGGCTGGTAGCGACAGCTGTTTTACCGCAGTCGCCACCTTCTGTGAAGAAGTCACTTCGCAGAAGGAGGTAGTGAAGAAGGCCCGGGAGGACAATCTGTACTCGGACCCAACTTGCTGCCCTCAAATAGGGCGGCAGAGGGGTGCGTACCAGCGTCTCATACCGCCCAGTGTGGCCACGGGTGGACGGGACGGGTTTTCCTCTCTATTTCCACTACTGTGGCCAGCCGCGACGAAGCGATGTCTGCGTGTACCGTACGTCGTCTAAATAGGGAGTTTTACCCGAAAATAACGCCCGCGCAAGCGGGCAGGCGCTAGGAGGGGTCCGGATGCGGTAATAACAGCTGTTCCCGGATCCCTCCTATCTTAGGTGCAGAGTGGCACAGCGTGTGATTCTAGTCGATCCGATTCCAACACACCACCCCGCCGTAAATTCCGGTGGGGTGACGGCCCAAGGGGGTTTTCACACGTTAAAAAAAATGGTGACTAGATTGCTGTAAAGCTAAATACATACACATAAGTGAACAAATAACTATTCTTATTCTGTGGTCTTTTTTTTTTTTTTTTTTTTTTTTAACGTGTGGAAACCCCCACGGGCCGTCAACCCACCGGGGTTTACGGCGGGGCGGTGTGTCGGAATCGAACCGACTAAAACCACACGGTGTGCCACTCTGCGCCTGAGAGAGGAGGGATTCGGGAACAGCTGTTATTACGACATCCTAATCCCTCCTAGCGCCTGCCCGCTATGGTCTGTTTCAACCTAAATACTACTTCCTAACTGCAGATAATTTTAATCCATGACGTACTAAACCATTATAGCGTACTTTATTATATGGTCTTAGTTCGGTACGGTTTTCGTAATTCCCAGTGGAAGTAATGTTATAGTTAATACAACGATTTTATATCTACAACTCCCTCTTATTCCTTGTACACTGACCAGATAGCAACGAGTACTCTTAAAACTTAAATGTATTTATAACGGCTACTTAGAACGCCAAGCCAAGAATATCTTGGATAAAGAAGCAAATTGTCAATTTTAGAAATAGGCGAACTTCATTTAAAATTTAAAAATATTTTATTTATCATCTGTTAATAAAGTTTATACATTATAGTCTTACTTCGAAAATCAATACTTCAAAACATAATAATAATTGAACTATCTATCGATACTACAATTAGATCAAAACAAAATCATTCAGCAGTTTTCCTCGACAATTTGTCACTTTTTTACTAATTTTTTTTGGCGGAGCAAATACCGTACCTTACAGATACCAATTGTAACCTATCATTAAAACTTTTTTTTTGGTACACCTAAATACGAGAGGAGTAATGATGGCTAGTCACTACTGCTTCCTATGAACACTGGCAACTTAAGAGTCATAAATGTGTAGCAACCTTTTGAGCCCCGTGGAATCGAAAGGAGACGAGGTATGAGCCTGGTAACCTCATCAACCTCAAATCATTCGGTGAAAAGCTTAATTTTTTTCTTTAATGTATTGTAGTGGTTATACGCTATCAACTATGCTACTAATAAATCGTATGTCGAAGTTATACATACATTAGGATTTTTAAATTGTCACAATATTAGAGCATATTTGGGCTTTTTATTCTTTACAATATTTTCGTTGACATAGGGTAAAAGCCGTATAGTTGTCTCGGACGGATACATGCCTCAGTTTCAAATGCTCTATGTTAGACGTATTGACAGTGTTTTTTTTTTATCATAATTAAAAGCGTCCCCCCCGCAGGCCTCAGTGCCGCGTAAGTCGTTGAATTAGGCGTACGTGTTTTGTCCATGTGAGTAAAAATCTTCCGCGGCGATACTTTGATGAGCGTCAGAATTATATTGATAAGTAATCTCTGTTAAATATCTTTATAACTAATTGCGATTTCAGTAAAAAAAATATTTCTTTGAATGTATTAGAGCTTAAATTGCACTGTTTATTACGTTTTATTGTTAAATATTTTTTATTTATTTCGTAAATAAAAAGGGCAAGTATCCGTATCAAAACGGATAGTTGCTCTACTATCTTTTGCGGATTGTTGCCCCAGGGCAACAATCCGTAACTACACATTTTAACAAGCAAAGACATAGTTTTTTTAGTTTATTTATTTTTTCATTTGGTTTTACTATTTTTCTTGGTGTTTTTTTTATTTGGTTTTAATATGGTTTATCTTAAGAGGGTGTGGTAGGTTCTTTTTTATCGACAATTATTAACATTTCTTTAGACACATTTTTCGGCTAAAATAATTGATGAAAAAATTTGAAATTTTGCAGGAGTACTCCGAACATGACAGTAATCATGCCCGGTCTCCGTTTTTCTCCCGCAGGCTATTAAATAAAATAAATACTCAACAGCAAAATGCCTCGCAAGTATAAACGAAGGCCAGGCGCGGTGCCGCGCCACATCACCTGGACAGAAGATAGTTTAGCACTTGCGTTCGAAGAACTTAATAAAAAACAAAAAAGTATCAACGAAATATCCCGGATTTATGGCATATCCTCTCGAACCTTAAGAAGACGGTATGAAAAGAGAAACCAGCTACTGGTAACACAAGGTAAGTCAAGGATTTAAAATTGTATATTCAGCTTATAAATAAAATAATCTGTTTACCTACCTGTAAACCTACTTATCTAATTGCATTTTTAACACTTCTAGGAAAATACCCTGTCCTTGGCTTTGAAAATGAAAAAAGACTAGTATCCCATATACTAAAGCTCGGAGACGCAGGATTTTCGCCTGAAAGGAGTTTAATTCGCCAATTAGCCTATCAGTTTGCCGAAAAACTAGGATTGAAGCACACTTTTAATAATGAAACTAAAATGGCTGGACCTCAATGGTTGAAAAGCTTCCTTGAAAGAAATCCCGAAATAGTTGTGAGGGAAGCTGAGGGCTTATCGATTCAAAGAGCGAAGGGTCCAAGCAGGGCCGAAGTAGCCAAATTTTTTGATCTGCTCATAACCGTCTTAACTAATAATTATTTGCTGGATAAGCCGGACCGAATCTTCAATATGGATGAAAGCGGTGTCCAACTCAACAATAAACCTAGTAAGGTATTAGCCAAGAAAGGTACTAGAGCAGTGAAGTCACTTACTTCCGATGAAAAAGGCGAAACAATTACCGTTGTTGCTTGTTGCAATGCTGTCGGCAATTTTCTCCCACCTGTTTTGATTATCAAGGGGGTAAATAAAAAGCCAGAATTTGAAGAAGGACTTCCTCCTGGTTCCAAAGTTTATATGCAAAGGAAATCAGCGTATATTTCCTCAGAACTTTTTTACAAGTGGCTGACTGAACATTTTATACCCCGCAAGCCTCCAGGAAAGGTATTACTAATTTTAGATGGTCATTCATCACATTCCAGTGCTGTCAATATGCTAGAAACTTCTCGTGACAATGATGTGATATTGCTTTGTTTACCTAGTCATACTACTTCTGCTTTACAACCTTTAGATGTATCGGTATTCGGACCATTTAAAAAATACTATTATGCGGAGACAAACAATTTTATTCGCACCAATCCACAAAAAAAACTGAACCGGTACAATTCTGGTCAACTGATAGCAAGAGCGTGGATTAGAGCAACTACACCTTTTTTTTTTTTTAACGTGTGGAAACCCCCTCGGGCCGTCACCCCACCGGGGTTTACGGCGAGGCGGTGTGTCGGAATCGGACCGACTAAAACCACACGGTGTGCCACTCTGCGCCTAACATAGGAGGGATCCGGGAACCGCTGCTATTACGACATCCAGATCCCTCCTAGCGCCTGCCCGCTAAAGCGGGCACCATCTGCGGATAAACTCTCTATTTAGGCGACGTACGGCACACGCGCACGTCACCTCCTCGCGGCTGGCCACTATAGCAGATGGAGGGGAAAACCCGTCCCGTCCACCCGCGGCCACACTCAAGGCGGCATGAGGCGCTGGTATGCGCGCCTCCGCCGCCCGGCTCGCCGGCGGCGAATTGGGTCCGAGAGGAGATCGTCCTCCCGGGCCTTCTCCGCCGCCTCCTTCCGCGAAATTACGTCTTCGCAGAAGGTTGCGACCGCGGTAAAACAACTGTCGCTACCGGCCATGGAGCGTATGACGGCCGGTAGCGATAGATCTCCTCCAATAACTGCAGTGAGGGCCCCACGCTGCACCGCCCAGGCGGCACAAACTGCTAGCGTGTGCTGAGCCGAGTCCTCACTGCAGTCGCAGTGGTGACAGGCGGGACTCAATTCCCTCCTGACGACCGAGTGCAGATACTTCCCGAAGCAACCGTGCCCGGAAAGGACCTGCGTCAGTCGGAAGGAAAGGGTCCCGTGCTGCCGCCCTGTCCACTCGGCGATGACCGGCTGGAGAGCCTCCACGAGGGCAAAGCCAGCACGTGGAGTCTCCAACCGGGACGACCAACGAGCCATTGTGGCTCGACGAGCGGCCTCACGCCACTCGCGCACCTCTTCGGGCGGGGGCCGTATGCCGCTACCCGCCCGGAAGTCAGCCGTCCGCCGATAAACTTCGGCGAGCACTTCCGCCTCCAAATCCCACGGGGGAGTTCCGGCCAAGGCGCACGCCGCCTCCGTTGATACGGTGCGGTAACCGCGTGTGGCTCTAACCGCCAATATCCTCTGAGGGCGCCAGAGGCGAGCCCTATTCTGGGCGGTCAGAGCCGCCACCCACACCGGTGCACCATACAGCGCCATTGACCGGACAACCCAGGTGTATAGCCGTCTCGTCGCGACGCTGGCTCCACCCAAATTCGGCAAAAGTCGCCCAAGGGCAGAAGCAGCGCCGACCAGCTTTGGAGAAAGCTGTCGGAAGTGCTCGTCGAAGAGCCACCTGCCGTCGAGGATCAGGCCCAGATATTTCATCTGGGCCTGAACTGGTACGAGGACCGAATTGACTACGATAGAGGCGCCGGGTGGTGGACCACGACGGGGCCCATGGAACAAAAGGGCCTCCGTCTTATCTAGGGCCACTCGTAAACCCAGCGCCTCAATGCGCCCGACCACCAAAGAGACTCCCACGGTGGCCAGGCACGCCGCCTCTTGAAAGTTCGCCCCCCGGGCCGTGACCAATGTGTCATCGGCGTAACAAATTACGCCCAGCCCGGGGGGAAGACGACCTCGAAGGGCCCAGTCGTATCCCATATTCCACAGGAGTGGTCCGAGGACAGACCCCTGTGGAACACCGCACGACATGGGCCGCCGCCTCAGAATGCCATCTCGGTCCTCGTACATGACGGTACGCTCCCTAAGATAGTCTGCCACAAGCCGCCTCAGGTACTCTGGCACCCTGTGGTAGTGGAGTGCTTCCCTGATGCAGCTAAATGGCAGACTATTAAATGCGTTGGCGATGTCCAACGACACCGCCAACAGCACGCCGCCACAGCTCACCGCCTCTTCGGTCACGGCCCTCAGGCGCAACACAGCATCGACTGTCGAACGCCCGGCTCGAAACCCGTATTGGGCGTCCGACAGATCGGGGCCCACCTCGCAGAGGTGCCGGACGATGCGGGCAGAGAGTATCCTCTCAAACAATTTACCCGCCTCGTCCAGCAACACGATGGGCCTATAGGCCGCGACCGAATTGGCCGGCCGTCCCGGTTTCCGTAGTAGGACCAGCTTCCCGCTCTTCCAACCCTCAGGAAAGCGCCCGGACGCCAAGCTGGCGTTTAGGACTTCCCCGAGGCGATCCGACATGTGGTCGAGGGTTCGCGCCAGCACTCGAGCAGGTATCCCATCTGGCCCAGGGGCGGTGTTCTTAGAGCGAATCCGTAGAACCACCGCCCCTATCTCCGATTCCCTGACGGGCGGAACATTATCCTCGTTCCGTCCCCTGTCGTCTTCGACCATGAAGGCCATCGACGGGGGTGTGTGCTCCGCCCGCTGCGGGAAAAGACCCTCGACTACTTCCCGCAGGAAGCTGGGCTGAAGTGTCTCTGTAAGGGGGGGGCCCGACGTGCGGAGCTTTTGTCGAACCGCACGATAAGGGCGACCCCAGGGGTCACGATCGAGACCCTCCAGCATCTCCTTCCTCTTCACTTCTTTGGCGCGGCTAATGGCCAGCTTCAGAGTTTTCCGCGCCTCTCGGTACTCCTCATGAAGCTGGTCCTCCTCGCCGTCTACGCGGTGTCGCCGCCGACTACGGGTGTAGGACCTCCGGGCACGAGTACAGGCCGCGCGGAGGTCGGCCAACTCCTGGGACCACCAGTAAACCTCCTTCCGGGGAGGCCAACATCCTCGGATGCGGGGCATGGCCGCATCGCAGATCTGCGTAATCGCATCGCGGAAACGACCAGCCCCCATGTCGACCTCCTCGGTCGGAGCCTGCGGAGACAGCCAGGAGTAAATAATGGCTGCCTCCTCTAGTAGGTCCCTATTCAGTTTGGCTACAGCCCACCGCGGCAAGCGAGAAGAACGCCGCGCCGCGTGACCCCTACTGGGGTCCTGGGTCCGGGAGAGCTCAAATCGAATGTAGAGGTAATCCGAGAGCGTCTCAACCTCTTCCAGGACACACCAGTTCCTTACTCGTGCGGCGAGGGCAGGGGTAGCGAACGAAAGGTCCACTATCGACCCTCCCTGCTGTCGCACGCACGTGTTGGCGGAGCCCCTGTTCAATAAACAGAGGCCCACCGAGGCCGCCCACTCCTCTACGGCCTCGCCCCTGGCGTCTGTCCTGGGGGAACCCCACGCAATGTACTTCGCGTTGAAGGCCCCCAGCACTAAGACGTGCCCAGACGTTAGACGCCGCATCGAGGTTTCCAAGTTGTTAAGGAAAACCTCGAAGTCGCTCAAACTCCGGTTGGGGGAGAAGTAAACACCATATACGGTGATCCCCCCCCACTCGGCAGCAACATATCCAGTACCCTTGTCTCTTAGCGACAAGGGCGGGGAATGAGCCGCCGTGGAGCCGACGACTGCCACGGAACCGTCCCGGTCACCCAACCAGTTTGGACGGGGAGGAACGTAATAGGGTTCCGCGGCTACGGCAACGCCGATCGACCACTGTGCCATGGTTTGCAGGAAGAGGTCCTGGGCCGCGGCAGAGTGGTTGAGGTTCGTCTGGACAAGGAGGTTGGAGACTTGGTCCATTACTGGACTGTCTCTACAACCTCCTCCATGGGCGACGATTGCGATGCTCGAACGACATCAGACGTAGCCCGGGTCGATTGGCTAGGTAACCCCGACGTCTGCCGAGAATTGCGGGGAGGTTTACAATCTCTCTGCCCAATCTGGTGATTGGCGGCTTTATTACCCGCCGCACACGCCGGGCAGTGAGGGGCGGCAGAACACTCTGCCGCTTTGTGCCCCGGTCGACCACAGCGGAAACACAGTCCACTGCAGTCAAAACAACTATCGCACTTGATGCGAGTGTGTCCCGTAGCCAGGCATTTGAAACACCTCATCGGCCTCGCCGCCAGAACCTTAATTCTGGCGTTCACGAAACCGACGAGGATCTTGCCAGCGTCGCCCAAAATTTTGGCAGAAGCTACAGGACAACTAATCCACACCGCACCAAGGCCCCCTAAACCGGGGCGGATGGTGCCGATCCTGATGCTGTCCGCGTTGCATCCGGTCTTCTCCTGAATCGCTACACGGACGTCCTCGACTGTTACTGAATCGTCCAGGCCTGAAATGCGCAGCTCCGCGCACTTGGTAGGCCTGGCGATCTTGACACCATCTGTGGCTCCCAATATTCCCCGCAACTTCTCGGCAAATTTGTTTGCTGTCTCTGCACCTTCAGTCCCAGGGAACTCAAGAACACGAGCTCCCGTCTGGGCAAGGCGCAATCTAACACCTACTGTCCCGAAATCTTGTGTCAGACTGTCCCTTGCCTTTTTAAAGACGGCCGCGTAGGACAGTCCACCGTTAACCGCCTCTGGTGACAACGTTACCACCACAGCCACCGTCTTAGGGGTCCGCAGTCTCCGTGGCTTCTTCTTGGTGACCTCTGCTACCGAAGGTTGGAGTGTAGACCCTGCTTTCCTCGCAGCTTTTTTGCTTTGCTTTCGGGACTTCTTGTTTCCCCCTACCACTTGCCAACCGTCGTTCGTGGGAGCTGAATTAGAGGGAACAATTGTAGGTGTTGGAGTGGGAAGCGGAGGAAATGCCGTCCCTGTTCTGGCCAAGGTCTTAGGTGGTCTCGTCTCCGGCATAGCCTTTTTTACCACTGTCTTGGCCGCTCGTGTCACCTTCAGTGCTGCCGCAGACCGGGACGCCGCTGCGGCATACGACACGCTGTCACCCGCAGCTGGCAGTGGAATCGACACAGCTGGTTTATTAGAGCAACTACACCTGCCAATGCAATAAGTGGTTTTCGCGGCAGCGGAATCTATCCAGTCAATCCAAATGCTCTGTCTAATGCTGAATTTGCTATATCAGATATTGCATTGGGGAAGCTTACACAGTAACAAGAGTCTAAATCTATAAACGATCAAGTACCAGGTGCTTCTGGAGAATTTGCGTTACATGAGCGCATACAGGAATCTGAATATGACCAAAGCAACGTACTAAGTCGACAGAATGGAGTGACTCTACAAGGCGATCAAGTCCCAAGCTACTGTGATAAAAATAATCCAGAAACTATCGTAAATGAGGCTGAGCAGAATAGCGTGAACCAAAGTTATACGCCATCTAGGCCGTCCTCGAGTCTTTTGGCTCTTTGTCATGAATGTTTAGACCTAAGAGATGGCGAAATTGAAAATTACATTTTAGATAATACTGAACTATCATTGCCATCGCTATCTTTGAATGAGTCACAGAACAAAGATCTACAAAAAGAAACACCATCGAAATTTTTACATCAATCATCTCCTATACCAAAAATTCCGCTGATTATGTCTAAAAGAGCTAAACAATCAGCAGAAATTTTAAACTCGAATGATAAAATAATGAAGAAGAAGAATAAAATTGAGAAAGTAAAGAAAAGAAGCATAATGAAACAAACGGAAGAAACAAAAAACAAACCAGTTGGTAGCAAAGAAAAGATCACGAAGAAAAGAGGGCGACCACAAATAAATAAAAAATCAAAACAATATAGAGATATTACCAGCAGTGAATCAGAATTAGATAACACAGATGATTTTATTAAACTGACTAATGGAAGGGCTTTAAAGAAAAGAAAAATTCGTATCTACAGTTCTAATAGTGAGAATGAAGAAAATGTTATAAGCTCAGAAACATCTAAAGGCAAAGCAACTAAAGGGCTACCAATCAAAGGCAAAAAAAACAAAACATCTATTAGAGACACTGAAAATATATTAAAAGTAAAAAATGCTAATTCAAAAAAAGAAAATATCAATAAAGAATTTTCAATTGATAATTATTGTGCAGAATGTTATGAAAATTATAATTTAACTAAATCGAAATCAGATTGGATTCAATGTGAGATGTGTCGAATGTGGTTGCATGAAACTTGTACAACATTCAAAAACCATTGCATGAGATGTGGCAAGTTGAAAACCTTGACTTCTGGTGATAATCAATGCTAATGCCAAAGTGGATTACCATATTTTTAATATTTAAGATAAATACTAATATTTAATTAAAAACTTACATGTTCACTAATTTAGAATTTTAAAACCTTAGTATTTTTAAGTGCTGATTAGGTAATAATTTAACTTCTCTTAGTACTTAGTACTTAATAAAGGATCTCAGTAAGTAATAAGGACTGAATACTTACTTAATAGATGCTAATGCCAAAGTTAAATCTTATTTTGTTTATTGTTCTATCTTTAAAATAAATAATAATATTTCATTATTATTTTGGATACTTAATTAGCATTTTGGCGTCTATTTTTGTTGTAATTTTATTAATTTTAATTAATATTTAATAAAAGATTGTATTTAATAAGAAAAACTGATTGCTTAAATTAATATAAGTTCATTTTTATTTGAAAAAAAACAGACAGGCATCTATCTTCACATCAGGCAAGTATCCCCCTGAACCATTTTAACGTTAGGCTACTATCCGCCATAGTAGACAACTATCCCCTTTTTTAGAGGTCACATAAAACAGGATTTACTCAAAACTAATAATATTTATACTTGAAAACATAGGCTATTGTAGAAGATTAATAAACTATGTTTAAGAATACACTTTGAATAAAAAATTAATTGGTACATATTTTTAATAAAAGAGCTTTTTTAAAAAGTGTGGCAACTATCCGGCTTTTACCCTATGTAAAAAATAAAAGAAAAGTCTCAAGTTTCTATAACCTGAAATCGATTTAAGCGCTCTTGAAATATAATTGTGAATTTGTTAAATATGGAATACGTTAAATTATGGAATGTTTACATTATTATTTTCCTTTTATTTTCTGTTTAGATACACTTTTTAAATCGTCCTCATCATGGACTACTTTAATAGTATATTACTGGACATAGGTCTCTTTTAGAAAAGAGATTTTTGCCTACTATACTATGCTAGCCAGATAGGTCCTTCCAGTATGTATAAAATCGAGTTTATTAAAATTTATAATAAAGCTGTTCATAAGCATATTCGATAGAACGGCAAATATATGCGAGTACAAATAAGTAATCTTCTTTAAACGAATATCCTACAAAGCAGGGTAAGCGCCTAATGAAACTCAAAATGAATAAATTAAACCACAAAATGAAACAGGGGTTCGAGTATTTGAAAGCAAATGCCCCAAGACAGGTAATTATAATTGCAAAAAAGTTTGTAACGCCTTAGGGTAGATTCGTAGCCGACATGTGGATTGTATCAAAGAAAAAAAAAGATACATTATAATTTGATGAAAGATATCTATAAATATTTAGATTAATATTATACTTAGTTACTCGTGCGTATTTACAAATAGTAACTAGTTTTAAATATTTAAGCTTCACAAAAAGTAGTGATTTAAGTGGTCACCTTGTCGTTTTCTACTGCGCTGAGTGTTGTGGGTTGAACCCTACGTGCGACAACACTTTGTGTGATCTACATATTGTTGTTCTGCGTCTAGGTGTTATTTTTGTCTGATTCATGTATATCTGCAAAGTCTACCACGATATAGGAATATTCCTAGTGCGGGAGTTGTCTTTTTAAAAAAGAAGAGAAGAGAAAAGAAAAGCGTGTAAATAAATACACTCAAATGATCAAAATATAAAAAAAACATATGTTAAAATATTAAAAAATATATAACGTAACCTATGTGAAAACTTGCTGAAATAATGACACCAAGGCCTCTGAAGTTTTTTAATATAAAACTTTGTACAGAGTCAGTTCACCCAAATATGAAAACGCTTTTGGACTATACTTACATAATTTAAAATTAAAAATGTTTCTTTAGTTACTTTTTTGAATGTTTGTTCCATTTTTAACTTTTAACGTGCAAATACAAAAAAAGGTGGGTGTCGTTTTTGTAACACGTGTATAGATCTGTACGTCTAAAAGCGACATTATATTCCTAGAGTTACATCTTAACTAGATAAAATCTGATTCGAGATGCTCTCAGTCTATACTATTATGCCCACTGAGGAGTTTGTTGTTCGATTGATTTTTTAATCGGGTTAATCTCTAGATCTAATAGATATATTGTAAAAATATTGTATTGGATAGAGTATCTATAGCACAACATTTTAAGCTATTAGATACTATATTATGTAACATATCACTTTGAAATTTAGCGGCGGGGCATTCATTTGGTAACATGATCATTATTCAGAATCCTGGTTCAATCAATAAAAAATTCTGAATCTTTCATTAAGGAAGTCAGATTAAATTTCTTACATTTTTTTAAAAAATAAACAAAATTAACGACACTTTTCTTTTAAAGTATATTTTCAATAATTATTTTTAATCTCATTACCTTTACGTTACACTGTATACTTTAGAAAACTTGAATTCAGAAGTTAAATATCACTAAAGGAGATCGCAAAGAAAACGCTAAGCTTGCAAAAGTTGAAGAAAATTCGAACAAAAGTCAATTTTATATGAGGTGTAGAGAATTTCAGGTCAGCAGTGGGTAGAGAGGCAATCTGTGTCGGACACCTATTCTAGTTGTTACAGCTGTAATTTGCTTGAGTGGGGCCGGGACGTGTCGGTCATTCGATTAGTTTCGGCAGAACGTTGCGAGCTGGACTTTACCGCGGAGACTGTGGTTTGCATTCAGTCTGCAACAGACGGGAAAATATTCAATTGGACGTTCCAACTTTATCTAATGTACAAATATTATTTCTCTCTGTATATTTTTTGATGTTTGTCGAAATATTTAAATCTTAGTCTGCTGTATTATCAAACTGCTGTGAAATTGATATTCTGGTCTTGATCATAAACTGTAATTATAGTATTAAACCAATACAAACAAGTCGTGACATATATACTTAGTATTAGTTCATTTTATGTCATACTTGTATCGTAGGACGACTTCATCGCTTATCGAAATAATTTTAAATTGAAAATGTGTGTCTAGTAAGTAGTTGATGTGGGGATGTCACGTGTACCGAGCTTCGTGATAGGCCGTTGCTAATTAAGAAGTTTCACGTTGATCGGCACAAATTGTATTACGTCAGGGCTGTCCCGAAAATCTTGTAAAATTAAATTAGTTGGAACGACGAATCGGATTTCTAACTTAGAGATTAAGGTGGCAGCCGTCCATGGAATCTCTTTGTACCATTATAATTAAGGTTCGATGGAATTGCTAACTGCTTTACGACTTCGTACTGATATCGATATATTTGTTCTTGGAAAGCTATTTGCATATTACATTTTATTTTGTAATTTATATTTCGATGTTATTGTGTTGTGACATTTGTTCAGCGTTTGTAAGACACATATGATAAGGTTTTATAATACTAAGGCTGTGAATTAAGTCCTGAAATAAGTTTATAAATGTATATTATTTCATAAAAAGCACAATTCGAAATGCAGGGACACTTAAAATTGTCAGTTACAATATATATTCATAGGTATAAGCGTGGTGCAGTCAGGATATTAATTGTGATTTTTATTATATTAGCAGTTATTCAAACTGAGCAAGTTAAGAAGTCTAATGTAGAATATACTATTATAGAAATAAATGTGCTCTTTTTTTGTTATACTTCATTTACAGCAGCAGGATTTTATTAAACCATGGTTACTAGTACGATTTTCAGGTTATGAAGTGAAAGAGTATAAGCGTGACAGGTGATGAAGTTAGATTAATATTATGTTGATGAAGTTGTAAATATGATCTTAACTCGGATTATCTGTAACATAACAGGTATGTTATGGAAATTATGAAAGTTATTGCCTAACATAGAAGCAAAAGATCGTACAACACAAAGAAGTAACTAAAACCTAAATGCGCTTGATGTGTAAGAAACCAATTAGGTTCTGATTGCTATACTTAACAAAAAAAGACTGAAGTACGTTAGTCGAAGTGGTAATCAGCCCTGCTAGTTAACTTCAATTTAATTTCCTAAACAGATTAGAGTCAGAGTGAATTCCCGTTAATTTTCTATTTCGTAAAGTTAAAACTCGAAACTCCTTGATTGCTCTTAGTCATTAATCATCTGTTTCATTATCTTCTGGTCATTAATAATCCCGTTATATACCGTGACATATTATTGTCTTGACGAGTCTAGAGTCTATGACTTTTGTATCTTCATAGCATCAATTCTTAATATGTCTCTTTATGTTATTTACCTATGCATATAAGATATAAATAGGATAATTAAAAACAAATGAGCTAATAAAATTAGTTAATAATAAAAAGAAGTCTGCGTCCACCTAGGAGTAAACATAAATGTAACTGCAAGAAGCTATGTTGAATGCATAGAGTTGCTAAAGATTATAATATCAAAAAAGTACCTCAGTAATATATTGGATATACTAGTAAAGTAAAAGCAATAACAATTTGTAAAACACATTGCCCAGAAAGTAAATACTAAGAGTGATCCATTCTTCCTCATCAAAAACATTATTGTATCTAATAAAATACTGCTAAAAACAAAGAAATCCAATTCAATCGTAAACAAATTTATTGATATAATCAATATTTTTCTTTCAGTATACAGGAATAGCTCTCGGTGCTATAAATATTGTGGCTTTATTGTCACATTTTTTATGGTAAGAATTATACAACTTCCTAAATTATACTTAAAGAAGGCTTATCTGCGATTAATTTAAAAAAACTTTAAATGTGAGTGCTTTTAAAATTAATTATAAATGTTAAATAAAGTTACTTACTTACTTAATTACTTCCAGTAAGAGATGAGGCTGTGGAATCTTGAGATTTCAAATAATCAATTTTATAATAATTCCAAAAAAACAGCCAAGCAGTTAAGTAGGTACTAACGCTTCACACCGATAAACACTTTTTTATGTAATAGAAACGAATAGTTCCTAAAAGGTATTGATATATAGCCAAAGTTTGACTTCACTTCACTCACCTACCTATCAAAAAACCTAAACAGACCAGTCACCTTTTTCATTCGTTTCTTTCTGTAGAAAACCTATATAAGTAATTTTTACCATTTTATTGTTATTTGTAAAATTCTTTAAAATACATACATACACTTGACTCGAGCCTACCTGTAAAAGCTTACAGTGCAATTTGCTTTGATTGATAGAGTGGTTCATTTATCAATGTCTTTTGCCGATTCGACAAAATAAAGCCTCTGGGGAGGGGTCCGTTTCGATTCACTTGTTTTATGAGCGGCTTCATTTCATTTTAAGGTTTAGCGATTTAATGTGTAATGGGTGGATATAAATCATGACTACGACCTAACGCGGTCGTAGTCATGATTCTAAGTGAATTCTCTTTTGAGATATTCCTCGAGTTTAATACTGGGATTTAACAATGAGTAAGTGGTAAAAGTAAGGATTCACTTTGAGGTAGATTTTACGTCCACAAACTCTTGTTAGATAAACTATTTTTCTGTGAACATGATCTAGGTCATATAATTATTTATTTTGATAAAAAATAATTATTTAACTTACTACTGAAATTACTGTTACGTGACATTATAAAAACACAGCGTCTTTATATAAACTTTGTAGAAAGTATTTTGCTTTTGTGACATTTTTTGGCTGCCCATATAGATTTCAAAATAATTTATACTCTAAATATATAAAACAATGTTGCATATTCCAATGTTGATTACACAAACACACTGTCAAAGTGGTTGGCTATGAATTTAAACGTGAACTGCGATAATGGTGCAACGGGAGCTCATCGTCTATTGACCATATTTGTCATTTTACCTAAAAATATCAAACTGAACTTTGTCTAAACAGGCACAGCAGATTCTTTCTTCTCCTTCTTCATTTTTAAGATAATTAGTTTGAAATTGAATTGAAATTTCATATCGCATGTAATCGAATGTATTCTTAATACCATGTATATGTATTTTACAAGCCAAAGTAGACTCATTTCTAGACTATAATTTGCCGTCTAATGGCAGCATTAATGTTGTTTAGGTTTAGGACAACGGGCGCTTTGGTGTGATGTAAGCTTAGCTTACTAGTATTTTCTACGAAAGAAGGATTTAATCTCTGTGGTAGAAAAGGCTATACCTTTCCAAGTTTTGGATATCCTATCTACCTGAATTTTTTTATGTTTTAATAAACGGATGAGTAGTACAAGAGTACTTGGTTCGTTAAGCTACTCTACTATATGTAGTAAGACGGCGCAGCGACAGTGCCGCGATGCAGATAAGTCGACATCGGCTCGAGTACTATCGTGCGAGAAACGTTTCCAGAGCAGTTCAACTTAGAGTCTGTCTCCAAACTGGAATAGTTCTTGAGACTATACGTTTCGAGTCGTACTCCACATCTCAAGCTGTACGTGGAAACAGTTATTTCTTTTGTTTGAAGCTTCAGTTATGAACGGTTACAACTTTGGAGATTTCTACAAACAAACGAATAGTTTCCGAGCACTTCTCGTTGATTGCAGACTATTTGATTACGTAAGTGTTATTTCCATGTTACATTCTGCATGCGTACATAAGAATAAAATTCATAGCAACTAATGTTAAGTACTGATAACATAACGTATTAAATATCACTGACATAAAAAAACCATGTTTGGTATTTAAGATTATATTTATATAGACTTCTTTTAGTAGGGGAGCCGTAGAAGGGATTCCGGGATTTACTCGAGCGCGGTAGATTAATATACAGGGGGATACCTTGTACTCTATTAAGTACTTACACCAAATATGAGACTTCTATATATGATCGCCCGTCAAGGATAAAGGATCAGATTAGTAAAAAAAAATTGATCATCAAACATTTTCGAGCGCGTCAGATTAAGATAAGACGAGTTAGTTACGTGCTAAAACGTGTAGATTTCACTAATCTAACAGTTTTAATGGGACCTAAAGAAGGGGGAGGGCTACAAAGTTGTAAAAAAAAACGTCATTTGGACATTCTCGAGCGTGGCTAATTTTTTTTTTATTTTTGACGGAATAATTCAAGGATTACGAAAAATATATAATCTGACAATTTTCGCAAGCCGAAGCAACAAAAATGCATCGATAAAGTTTAATGCGTGCAGCTACGTGATGCCTATGTTCCCCTCTCCGCGCTTCTATTCCTCTCCCACAATTTATTTTTTTATATTTATTTTCTTATAAATACAAATATTCTACTTTAAAAAAACATGTACTTTCTCATTTGCATGCTATTTCCTGAGCTTTTCAATTAATTAAGTTCAATAGTTTAAAAAAAAATACAAAAAACAATTTTTTAATTATCAGATTACCGAAATCCCTCTCGATAATTGTCAGATTATGAGACAGCACGTCTAGTGCATCAAGATGAACCATATATATCTTAATCTGACGCGCTTGAGTATTTCAAAATGACCAATTTTTTTGCACATTCTAATAACGGCCATGACTTTGCGTCACATCTAAATCGTCTGATTATTGTATAAGAGTGTTTTTTTAGGTTCACTTAACATCCCCTTCGAAAATTTGACGCGCTCGATAAAGTCTTTTTTTTTTCATTTCTGACCCCTACGTACGACCACCCCCATCACTGAAACAGTCAGATTAACATATGTAAATTTTTAAAAATACGTAGGACATATATAATATCATTATCTGACACGCTCGAGTATGTCCATGGAGCTGTTTTTTTTTACATTTTTGAAAATCTATAGCCGTTCTCCCCACTGATGAAATGGAATGTTTTATATGTCATTTTTCTTTTCGTCATCTAAGCTTCACAACCGTATAGGTCTCTATGACGCTTGAGTAAATCCCGATTTAGCATCGTGGCCTCCCGTACTATTTCTCTTCACGTTAACTTCACACTTATAATGAAATTATAACTACACTGTCTCGTTGGTCTAGCGGTTAGCCTAAGCCTCGGGTCGGGGTCGGATCAAAAAGTATTATTGAGTTTTTCTGGTTAGAAAAAAGCTTAGTAACAGCCTAGAGTTTGGATGCTGGCTCCTTAACCCTGCGTTCCTGCGTCTGATCTCTCTCTGGTCGTGTCAGATAGCCATTCCATCGGATTGTGAAAGTGAGGGAACAGAGAGTGAACCTGTATTTGCGCCTACATTTATGCACTATAATATTTCTTGCGTATTTGGCTGGTTTCCGTTGACACTGGCCGTCGCGGCTGAAATCGGCTAGAAGCATACCATGATCGTACTGAAATTATTTAACAATGTATTTTAACCATTTAGAAATTGAAAGGAAAATTATGCAACCTGTCTCGAAAATCACTACACTTGAATGAATTAGAAAGAGCTTTACTAAATTGTATACATTCAAATGATTGTATAAATATCGAAAATTAATTCTCGAAAATAAACATACCAAAAAATTTCTCTTTCAAAGTAATGACAACTGATAGGCGACTTATTACATATTAAAGCTACCCATACAATACTGCATATCCTAGCTCATTAGAACTTATTAAAGTTATGATTAATTTATTTATATACATTATACAAATAAGTTATCGCAGAATTGTCCTTAACGGCGTCTTTAAACACTCGTTATATAAGCTATATTTAATATTATATAACGATTCGCTCATATAATATTAAATATTGATGTATCTTAATGGATAAATACCATTTATAACTTAGAACGCGTCATTTATCTATTTTCTGTCAGATCTTTTCCTCAGGACATAAAGCGACATGGTGGTACAGCTATAATGAAACAAAATCAAGTTACATATTTAATGAGGTAGTATTGCCGTCGGCAAATAATAATGAATAAGGAAATTAGGAACGCCGAGCAAATACTGAATAAAATAATGTACTCCTGTGTCCCAAAATTGATATAATGTTTTTTAATAGAGTAATGCCTTTCGGGAAATTGGAGTGTTGCTATTTTTAAAAGTAAATGTCAACTAGCAACGCAAACCTGATTCGAGCAATGATATTAAATTTTACCTGAGACTTGATTTATGGCGCGCGGGAGAGTGGCAATTTCCTCGCGGAAGTGTTGCTATGGCAACATTATGTTTGCGCTTAGCAAAAATCTTGAAATGTCACCATATTAGGGCCAACAGTTATTGTTACATGTTCTACGCTCGTTACGCTCGTGTTTTTGAGTAATTGTTATGTTTGCACCATTATCTGGTAAGTCTGAATGTACAAAACATACCAAAAATATTATCGTTAACTTACAAACAAAAAGATATGTATTTTCAAAAGCACGTACTTGTTATACAGGATTCGAGAGGTGAGGAATAGAAATATAGTTCTTGTTTCGTGAACTCATTAATAGTATTCAACTGTTGATAAGGGTTTCGACTATAAAATGATGCGGGGTCTCACATTCAATATATTTAAATTATGTAAGGAGATACTTATCTAGCGTAAAAGTTCCAAAATGTATCTGTAAAGGAAAACATCGATGATTTATACAGTAAATAGTTGCTAGGCCACAGTCAATTGGAGTGAAACTATATAATGAGTTTTTTGCGTGGATTGTAGTGAAAGTATTGTTTGTTTTAAGTTTCTTAATAAACAGTAATATAAAACTATATCTAATGATATTATAACTAACATAATATTTTGCACTGAATTTCATAAGGTATCATATTTTGAGCCTCATCTTTTGTCATTAAGGACACAATAGCGATGATATGAGTTCTCGACACACAATTAATGTAGTAAGTAATAATAAAGGATGACTTGTACCTACTTGATGGCGGCGTGACGGAGGCATTCTATGAGATCTCGTCACCTAAATATGTTTACACATATTCAGTTTCTATTACCTATATCCAAGAGCGCCTTTCTATGCCATATTGTGTTATGTTTCACCTGCCACTTTTAAGTGATAAAATTACGTTTAGAAGTATTTGAAGATGACGATCTTCAAAGCGTATAAAACTTTTTTGGTATTTTCTATACTTAACATTCTTTAGTGGTTAACATTCTTATTAGCTACTTAAGTAAATTGATAATATTTTAAATGTTTCAAATAATTCTCTATAATAAATTTTGTAACAAATTTGTGTAATCAAGCTATTTCTTGATAACTTACAGTTCTTAAGAAAACAGGTAAGTTTGTTTAGTTAAGGAGTCTTATTTGTATAAGTCATTCAAGGTAGAAGCGCCACGTTGATTTCAGCACGCACGGGCCGGCGCAACCGTGCGCACGGGCCGGCGCAACCGGCGCAATAGTACTACCCTCTCACAGAAGACTAACATAAAGCGATGTAGGTACCTGATGTTCATTGTTCGTGTTATGTTTCGCGTTGCGTTGGTGAGTGCGAGACCGGAGGCCCATTGGTGCAGAGTTGACAGTCATCGTTGTAGGTGTATGAGCCTTACACTGCCACGATAACTGTCATGCCTTTTGCGTCCCCATAATGGGCGTGTAGAAGTATTGCACTAGGCCACCAAAGTGTGAATGACTATACTGCATTGTCTGAATTCAATGAGCACAATGAGTATGGTGACTACAACTCTTGGATTCTATTAAAGCCTTTTATTAGGTAGAATAGAGGATCTTTGGCAGACTCTCAATTAAAAAAAAAGTAACACTATTAATGTCTATTAAATCTACTAAAACTCATCAAAAATCAGTTTAATCCTTCGAACCAAAATATCGAAAATAATAAAACAATACGAATATCATTTCATTATATTTTTACTTTTTGTTGATAATCCTGTTCAAGTACGGCGAAGTGAAGTAAAGTAACTTACTTAGAAGTGTACTTAGTATGTGATTGATCGGCAACTTGTCAATAGTTTTACCTGACTCGTTACATTATGAGATTCTGTTATGCGGCACACGTATCGCGTGTAGTTTGGATTATCTACAAAAAAATAAAGTGATACTAGTACCTCTATAAATAACCGATTCCCTCTATTTACTCATCAGTAAATTTTAAAAGATAACACTATACTAGCACCCAACATCGATGCAGTTTTTAAAGACAACTCTCGCGCAAGGCATTTTATTGATTATGGGGGACTTTACAAACATACATGAAACGGGCACAAATAACACGCAGATTCAGAACAGCGATTTGTAGATCACACAAAGTGTTGTCCAAAGTGGAGTTTAAAGCCACAACTCTCAGCAAAGCAGAAAACGACGAAGTGTTCGCTTAAACCACTATGCCATCCGTGTAATTAATTGCAGAAGACTGAGAGGAGGAAAGAGTACCTATTTAGAATATAGGCACACGCCTTAATTTTACTAACATAATGTCCAATGCTTTCCTAATCCTTTCACAGGATTTCTAATGATAAATCGTGACTCGATTTTGTGTTTGACTTATGTACGCGGTTGATTAAATAATTTTCTGCTTCTCCCTCAAACTCTCACGTACCAAAAATTATAATTAAAACTTAAAAATAGCATTGATTTTGTAGAGAAATAAACTTATCCCATGTTTTCTACAAAATTTAATTAAAGAATATCGTTTCGTAAATGAAATATGCAATTTCATAAATTTCCCTTTTCCCCAAGAGTTAATGAATTTAAAGATGTCATATCTTTAAAAGTACTTCTCATAATGGATTGTTAAATTGAAAAGCTCTTAAAGAAGTTTAAAGCTATATTATGATTTATATCGATATTTATGGTCTTGAACTTAAAATACCCACGAGAATAGGTAGTGCTACTGAATCATTTAAAGACCTTTGTGAAAAAAATATATTTAATTATTCAACATGAAGAATTTTTTACTCTTTATTTGACATTGAGTGTATTGATCGTAGCGTAACTTTTTCGACTGCTGTGCTTGAGGTCTTGGGTTCCAGTCCCAGGTCAGACCAAATGTTTGCATGAGCTGCAAATATTTATTTTGAAGTGTGGGTATTTTCTATGTAAAATATGTATTTACCTACAAAATAAGTATATATGTATTTATATCAGTTGTCTGTTACCCATAGTATAAGCTCTGCTTATTTAGGGACTAGATGGTGTTGTGTGTCAAATGTAAGAAATATTTATTAATTAGAAATAGTTATTATTACACATATAATAACTAATAAATAAATAAAGCATAATTTTTACATTTATCATAAGTTCAAGGAAATAAGAACTGTATGCACTCCTTATATATTTTATTGTTTAGGTACCTTGTTATTATAACATAAGTTTTAGCATTGCGTTTTTTATAAAACTAAAACAGCTTCAACATTGCGCATTGCAAATATTTCATAACAAAAACATTTAAAATATTATTTATAATCAATACAGAACCTAAAAGCTCGTGCTGAAACTACTGTATTCAAATGAAACTTCTAATGATTGTAGTTGTTGATATAAGCATTTTTTTTGGGGCGATAAATCTTGTGGACGACAAAACGGACTATTGAAGACTTATGGCCAATTAATAAATTAATTATTTATGACCAATTGGTTATCCAGTTATTTTAAAGGAATTCTATTACTTTGATCAATATGATCTCGTTGGCAAACAAAGGCTGGCTTTGGCATGAAAATAAGCTTGAAGAGAGCAAACCGGGGATCAAGTTGAGCTAAGTAAAAAAAAAAATATTTACATCATCTGTAGATGCCGCAACTATTTGAATGCGGTTATAAATATTCACCTAATGTCAATATCGGAAGTAGTTACCGTAAATATAGTCCATTAAAAGTCAAGGACCTTAATTATTTTGCTCATTGAAGATTAGATAAGTCCTAACACATTGTCTGTAGATTGTGTGCGCATAAGAGCGGGCGGGTGCTGGGATGGTCCGGATGGCTTATCAACTACAGTTTCCGGATCCTTCCCATTCTAGGCACAAAGTGGCACAACGTGAGGTTTTAGTTGGTGCGATTTCAACACATCACACATTGCCGCAAACCAAGGGCGTTGCCAGCCGATGGCCCAGGGGGGGGGAGGGCAAGTTGACTTTACGTTCTACAATTCATACTTTTCTCATTCTCCATGAACGATGCCTCCCCACTCTTCCTCTCCCGCTTCAACAATAAAGTAGAACGTAGCTGAGAGTACGGAATATTCGAAATGGGATTGGTGAATTCATTCGAGTTTAGTACGGGAATAATTGATCAAGCAAGTCAACTCAAAGACTTAGGACTTTGGTTGCATTACATTTCGCAACTTTTTTTGAATCTCTAGGGGAGGGGGGTCGCTGCCCCATCTGCTCCCCCTTAGCGAAGCCCTTGCCACAAACCCCGGTTGGGTGACGGGCCGTGGGTGTTTCCACATGTCAAAAAAAGTCCTGACAGACCTGCCCAGACAGACAATTTTTATGTGATAAAGGATTAAATATTTTAAATTTATAACAAGATGAGAATCATTGTTTAATTTAAAAAAAAACTGATACGGCATTGCAATATTATTAATTTTCATTTTGCTTTTCCTATTTTATATTCTTCATGTAAATAGTTTTCAATGTAAGGGAAACGATGTCCATTCAGCATTCAGCATAATAAATCAGGCTAAAGTTTTATCTATTTTATCCAAGAAAAGGAAGAATAACAAAATGAGAACAAAGGGTAGGTGGATACCCATTTCTAACATGTAGAGGAAAATGTATACTAACCGTCACTTATTACTTCTAGTTTCTGTGGAAATAGAAAATACCTAAGCAAAAGGATTGGTATTCAATTTTCTTTGTATATATACCGTTTACAAATCTTGTTTTCTATTTATTGTGTACGTTTTCTTCGCTCGAAGCTAGCTACTCTAAAGATATCGAATTCCTTGAGTCCGTACTATGTCTCAGTTAAACAACATGGAGCACATGTTCTTGTAGGGTATTCACAAACGCGGCGTAATGTTTGCTTTTGTGTTTTGTGAAATGTTTTTGTGCGTTTCTGTTTTCATTTGACCTGTTCCCTGTGCTGAGGATTGTATATAATCAGTACTCTTTAAGAATTTTAAATTTAAAAGTATTTAAAGTATCGTATTCCACAGAATTGTCACAGTTTATAGAAGACTAAGCTAGCTTATGAGCCTCTATAGACTAACAATAATAAAATGTAACATTTACATTTAAGTATTAATCGTTTAAATATACAATATGCCTCGCACCTGGTAAAAATAATATACATATAACCAATTTCAGACTTACGGTAATATTAAATAGCCAAATTGTGACAAATAATAATTATTGACTCCAGTGTCCAGTACAAATTAACTTTACTTAGGCAATTGATTTCCCGTGGTACGTTAATAATTTGTAATTATTAATTTATCTCATAATAGATTTACGGGACACGTAATCAAAGTTTATAAATCGTTGTGATACTTTCATCGATACTACAAATAACGTACGTACCACAGCAAAGCAATTTCCTAAGTAAAGTTAATTTCAAACTCAATCTTCAAAGGCTTTTGAAGAATTGAATTTGAACTGAGTAACTTTGCGCCGCTTGTTATATTTTTATGGTTATTGAAGAGTTTGTTTGATTTATTGAATTCGATAATGTCTGATTTGTAATATTTTCTAAAATGCTACGAGTGGAAACAAGTCAAGTCAAGCTAAATTCAAGACTGGAATATAATTGCAAGTGATTTTGTATTTAAAATGTAAAAATTACACTATTGATTATTTAATAAATCAAAGAATCCAGGGAATTAGGGAATTAGAGAACAGTTTTTTCTATCGTCAGTAAAATGTTTGATAACATATGACAATGCGTTATAGACAACTTATTAGATGTCCAGATTACATTTTCACTCTGTGAAGCATAAAATGTTTCAAGCTGTAAAACTATGTGTTCAATACTACACAATACAGCGCACGTGTCTTCTTTTATAAGATACAATTTTGACTGGTCAAGCTCGAGATATTTAATTTTTCTAATGGAAGTGCGAAAATAAAATGTAATATAAGACCTCTTACGTGTGACTACGTGTTAGGTTAGAAAATGGACACTTAAATGACAATTTACTTAGTCTGGCCATAAATACTGTTACACTTAATTATAAAAAAATATTACATTTGAATTTCGAATCTGTCATTTTTATACGATTGTTCATTGTGTTTTCTCATTTTGGCGCCAATACATTGTAAAATATTTTGCGATATTAAAATGGTGTGGGGTGATAAAGAGAACCGAATCGCTGTGATAGCATTACACAAAGTAGGTATGGAGCCAAATGCAATTTTTAAAACTCTCCATACACTTGGTATTAGTAAAATGTTTGTGTACCGGGCTATTAATAGGTACAATGAGACCTCCTCTGTTTGTGACAGAAAAAGATCTGGCCGTCCACGTAGTGTTCGTACGAAAAAGGTGGTCAAAGCAGTAAGGGAAAGAATTCGAAGAAATCCTGTCCGAAAGCAAAAGATTTTATCTCGGGAAATGAAGATAGCACCTAGAACCATGTCGCGTATTTTAAAAGATGACTTAGGACTTGCAGCCTATAAGAGACGCACTGGCCATTTCTTAACTGATAATTTAAAGAAGAATAGGGTGGTAAAATCGAAACAACTACTGAAGCGGTACGCAAAGGGAGGTCACAGAAAAATTTTGTTTACGGATGAGAAAATTTTTACAATTGAGCAACATTTTAACAAACAAAATGACCGTATTTATGCTCAAAGCTCTAAGGAAGCTTCCCAATTAGTCGACAGAGTGCAACGTGGACATTATCCGACTTCAGTGATGGTTTGGTGGGGTGTTAGCTATGAAGGAGTGACTGAGCCATATTTTTGTGAAAAAGGTATCAAAACATCGGCACAAGTGTATCAAGATACCATTCTTGAGAAGGTAGTTAAGCCCCTTAACATCACCATGTTCAATAACCAAGTATGGTCCTTCCAGCAAGACTCGGCGCCGGGTCATAAAGCTCGGTCCACGCAGTCTTGGTTGGAATCGAACGTTTCGGACTTCATCAGAGCTGAAGACTGGCCGTCGTCTAGTCCCGATCTTAATCCGCTGGATTATGATTTGTGGTCAGTTTTAGAGAGTACAGCTTGCTCTAAACGCCATGATAATTTGGAGTCCCTAAAACAATCTATACGATTGGCAGTGAAGAATTTTCCCATGGAAAGAGTGCGTGCTTCTATTGATAACTGGCCTCATCGTTTAAAGGACTGTATTGCAGCCAATGGAGACCACTTCGAATAAGCTTTTTATATTTTTAATTGTTTTATATTTATGTATTAAACTGACACACTGTAAAAGTAATAAATGTTATTTGCAGTTAACAATTTTCTTTTTTCTTTATTACAATATTTATGGCAAGACTAGGTATTTTAAAAACTGTCACTTAAGTGTCATTTTTCTAAGAAAAGCTTTGAACTTTACATTATGGTTTATAAAAAAATAATATAACATAGAGTCACATCCGTTTCTCAGAGGGATAGGCAGAGACTTGATCTTCACTTACTACCGTCTTGACACACCTCTTTTGCTTCGTCCACATTAATCAAGCACTGTATGCATGCTCGGTGGTTCCAGGTGCTTTTCATATGATCCTTCTTCAGAACGTCACCAATTTGGTCGGTAATTGTTCGCTTTGGACGACCTCTTTCGACTCATGTTCGGATTTTGGATGGAAAGAAAAGTTTGACTTGGAATGTATAGGGTAGTGTCTGGTGTATCAGAGGATGCATATTAAATAGCATTAAAGTAATATATACATAAATAGCTATAGTTATATTTATTACAAAGTGTGGATGATTAAATAAATATAAATAAATAAATAGGTGCAATTTATAGATATGCCATACATCTCGAGGCGAATACCTTGACCTTACTGCATAGTACAGCTGTATAGTGTAGCTAATTATAAGACACTGGCTTCACTCAAGTAACATCCTTTTAGCAGTCTCTTAAAGAAAGTCAATGTCTGCGCACGTCTTATTGTGGCTGGCAAGGCGTTCCACAACCGAACTGCTTCAAAAGAAAAGTCGTTCATGAAATTTGGTAGAATGTCCTGTTGTGAATGTAAATGTGCATTATTAATTTTAAATTCTCTGACGATTTCGACAATTTCAAATGCGAATGTTAACTGAGATTTAATGTAACATGGAGTAAAAGGATCTACTATCCTCTATATCTTCTTTCGGTCCACAACTTTCTCTTATCCCTACATTCTTGATTCTGCCACTAACATTAGCACCACAAATACAGCGTGGGCCAACAATTCGTTAACATTTGAATCTAACATCCCGCGCAAACGTATTACGGGAGTTCTTGGGACCGATGCTACTGGAATTTGTTGGCTGCAATCGTAACACATGATTTCAATAAGATCGAGCCACTTGTCACACATCCAATGAGACCCTGCCGGTGGTCAGAGACATGTTTTCGGAAAGCCTGATGACACCCAGACGTCCAGATCTATCTCGAGCAAGCTTCTTTTTATAGGGTTATTTGAATAATCGTGTCTACATTAATAAACCAAATGCACTAAGTCAACCAAAAGAAAAAATCAGCGAAGAACCTCTTTGCCGACCAGAATTCGAAAATTTCGGTGCTCGCTTAGAAGAGTGCAAACGCCGAAAGAGTGCTCATTTAGACAATATAATTATTAGAAACTAAATTTCAACTAATTAGTTTTCTTGTAAATAAACGATTTTGACATGATTTCTTTTATATGATTTTTTCAAATTGTAACTAATTCATGGCCCACCCTATACTTGGCATACGCAGATGCGTATGCCATGTATAGCATATAGAGATCTACATGCTATTTCTACTCTTATACCTCTTCTGCTATACTCAAGATTTACTAGTATACATAAAGACTGGGATCAGAATACCATTTTGCGTGTGCACATAAGCTTGCTTTTGTAGACAGGTTTTTATTAACAACAAAGAAGTGCATAGCACCGTTCACCTTATTTCCCACTTTTACTAGACTTTCTATATCATTTGCCTGTACTCCATTCCTTGTAAATATAAAACCTGAATAAACAAACTCCCACGTTTGGTCTACCATCTTATCTTCAATCACAATTTTCAAATTAATCATGTTATTTTCCTTTTCAAAGATCATTACGAGTACTGTCATTTTCATAACGTTAATTTTTATTCCTTTTATTTTAAATCCCTTATTCATACCAGTTTTATCATCTCTTGCGACTCCTCTGCTGACGACACAAATAATAATAGGTCATCGGCGTAGAAGAGATATTTGATTGGTAACTCATTTATTCTCAATGTTAATTCAGAATCTTTCAAACCCATGAAACAACTGTCCATAAATAAATTAAACAGCCAAAGAGATGCTACACATCTCTATCTGAAACCTCTTGAAATGTCAAATCAATGTGTGTAGGCTCCACTTATATGGACACAGGCTCTAGAGTTTTTAAATAGAGATTAAGAGCCTGCACCATCTGATTTTTCACCCTAGATACCCTAGACTTTACTAACATAAGGTAGATTTACGATCTCAGTACTTTGCTGTATCAGAGATTACTAACTCACATTCAAATAAACTTTCAAAATATTCTTTCCAACGATCTAACTGTTTGCCTTCCTGATTCAGTACACTACCATCTATATTTATAAACAAATTCTAATCATTTTTCTGCGATGTTCCCCGGTCCGAGCTAACAAACTGCCAAATAGTTTAGCATTAGTCTCAAAGTTTTCGGAGAAATGCCTTTCATAGCTACTCTTATATTTCTCTCCTTTCCATGCAATAGTTCTTTTAGATTACTCTTCTTTATCTTTTACAAATTCTGTCTCTTTTGAACATTATTATTCGTATCCAACTGATTCTTTTTATGCTTGGCTTTACTAGCCAATACAGCCAATTACGCTATTTACTTCTCAAACACTCCTCTACTGTGATTCCATTCTAGTCTAAATTTCTTCTTAGTAGCCTTCTTAGTTCTTTTAGCAACTCCACGTACTTTGATGACTGACTCCACTAGTCCACTCTTCAGATTCTCCCATAATTCTTGGATATCATCTTCATATTTACGCTTCTTTAACACACTGTCAAATTTTTGTGTAACGTTTTTCTCAAATTCTCCTCATTTACGTTTTTCATTTTACACTTTTACTTTTATTACTTGAAGTTTATCGTCTCCAAATATAAAATAAAATGTTTATATTATAAATGGTCTCCCGCTTGGTCTAAATTGTTGTAATGTATGGTTAAAGTTATAATCATAGTCCATCGCAGCGCTTCGTCACTAGACTACATAGACACTAGGGCGCTCCCGTCCCTATATTTTTATTATCTGTGGACACACCACTGCATAAATAAAAAAATATGGCGTCCTAAATAAAAGTTCGTTAATTATTATAACGGATATTCCTTTTCTAACGTAATCTACGGTCCTATTTAACAGTATATAATCGAATAGCAAAGCGGCCTAATTAAAATCAAAAAGTCAAAAAATAAGATCATTCTAATTTATAGGTTATCAAATTTACCTGTAAATTTACAAGCAACACTCTTAAAAGAACGATTCTTGACGTACATAGACTGGTAGACAGTGGGACTATGTGATCCTATACGGATTTATTTTTGTCTCTTATGGTGCGGCAACGTAAAAAGCCAAAAAAAATAACGAAAATTAGACAAATTTACGAGCAGTAAAATAAAATTAGGGCGACGAACTTCTATCTCAAAACATTCAAAGACAAGCTATGAATTTTATGATGAAAGCTTTCGGAGATATTTAAATTATCATTCGTTAACATTTACATTCAATTTTTTTATATTTATATTCTAATGTGAGTCATATTAAAACATCTAAAATATTTAGTTTATACAAACAATATCTATGTCAATAATTATTACATCTGTGGATTTCATATAATTTAATAACAGAGGTTCATCTGCGCCGGTAGTCCACATAAATCACGGTTAACGCACGTTTGTATATTAATCCAGGTTACACCTTAATTTCATCTCAATCCTCTCAGCGGTTGGGTCATAATTGAGTAGCAAATAAGTTCATAAGCATATGTAGGTATATAAATAATATTAGCTTTCTGAAAGGTATAAAATGTATTCCAAGATTTGGAAGGGGTTTACGTATAGATATAATATAATTATCTTCTTTAGATTTATATTTTAGGTTTACGTAAATACTTATACCTGTCATTATTCAAAATGCGTAAAAGGTAAATGATGAGTAAAGCAAACATGCTTACTTATACACTTAAATACGCAGACTTAGAAAAAAGACCATTTTAAGCTCACTTGTTAATTTACTCTAAAAAGTTAGGAATAGCAAATTTGAATGAAATCCAGAATAAAAAGACTTCTTTCAAACTAAATTACTGCCTAAAAAAATCTAAAAGCGAGCTGGATCTGTAGGTGAAGAGTTCAAGAGAGAGAGATGGAGTTTTGATAAATTTACAAGGAAAATTTATATATAACGAATGTTAAAATAATATTTATTTTATAACATTTTTACCATAAAGTTTATTATAGTCATATTTACTATTTACATTTTTTCAACACGCAAAACTTCACTTTCCTTTGGCATTCTCACAATATAAAATGACCTATGTTCGAAAATTCTCCCCTTCCGATCTCTTCTCTTACGTTTGAAAACCTAACCGAACGAAAAATAGACGGTCGTGAGGGAAAATCGTTAATTAACTCTTTGAACGATATAAATCTCATCCAAAATTAACACAACTCTGTAAAGTGATTTGTGTGTGCGTGCGTAAAAATCAAAAGCCGTACGGAAGACCTTAAAGAAAAAGGGTTTCAAGTGCCTATGTCATGAGTTGTCCCAGGTGCGACTTGCCGAGATTTTTATGTTTCTTACAGTTAAGTTAGCTTTGTTACCTTAATAATAACGTCTCTTAATAACTAACTATGCCCAGTATTTTTAGGATTCCTTAAGTATTGTAGAAATCTAAATTTAAATTATTATTAATCAATTAATTTCATAAATATAACAGCTAAATAATTGTTTTAAAGCAACGTTTTATCCCAAGTTTTTCTCAAATTATGTCTTTTTTATTAGGAAAACTTGGAAATGGCTAGCGTAATGCGTCAGGCTAGGTAATTGCATGGCTGCCCATATTTCTCAGTTCTCAATATTAATGCGTTTCGCTCTCTGGGCCTGTTAGACTTCACACAGGGCAGTGAATATCGATGAGTAGTTAAACGCCTATAAGAATAGTATCGCAACCCAGCTAACATTTTTTTCTTTACTTTTAAACTGCTTGAAATTAAATTAACTAAAGTGTTTAGGTTCGGTATTATTTTGTGATTTCTTTTAATTTGAATACAAATATTCGTAGAAAAGGAGCAAACTTGTAAAATATACCTTAAAGGTACATGTCTGATATTAAAAGTAAAAAAGGAGAATTTATAGTAGCGATAGCAATTTAACTTCCCGGTGGTGGTGCTGCATTTTATGTAAGTCATCACAATGTAGACTTTATAGAGCATAACTTCTTTGTATGACACGATAGGTTCCGCTATAAAATACGATATGGGAGTTTTTTCTGTATAGATAGCAGTCGTTGGTCTAAAGATTAGTACATACGACTGCTGATTTGTTTTTAGGTTCAATTCCCGCTTCGAACCCATAAATGTTATTGGTTTTTTTTAAAAACAATTTGTATAGCAGTCCAGAATATGGCAGTTAACGGTATTTCACGCCCATGCCATGCAGAGCATGTTTAGCTGTTGGTTCAGGTTGTCATGCACATCTATGGCAATCATTATTGGGAAATCTGTATCTTCAAATACATTGACAACCAGTTTAATTTTCGTATTGAGTTCGCCCTCAGGGTTGCGGACATCTGATGCCAGTTGCTTCATGAAAAAATTGACATTTAGACAAAACCGATTGAACTAGTAATCGACTCCAAATGATCTTAGGAATATTAAAATCTAAGAAGAAAAAGATTGTGCTCTAAGGGCTGGTATATACGGGCTTGTTTAGGTAATATCCTCATATGAAGAATTCTGTAATCATCTAATATGGAAGAGATTTAATTCTGATGGCAGTAATCAGAAAGCAATTTACGGCTACGAATGTTAAGTGACTGATTAGTTCTGAAGTTTATAAATAACATTTAGGGTACTTGTTATAGTTGTAAAAATTTATAATAAGTCCTAATTTTTATTTTAATAAGCCCATAGTGGCGTGTACGAGAATTTGTGACACCAAAGATAATAATTGTGAGAACTATTATTGAAGTTATTTTTATCACTTAAATCAAATAAGTCACAAGAAATTTTCGTAGGTTCTCAGTACTGCTCATAATAACGCGACTATTGGTCATGCTCGATAAATGATATTTATTTCTGCAAATTAATATTTTACGGATATTTTTACACATCAGATTTTACAGCTAGAAGACGCTGGCATTTTCTAAGACTTACTCTGGAAAGAAATGCCGAAACATACCACAGAGGTATTTTTTGTTTGAAGTCTGTGAATATAAATAAAAACTAAGCGAGTACAGTACAGGATCTGAGTTGCCCTTTGAAGAAAGGACCATAATTTGGAGTTGGCCGGTCCATACAGACGATATACGAGCCCTAGTCATCGTGTCACCTTACCAGTATTTATCAAGATAAACCCGAAGCCCGAAACTGCGGTCAGCAGGACATTTGAGTAGGCCGTGAAAACACTGAAAACCACTAGAAAGATATTTAGAACTAATATTATAAACCTAGGCTATACTCATCTTTACATTCAGAAAAAAATACTATTATAATTTGATTTTCATGTTAGAAACAGAAAACAAATAATTATACACAAAAACGTTTGAAATACAAAAATAAATTAAATATCCATCACTTTCAAACATAGCACACGTAAATGCTGGAATGAGCAACACCCATCCCAAGCAAACTTGTCATTTAAATAATCTAAAGATAGTTTTTGTTTGATTAAGGACTTAAATTTGCTATTAATCAATTAACTCTTATGCAACAGGAGTACAAAGACAATTGCCATTCCCTCACAACTAAAAAACACATGAGTCTATTCGACAATTCATCAATATGTAGGCCTTTAGAGTCTAGAGCCATACTCAAAAACTTGGAGGTGGTCACAACATTCAACTTCTTTCCATTTATTTAATATTAATAATACCTATTAACGTCCTGAAGAACACAAAGATATTTGATCAACAAGTGCATTTTGACGCAATGTGATTTGTTACGAAGAAATTTCTTTAGCTAAAAAAAGTTAGATGATTCTTTGTCATAAGTGTTTGTCATGAAAGTCTATATGGCTCAAACTAGGCTATTTAGTTCCAGAAACCGATGTGAGTTGGCGTGAAAAAGTATTAACGACCCCTACTGTCCAGTCGACCACCTTTACAGTAAAGTTTTAATGAATATGGAATTCTTCAAGTGTGATTTACGATAAAAATGGTGGTAATGATATCAACTCTAATTTTATCTGGTACGAACTTAGAAGGATCTACAATATTTATTTTAAAACGGTTATATTCAAATAATATTATTAATTCGGTTAAACTAGTATGCATGGAATAGTTTTGTACGGTTAGATCGTAATTGTGACCCATGTAGGTATTATACCACGGTATTTTCTATTGTAATAGGTAGAAGCAATGTGAAAGGAGTTCCAATTACAAATTGTTAGTGTGATGTGTTGACATCGTATAACTTATGTGGATATTGATTCAGGAATATAAACCAAAGTTCTCTCGATCTCGCGGGAATACGTTTCTTGAATATACGAGTACAACATCAAAGGCCAAATTGTATAACATACTGTAGAAATTGAATACGCTATTTATATGTACTGAATATCGCTACATTTGCATGGAATGAATTACTTAACGTCGTTGTCAAAGGGCTCGTACTCCGAAGCCTTGATTGGTGTAACGTATGTATACTAACGGCTTGAACAATATGTACTCATATTCAAATGCTGTGTCTATGTTCTTTAACAAAGGTTCGCGACTTGATAATGTTTGGTGAGTATCAACGCTGAGCTGACGATATGTGATTAACACGCGTGTCTTACTTATTCAAATTAACGCGCTCCAGGCACAGAATTGTGTTTGTATAATATTAATGCAGGTTTCTAGCCTTTCATTTAAAGATAACTTATTATTTCAGTCAACTGTGTATCGTAACGAGGAGTCTTATTGAAATGTGGGAGTGGTGACTGGAATTTTATTTGTCAAAATGTGAGCGTTTGATATGTTTCTGTCTATCTCTTCAGGGTATAAGACGTGGGTGTACTTATTTACTCGTCTACAGTTTACAGTCTTATTTAAAATCTTGTATCTAGATTCTAAGAATCTACGCAGCAGTAATTATTAATATATAAAGCACATAAAAAAATTGTATTAACTGAAAGGCCACAAAGCTTGTCACCTGTTTTTATACTTTAATTACAATTTATCTTTGAACTGCGAAGACATCTAAGATAATTTAGATTTAATACATAAGATTTATATGTAAAAGTTAAAAAAGATTTAGACTATGGACATAATTTAAACATAAAAAATGATTTCTTTTATAAATCTTATAATTATATATTAATACAATTTCTGATATGATGATATAATGAAATACATGGTGGGCCACGAATTAGTTAGCATTTGTAAAAGTCGCATCAAAAAATTCTTTGAAATATCATAAAAATTATTTATTTACAAGAAAACTGAATACTTACAATTTGTTATTTTAAAGTTATATGACCACCGTTTCGACGTTTACACTATTCTAAACGAGCACCGAAATTTTCGAATACTCCTCAATATAAAGAGACCGTGAAATCGCTGACATCTCTTCGCTGATTTTTCTTTTTTTCATTTTCTTTTTGTATTTGGTTTATTGATGTAGACACGATTCTTCAAATAACACCATAAAAAGAAGTCTGCTTGTGATAGATCTGGACTTCTGGGTGGCCATAGAATGTCGCCTCGTCTGGAAATCAGCTTTTCCAGAAACATGTCTTTGACGACCGGCAGGGACTCATTGGATGTGTGGCAAGTGGCTTAACTAATTCTTGGCCCATCCTATTTAAAAAGATATAGTACCAAAGACTGAAAAGCGTATGCTTCAAATAGAAGTCTCATGAATGAAATTTATGGAGTGAATGCATGTGAAAGTATCGGAAGAGGTCGTCCACGGCGAACAATTACCGACGAAAGTAGTGATGTTCTGAAGAAGAGTCATGAGAAAAGCACCAGGAACCGCCAAACATGCATGCAACGATTGATGAATTTGGACGAAGCAAAAGAGATGTGTCAAGACCGTAGTAAGTGGAGAATTATAGTCTCTGTCTATCCCTCTAGGAAGCAGGCGTGAGTTTATATTATGTTATCTCTATATAACATAGTATATTATGTTATATCTTTATATAATATATATAACATAATAAAGTTCAAAACTCTTCTTAGAAAAAGATACTTAAATGACAGCTTTTAAGATAAATTTGACATTTAAGTGTCCATTTTCTAACCTAACATGTATTCACACGTAGGAAGTCTTATTTCGGCACTTCGTTTGGAAAAATTAAATATCTCGAGCTTGACCAGTCAAAGTTGTATCTTATAAAAGAGGACACGTGTGTTGTATTTTGTGCACTGAACACATAGTATTACAGCTTCTAGCATGTTATACTTCACAAGATGACAACATAATCTCGACATCTAATAAGTTGACTAGAACGTGTTGTCATATATTATCATCATTTCACTGAAGGTAGAAAAAGCTATTCAATAATGGCTTCCTTAATTTATTACATTTTAATACACAATTATACTAAATTTACAATTATTACTGTATTATTCACTTCTTTAGTTTCAACAGTCCGGGATGGCTTT
This sequence comes from Hypercompe scribonia, assembly GCA_949316085.1. Taxonomy (NCBI): domain Eukaryota; kingdom Metazoa; phylum Arthropoda; class Insecta; order Lepidoptera; family Erebidae; genus Hypercompe; species Hypercompe scribonia. The sequence continues at coordinate 15,406,005 of OX438969.1, read as the reverse complement.
CTTTCTTCAAATTGAAACAGAACTGAACACGAAGTATACATTCACCAGTTTGAATCACCAGATTTTCTTGGTACTTTCCTCCTGTTCCTTGGATGTTCCTGGTACTTTCCACATGTCCCTTATGTGGAAAGTACCAGGAACCGACGAGCATGCATGCAGCGATTGATGAATGTGGATGAAACATAAGATGTGTGTCAGGATTGTAGCAAGTTAATATGAATTTTCTCTGCCTACCTCTTTTGAAAATAGGTCTGACTTTATGTGTGTATGTAATGAAATTTACCAAAAGCAAACTAAGTACAGGTTAAATTTAATGTTTTATTTTGATATCCTTATATTTATTTTATACATTTAATATAGGTACAATAAAATAATGCTCGAAAATAATTTTAAAATCTAACAATTACCTTTATGAATAAACAAACGGAGGGTACAACTTATTTTTTTGCTTAAAAGTATTTAAAAATACAAGTAACGTCAGGTCAATTAGATCAAAATATCAATCTGCTTCAAACTCTAGAGTTTTGGATATACAGTTATCTAGACACTAACACGTTTGTCTCTACAATATACATATAGTCTTCACATTACATAGTTGGGGCTTTTGGACAATTTTTTACCAGTTCCTGGTCTTAATGTTCACCACGCGTATTAAATAAATTTGGTACTTGATTAGTAATTAGCTAGTACAGTGTACATTGTGGAAGTGACTTAGCCTACACGTTCCAACGTTACGCACACAGACCGTAACTTTAGTTTGTTGACTCACAAAACAATTTCTCTCCTAATTTCGTATGAAGTCATGAACTCTCCGGTTGTTGCGTCCTGAGGGAATGTTCACTGAAATAAAACATGTATGATTTAGCTACAAATTAATTAGTAGAGAGTACTAGTTTACAATAGGTAAAAAAATATAATTCATCGGTTCCAGGATCTGTAAAAGTCTTTATTGTAGTGTATTTTTTTTACGTAACCTTTTAATTTGGTCGAGTTATAGGAGAATTGGTGGCAATCTTGTTAAAACTTTCATAATATTCGTAGTTGTTAACAGGATTGTTTATTGATGGAATTGTTTTATGGGAACGGCGTATTCGATTAGTTATTTTATTTTTATCTTCATATTGCGCAGTCACATATTTTAAATTTACAATCGTTATAAATGTGAATCACGGCCACATCTTACTGCTATTTATTTGATTGTAAGTGTATTTGCTTACTAGCAAAACTGTTTTTTTTTTAATTTCGAAATTATGCAATTTTGTTGGTGTCCAGCAAAAGAAGGAAAACTAATGTATAAGCAAAGGTCTGTAGGTGTTTTTGTCTACGGTAGATGCCCGAAATGAAATTAAACAAACGACAAAACTTAGTTACAAGTTTAAAGTGAACTAGCGCGAAGTGTGCCTCGGGTGCGAGCCGACAATGTACTGCTGTGTCGGAGTAGATTAATACTCAAGCTGCGCGCACGTCTCCGAGTTGACACGACGATTGCCGACGGTCACATTTCGTCTAAACAGTTGTTCCGCTACAAGTCCAGTATTTCTATTTTCTTTAAACTTTTGTGTTGAACAATTTTCAAGGTCAGAGCAAATGATTTCATGGAAAAACTTTTGTCAAACGTTACTGCAGCAAAAATCTATTTTTCTCGACTTACTTTTAACTTACTATGTTCCCAAATTTTGTTATTGCAACCCAAAAAATTCGTGAAAATAAGGCGTGGTGCCACAATGTACCAATGAGATAAAATGTACTCCATTTTGTTACACTTGAAGATTTGTCAAATATGATTAAAGTTCGATTAGAGCTACGTAAAAGATATAATTTCTTTTGAGAAAATACTACTTAGACTTAAAAGGTTAAATCGCACTAAAAAATCTAAGAAAAATAAATTTGCTATTATAATTTTAAATGTTTATAATAGTAATATTTTTACATTTCTTCTTCCTTAATTTATAAAAAATGGATAATAAAGACGGTTGTTTCACATCATGAGGTTTAATACACTCAATCTCTGTTATAACTTTGTCTTTTTAACTTGAATGTTCTCCATTTCAAACTGTAATAAATATCAGTCTTTTTTAATGAAAAGTATTTAGTTAAATCAAAGATCAGCTATTATTGTAGTGTATTGATTCTCTTTCTATAGATATTTCGAGGATGAGAACTATTGAATTCTTTAAAGGCACATTTTACCTCCTTGCTAAGGAGAGGCCTATGTCTAGTAGTGGACTGTAAAAGACTGTTGATGAATGAACATTTTACTGTGTTGAATTTAAAATTATACATTTTAATTCTACCAGCAGGAATAAAACACTGGATTGTTAACAGGTATTAAGAAAGGTGATTAGAGATAAACAATAAAAAGCTTTTTAAAGACTTAACCGGTAATGTTGGCGCTTCTTTGCGGAATCTTTAGTTATGCAGTAGACGGCGATAAGCTGATGATGATCCAATTAAAAAATCAAAATAGTCGAATTAAATTAGGTAAATTAAGTAAGTTTTCTAAGTCCTTTAAAAAAGCTGATAAAGAACTACGAACTACTTCTGTACTAGTGATTTACCTACCGCACGTAGGTACTCCATTTCTGAGCCAAGATGATTTTTAAATCAAAATATTAAGTGAACATGTTAACACGCAAGTAAATGTCTAATATGACTCGTAGTAATAAAGTAAAAGCCATAATAACAGGTCTTGACCCTTATATATCTAATATGACGTCACATGTGCCCATAATATTGAGAATAATAATACTGCCATGTGCACATAATGATGGAAATAACCTCACAGAATCGAAGTGCTAAAGCTAGATTCATAGGATATACTGGTTTGGTTATGTTGACAGTTCATTAAACGATAATAATACTAATATTTCGGACACCTGACACTTAACGCCATCTGATTCTAAACTAAACTGTTTAGTTTAGCATCTGTGTTTTACTATGGGTACTAGATAATTAATATATACACATTTTTTTTGTATGCTGACCACAACTCTTGGATTCTATTCATGCTTGCCATCAGGCAGAGTAGAGTCACTTTGATAGGCTCTTAAAATAAATACATATGCATAGAATACACCAAAACCCCGAAACATATATTTGTAGATCATACAAACATTTGGTCATTCCTAATGCAGTCCTGTCAGTCGAGCCGTATCAAGGTTTTTTAAGTGATAGCTGTTTTTATTGCGTACAACTCGTCAGAAGTGAAACATAAGTCGTATACAAAAGTCATATAGAAAAGAAAGTAAACGTATTGATGTATTTATCTCAGTGTAAAATTTATCATGCTAACCGCATGATTTGTTCTAGTGGACACTAATTTTAAATTAAAGTAAGCCTGTAGTAAGCCGTTATTCAAACAAAAAGAAGAATCACTAGATCTAAACATTTGTTGATTTATTAACACGTTAACTTTTGTATTTTCAATAACAAATTATATTTACTATATTTTTGTAATTGTGTTCGTCTACGCAACGAATCTATCCGTCAAGGGCGGTTTGGTTATTTATACTTGCACATATTCGAAGGACGGTTTAAATTTTAAACTGTTCTTTGAACAGTTGTACACAAACTCTCAATTTCAGAAACGTGATCTTTCTCAATCATTCCCAGCCATCGTAATCCACTGAAGAACATCATCAACAGCCTTTTACGGCCCACTGCTCGCCTCTCCTTAGCAAGGAAGTTTTGACCTACTGTTCCACACTCGCCAAACGGGTTGGAATATGGTTTGTTTCAAGTTTTCTTTCGCTTTATAATGATTTTGTCTTGTATACTTTGTCCCTTAGGCGCCTTTTACGACACCCACGGGATGAATAGGGCTAGTAACACTATGTGTTCTTAATCCGTCACCACACGGACATGAAGAACATAGGCCTCCGCAACTCCACTTGGTTCCAACAGAAGTGTAATACTCGTAGTTATTGTTTCTATGATCGTTGTTCTAGATTGATGGAAACTAAACTATGTGTTTCAATTTAAAAATGTAATGTGATAAATTGGGTAAGAATATAAGTTACTTTTTTATGACAGCAACTTGTAATTATGTTCACTATGAAGGTTATTTTTTACGATTTCGACAAGTCACAGAGTATTTGATGTTAACATCAATTTGAAGGAAAATGTGGACTGACAGAAAAACTGACAGATAGATAGACGTGGCCAACAGGAATGAAATAATAATAATAATATTATATAATTAACTTACCTTATAACCAAGTAAGCGATTAAATATGAGCTAACTAAAAATAGTAATGTAGTAAATTTTTTATATGTAAAACGAGAGGAAAAAGATTATTATTAGACTTGATTTTTGTGTAACAATTTATGTAGTAGCTTAACATAATTTACTTTGTACAGAGCGGCACGGAAGAAGGGATTAGCTCGTAGCGAAGTTGTAGCAAATTATTGGGAGTTTTAAATACAATAGCGTCTCTTTACTGGCTTAAATGGTATTTGGTTAATACAAGAAGAGTTCAAAACTAAACAATTTTATTTAACAATAAGAAATATATTTCACAATAAATTAAAACTTTACTGTACCTTTAAGATGTTTACAGTGGTTATAAACTTTGTCTATATTTCCTTCATTAAAAGATGATGACTATTCAAAAATGGGCTTAAAACTTGGGTTCTGTCAGTCAAATTTTTAGTAGTGTGACAATAGAATACAATAAAACGTCAACTTATTTGAAATCCAAACTATTAATATAAAGATGTGAATTTTACAGTTATACTACCAAGTCTTAAATACGAATATTTCTACTGATCGCAGTAGAGCAGATGTAGTTCCTTTACTGCCCTCCAAAAGAGTGCACGCAGTCCGTATCACTCGCATCGCCACCCCGACCTGCTTCTGCTAGGGTGACAGATAGAGCAGTAAAGGAATCACGAAGTTCCCACACGGGAGGGGGCCATCTACAGTGGTACGTGGCCCGAGATACGTCGCAGTTCCAGAGATTTCCTTATTAAGGTGCACCTCGTTCCCTGGCCACTGGTACCTGAGACGGCGTCCGGTTTTTGATCAGTTCGTGTCCGATATAACATTTTAGGAGGGCAGACGTGAGACAAGAAAGAAGGTACTCTTTGTCCTCTCTGTAGGTAGGGCATAAAGCAATAAATAGATTTAGGATTATCATCATCTTCAGCCTATCACAGCCCTCTGCCGGATTTAGACGAAGGACATCGACTAATAATTTAATGAGCAGTTATTGTTGTCGATTACTATTAATTGTGGTGTGCACTACAATACACAACAATGTATTTTACTTATATGTACCAACATATAAACATGTTTTGTAATAACTACACTTACGGTTCGAATCAAATCTGTACTACAATTACTTACTGTAAGCTATTAGTATTAAAATCGCTGAAAGTAGTTATATATTTAATACATAAATATCATCAAGTTAGCCTGTGTCAAATAAAATGAAAGCTATTGCGGTGTATAACGAGTCTTTTCATAAATGTTTATATAACTTATTGTTTGTTGTACAACCCCCACGCGTGAACCACCCAATCCTCCTTGAGGGAGTTCAGCCGACCTTACTTAGCGTTTTAGTCTAACATAGCAAGGAAAGAAGAAAGAAAAAACCTATAAGGAAAGAAAGACAGGGCAGTCAGAATTGAATTAAGCTTATGAATATTTCAGAAAGTATTTCCTTTTATAGACGTCTTTAACACATACTTTTTTATAGTTAATATATGACTTCAAAAACTCATCCGTACAACAAAAAAGAGACCCAGACAAAGGACAAACCCCAACAAATAAACTAATTTGTTGCAACATGTAACAAGACATGTAAGCACAAAACTTTTCTAAAATAATAAAGCCCGTGGGCTATTCAAAATAACAAAAGACTACCCTAATAACTTACGTAAGGTTTCTGCCAGAGATCATTATGAAGGTTTTAATAAAAGCGTTGTAAGCCACAAAAATTCGCTTGAAATGTTTTTAATTAAGCCACTGAAACATTTGGTGAAATTAAATGGTTGTGCCGTTACAAAATCCCTCTTTTATTATATAACTTTATATTTACACTTTGTTTTTACAAACCCTGATTTTTATTTTATTTTTTGCGAAGTAACGATAACAATGTTTATTATAAAGTATTTTTTTTTATTTAAGGAATGTTACGGAGTGGTAAAGGTCGTTTGAGGTTTTTAAAGTACCTAATCATTTTTTTATAAAGGAAAAAATAAAGAGCCTTAGTAATATTACGTAATATGACTTCTTGTCTATTTTATGTAATATTTTTTTGGACTGTTGTTTCTGTGAATGAAATTAACGTTATTAAAATAATTATCTTATTACTTACACATATGCTTTATACATTTTGACTGAGTGGTAACCTTTTATAGAGTAGTAAGTAATTAACTAAGTAGAGTCTTTTATCTAACACGGGTAAGGTATAACTTTGCAAATATATTGCCAGAAATATAGAAGAAGATATCGAATTAATATTGCTCAAAATGTATTGGCATGCCTGAAAAATAATTTAGGTCGACCAAAGCCGCGAGTAAATGCTAGTAACACACAAAATATAGTACATAGTAATGTGAGACAAAAATAAAGCTTTAATAAAGTTTATATTGAATAGGATGTATGGGTTCTTGTTTCTAATTATGGAATAATAATGTCTTCGTTTATGAAATCTTGACCGTTTATATAACATTTTACAGAATTTTCTTACTTTCGTAAATATTATCATCGTGATTTTCAATGTTTGGCAATTATTGATCTGAAAAGAACTGATTTACTTTTAAAAAATAAACTGATGTTAAAATGTTAAATTTACTTACTCCGTTCCGTGTTTCTAATTTGCTTCGCTCAAACAGAAAGTATTCAATGAAAAAAGCTCTCAAAAGCTGTGCCAAAAGCGTTTACCGATATTTTCAGCTTGAAATTCAGTAGCCATGCTATTGTAGGACACATTTTTTTCTGTTTAAAGTTGCTTTAATTCTAAAAAAGGTATTTTTAATTCAGTGGAACCCGTAACTGTTGTCCTGACTGACAAAACATGAATGAAACAATGAACTTTTTATTGCCTTTGCTCATGGTCCATACTTCTAGTTAGCAGATATAGTTATAATTTTTTTCTGTTAATAATATTATATATGTTTACGTATGCGTACATAACAGTGAAAAAAATTACCTGTCTTCTTCTTGCAGATATACTTATATATTAATGAGCTTATGGTATGTAACATTTCTCGTCATTTAAATTTTGTATGGGCTTAACGTCGTTAATAGGCAGTACACGCTATTGCGACCACGTCTAAATGACAAGAAAACCCAATTAATATTTTAGTGTCACAGACTGTTCACGGCCAGTGCACCTAGTCGAAACATGTGGTATTTCATAGGTATATATTACCTATTAATCACGTTAAATGTTTTTTAAAATGATAGTTTTTTTAGATACAATAAAAAAGTACTTTTCACAGATTCTACTAGCTTTAACTCAGGCATTCTTTTACCATTTCGTAGAGATTCTCTTTCCTTATAGATTTTTTTTGTGAACACGTTCTAGTAATAATACTAATTTATAGTTTATAACTACGACTTTACCACATCACTTTGCACCTTTAAATTCTGACAACTTAATTATTTCATTCTATAATAATGTTCTATTTACCTTTTGATTTTCTCAACGCAAAATAAGCTTTTGGTACCCCAAAACGTGTAAATAATAAATTGCATAAATAATACCCACTCAATGTAAGTACTCACATCTCAAAGAATAAAATTGTGCGACGTCTATACAAAACCATTACTTTGATGTTTATTTCAAAGGGTGACCTCCCTTTTCGTATGATGTTTCTGTGTTGACGAAAAGAATTGGGCGATTACCTACCGCAAGAACATAAACATAACACAAATATCTGTATGGACGAATGTTGCTTTTGTTGAGAATTTTTCAATAAATAAAAACATGTAGAAAATGAATTATTAAAAGTGGTCCTAATGAAAACTGTTCTTATATTACTTCAATTTGAAGGTGTATATATAGTATAACATATATATATATTGATATATAAGGTATACAATACTATACAATTTCATAGAAATGAAAGAGTAACAAACATGGATACATCTGTACAAATTTTCGCAGTTATAATAATATTAGTAGGATCTGTGTAAAAACTGGTTCAAATGTTTATTAAATTCTAAATCTAAGGCTGCTACAAATTCAAAGTTTATAGTCAATACTGTTAATTAATGTATGTATTTAAAAAGTAGGTATTAAGTGAATACCGTGTCTTCATTATTTTTCCATTGTATAATTGCCGTAGTGAAGTTTCTTTTTGTTCTTGTACGTTAAAATCTTTCAAACTAAGAAAAAATAAATAAATGTGGGTATCACCAGTAGAAACAACAATTAAGAGGGACGTTCATATAATATACTTATCTTATAAAGGTGGGTCAATTTTTGACGAAGGCCATTTTCACCTCAAAGGACATGTAAACAAGCAGAATTACAGGTATTAAAGCAGGGAAAATCCCAAAGCTAAACACGAGAGACCATTTCATTCCCAAAGTAACTGTATGGGCTGAAATTTCCGCAAAAAGAATCATTGGACTCTACTTTTTCGAAGGTTCTCGCGGCCGTTCAGTTACAATTCGGCTGAATATGTAGAAATGTTACGGGAGTTCTTAGGACCGATGAAATTTGCTGTCTACAATCATACCACATGGTTTTAACAAGTCCCTGCTGGTGGTCAAAGACATATTTCCAGAAAAGCTGATTTTCAGACAAGGCGATATTCCATGGCCACCCAAACGTCCAGATCTGTCCCCAGCAAATTTCTTTTTATGGGTTTATTGGAAAAATCGTGTCTACATCAATAAACCAAATAGTCTACTTCAACTAAAAGAAAAATCAGCTTCCTTGTAAATAAACAATTTTTGTAATCATGATTGTATAATAATGGTTACATAGTAATGATAATATCAAATGGTGTTTTATACAATCTTTTCAAATGTTAACTAATTCGTGGCCCACCCTATAGTAGAGACTATCCAAGGATTTCAAAGGTTTGTAAGTTGATGTTGTAAAAATCATGTTATTGAGTGCATCCACTACAAACGCTGGTTGAACCTTACGGGATAGATAAAAATAATATACTATGAAATTGTTTATTTTAAAAAAACTACAAAAAAGTTTCTACATTACATCTCCTATGAATAACCCACAGTAACTTTTCTTATACTTTGAAAAAAATAGGTTATTTATGTAACAAACTGTATAATTCATTATTTTGAAATATCATACATCTACCGCCTTTTCGTGGTTCATTAAACTAAGTAGTTTTATAGTGACTTTTTCAATTTTGCAAAAATTTTGTAATTGGAATTTTATTTTTCCAGTTTTTTTATATTGACGAACAAAACTTCTGTCAATTTCTTTCAATATGTTGTTATGTTTACAGTTCAAAGAAAATTTAATTAAGAATCATTAATCGGCCTATAATTTCTGTAGAAAGTGGGTGTGCTCGGCTGAAAAGAGTTCATAATAGTGTGACAATATTTCAAGATGAGAACGTTTTGTGATCATTAAAAGTTGTAAAATATGATTTATACGAAAAGTACGATAATACAATGAATCTAAATTTGAAATATTTAGCTAATAATTTATGTAAAGTTCACTGACTAACAAGTTTATCAATCAATCAACAAGCTTCCGTAGCTCTTTTTGAAGTCCTACACTAACGTGACTGGTACTCGTATCTCGAAATAAAACACAACACAGCCCTCTGTGAGGGCCGAGATCAAAGAGCAATTAGCAAATCAGAGAGGGCATGTGGCAGCTTAACGAGAATACACGTGTAGAAATGAACAGCGAGTGAATTACAAATACTCTGATTACATTTCATGTTTACGTTCTTTGATGGTCCACTTGTAGGAAAAATTATAATGAATTTCAAATATTATTACCACCTGGAGTATTATTTCCAAATAAATACACTATCTTTTCCCCACGGTTCCGCTCACGTGCATATCGGTTGTCGTGGTAAATAGTAAGTAGCTTGTGTGTCTTTCTAATGTATAAGCTGTATTACTGAAAAGTTTCATCTAAATTTGTTTGTTGTTATTGCGTGAAAGAATAATAAACATCCATTCATCCTCACAAACTTTCACATTTATAATATTAAAATAAATGAACATAGTATGATATTTTCAATATCAAGTATAATGTTAAGGCAATTATCTAAGTATCTACTAAGGCTTCTTATGAAAATAGATAAATTTATGGGAATAAATTTTATTATTATTATTATCCATTTATAAATTAGTAGATTCGGTGCAGTTATAAAAAAATAATTTAAAATCCTGTGTTAAGATATAATGGATGTACATTTTTTGCAATTTATCCAATATAATTGATGTTGAAAATTACAATAAAACCTTGTCTAGTATCGATTTTTCATTATTCTGTGCTCATACTATGTAATTAATCTAAATAACATGATAAAAAGGTGCTTATTTGTATATGCATAAGCTGCAAAAAAATTTACACAATTTGTAAAAACTTTTCTTATCTTCTTTTTAAAGGTTTATAATTGTTGATTGTCAGTTAATAAGCTATTACAGATCTGTTAACTCAGAATGCACGTATTGTACAAACTTATTTATAAAATCAGAAAGATCATATGAGGCAAGGTGGAGTTACACTTGTATCAAACCAAAATAGTACTACAAATTGAAATTTAAACGATTAACAACATATTTTTTTCTCAATGGTACTTTTTGTGGTCAATTATGAAGATAATGTAATTTAAAAAGAAAGTGTAATTCGTTAAGTCGTTTAATTTAATCCTTTTATAAAGAACAACCACTTATTCTACACTGCAACTTAACATGTAAATATTGGGATTCCCTGTAGAGCTGTTATCGCTTGTAAAATGGTATTAAGTATTAACTGTAAGCAGTACTGAAGGCAATAACTATTAATATAACGTCTAGGGTTTCCGTTAACTGCTCAGAACTATGCAGGGGAGTACTTTAACCGGGCGCGAATCTATAAATTTAACCACAACGGTTGGTGGAAAATTACGAGATGCCACCCGCAAGCAGAACCAAACTGCTTTCGTTTGTACTCGGTAAACATAGTTATTTTATATGAGCATTTCAACTGCACAATAAGTTGTCGTCTAATCCTATTATAGAATTAATTTTATAACATAAAGCGGAGTTAGGATAGAGATTGTATGTCTTTATGGACTGCTGTTATGTTTATGAGTGTAGTAATAACCTTCGCATAAACCCCGGGAACGATGTAGTTAATGGGTTGTATATGAGAAATGGCGTAATTCTTATGACGTTTTGGTGACCAAGGACATCGCAGCTCCTTAAAGACCTACGTGGTCATTTTACTTTAATGTTCTACATAGAACTTAAAGCTACTTGAACCTGAACGATAAAACTCTCATACATATAACAGGGATGTCTGAATGTTTCTGGACTAAAATCCGAAACTATTTGGACATCCCTGAAATTTTTTGCCCCTTTTTAAGGAGTAATACATTCTGTCGCGACGGTGTTTGGCGTTACATGGGATTAGGGATGTTGGTACTGGATCCGTGGAACGCCATGGATCCTTTAAAAGGTGAAGAGTCGCAAAAATAATTGATTTAAAGAAAATTTTGTTATTGATTCTCTTTCAAACACTAATTATTATCCCAAAACCTTTCTTCATACATAACTTATTGCAAAGACTGTAATTATGTTATTATTGAGGAATAAAAAAATAGATGAATGGGTGTTTTACTTAAGAATATGTTAGCAACCATACTGCAAAAAATAAAAGAACGTACTGTGAATCAGAAGAAAAGATGATTTATTATCGCAAATATAATGCTGCAAGGGTCAATCGATTACCTTGTACATCGCTTTGACAAATAATTTCATTTGCCATTTCCATACGGCATGGGCTACTTTTTATTTTGTAAGCATTACGGATGATAATTTCGTATTTCGCATCAGGTAAAAGGATTTCTACGTTCAGCTACAAATTGAAATCACGATGGTTCAAAGGAATCGTTTTTTTTACATCACGTTACCGATGATTTTCGCCGTTTTATTGTGAACGGGCTGCGGGGGAATAAATAAGTTAAAAGTCACTCTACAGTTTGAACTATAAAGGAAATATATTCTAGTCTCATTTGTAAAAGTATTATGTATAGTATATATATGAAAACGTAGAGAAAACTAAAATACTCCATGTAGGTATGATAGATATCATTTTCATACAGAAACCAGTGAAGAAAAACACAATATTACATTTTAAATAATTCGTAAAATAACTTACTAATTCATTAATATAATTGTCACTTCGATTGGAATCCAATAGGACCTTGTTCAGACAGGTGTCAACTGACATAGGTTTCAATCTAATGTACCTTTCAAGATACTAAAATATTTAAATTGGTACTTACCTACCTTTTGTCTTTACTCCGTGTACTTACCGCTCTTACTGCTTTTTCTTGAGTTATTTATGTATTGTTCTTTTAGGCGAGGTCGTATTATACAATACAATATTTATTTACAATTTTATGTTTAAAAAAGTAAAATAAAATACATTTAGAATTAAATACTTAATTGAGCAAGTCAGTGCGGTGTATACAGTCCATAAAGTTGAATTAGTTAGACAGATAGACAATAACTCATAAACTTATAAAGCTTAATTAGCTGTAATAGTTCTCCTTTTAAATTCGTTATTTATGCTAAGGAAGGGGCAGGGGACGCTCTACTAAGACAAAAATGAGTGCTGTAAGGCTTAATAGGTTACAAATGTATAAATCCTTATTATTTTTAAAAGATCTATCGAATGACATCCCACACCACGGGGTTGATTTATTTGGAAAATAAAATCCTCGACTTTTAAAGTACTAGAAGTAAACAAATATTTTTTTAAGATTTTATTTTACCTTTTTATCGGCGTAATGAGTATGTGTGTTCATATAAAATTTCAGGTTCCTAGCACTGCACTTTCTACCATAGTCATATAGTGTGAACAGACGGATGGATATTACGAAACTGCCAGGGTTCCTTTTTTGCTGCGGTATCCCAAAAATATGAACGCCCAGTTCACAACACGTTTCACGTTTGTGCACACATGTTCCATTTGACTTTTAGCTGAGCACTGCAGTGTGCACACAAATTTGAAGTAAAATCAAATAATTTAATACAAGCACACCAACATTGTTTCAATAGGCGGAGAGGTAGACAAACTGTCAATAGCTACAATGACGAATAAATTTAAGGACCCTCGATCGTGTGTGCTTCTACAACAAATTTTATTAAACAATACCTCCAGTGTGGTTTCAATGTAAGGCAATATTAGTTTAAATTTTTATACGAAATAGGTTACATCTTCTTCTTTTAGTCTAAATATTATAGTCATGGTCTCATCATTCCTCAAGAACGAAACAAACTCCGGTACAAGTAATAACTTACTAGGGTTTGACATGTGACGGACATAAAGAACATCCAGTCTTAGATCAAAAATTTGGGGATTACACAAAGTGTTGTCCCATGCGGAGTTCGTATCTACAACACTCAACGCAGTAGAGAGTGGCTTGGCGACCGCTTAAACCACTAGGCCAACCGTGTAGTCAATGAATAAATAAATAGAAACAAAGCAAATTGATGAAGTATAACTGTGCCAGATTTTGTAAAAATGAATTTTAACCTTAATTAGAGTTAGAATATAATTTAATAGACTAATTGTTTCAATTTCTACACTATTTGGAGTTATTTGTAAATACCTTTGTATATTTTTACTTAAATGTTTCTTTTGTACAAAAAAAATCGAGTATCGTTCTATTATTCGTAGTAAGGGTGAACAAAAGTTTATATTGCATAATTAAACATCGATTTTAAATATTTCTGAATCAGCATAAGACGCTTTGCGTCTATAATTATGAATATTTAAAGTTATTTAATTATATGTGTCAATATTTGAATTTCGAATAGTATATATTATATTACCATGTATACATATGTACAAGGTAGTAGAACCACGGGACAATACTACCGTCTCACAGAAAATCAATCTAAAGCGACAACATTCATATTGTCCTGTTTTGTTGCTGAGTATGAGACTGGAGATCCATTGATGGACAGGGGTGATAGTTATTGTGGTATGTGTGGGGAGCCTAACACTGCCACGATAAATGTGGATCACCATACTGCATTGTCAACATTCGCATAAGTATGGTGACTACAATTTATATTTGTTTAACCATCAATACTGAAGTTATTATACGTTGTGTGTCAAATGTTCGAAACATTTATTTATTTATTAAATGAATTCCGTGCTGGGTGCGCTGACAGCTTAAGAATACGAAGTGCCATAACCTCTATTTCTCCAATAGGTGTCGTAAGAGGCGACCAAGGTCGCAAACTAGGTGGACATACTAGGACAAAATCAATATAAAATTAAGGAAAACTCAAAACAAACCCTATATCCACCCGTATGGCCCGTGTGATGTAGTAGACCAAATCCTGCTTTCAAAGGAGAGGTGTAGGCCATTGGACGAGTAGAAAATTGTTAAAGGCTTTTGATGTAATGATGTGATGTGATAGGTATGATCTTAGAAAACTATGTGCTCTAATTACCTCTGTGACTTTTGAAATTATTGTGTAATAAATATTTCAATAAAATAAATTTAATAAATATTTCTATTGTTTAAGTCAGACTAATAAGAATATTACAAATTCTGTTAAATCGAATCGAATCATTAGTGTATTATAGCAAACATTAGCTACGAGACCGGGGTTGAACGGAGGTCGAGGTCAGTCGGCATATCAAGTACCTCGGCCTCACTCTGGACAGCCACTGGAGTTTCGAGGAGCACTTCGAGCGGATGATCCCACGAGTACGGGGGCTGGCGGGACCCCTACAGAGGCTTTGCTTAATTTAGGGGGTCCGCGGGAGGAAGTGCGCCGTCTCTACTCTATGGCCCTCTACGGAGCGCCGATATGGGTCAAACGCCTATCGGCCTTCTCCCGTTGCCGAGCCAAGCTCAATCAAGCGCAGCGGGTAGCGGCCATTCGGATCGTACGAGGATACCGCACCATCTCGTTGGAGGCGGCAACAGTCCTGGCACGTTTCCCGCCTTTCGATATCCTGGCGGATATGGACGCAAGGGTTTATGACCAAACTTGCGCTATCCGCTACCGTCAGAGCGGGGAAGACCAGGACGAGGTCGAAATGCGGCGAAACGCCCACCGACAGGCATTGGCGCAGTGGCGTGCACGGTGCACGGAACAGCCGCAAAATGCACGCCAAGGCGCTGTTGGTGCTGTTCTGCCCAACCTCGAATATGTAGGGAGGGAAGTCACGTCACCTACCGACTGACACAGATACTCACCGGACATGGTTGCTTCGGTGAGTATCTGCATAAGATCAGACGCAAGGAGACGGCACAATACCAACACTGGGACTCCACCCAGCATACGCTGGAGGACCGCCCCGCATGGGCATCTGAACGCGGAGTCCTAGTCGATGAAATAGGTCGAGACCCGCAGTGGTCTCTTTCTGCGAAGCTGTCATGCTCCAGAAAGAGACCGCTGAACGGGATCGGGAGAGGGCCGATCCCGAGCGAAGAAGACGTCGGCGGCGTCCGGGTCCCCTTCAAAGAAGGACGCCTAAGACCGGCCGCCGGGGTGGTTTTTAGTGGAAACACCACATACTCCTTGCTCCTGCCCCCCGAGGAGTCGGCGATCCGAAGGGATTTTCCACCCCGACAACAAAAAAAAAACGAAAGCTACGAGACCGGGAGCGAGGCGAAAAACAAATTGCTTCAGTAGCAATAAGTGCCCCTAATGATAAATTGTGCAAGCTCCTTGGAACGATAATGATGTGAAAACAAGAAATTTGGGAAGGCAGACAGCATGGCTTTTAAAAATAGATTTTTGGTATATACAGAATCGTGTTTAACAAGAAGACCAGTGTTGCCATTAGTATTACTAACTTATCAAGGACCTCTAGCCATTAAATAGTCCATTTTCACTTTTTCTAGTGTAAGTAACTGGTAGGCTTTGTTAAGGTATTATTAATTTTGTATTAAGTATTAGAAACATATGAATGTCTGTGAAAGTTATACTATCAACGTGAATACTCAGTACAAAACACCAACACTAATTCTATAAAATTTCCACCTTCATGCCTTGCCTGCCACCAACTTCAATTCACGAAGTTAAAGGGCAACTCCTAAATGGGCTAATGGGGCACGGAAGACTTTAAAACTCTTCAACACATTAATTAAACGCTAAGTTTTGCTTATCAAAAGCAATTTCATTGAAGGCGTAAAGGTGTATTGCTTTTATATTTCATTCATTGAACCTTCTTATTTCTTAGTAGCGTAAAGTAGCTTGGTTTTTGTAAGAGGAAAATATCAACAAACTTCTTTTAAAGTAAAGTAGTAAATATTTTATAAACTGCTTCTTATATTTACACCATACTACAAATATTTCCTCGCTGTTTGATTGGTATTAGTCGAAAGGTATAGTGTAAACAGGTACTTCCTATATTTTACAAGATACGGATTATCTTTTAAAGAAGTATCTTTCATTGTAAGCCCTAAACATCAAGTCTAAGGAAATGTTTATCTTCAGAATTAGATTACTTATTGCGATTGATGATAATGATGATGATGAATATCTGTTGCTTCATTATTTGATGAGTATTTCAAAGCAAAATATATTATCACGTTTTCAGGATTGCTCGTATTTGTATCGGCGCTGGAAAAGCAATAGCAGTGCATTAAATGTATGTTTTATACCCTTCAAATAGTCAGATTTTTCTACCAAATTAGTATAGAGTTATTTATAACTCATTTTAGGAAATTTTATCGTTTAGTAATGATTACTTTTAAAGCGTCAATATATTGGTTACCTACTTACAATAAGAAGTCTGGTCGACGATGGTACTATCCCTACTGAAACTGCGCCCGTAGGCTATGCATAGTCTACCAACCCCGACGAAGCCGCTAAGACATTTTCAAGCCTAGACACATATTGTATGTTAATACTTTAACATTACTGGATATTGACCTACAAATATAGTTGCAAAATACAAGAGACTAAGGCATACATTGAAATACTATACAAATATTTGCACTTATAGTCTTGTACTCTCGAGATTGGGGAACGTTGCGAAACACTGCGTTGCTAATTTTCAGACAAATAACATGGCAAAGAAAGAATGTACTGTATTTGGTAACTAAGCTAGCCACTATATAATTATTCGGCAATAAAAACTCCTCTCATTCAACCAAGGTCACAAACACAATGCCTATGGACTTGTCTTACAATGTTATTTCAATACACAAGCTATTGTAATACACATTTATGAATTCTTTGCACAAAATTGAATTATAATTAGTAATAGAAAATCTTGAAAAAACACAATATTTTATTGTTTCTTTATAAATATGAATACATACATTTTCTTCTGATTCATATTACGTTCTTTTTTATTGGTATAGTGGTTGCTAATATATTTTTAAGTGCAACACCCCGTATTCGTCGTTTTTTTGATTCTCCAATGATAACAAAATCACCTTTGCAATCATCTTGCATTATCGTTGCAATAAGTTATGTATGAAGAAAAAATTTGGTAAAATAATTAATATTCGTTCAAAAAAATTGCCAGTGCCAAAATATTCGAGAAAGAGAATCAATGAAAAAATTTCCTTTAAAAGAACTTTTTAATAGTAACTTTGCAACTTTCGGTCTTTCGACGGATCAGCATCTCTAATCCCATGTAACACCAGACACCATCACGACAGAATACGTTCTGTAATTACTCCTTGAAAAGGCGCAATAATTTCTGAGATGTCCGATTAGTTTCGGATCTTAGTACAAAAACATTCAGAGATCCCTGTAATATGTAGGAGAGTTTTATCGTTCATTTTCAATTAACTTTAAGTTCTATGTAGAACATGAAAGGAGAATGACCATGTAGGTCTCTAAGGAGCTGCGATGTCCTTGGTCACCAGAACGTCATAAGAACTACAACATTTCTCATATACAATACATTGATTACATTATTCTCGGGGCTTATGCGAAGGTTATTACTACACTCATAAACATAACAACAGTCCAGAAAGATATAATATCCTAATTCCGCTTTATATTGTAACATTAATTTCATAATAGGATTAGACGACAACTTATTGTGCAGTTGAAATGCTCATATAAAATAATTATGTTTACCGAGTATAAACGAAAGCAGTTTGGTTCTGCTTGCGGGTGGCATCTTGTAATTTTCCAACAACCGTTGTAGTTGAATTTATGGATTCGCGCCCGGTTATAGTACTCCCCTGCATAGTTCTGAGCAGTTAACGGAAACTCTAGACGTTATATTAATAGTTATTGCCTTCAGTACTGCTTACAGTTAATACCTAATATCATTTTACAAGCGATAACAGTTCTACAAGGAATCCCAATATTCACTTACGTATTAAATTCTAAGTTGCAGCATAGAATTAGTGGTTGTTCTTTATAAAAGGATTAAATTAAACGACTCAAAGAATTAAAGTTTCTTTTTAAATTACATTATCTTCATAATTGACCATAAAAAGTACCATAGAGAAAAGTTTTTATTGTTTATCTTTTAAGTTTGTAGTACTATTTACTTTGACACAAGTACAACCTTTTTATTTTTTTTAACGTGTGGAAACCCTCTCGGGCCGTCACCCCACCGGGGTTTATGGCGAGGTGGTGTGTCGGAATCGGACCGACTAAAACCACACGGTGTGCCACTCTGCGCCTAACATAGGAGGGATCCGGGAACAGCTGTTATTACGGATGGAGAGGAAAACCCGTCCCGTTCTCCCGCGGTCACACTCAAGGTGGCATGAGGCGGTGGTAGGCGCGCCGCCAGGTTTGCCGACGGCGAATTGGGTCCGAGTGGAGATCGTCCTCCCGGGACCTCTCCTCCGCCTGCAGTGAAAGTGCAGAAACTGCAGTGAAGACCCCACGCTGCGCCACCCAGGCGGAACAAACCGCCAGCGTGTGCTGAGCCGAGTCCTCACTGCAGTCGCTGTGGTGACAGGCGAGACTCAATTCCCTCCGTGAGATGGCGAGACTCAATTGGCGACCGAGTGCAGATACTTCCCGAAGCAACCGTGCCCGGAAAGGATCTGCGTCAGTCGGAAGCGAAGGGTCCCGTGCTGTCGCCCTGCCGACTCGGCGATGACCGACTGGAGAACCTCCACGGCGGCAAAGCCAACACGTAGAGCCTCCAGCCGGGACGAACAACGAGCCATCGTGGCTCGACGAGCAGCCTCTCGCCACTCGCGTATCTCTTCGGACGGGGGCCGTATGCCGCTATCCGCCCGGCAGTCAGCCGTTCACCGATAAACTTCGGCGAGCACTTTCGCCTCCAAATCCCACGGAGGAGTTCCGACCAAGGCGCACGCTGCCTCCGTCGATACGGTGCGGTAACCGCGTCTGGCTCTAACCGCCAATATCCTCTGAGGGCGTCAGAGGCGAGCCCTATTCTGGGCGGCGGCTCCGACCGCCTGCGGGTCTCTGTAAGGGGGGGGGGGCGACGTGCGGAGCTTTTGTCGTACCACACGATAAGGGTGACCCCAGGGATCACGATCGAGACCCTCCAGCATCTCCTTCCTCTTCACTTCTTTGGCGCGGCTAATGGCCAGCTTCAGAATTTGCCGCGCCTCTCGGTACTCCTCATGAAGCTGGTACTCCTCGCCGTCTACGCGGTGTCGCCGCCGACTACGGGTGTAGGACCTCCGGGCACGAGTACAGGCCGCGCGGAGGTCCGCCAACTCCTGGAACCACCAGTAAACCTCCTTCCGTGGAGGCTGATAACCTCGGATGCGGAGCATGGCCGCATCGCAGATCTGCGTAATCACATCGCGGAAACGACCAGCCCCCATGTCGACCTCCTCGGTCGGAGCCTGCGGAGACAGCCAGGAGTGAATAATGGCTGCCTCCTCTGGTAGGTCCCTATTCAGTTTGGCTACAGCCCACCGCGGAAAGCGAGAAGAACGCCGCGCCGCATAACCCCTACTGGGGTCCTGGGTCCGGAAGAGCTCAAATCGGATGTAGAGGTGATCCGAGAGCGTCTTAACCTCTTCCAGGACGCGCCAGTTCCTTACTCATGCGGCGAGGGCAGGGGTAGCGAACGAAAGGTCCACTATCGACCCTCCCTGCTGTCGCACGCACGTGTTGGTGGAGCCTCTGTTTAATAAACAGAGGCCCACCGAGGCTGCCTACTCCTCTACGGCAGCGCCCCTTGCGTCCGTTCTGGGGGAACCCCACGCAATGGATTTTGCGAAGTCCCCCAGCACTAGGACGTGCCCAGACGTTAGCCGCCGCATCGAGGTTTCCAAGTTGTTAAAGAAAACCTCGAAGTCGCTCAAACTCCGGTTGTGGGAGAAGTAGACACCATATATGGTGATCCCCCCCCACTCGGCAGCAACATATCCAGTGCCCTTGTCTCTTAGCGACAAGGGCGGGGAATGAGCCGCCGTGGAGCCGACGACTGCCACGGAACCGTCCCGTTCACCCAACCAGCTTGATCGGGGAGGAACGTCTATTACGTTCGCGGCTACGGCAACACCGATCGACCACTGTGTCATGGTTTGCAGGAAGAGGTCCTGCGCCGCAGCACAGTGGTTCAGGTTCGTCTGGACTAGGAGACTGGAGACTTGGTCCATTACTGAACTGTCTCTACAGCTTCCTCCATGGGCGACGATGTCGACGCACGAACGACGCCAGAGGCAGCCTGGGTCGACTGACTAGCCCCTGACGTCTGCCGAGAATTGCGGGAAGGCTTGCAGCCTCCCTGCCCGATCTGGTGATTGGCGGGTTTATTACCCGCTGCACGCGCTGGGCAGTGAGGGCTAGACCGGGGCGGAAACATAGTCCGCTGCAGTCAAAACAACTAACACACTTGGCGCGTGTGTGTCCCGACGCCAGACATTTATAACACCTCATCGGTCTCGGCGTCAGGACCGTGATCCTAGCGTTCACGAAACCGATGAGCAACTTTCCGGCGTCGCCCAGGACTTTGCCCGACACTACTGGACATTTGACCCACACCGCGCCAAGCCCACCTGGACCGGGACGGATGGTGCCGACCCGGATGCTGTCCGCGCTGCATCCCGTCTTCTCCTCAATTGCAGCGCGGACATCCTCGGACGTCACAGAGTCGTCCAGGCCCGAAATGCGCAGTTCTACGCACTTCGTAGGCCTGGTGATCTTTACACCATCCGTGGCCTCGAATATACCCCGCAGTTTCTCGGCAAACGTGTCCGCCGTCTTTGCGCCTTCAGCCCCAGGGAACTCGAGGACTCAAGCTCCCGTCTGGGGGAGGCGCATTCTGACTCCTACTGTCCCAAAGTTATTTGTGGCGAGGCTGTCCCGGACCCTCTTGAAAACAGCCGCATAGGACAGTCCCCCATTTGCCGCCTCCGGTGATACTGTAATTACCACAGCCGCAGTTTTAGGCGGCTGTAGTTTCAGTGGCTTCGTTTTCTTGATCCCCGCTACCGGAGGCGGCTGCGTAGTCGAGGCTGCGTTCTTGGCAGCCCTCCTACTACGCTTTCGGGAGTTTTTATTGCCTCCGACTAACTGCCAGTCACTATTCGAGGGAGCAGTCGCAGAGGGACTTGTTGCTAAAATACCAGGGTTTGGAGTGGGGAGGCAAGGATATACCTCCATTACCCTTGGCGCAGTTTTCTTTGCTGCAGGCCCAGCCTTCGGTGCAGCTGCTTTCGCTGCTGTACGGACTGCTCGTTCAGACTTGGGAGTGATTGCAGGTGCAGATACCGACACCGCCGCTGTATACGATCTGCGACCAGCCGTAATCGGAGGCGGAGCCGGCGCTGATGCAGTCTGCGATCTGTGCGGTGCGAGCGGCGGCCGAACAACGGGGGCCGGAGGTAGTCTCGCCTCAAGGCCCGCAAGACGCCCATCCAGCATACGTCCCACTGCCTCCAGAATTTGGCGAAGGTGAGCATCACTGGAATCGACAGAGGGCGAAAGCCGCCGCGGAGCCGGGCCAGGCGCAGATCCATTCGCCTGCGCCCAAAACTGGGCAAACTGGGCACTCAGTTCAGCTACCTGTCCTGTTAGGCGTTCATTGGCAGTCTGGAGGCGAGCTATATCTCCAATCAGGGTCTCAACTACTCCAGCTATAGTGGAGGAGGCTTCAGGGCTTTTACGAATTGGCCTTTAAGGTTCGTAGATTTTGTAGCCACCTTGTTTATGATGGCCACAGCTACGTTCGCCCTCTCCAGCATAGACACCGGCGTTTGTGAGGCAGAATCCCCCAAAGCCGGCCCCTGGATTTTTAGCAGGAGATCGGCGATCTCCTCCTCCACTAAATTTTCTCCCTCAACTCGAACCCGTCTATAGGCATCCGTCTTTGAAAAGATGGAACCTGACGGCCTCGAGACCGGTGTGCGCGACCTACCTCTGCGGCTACTAGCCACTTTGGGAGGCACCCACTCCTGAGACGCGTCGCTGTCTTCGTCCATGAAGCGTCCGCGTTTGCGACAATCGCGGAGCTCCATGTACATCTGCTCCAGTGTGTTCGTCGTCGTATTGGAGTTGTCATCCGACGGTACGACGGACCTTGAACGCAAGCGTTCTGATCTTCTTAGGCTCCCAGAAGTTAGTTTGACTTCTGGGAGCCGTTCTGTGATAGGCATCTCAGTCGAAATTTCTTCACTCTTTTCTATGTTACTACCCTTCTTGTTTTCTTCTTTTGTATTATTTTTTGTAATTTTCAAGTATTCCATAACAAAACCCACGAGTGGGGGAGAACTAGAGGTCGACCCGGGCAGAGATCCCCCAATACCCGGGCAAACGTAAATTTGTGCCCAACCGAGGGGTCCGCAGGTGCCTCGGCTGGGAGTGCGCTTGCGACTGAACAACTCATCAGCCATGCATCCCCTGGCCACGCACCAGAACACGGGATTCGGGGTAATTTTTTATAGAGGGTTTCTTCCTCGCAGTCCGGGCGGCTAAGCCAAGACTCTCGCCCCCGATTGGAGTCGCGAGACTCCAACTCGGGACTGCGATATGTCGACGGCGGCAGGGAGACTACGTCTCCTTATGCCTGCTCGGTGACAGTGTAAGTGCACACCGAGCCCGTCCTACCTTTTCCACCGCTGAGCGGAGGAACTCCGACCCTACAAAGGGTCCCGCCATCGTGATTTTTTACTGAGGTTTTTTCTCCTCATTGCCCCGAAGGGCGAAGAACCAACAGAGGATTCGACAGATACGCCCGCTCTGTTTGACCAAGTCTCGGCCGAATTGCCAAAGAAAATGGCTTCCTCTTCGTGCTAGAACATTAGCCGTTGGCAGTGATGAACACCATCGCCGACGCACCATACCAGGGTGCACCACGTAGAGGTTTTCTAGCCAAGCACCCCAACACAAGTACAATCTACCCTAGCGTCATATGACCTATCTGATTTCATAAATGAATTACTACAATAAGTGTATTCTGAGTTGATAGGTCTGTAATAAGCTTATTAGCTAACAATCAGCAAATATAAACCTACATATAAAAAGCAAAAAAGAAAAGTTTTTACCACTTGTGTAGATTTTTTTACAGATTATACCCATACAAATAAGTACCTTTTTATCATATTATTTATGTATGTTACATATTATAGATTATAGAGTAATGAATAATGAAAATTCGACACTAGAAAACGTTTTTATTGAAATTTTCAACATTAATTATATTTGACAGATAGGAAAAAATGTAAATCCATTATATTTTACCAGTGGATTTTACATTAAGTGGATTTTATTTATTCACGCCTTACTGGGGGACGTAAAATTCATGAAAGTTATCGTAACACTATAAGGCTCATACATTTATCGCGATAACTTTCATCGCTAGATCAATGGGTCTCCGGTCAACTCACCAATGAAACATGACAGCACGGATGCTGTCACTTTGGGTTGATCTGTTGTGAGACGGCAGTACTGCTCAGTTCGAACCGCCCCTATCGTGCTGACATCAGCCCGGCTATACTACCTGAGTCTAGATCTGGTCTGGTCTGTTCTGGACTCCTTGCAGCGGTGCCAAGTTGATTTTCGTTATATCGAGGTGCTGAATAGCCTATGTGACGCTGTAATTATGTCCGTCTAAGTACAGAACAGCCAAACAAGACCGATTTGATTGCACCGGGGAGTAAGACAGGGAGATGTGATCTCCCCATGAGTAAATATACTAACCAAACCCATTAAACATAACTTTACAAATATAGTTCACAAGGGTATACAAATGCAGAACGTTTTGATCTATTTGTAATGTACACTGCATTGAAGCAGTTATTGTTCAACAATGATTTTACCTTGCGGTGTGGCAAGAACACTGAAAGTTTGTACGAGTATGTCAGGTACTACATTGTGCTGTTTATGGATAGAAGTCAAACATCTACTTTGTTCGAGATCAATAACAGCATAGTGCGATCAAAGTCGAAACCAAAATATTAGTTTACGTTACGTTCCCTAGAGGGAGCTGTTACAAACTTAGATCGCGCTATCGTTGTGTTACATGCGTTAGTTTATAAGGCCTACAACTATTTTGTATGACGGTCTCTGCTCCGACTCACCCCAACCCTCTAGTGGTTGCGGCCGTAAACTACACACCCAGTAGGATCTCGAAAATACGTCGACCCAGACACGCGTTAGGGAAACTAGACGACGAAATTACACTCGCTCAACGTAGAGCGAACACAGCTTATACGAACCGTCCGCGTTTTCGTCCTCGTCGTCGGGGACGGAACACGCGCCGCGTAAACCGTTCACCAAACATGGGAGTAGGTCGCCCCAACGTATCAGTAACACCCCAAGCCGAGGTTCGTACCCCACAGGGGGTGGCAATGTTACTTAACAAACGACCGGTTGAGAGCCCTCAGCGCTCACCGTAAATTAATCCGGGTAAAGTTGTAGAGGCCATCCGAGGCCAACAGCTAAACGTCAATATCAAAAATTGTATGACGAGAACAAAATTGTAGGAGTACAAGACTGTAGTTTAGTACAAGGTGACAGCCAATTAAACCGTGGAGTCCTACGAACCCATAGTACAGTGCACAGTGGTTTTATTTGAATCCCTACTAGTGTCACAAACCCAGTCCAACGATACCACGCTTGGTATCAAACATTGGTCCTACGCGCCGGGTTAAGGACTACTTTACGGCGTCACCGTTGGCGTCGCCTCCCTCGTGTAACTCGCAGTGGATCGCTGCACTAGAGTACACGCTCACCGCAGCAGCGGCAGCTACGTCTGTCGTCGTTGTTGGCGAGATCAGCCGCTGCGTGTTAGTTCAACATTGCCGCCACAGAGGACGCGCAATATCCAGTGCTACACAGCCGAAGCGCAACACATCACGAGCAAGTTAGCAGACCCTTTCACCGGAAGCCGCTTGCAAAACAACCACCTGTCCACCAGAGGTTGCTACTTTGATGTCAACAAAGTGTTTGTGTCAAATGTGAATTTGTGAGTACAATTTTTATTTTATTTAGTTCCTGAGCAGTAATTAAATTCAAACAATCAAGTTAAACTATTATAAACTTTATTTCTATGAAATAATTTACTTTGAAGAATCGCAAGAAATTTGGGACTTGTAAAAATTTGTTGTTAATATTTCGGACTTGTAAAATTTCTCGTGTGCATGGTAGATTTAGAACTTAAAATAATTTAAGAAAAACGGGGGAACCGGGAACCTATGCCCAATTTCTACTCGACTTTTGGAATTTTAAAACACTTGTAAAATTTTAACCAGTAATTGAGACTTAGATTTTAGAGTTGATTTTGAGATACTTGTAGTTTTTTCTCAGAACCGCTTAAGTTAAGTTTAAAAATTTATTTTCAAGTTAAATTTTACTTTCTATAAAACATACCTACAAAATGGAAGGATCAATTAATCTTATGAAAAGTTTATATAATGTCATAAATAAGGGATTGATTAATTTTAAGAAAAGCGGTAAGGATAGATTAGCCTCAGAGTATATTGAAACAAAACAAGAATTATTAGAAAAAGATTGGGCTATGTTTAAAAATACTAATTCTAAATTATTTGAAAACTTTAAACTAGAAGACATAGAAAACTCTGAGGCAAGTGATATTTATGATAAAGTAGAGGATATATATATAATTTACAAAAGTTTATTGAAAACAACACTCAATAAAACACTTGTTGTTAAAGGTTCAGTCCTCCAAACTGATCAGAATTCTAGTACTTGTAAATCTGCTAATACGTTCGTACAGTTGCCTAAAATAGCTATACCGACTTTTTCGGGTAAATATGGAGAGTGGACAACCTTCCACGATTTTTTTATGTCGTTGGTTCATAAAAATGAATCTTTGGACAATGTGCAAAAACTTCATTATTTGAAGAGTCATCTCTGTGGTGAAGCAGAGCAATTGATCCGTCATACGCCAATAACCGATTCTAATTATATGCAGTGTTGGACTCAATTAGAAAAACGTTATAGCAACAAGAAATACTTAACAAACTGTATTTTAAAAAGATTGTTTGGTCAAAAACGTATGCATGTGGAATCAGCAACATCATTAAAAGAGCTGCTTGACACCACAAGCGATTGTTTAAATGCGCTCACTAATTTAGGTATCAATGTGACTACATGGGATGTTATTATCATACATATAATCACTTCTAAGTTAGATGATGAAACACGAAAACAATGGGAGCTCAGTGTTTGTAACGATTCCAATAACGACTTACCGAGTTTCAATCAATTTCAAGTTTTTATCGAAAATCGTTTTCGCGCTCTAGAATGTCTAGAGCCAAGTTCAAACAGGGGTACGGTTCATCGGGTCAGTGGTGTAAGTTTGAACGCTCATAGTACAAAGACAATGGTGGCAACTAGTACAATGAAGGTAAGATGCGAATTTTGCACAGAGAATCACAAACTTTGTTTCTGCAAACGATTCGTTAAAGAACCTATAGAGATTAGGCGCAAGTTTGTGTCGCAAAACAATATTTGTTTCAACTGTTTAGGTGGCAATCACATCGTACGTGATTGTAAAAAATCAACAGTTTGTAGACTTTGCCAGAAGCGTCATCACTCTCTCCTGCATCTAAGCCAAGATCCACAGAAGAATAGACAAACCACAGCAAACCAAACTATCAATAGTGCTAGTTCAACAACGGAGTCTAATCCGATAGTTTCATGTTTGTCTACAGGTAAGGTACTCAAACCTAGACAGGTGTTATTAGCTACAGCGCTAATAAAGGCCGAGTCGGGGTTAGGTGAGTATCACACAGTTCGTGCCTTATTGGATCAAGGTTCACAAGCGTGCTTCATCACAGAAGCCACAGTTCAAGCCCTCAGACTGAAAAAGATACCTATTCGAGGTTTCGTTACAGGTCTGGGTGGTCAAAGTTCAACCATGATTAGGAACATGGTACAGGTCAACATCCAATCTCGCATTCAGCCAGAGTTTAAAATTTGTGTAAATGCTTATATACTAAGCAAAATCACCGGAATGTTACCTGAACGTAGCATTCACACAAACTTGGATTGGATAGGTGTTACAAACTTTCACTTAGCAGATCCAGGCTTCAACACTCTTAATAAAATTGACGTTCTTTTAGGGGCTGACGTTTACTGTTGCATTATTAGGTCGGGTATGCTGAAAAGTCCTTCCAATAATCTTATAGCACAAAAAACTGCCTTGGGCTGGATCCTATCTGGAACAGTGAACTCTGAAAAAAACGACACGTCAAATGGGATAAATGTCATGCATGCTCAGATACGAGAAGACGAACTTTTGAGAAAGTTTTGGGAAATTGAAGAGGTCATTAGTTCAAAGAAATTACTTACACCTGAAGAGAAGAAATGCGAAGAGCTCTATAGTACCACAACAAAGAGAGATAGCAATGGAAGATATTTAGTCAGATTACCGTTTTGAGATGCAGATCCTCCTTGTAAAGCAGGACATTCACGTACTATAGCTAAAAAGAGATTCGAGGCACTAGAGAAAAGACTAAGTAACAACATACAATTAAAAAATAATTATACCGAAGTTTTGAATGAGTACTTAAGTTTAGGACATATGAGACCAGTAAAAGGGCAGGACAAAAATAAAGAGGTAGCTGTCTACTTACCTCATCATGCGGTTGTGCGGGATGACATGAGTACCACAAAGGTTCGCGTTGTCTTCAATGCATCTGAAAAGAACAGTAACGGAGTCTCACTCAATGACACGCTGATGATAGGACCTACACTACAGTCGGACTTAAGACACACTGTTTTAAGATGGAGAGTTCATTCTATAGCCCTTGTAGCAGACATAATCAAAATGTACCGCCAGGTCAGGATAGCCGAAGAAGACGCAATATTTCAGCGCATACTCTGGCGAGACAGTCCTGAGAAAGACATTACTGATTATGAGCTCATGACCGTCACCTTTGGTACCGCATCAGCACCATATCAGGCAGTTAGAACCCTGCATCAAGTCGCTTATGATGAAGGTGAGAACTTTCCGTTAGCTAAGGACAGAGTTTTTAGCAGCTTCTATGTGGACGATTTAATGACCGGTTGTCATAGCGTAGAAGCAGGACTCGAAATATACAAACAAATGACAGGCTTGTTAAGTAAAGGTGGATTTCAACTACAAAAGTGGAATAGCAACAGTCAGGAAATAGTAGATAAAATAAGATCAATAGAACATATTACAAAAGGACAACGAGATCAAACAAGAACAAAGGTAAATACCAATCAGGACAAAAGGACACAAAGGAATACATCAAGGACAATCAAATAGAATACAGGGACAAAAAAGCATTAGGAATAAAAATAGATAGTACAATTAAAATATTAGGCCTTACCTGGTACCGCAACACAGACACTTTTCAGTATTTGGTGAATCTCCCACCTTCGACAACATCTATAACCAAGAGGTCAGTTATTTCAGCCATAGCCCGATTATTTGATCCACTAGGTTGGTTGGCTTCTAGTGTGGTCTTAGCTAAGGTATTCATTCAAAAGTTATGGCTGGCAGGTGTCGGATGGGACGAGGAACTAAATGACGAATTGAAAATGGAATGGAGTACTTACCGTGAGGAATTGTCGTTACTTAGTGGTGTACGGATATCTCGATGGCTGGGTACAAATTCAAACGACGATTTGGAACTGCACGGATTTTGTGACGCTTCTAAAACCGCTTACTCGGCCGTGATTTATTTACGGATAGCTGATAGAGAAGGAAGAGTACAAGTGTCCTTACTAGTTGCGAAAACCAGAGTAGCACCCGTAAAACAAATTAGTATTCCGCGATTAGAATTGTGTGGAGCGGTACTTTTGTCGCATCTTCTAGCCGAGACGGCTGCAGTTTTGCATATCTCTAACGACAAAGTCAGAGCATGAACCGACTCTACTGTAGTATTGGCTAGGATTAATAGTCACCCTAGTAGATGGAAGACATTTGTGGCCAATCGAACCTCCGAAATTTTGACCACCATGAAAGCTTCACAATGGTTTCATGTTACGACCAAGAACAACCCAGCAGATTGTGCTTCTAGGGGAATGCTGCCAAACTTATTTATTGGTTATAATTTGTGGTTTCAGGGACCTTCATTTTTGAGTGACAAAATTTTTATATACAAAAAATTAAGTAATATTAGTGTAAATTTAGAACAGTCCGTAAAGGCACATGTTTCAGTTGTTCCAGATCACTCATTCGTTGAAAGGTATTCTACGTTATCCAAACTTGTAAGGGTTGTGGCATACTGTCGAAGATTCTTAAAAGAAAACAAACGATTTCATGAAACTTATTTACAAAAGGCAGAGTTAGATGCCGCCCTTGAGTGTTGTATACGATTGACACAGATGGACATATTTACAGTGGAGTGCAAACAATTACAAGAGAATGGCTATATACAGAAGAAATCAAGCTTATTAAAATCACTTTGTCCCTATCTTGATGACAAGGGCATTATAAGGGTCAGAGGTAGACTGGAAAATGCACAATTAAACGAAAGCTGGAAACATCCTATTGTGCTACCCCACTCGAGTTACCTAACTCGCCTTATCATAGCTGATGCACATTGTAAAACATTACAAGGAGGTCCTCGGATTATGATGAACTATTTGAGGACAGCTTACTGGATCATAGGTGTTCGAAGTCTGGTCAAACAGCATGTTCACAAGTGCGTGACATGTATCAGGCACAGAGCGAGTATCAGAAATCAGATGATGGGTTCACTTCCAGCTGTTCGTTGTACTCCTGCAAGACCGTTTTTGAACAGCGGAGTAGATTATGCCGGTCCCATTAATGTAAGGACAAGTAAGGGTCGTGGGCACCGTTCCTACAAAGGCTATATTTGCCTCTTTGTGTGCATGGCCACTCGCGCTTTGCATCTTGAAGTGGTCAGTGATATGAGCTCTCAAGCCTTCTTGGCAGCCTTTAGAAGGTTTACATCTAGGCGAGGGCACTGCGCCAATTTGTATAGTGACAATGGTACCACATTTGTGGATGCCAGTAGAGAGCTCGTGCAATTAGAGGCATTTCAGCCATCAATAGGCGAATATCTGGCAACTAGTGGAACAAAATGGCACTTCATACCTCCCCATAGTCCCAACTTTGGCGGACTGTGGGAAGCAGGCGTAAAGTCAACGAAGTTTCATTTGAGAAGGATTATTGGTGATGCTACGCTTACATATGAGGAGATCTCCACGCTCCTCAACCAAGTTGAAGCTTGTCTAAATTCTAGACCGATGAGTGTTATTGACGTTACAGACCCTGGCGAACAGTTACCGTTAACACCTGGACATTCCCTAATTGGAGAGCCGTTAGTAAGTGTACCAGATAAACAGTACGATAATGCAAGTATGGGTCATTTGTCACGTTGGCAATTAGTTCAAAAAATGGTACAGTCGTTCTGGAAACGTTGGTCCCAAGAATACCTATGTAATTTGATGAATCGTTATAAGTGGTCTTGTCAAGTTCCCGAACCTAAAATTGGGGATGTTGTGTTGATAAAGGAAGATGATTTGCCACCGACTCGTTGGTTGATGGGTCGCATATTAAAGAAACACCCTGGTGATGATGGTATCACCCGTGTAGTCACTGTGCGCACTCAGTCTTCAACATTTAAAAGGCCAACATCTAAGGTTTGCATATTACCAGTTGCTACATAGGACTTGTTTTACTGTAATCTTTTATTCACTAAGGGATGATAGACTTATCGAATTGTACAACAAAAGGGATAAGTAATTATTTTATTATTATTTACACAGGTTAACTTAAATTGATGTCGGTGTGCGATCCATGAAATCATGTTTATATACGTATATGCTAGAATAAGTTTTAGTCATTAAGTTTGTATTGTTGTTTACAACACGACACAATACGTGTTTTATTTGTTAATGTTTTAGATCAAATTGGTTTTCTTGTATACAGTTCAACTTATTTTTATATAGTGTATTTATGGTTTACAGTTCAATTCTTTTTATATTTTTATTTTTCAACCATATTGTAATGCTCAGTTCATTTTTAGAAGGACATTCCGTCAGTAACGTCCTTGGTGGGCGGTATGTTCGAGATCAATAACAGCATAGTGCGATCAAAGTCGAAACCAAAATATTAGTTTACGTTACGTTCCCTAGAGGGAGCTGTTACAAACTTAGATCGCGCTATCGTTGTGTTACACGCGTTAGTTTATAAGGCCTACAACTATTTTGTATGACGAGAACAAAATTGTAGGAGTACAAGACTGTAGTTTAGTACAAGGTAACAGCCAATTAAACCGTGGAGTCCTACGAACCCATAGTACAGTGCACAATGGTTTTATTTGAATCCCTACTAGTGTCACACACCCAGTCCAACGATACCACACTTGGTATCAAACAACTTTGTTAGACCACTTTACTGATTAAGCTGTTTCCTCCTGTATTCTAATTGTATTCTAACTGCCTCGGTTGCGCAGCGGTGGTGAATGCGACTGCTATGCTTGAGGTCTCGGGTTTGTGTTGTTTCCTATGTATAATATGTATGTATTTACAAAAAAAAGTATTTAAGTATTCTATCAGTCAGTCTAGTTATCATAGCACAAGCTCTGCTTAGTTTGAAACTAGATGACGTTGTGTGTCAAATGTCTGAAATATTTATTATTATTATTCTCTTTATTACATTTAAATATACATATTGATTACATTTTTAAATATATAAAAAATAAAAAATACATATTTAAAAAAAATAAAAAATAGTAGACCACCGACATCGGGTACAGGGACCAAGATACCGGTGGTTAGGGCTCCAGAGACAGGAACCTCCTCACAATACGGGCCGTGTCAAGGAGGACTGCCTTCTGCATTAGACCCTTTTTTTTTTTTTCTTTATCGTGTGGAAACCCCCTCGAGCCGTCACCCCACCGGGGTTTACGGCGAGGTGGTGTGTCGGAATCGGACCAACTAAAACCACACGGTGTGCCACTCTGCCCCTGACATAGGAGGGATCCGGGAACCGCTGCTATTACGACATCCAGATCCCTCCTAGGGCCTGCCCGCCAACGCGGGCACCATCTGCGGACAAACTCTCTATTCAAGCGACGTACGGCACACACGCACGTCGCCTCCTCGCGGCTGGCCATTGTAGCGGATGGAGGGGAAAACCCATCCCGTCCACCCGCGGCCACACTCAAGGCGGCATGAGGCGCTGATATGCGCGCCTCCGCCGCCCGGTTTGCCGGCGGCGGATTGGGTCCGAATGGAAATCGTCCTCCCGGGCCCTCTCCGCTGCCTCCTTCCGCGAAATTACGTCTTCGCAGAAGGTTGCGACCGCGGTAAAACAACTGTCGCTACCGGCCATGGAGCGTATGACGGCCGGTAGCGAGAGATCTCCTCCAATAACTGCAGTGAGGACCCCACGCTGCGCCGCCCAGGCGGAACAAACCGCTAGCGTGTGCTGAGCCGAGTCCTCACTGCAGTCGCAGTGGTGACAGGCGGGACTCAATTCCCTCCTGGCGACCGAGTGCAGATACTTCCCGAAGCAACCGTGCCCGGAAAGGACCTGCGTCAGTCGGAAGGAAAGGGTCCCGTGCTGCCGCCCTGCCCACTCGGCGATGACTGGATGGAGAGCCTCCACGGCGGCAAAGCCAGCACGTGGAGCCTCCAGCCGGGACGACCAACGAGCCATTGTGGCTCGACGAGCGGCCTCTCGCCACTCGCGTATCTCTTCGGGCGGGGGCCGTATGCCGCTACCCGCCCGGAAGTCAACCGTCCGCCTATAAACTTCGGCGAGCACTTCCGCCTCCAAATCCCACGGGGAAGTTCCGGCCAAGGCGCACGCCGCCTCCGTCGATACGGTGCGGTAACCGCGTATGGCTCTAACCGCCAATATCCTCTGAGGGCGCCAGAGGCGAGCCCTATTCTGGGCGGTCAGAGCCGCCGCCCACGCCGGTGCACCATACAGCGCCATTGACCGGACAACCCCTGTGTATAGCCGTCTCGTTGCGACACTAGCTCCACCCAGATTGGGCAAAAGTCGCCCAAGGGCAGAAGCAGCGCCGACCAGCTTTGGAGAAAGCTGTCGAAAGTACTCGTCGAAGAGCCACCTGCCGTCGAGGATCAGGCCCAGATACTTCATCTGGGCCTGAACCGGTACGAGGACCGAATTGACCACGATGGAGGCGCCGGAGGGTGGACCACGACGGGGCCCATGGAACAAAAGGGCCTCCGTCTTGTCCAGGGCCACCCGCAAACCCAGCGCCTCAATTCGCCCGACCACCAGAGAGACACCCGTGGTGGCCAGGCGCGCCGCCTCTTGAAAGTTCATGCCCCGGGCCGTGACCAATGTGTCATCTGCGTAACAAATTACGCCCAGCCCGGGGGGAAGACGACCTCGAAGGGCCCAGTCGTATCCCATGTTCCACAGGAGTGGTCCGAGGACAGACCCCTGTGGAACACCGCACGACATGAGCTGCCGCCTAAGAACACCGTCTCGGTCCTCGTACATGACGGTACGCTCCTCAAGATAGTCTGCCACAAGCCGCCTCAGGTACTTTGGCACCCCATGGTAGTGGAGTGCTTCCCTGATGCAGCTAAATGGCAGACTATTAAATGCGTTGGCGATGTCCAACGACACCGCCAACAGCACGCCGCCACAGCTCACCGCCTCTTCGGTAACGGCCCTCAGGCGCAACACGGCATCGACCGTCGAACGCCCCGCCCGAAAACCAAATTGGGCGTCCGACAGATCGGGGCCCACCTCGCAGAGATGCCGGACGATGCGGGCAGAGAGTATCCTCTCAAACAGTTTACCCGCCTCGTCCAGCAACACGATGGGCCTATAGGCCGCTACCGATACTGCATCAGACCCTTGATCCAACCTTTTAACGTGAGCCTCTTAAGGTGTTGGTCGAGGCTCTTGGCTATCAATCCGTGAACATATATGATTATCGGAACAATGATCACCGAATCCACATTCCACATATCGGCAATCTCGTGAGATAGATCCAAATACTTCAATTGTTTTTCTTTTTCAACTTTCACGAGATTCTCGTCATGAGGAACGGCGATATCGACAATCATTGCGCGGCGCTCTAATCGATCTATCACCACAATATCAGGCTTATTGGCAACAATAGTCCTATCTGTGATAATGGATCGATCCCAATATAACGTAGCACGACCGTTCTCGAGAACTGGGTCGGGCACATACCTTTTTTTTTTTTTTTTTTTTTTTTTTTTAACGTGTGGAAACCCCCACGGGCCGTCACCCCACCAGGGTTTACGGCGGGGCGGTGTGTCGGAATCGGACCGACTAAAACCACACGGTGTGCCACTCTGCGCCTGAGAGAGGAGGGATCCGGGAACAGCTGTTATTACGACATCCTAATCCCTCCTAGCGCCTGCCCGCTTTCGCGGGCGCCATCTGCGGATAAACTCTCCATTTAGGCGACGTCCGGCACACGCACACGTCACCTCCTCGCGGCTGGCCACTATAGCGGATGGAGGGGAAAACCCATCCCGTCCACCCGCGGCCACACTCAAGGCGGCATGAGGCGCTGGTACGCGCGCCTCCGCCGCCCGGTTCGCCGGCGGCGAATTGGGTCCGAGTGGAGGTTGTCCTCCCGGGCCTTCTCCGCCACCTCCTTCCGCGAAATTACGTCTTCGCAGAAGGTTGCGACCGCGGTAAAACAACTGTCGCTACCGACCATGGAGCGTATGACGGCCGGTAGCGAGAGATCTTCTCCAATAACTGCAGTGAGGACCCCACGCTGCGCCGCCCAGGCGGAACAAACCGCCAGCGTGTGCTGAGCCGAGTCCTCACTGCAGTCGCAGTGGTGACAGGCGGGACTCAATTCCCTCCTGGCGACCGAATGCAGATACTTCCCGAAGCAACCATGCCCGGAAAGAATCTGCGTCAGTCGGAAGGAAAGGGTCCCGTGCTGCCGCCCCGCCCATTCGGCGATGACCGGCTGGAGAGCCTCCACGGCGGCAAAGCCAGCACGTGGAGCCTCCAGCCGGGACGACCAACGAGCCATCGTGGCTCGACGAGCGGCCTCTCGCCACTCGCGTATCTCTTCGGGTGGGGGCCGAATGCCGCTGCCCACCCGGAAGTCTGCCGTTCGCCGATAAACTTCGGCGAGCACTTCCGCCTCCAAATCCCACGGGGGAGTACCGGCTAAGGCGCACGCCGCCTCCGTCGATACGGTGCGGTAACCGCGTATGGCTCTAACCGCCAATATCCTCTGAGGGTGCCAGAGGCGAGCCCTATTCTGGGCGGTCAGAGCCGCCGCCCACACCGGTGCACCATACAGCGCCATTGACCGGACAACCCCCGTGTATAGCCGTCTTGTCGCGACGCTAGCTCCACCCAAATTCGGCAAAAGTCGCCCAAGGGCAGAAGCAGCGCCGACCAGCTTTGGAGAAAGCTGTCGGAAGTGCTCGTCGAAGAGCCACCTGCCGTCGAGGATCAGGCCCAGATACTTCATCTGGGCCTGAACCGGTACGAGGACCGAATTGACTACGATAGAGGCGCCGGGTGGCGGACCACGACGGGGCCCATGGAATAAAAGGGCCTCCGTCTTATTTAGGGCCACCCGTAAACCCAGCGCCTCAATACGCCCGACCACCAAAGAGACTCCCGTGGTAGCCAGGCGCGCCGCCTCTTGAAAGTTCGCTCCCCGGGCCGTAACTAACGTATCATCAGCGTAACAAATTACACCCAGCCCGGGAGGAAGATGACCTCGAAGGGCCCAGTCGTATCCCATGTTCCACAGAAGTGGTCCGAGGACAGACCCCTGTGGAACACCGCACGACATGGGCCGCTGCCTCAGAATACCATCTCGGTCCTCGTACATGACGGTACGTCGGGCACATACCTGTAGTAAGGCACCTCAAAATTGACAAGTTGGTATTTAAGGGCAAGTTGTTGGTGTACAATCCTGGCTACTTGATTGTGCCTGTGCAAATACTCACCGTTAGCAAGACGAGAACAACCGGAAATAATATGCCTAATAGATTCTCCAGGACGGTGGCACACCCGACAGATGTCAACCGTACTATCTTTCAGGATATATTTCCGGTAGTTATTCGTTATGATAACTTCGTCCATAATTGCACAAATAAAACCTTCGGTTTCTCCGAAGAGATCACCATACCGTAGCCAAGACGTCGACGCTTTAAAGTCCATATCAGACCCGTGTAGGGCCCGATAAAATCGACCATGAAGTTCTTTACCCTTCCATACTTCCTTGCGATCAGTAGTACTAAGTACTACAGGTTTGCGCCAATTCTCTTTAGCCAGAGCGAGCGGGGTGAAACCAGTATCCACTGCAACTACATTATGATGCACTCCCACATTCGTCTGTAGAAAATATTCTCTGAGATTGTATATCTCGCGATTGTGTAGAGTCTTGATATTTAATAGATCACGACCTCCAAACTTTCGCGGAATATACAATCTCATAACCGATGAACGTGGGTGGTGCATGCGGAATGCAGTAAGCAATGTACGGACTCTCCTGTCAAGGGGATCTAATTCGGTCTGAGTCCATTTAAGTACACCAAAGGAATACATCAGAACCGGCATCACCCAACTGTTATAGGCTCGCACCTTGTTACCGCCTGATAAAAGACTTTTAAGTACTTTTTTTAGGCGGCCAAAGAAGCGTTCCTGTAACATTTGTTTCACGCCAGATTCTGGCATTCCCAAGGACTGTGAAAAACCCAGATACTTGTAAGTTTCGGTGGCAGACAGAGATCTGAGTTTTGTTGAATCTGAAAGTTCTATTCCTTCAGATTCTACAATCACGCCCTTCTTTACATACATGACTGCACACTTATCTACACCAAATTCCATTTTGATGGAATTACTAAAGTTTTCAGTGACCCTTAATAACGCCGTCAATTGTAATTTTGTGGAGGCCAGTAATTTCAAATCATCCATATAAAGAAGGTGAGATATAACTTGATCATCTTTCTGCAACCGATAGCCTAACCCTGAACTCTCTAACAGAGTACTGAGAGGGTTCAAAGCTAGACAAAACCACAAGGGACTCAGACTGTCACCTTGAAATATACCTCGCTCGATCTTTATAAGTATGTCATTTATCGCAGTCTGCCGACATCCTGGATAGCGAAGTGTTGTTTTCCATTGACTCATACACGACCTTAAGAAAGTGCACAGAGTCGCATCAATTTTGTACAACTCTAGCACCTTCAAAAGCCATGTATGTGGAACTGAGTCATAAGCCTTCTTATAATCTATCCAACATGTCGCCAGACTCTTACGATTACGACGTACCTGTTGGCTAATGGTCCTGTCTATGATAAGGAGCTCTTTAGTGCCACGGGCCCCACTTCTACATCCATTTTGAGAAATAGAGAGTACCGAATTATTATTTATGTGTGTAGTAATTTTGAGTCTCAAAATAGATGTTAGAAGTTTATATGTAGTTGGTAAACAAGTTATAGGTCTAAAATTTTTGGGATCCATGGCACTACCAGATTTATAGAGTAAAGGGGTTACACCAGTGGTTAAAAACTGTGGTAATGAACCAGAATCCAAAGCTGCTTGGAATTGTGATGCCAAACACGCATGTGAGCTTCGGAACCACTTAAGCCAAAAGTTGTGCGGTCCGTCTGGACCAGATGATTTCCAATTCGCTAATGAACGGACTGCACAACTTACATCATCTTTATTAATAATAATGGGTTCCATAGCTGTTATAGACTCACACGAGCGTTTGACATCTTCTAACCAATCACCCTCTGTATGAGTGACAGGCACTGACCAGATGTTACGCCAAAATGAATTAGTTGTAATTTCATCCGGAAAATGTCCATCACTCACACATGGATTCGGTTCCTCCCATTTCCGATAAACCCATTTCTCATTCCTTTGGAACATTCGATTCTGATTATACCGATCAACTCGTTTTCTATAACGTCTTATCTTATTTGTCCATGCATAAACTTTCTGCTTTAGAAAGTCTATGCGCTCTGTGACACAGGACATGTATTGTTGAGGACCAATGGTAGTCCCCAAGAATGCCTGTTTCACAAAGCGCATGACTCTCGGCCGTGTATTACCATTTTGAAAACAAGTTAATTTAGCGATGAGTGTCCTAGTCTCAGCAATACGACGTTCGATTCTACACTGCCAAGCTGGTACAGCATTTTTGTTGCGGGTAGCACTTACACGTTCAATAAATTTAATACCAGCTACTCGACAAACTGCAATAGCTGCACAGTATAGAATGAAATGTGTATCACTAAGATCTTCGCTATTATCAAAGTAGTCTGATAGTAACGAATCCAGGGCACTCACAAGCGCTAAATTACGTTTATGAATGGACAAACGGCATAACCGTGGTCTAATATTATCATTTACAAATCGGTATTTCTGAATCGCATCCTCCAAAGCACTCCTTATCTTATCGTTACATTGGGTACTTACGGATATAACTTCACTTTCCACTAGTTCTCTCCACATCAACATCTTTAATACCTAATGGCAACTGAGGTGTGCCATTGGTCACCACAGTGTGTGATGAAGAGGGGATAGTAAAGTTTTTCCTTATGTCAGAGCGTATCCTCTCAAGTACTATATCATCCAGCAGGTGACAGCGCTGTATAGCTCGTACTTGATCCGACAACCGTTGTGCTGAAACGTTGATGGCTGGTTCAAGTTCCTGAAACAGAGAGACTAGTCTAACACGGTACGCAGTAAGGTTCGTTCCCAACTCTGTAGCCCGAAAATATGCCCGCATGACATTCTCATTTATAGATTTTGTCCACTTCATGCGGCGCACATCACCACCGGTAGCGGGGACCCTGTTTGAGGTCAGTGGTCCTCGTGATCCCAAGCTGGTCGGCGGCCGGGTACTCTCCTGCCGGCGTACAGGTCTTGGCGACGTCGGCGGAGAGAAAAACTCGTCGCTGGAGCTAGAGCTCGACGCCTCTGCAACGGCCGGAACATTCATTGTTGCTTCCGAGGACGGCAAGGCGAAGCGGAGCGACGAGTCCGAAGATGTTAATTGTGCTTTTTTTCTAGCTCTTGTAAGCATATTGGCAATTTCTTGAAAATAATTGTATTGACATGACGTTTAAACGTCATGTCTTATTATTATTATTATTCTCTTTATTTCATTTAAACACATATTCAATACATTTTTAAATATATAAAAAATAAAAAATACATATTTAAAAATATAAAAAATAGTAGACCACCGACATCGGGTACAGGGACCAAGATACCGGTGGTTAGGGCTCCAGAGACAGGAACCTCCTCACAATACGGGCCGTGTCAAGGAGGACTGCCTTCTGCATCAGACCCTTGATCCAACCTTCTAACGTGAGCCTCTTAAGGTGTTGGTCGAGGCTCTTGGCTATCAATCCGTGAACAGATCTACATTCCACATATCGGCAATCTCGTGAGACAGATCCAAATACTTCAATTGTTTTTCTTTTTCAACTTTCACGAGATTCTCGTCATGAGGAACGGCGATATCGACAATCATTGCGCGGCCCTCTAATCGATCTATCACCACAATATCAGGCTTATTGGCAACAATAGTCCTATCTGTGATAATAGATCGATCCCAATATAACGTAGCACGACCGTTCTCGAGAACTGGGTCGGGCACATACCTGTAGTAAGGTACTTCGAAATTGACAAGTTGGTATTTAAGGGCAAGTTGTTGGTGTACGATCCTGGCTACTTGGTTGTGCCTGTGCAAATACTCACCGTTAGTAAGACGAGAACAACCGGAAATAATATGCCTAATATATAGATTCTCCAGGACGGTGGCACGCCCGACAGATGTCAGCCGTACTATCTTTCAGGATATATTTCCGGTAGTTATTCGTCATGATAACTTCGTCCATAATTGCACAAACAAAACCTTCAGTTTCTCCGAAGAGATCACCATACCGTAGCCAAGATGTAGACGCTTTAAAGTCTATATCAGACCCGTGTAGGGCCCGATAAAATCGACCATGAAGTTCTTTACCCTTCCATACTTCCTTGCGATCAGTAGTACTAAGTACTACAGGTTTGTGCCAATTCTCTTTAGCCAGAGCGAGCGGGGTGAAACCAGTATCCACTGCAACTACATTACGATGCACTCCCACATTCGTCTGTAGAAAATATTCTCTGAGATTGTATATCTCGCGATTGTGTAGAGTCTTGATATTTAATAGACCACGACCTCCAAACTTTCGCGGAATATACAATCTCATAACCGATGAACGTGGGTGGTGCATGCGGAATGCAGTCAGCAATGTACGGACTCTCCTGTCAAGGGCATCCAATTCGGTCTGAGTCCATTTAAGTACAGCAAAGGAATACATCAGAACCGGCATGACCCAACTGTTACAGGCTCGCACCTTGTTACCGCCTGATAAAAGACTTTTAAGTACTTTTTTTAGGCGGCCAAAGAAGCGTTCCTGCAACATTTGTTTCACGCCAGATTCTGGTATTCCCAAGGACTGTGAAAAACCTAGATACTTGTAGGTTTCGGTGGCAGACAGAGATCTGAGTTTTGTTGAATCTGAAAGTTCCATTCCTTCAGATTCCACAATCACGCCCTTCTTTACATACATGACTGCACACTTGTCTACACCAAATTCCATTTTGATAGAATTACTAAAGTTTTCAGTGACCCTTAATAACGCCGTCAATTGTAATTTTGTGGAGGCCAGTAATTTCAAATCATCCATATAAAGAAGGTGAGATATAACTTGATCATCTTTCTGCAACCGATAGCCTAACCCTGAACCCTCTAACAGAGTGCTGAGAGGGTTCAAAGCTAGACAAAACCACAAGGGACTCAGACTGTCACCTTGAAATATACCTCGCTCGATCTTTATAAGTATGTCGTTTATCGCAGTCTGCCGACATCCTGGATAGCGAAGTGTTGTTCTCCATTGACTCATACACGACTTTAAGAAAGTGCACAGAGTTGCATCAATTTTGTACAACTCTAGCACTTTCAAAAGCCATGTATGTGGAACTGAGTCATAAGCCTTCTTATAATCTATCCAACATGTTGCCAGACTCTTACGACTACGACGTACCTGTTGGCTAATGGTCCTGTCTATAATAAGGAGCTCTTTAGTGCCACGGGCCCCACTTCTACATCCATTTTCTTATTATTATTATTTATAAGACCACGAAGTCTCAGTAAACTTTTTTTTTATAAGTTGAAGTAACAGCAAAACCTGGATGGTTAGAACATTAAAGGCTCCACAAATTTGTTTCACTGAAAGAGGTATTCGACTAACCAGTGTCTCAAATATCTAGATTTATATTTCTATAAATAGATTTCTGTCGTACTTATAGAAGATCCCATTAATAAATTGTGAGAATACAGACTTAAGTTTAAAGAGATGCACTTACGTAATAATATAAAGAATAATGGTAAATTATACGCATACATATATGAGTTGTAATCTTTGTTAGTAATCAAAGAAAGGTAATAAACAAAAGTAATCCAGCATATTTTTTATAAACAGTACAGAAATGCATACAAATTACGTCACCTATAAATATCTGTCTAAAAAGTCGGTCTTTCGCGACTATCAGACATAAGATGTTTTTCAATGTTACAAATTTAATCAAACATAACATATTTGGTCACGAATTTAGACATTTCTAGTTTCTAGTGCTTTTAATTTTTCACTTAAAACTTCGTGGTTCGACTGTTAATCAGTCAAGTGCGGAATTTGGGTGTAGTTAAAGGTAGGTAGGCTAACAAAACGGAAATTTAAATGCGTAGTGCTAAAGTGACAGGACCTCAGTATGAGTGCCAGCTATGGAGGTATCTATCCACTTATCCAGGTCTCACGTCACCAAGTTTCTTTATATTCTTCACCATCTGAATGTTGCAGACTACCGCTGGACATAGGGCAAAGTTGCTTCTAGTCTGGCCAGAAAGCATCACACACTACGTTTGTCAAGACGTTGTCTGGACTCCAGAACACACTAACTCCATCGGCTATCGGTTCTTCGACATATGTGACCAGCGCATTGCTACTTCAACCTACTAACTTTTAGAACAATTTCGGCAACTTAAGTTCTCTGACGGATCACTTCATGCCGAATTTAACCCTCAAGAGAGACTCCGAGCATATCTTGAGCGACTTTAAGCTTGTGGATTAGCACTATAGTCACTGTCCACGTTGCGGCACCGTACGTCATTAAAAGGAGGACATTAGGAGGAGTTTAGGACTTTTGTCTTTAAACTTTTGTATATCTAACGAAAATATGCGGTTTACTTTCCTGAACGCTGCTCAGCCATTAATCCTCCTATCAGTTGCCTTTTCGATGTTGTGTCTACTGAACTATATTAGTTATTTTAGACAGAAATTCTTGATAACTTCGAGAGGTGTACTATCTTACTGGTCCCGGAGCGACGAGATCATTGTACCAATTTATTGTGAGGTTGCGCAGCATCTCTTGAACTTCCTATGTGCTCCTTATATATCCTTCCTACCATGACTACGGTATCATAAGTGCAAAAAGTAAGTACGAGATGTATTTGTCGTTTATATTGTTGCTCGGCCCGTTCCTCCATTGCAGATCCTCCCTTTCATTTCTCAACAAAGTGATATGTGTATTATAACATAATTATTTCAGAACATTCATCTTTTAATTTAAGTGACACACGTATAATCGTTGAAATTAATGATACACAAAGTAATTAGCTAGAACAGCCTTACAAATGGTCCTGGCACCATCTTTATACGTATGAATTACAGTATATTATGACAAGAGAATACGTACGTAAATGTCAAAATTAAAGCGATTAAAATCTTACCACGTCCTGACTTAGACTTGGGCATTGCTACCGAGTGGAATTTTCAAATAAGTAAAGATAACACGTACACATAATAAGTGTAGGTTCATTGTAATGAAATTTTGACAATGGTCGCTAACGTCTGTCTCAATAGGTCAGGTCAGTTGAAACTCATTTGAATGTTAATGAATATTGCATGTACTATTTCCAAAATAAGGAGAAAAAAAATTGAATAAATATATTATCTATAAATATAAACATGTTAGTTGGTTTGTATATGTTTTAAAAAATTCAAAAAGTTTTGCACTCATAGAGCCCAAATTTTGACACGACGCGACATAAAAAGTTTCCATGTTGTTTTTATCTATTTTTAGTGTCAGTATTTATTGTTCTTTCTTTCTCATCAATGTCACAACAATGTGCCCTAGCTAAACGTAGCAGGCTATAATTAGATCTTCATAAAACTCAAGAATTCTAGAATAAAATTAGTGTCTTCAATTACTTTGCGTATTTAGGTATCGTATTTAATATTTTCATTATGAAAGAATAAGGTAAGTCTGCTTTTAGGGTCAACTCCCTAAATTTAATTACTTCAGGTAACCTAGGTTTCTTGAAAT
This sequence comes from Hypercompe scribonia, assembly GCA_949316085.1. Lineage (NCBI taxonomy): Eukaryota > Metazoa > Arthropoda > Insecta > Lepidoptera > Erebidae > Hypercompe > Hypercompe scribonia. The sequence continues at coordinate 15,362,104 of OX438969.1, read as the reverse complement.
TCAAGTGTTCTTATTACAAGCATATTTAAATTCTAGACTTCAATAAAATTAAACAACAATCAATACAACGACCGTGGGTTGATTATTTATGCAATTATGAATATCTCTTGTAGAAAGGGGTGATTATCGTCGCATCACGAGTTATTCGAAATGTTCATCTAATCAACCACGAAGGCACGTGAATGCCTAATTCGTTAGCTTTCAGTGAAGGCATCGTTGACCTATTTGTTCAGGGTTCAATCAAGAATCGAATTCGATTTCGTTCACTTTTATTCGCTACGATAATCTTGAAAGATACAAAAGGAAATAGGAAAAACCCTATTATTTCTCCTTCATTATAAAAAGTCTTCGGAGTAATATTAACTGAAGTAGAAGTAACAATGGTCGGTAGTAAACGAAAACGTAATTTATTCTACCAAAAACTAAACACGCAAACTTTGTGTGTTTCGTTTTTACACACACAAAGATTCACATATAATATTTAAGTTTATTCTTAACTCGAATTCTATAAATATTCAAGAGGGTCTTGCATGAAGTCAAGTTTCGCTGTGTGGGCTGTGTTACCGACCATTATCCGTTGGTACTGGTAGTTTGTAAAGATATATTGCATCAAGTAAATTCTACTTCAAGTGTAATATGTGGGAGTGCATTGGACTGTCCAGTTCAAGTTAACTGCCAGTTAGTGCCGCATCGCACAACACAATAAAATAAACGAGTCTGGCCCTAATGCGAGAATACATTTCAAAGAGTAAAAAAAAATGTTGAATACTTCGTTCAGTTGTTTTAATAAAAAACTTTAGATTTACTTGCGTCATTGTTATTTGATTTTTACTATTTAAATCGACTAAGAACTTAGGAGGTTCTCAAATCTTTAACATTCTTTCTGTTGTTTTTTAAATAATTTTCAAATGGGATTAAAAAGATTCTTACTTTTTTTGGTATGAAAGATTAAGGATTGAGAGGCCATAAATTGAGGAACCCCTTCAAATATATATATTATGAAACTTCTTCCTCAAAAAAAAACCTATTGTGTACTTTTATTTCAAAACAGGAAGGTGTATTTTTTGTATGTTTCGGTCGGCATCTCTCCGCCATTAATAAATACATTTCAACTATTTTTATATTGTTGTGTTGGCAACACTGAATACTTTAGCTGAACTCCTTAAAATTATTATTATCTACTGAGAATAAAAAATTAAAATGTCAATAATTTTAATATTTATTCCTTTAATTGTCATACTTAAAAAAATTAAACCGTCTGGAATTTGGTAAGAATTTAATTAAAAGGGCCAGATAGCAACATACATTTTTTTGTCATAAGGTAAATTAATTTAGTTGTTTGTACTCTTATAAATTTCTTAAATAAAATGAATAAATGAAATGAAATAAAGAAGAGTAATCCGAAAATATCATTCATTGTATATATATACACGCAAGTTATTAAATATGGTTTTAGATAAGTAAATGTGTAAGCAGAAGTATACATATACTCCTACGACTACCATGAATATGATAATTTGTTTTTATTTTACTGAATGCCTACCAGAGTGACTCTACTCTGTCTGATGGAAAGCATGAATAGAATCCAAAAGTTGTGGTCACCATACTCATTGTGAATGCAGACAATACAATATGATGACTCATACTATGTTGACCTAGTGAGATGCTTATTTACGTCCCGCTTGAGGACGTAAAAGGCATGATAGTCATAGTGGTTGTAAATATAAAGCTTACACGAGCTCGTGTGAGCTTTATACAACCACTATAACTTACCACGATAACGGTCACCCCTTTTTTTTTTCGTGTGGCGACCCACTCGGATCGTCACCCCACCGGGGCTTAAGGCGGGGTGATGTGTCGGAATCAGACCGACTAAAACCACACGGTGTGCCACTCTGCGCCTGAGTAAGGAGGTATCCGGGAACAGCTGCTATTACGACATCCAGATCCCTCCTAGCGCTTGCCCATTACCGCGGGCACCATCTGTGGGTAAACTCTTTATTTAGGCGATGTACGGCATACGCGGACATCGCCTCCTCGCGGTTGGCCACTGTAACGGATGGATATGAAAACCCGTCCACCCACGGCCACACTCAAGGCGGCATGAGGCGCTGGTACACTCGCCTCTGCTGCCCGGTTCGTCGGCGGCGAATTGAGTCCAAGTGGAGGTTATCCTTCCGGGCCTTCTCCGCCGCCTCCTTCCGCGAAATTACGTCTTCGCAGAAGGTTGCGACCGCGGTAATACAACTGTCGCTACCGACCATGGAGCGTATGACGGCCGGTAGCGAGAGATTTCCTCCAATAACTGCAGTGAAGACTCCACGCTGCGCTGCTCAGGCGGAATAGACCGCTAGCGTGTGCTGAGCCGAGTCCTCACTGCAGTCGCAGTGGTGACAGTCGGGACTCAATTCCCTCCTGGCGACCGAGTGCAGATACTTCCCGAAGCAACCGTGCCCGGAAAGGGCTTTCGTCAGCCGAAAGGAAAGGGTCCCGTGCTGCCACCCTACCCACTCAGCGATGACCGGCTGGAGAGCCTCCGGGAGGACAAAGCCAGAACGAGGAGTTTCCAGCTGGAACGACCAATGAGCCATCGTGGTTCGACGAGTGGCCTTACGCCACTCACGTATCTCTTTTGTTGCAGCTAAATAACAGACTATTAAACGCGTTGGCGATGTCTAACGACACCGCCAACAGCACACTGCCACAGCTGCCTTTTCGGTAACGGCCCTCAGACGCAACACAGCATCGACTGTCGAACGATCCGCTCGAAAACCGAATTGGGCGTCTGACAGATCGGGGCCCACCTATAACGGTCACCCCTGAATCAATGGTCTGTTGTTAAAATTGTCACAAACTACAATGAACTTTAATAATAATAAAAGCTGTATTCCCTATCCCTTACATTCTATTAACTTTTTTTTTTTTCGGTAGACAAACAATGTTAATCTGATTCCCTAATTAATATAATTATCCAGATTGTGTATAAGTGTCAACGAAATTTTATTCCAAATTAACTATTTAGTTATATTCCCATATATTTAAAAAGTATCTTACAAAGAGTGAGAAAAAGGTAGAAGAACTTTGTGTATATCAATATCTTCGCTTTCAGCACTTAAAAGTATTACGGGGTATATTATATAGGCTTTTATGTTCAGGAGAGGATGAGGAGTTTGTACGTGAGAAGGATAATATTGTCATTTCAGATTACTTGGCTTGAGGGTCGGAGCTCGTGAACGTCGTAGGCATTATGCAATAAAAAGACTTTGATATTGCCTTTTTGCAGGCCATTTAAACGCTAATTTTTTACATCTTTGGTTATGGTACCTTAGTGAGCAATATTACATTTACGTTTTATTACTTCGAAATACTAAGACACCGTTTCTGATTATATTAATCACCAGATAATTTGGAAACTTATTTAATAATTGACACTATTCTGAGTGGCTTTGAATTCAGATTTCCCTTCAAATTTTTCAATCTTGATATAAAAGGACTCAAATAGTGTTTTATAAGATAGGTGGGCTTATGGTGGAGGATTTCATTCAAAGCTTAATGTGATACAAAATGTTATTATTTACCAAGTCGAATTCGAGTACCACTTTTTTAATAATGTTGTGATATTGTAATAAAAATAGGTTTCTTATATGAAGAGTAAGAAAATTGGACTTTGAAAATTCTTCTGTCTGTTGTTGGCAGTTTTTTAAACAGCTTTATTATAAAAAAATTGGGGAGAAATCAAGAATGTAATTAAATTACATTTCAGTGACAAACTTTCAGGAGGAACCCAAATAAAATTCATTTTCAGTCATTTGCGTGACCTTTCGATACTAACCTTTTATAATTAAAAATAATTTCATTTTGATATAAGCATTTATTTCGTATTTTAATATAGCAATATTAACTCGCGCAGGTCAAAGCCGCATATCTATAACTATAATGGAGTATCATTTGAAATGCCTGAATTGTAAATAACAAATAATTATTAAATTATGACAAATGATGACAAATGGTTTTTATTTTTGTAAAGAAATATTTTACAGATGTTTGTACTCGTCAAATTTTACATCTAGAAGGCGCCGGCATTCCTTAAGACTCACTCTGGGAAGAAATGTCAAAATAAATCACACAAATTTCTTTTATTTTTTTAGTTTCTTAACATTGAGTAAATTAAAGTTGTGCAAATACAGGATCATAGTTTTAAGTAGGTTTGTCCATACAGACGGTATTCGAGCCCCAGCCGTTGTGTTACTTAACCAATATTGGTAAGATTAACGACCCCAAACGCGATACTATAGTCAGCAGGACATTTGAGTAGATCTCAAAACCGTTAGAAAGATACTAAATACGAACTAATATTATAAGCCTAGATTATACTCAAATACACAAACACAAAAAAAATGTAATACAATCCAAACTTATGAAAAAAAGACAACAAAATTTAAAAGACAAAACAAACATGCAGAAGTGAGCAGCATCAATCCCAAGTACATTTATCATTTAGACAATCTAAAACCGTGTAGTAAGTCTTAAGTTTTTATATCGTATATACTTTCTTTAATTCACAATATTACAAAGAAAACGATAAAAATATGTTTAAGTTTCGTTTTTACTAAGAGACGATTGTCCTATGCTCATGTCGGCCGACACAAAATTTACATGTTCAGTTATGTAGCAGGCAATGTAATCCAACATTCCCTGCGGCATCTAAGACTTGAGGAAAATGTTAAAAGTCGATTCTCCGTTTTCTTATCTTAGGAGCTAGGGCTGGGAGAATGTGAACAATAATGTCCTGCGAAGTCACAGAGTCATATAAAGTATAAATCGGGAGATGTAGTTCCGCGACGTGTCTTTGAGTGCAGAATGTGAAAAATGAATTATCTTTGAGTTCATGTCATTTTTAATATTCGAAAGTATAAAATTATATATATTATTATAAAATCTTAAGTATATAGTATTAGTTTTAAGTATATTCAAGATTCATAGTTCTTTCCTTCATTCACGTAAGTAACGTTGAATAGTACATCTTGTTTAATAAGATCATCACAAACTTGGCGGTTTAAGCGTCTAATATGTTCACAAACTAAGTTCAAAGCTGGCTTTACACATGGTATATGTGCCTTGCGCACCCATTCAAATACCAACTCACTCATTTGAAATATGTATAGGTTCTCGTTAAAACTTATATCTTAATTACGTCTAAAATTTTGTAGGTAAACGTGTCGAAATAGTAATCTAATTATCAAATTCCGCAAAGTAACGTAGAATACGTTTATAATTTAAATACTATTGTACTGATGGTTGATGTAACAATTTAAACATGTTTAATATTCGTACTTTGAACCACAAAGTACTTATAAGTAATGTAAGGAGTAGTTAGCAGAATCACAAGTACTTCGATTAGTATAGGCAAGTTACTGTTCAGTGCTTGTAATTTTATGGATTCTATATTCAATTTGTGGGCGGCATGGGACCGGCTGTTGTGGAAAACTTTGAAGGAGGCCTATGTCCAGCAGTGGACGTAGTCCTTATAAACTGAAGTAGTCACGTCACGATAAGTAGCATGATGTAGCTGTTCCCTGCGTCTAAGGTAAGAACAAGTAAAATTAAAAATTAATTATCTTTATTGTATATAGAGAAGCCAAAAAAACGCCAATCTTAAGCTTTCTGATTATGTACTCCAAGAAAGCGAGAGAGGTCAGTTATTGTTAAAATATAGCAATATTTAAAAAGCGGACAGGTCATGCCCAGCAGCGATTTTGTAATTAATTTTTATCAGCAATGTGATTATAGGACTACATAGAATTGTTCGTTTTATTTTAAGAAGGTATACTAGTAGAAAAATTGTTTCGAAAGCAAATATTCATACATGAATGGGATGTAAAGTACAGAAGCATGACAAGGAAAAAATTTAGGACTGCTAATGAAGTCATTGTAGATAAGGATAAGTCTTACTGTTTATTATTTATTTTGTGTTTTAGATCATCATATATTTCTATGTAAATCTTTTATATGTTTCATTCCACCAAAATCATTTTCATGTAAAATATTATCAAGGTTATATGGCTTGCACTAAGAAACAGTTATCAGATCTCATATAGAGTCTCATTAGTATGCCATCTCAAGTTCCTAACTCTTTACGTACCTTAGTCAAATGTGTGACACGGTCATTTCGCTACAGTCATATGCGCATAAGATGAAAAATGTAGACGCTTTTCTGTTATACAATAGTTCTTATCGTAACAAAATTGTCAAGTCAAGTATAATACATAATTTTTCGATTTTTTAACGTGTTCTGTTGCGATAAAGAGTCTTAACGGATGTGCAGACAACCATACAGATATTAAAATGTTGGAATAAAGTACACAATACTAAAAATCAGTTCGTAATCATATACTCTTGAAAGATTTGGTAGATCGATTCTCATTATAAATTTTGAAATATCGATCTACATTTCACAAATAATGGCAAATTTGTCTTAGGTATATACTCGTAGTCTTTTACCTTAAAAAAGGGCCACATTTCTGGTTTTTATCGAAAAGTTGTTATTATGTAGTAGTAAGTTTTGCTGTACACATGTCTACAGTTAAAATTTAACGGCAGTATAAACGACGTAAAATGCTCCTTAAATTCTCATTTACAAATGTGAGTTAAAACAAGGTTTTGTTCTATGATATGAGATATATATAGTTTTGTATAAGTTTTGACAGTAAAATTCTAGTGAATAAATTCATACTTGATTCAATGAAATGCAGCATTGTAGTTTAAAATTGCCATGTTTTAATCCGAATTCGTTTACAAAGAGTTCAGCGTTCTTGTTTGACTTTACTTTCATATCAATATTTTGGCACAGATCGAAGTTAATTAAAAAGTTTGTTTTGAATTGCGGTTAAGTTTCCCTTGATAGAAGAATAGACAATGAGAAGAGGAAATAATTGAGAAATATTACAGGGTACCATTGGCTACAGCTTATGGTGAACCTAAAACTTGGAAGAATTTTCCTTCACGCCTTTGTTAAAGGATGGGTACGGGTTTCAGCGTAGAAAAATACACTTTTTTTGGAATTTTTATCTCAAACATGGATTGAACCATTTTATTCAAACTTTTTGTACATTATTGAGCACACTTTTAACAATGTTGTAAAAATTTTTTACGCATAAATATTGAAGCATGAGCCGGTAATAGAGCTTTTCCCAGAACGTCTCGGGAAAAAAACAATTTGCGGTGTTCACTGTAACCTGGCCGGATATTATCTGAAAATAAAAAAACTAAGAAAATTTAGCCACATTATAAATAAATCTTCCCCCTAACGTTCTCTGATATTTTTTTTTCATTTAAAAACTTTTGGTGGCTATCCAAAGTGTGAACTGTTATTTTTCACGATAAGTTCCGCCATTTTGTGGGTGGGAAACACCATTAATATGGGAAACACCATTAATATAAAAAAAAAAATTTTAGTAAACGTTGGAGGGAAGTATTGATGAAGAAAAATTTACAATGATGATGATGACTTATATGAAGAAAATGTGTAGAAAATTTTAAATGAATCTGTCGATTAGTTTTTAAATGGCAGTGAACACGGACTGTGAAAAAGTAGTTTTGCGAAAAACGTGTTTAAAATTTGTAATATTTGATGTAGCTATTGTATTTAACAAAATATAACCAAATAACACCTTATATAAATGAGCCACCTGGAACAAAGAAAGAGGTTGATCGTTAAAGAATTAATTTAAGGTTTCTTTAGCCATAAACTTGAGACTATATACATATATGGTAAATAGCTACAATAATTCTGAGACACAAAAATTGATCCTTTTAGATATTAAAGAGTGTCGAAGAGCTTACACTGTAATTTTTTTTTACAATCACATTTTCTGACGATTGAAAAGTGGACAACGCTATACCTTTTTTTTTTTAACGTGTGGAAACACCCTCGGGCCGTCACCTCTCCGGGGTTTGCGGCGGGGTAATGTGTCGGAATCGGACCGACTAAAACCACACGGTGTGCCACTCTGCGCCTAACATAGGAGGGATCTGGGAACAGCTGTTATTACGACATCCAGATTCCTCCTAGGGCCTGCCCGCTACCGCGGACACCATCTGCGAATAAACTCTGCATTTAGCCGACGTACGGCACACGCGGACGTCGCCTTCTTGCGGCTGGCCACTATAGCAGATGGAGGGGAAAACCCGTCGCGTCCACCCGCGGCCACACTCAAGGTGGCATGAGGCGGTGGTAGGCGCGCCGCCCGGTTCGCCGACGGCGAATTGGGTCCGAGTGGAGATCGTCCTCCCGAGCCCTCTCCGCCGTCTCCTTCCGCGAAATTACTAACTGCAACAACTGCCAATAACTGCAGTGAGGACCCCACGCTGCGCCGCCCAGGCGGAACAAACCGCTAGCGTGTGTTGAGCTGAGTCCTCACTGCAGTCGCAGTGGTGACAGGTGGGACTCGATTCCCTCCTAGCGACCGCGTGCAGATACTGCCCGAAGCAACCGTGCCCGGAAAGGACCTGCGTCAGTCGAAAGGAAAGGGTCCCGTGCTACCGCCCTGCCCACTCGACGATGACCGGCTGGAGAGCCTGCATGGCGGCAAAACCAGCACGTGGAGTCTCCAGCCGTTACGACCAACGAGCCATCGTGGCTCGACGAGCGGCCTCACGCCACTCGCGTATCTCTTCGGGCGGGGGCCGTATGCCACTACCCGCCCGGAAGTCAGCCGTCCGCCGATAAACTTCGGCGAGCACTTCCACCTCCAAATCCCAAGGGGGAGTTCCGGCCAAGGCGCACGTCGCCTCCGTCGACACGGTGCGGTAACCGCGTATGGTTCTAACCGCCAATATCCTGTGAGGGCGCCAGAGGCGAGCAGCTTGCGAGCTGCAGCATGCTTGGCGAGCGTCTGCTTGATGCAGCTAAATGGCAGACTATTGAATGCGTTGGCGATGTCCAACGACACCACCAACAGCACGCCGCCACAGCTCACTGTCTCTTCGGTCACGGCCCTCAGGCGCAACACGGCGTCAATCGTCGAACGCCCCGCTTGAAAACCGAATTGGGCGTCCGACAGACCGGGACCCACCTCACAGAGGTGCCGGACGATGCGGGCAGAGAGTATCCTCTCAAACAGTTTACCCGCCTCGCCCAGCAACACGATGGGCCTATAGGCCGCGACCGAATCGGCCGGCCGTCCCGGCTTCCGTAGTAGGACCAGCTTCCCGCTCTTCCAACCCTCAGGAAAGCGCCCGGACGCCAAGCTGGCGTTTAGGACTTCCCCGAGGCAAACTGACATGTGGTCGAGGGCTCTTGCCAACACACGGGCAGGTATTCCGTCTGGCCCGGGGGCGGTGTTCTTAGAGCGGATCCGTTGAACAACCACCCCTATCTCCGATTCCCTTACGGGTGGGACATTATCGTTATTACCTCCGTCGTTTCTGACTATGAGGGTCATCGACCCTCAACCACTTCCTGCAGGAAGCTGGGCTGGAGGGTCTCTGTAAAGGGGGGACCCGACGTGCGGAGCTTTTGTCACACCGCACGATAAGGGCGACCTCAGGGGTCACGGTTGAGACTTTCCAGCATTTCCATTCTCTTCACTTCTTTGGCGCGGCTAATGGCCCGTTTCAGAGTTTTCCGCGCCTCATGAAGCTAGTCCTCCTCGTAATCTTCGCGGCGACGCCGCCGACTGCGGGTGTAGGACCTCCGGGCACGTGTACAAGCCGCGCGGAGGTCTGCCAACTCCTGAGACCACCAGTAGACCTCCTTCCGTGGAGGTCGACGACCTCGGATGCGGGGCATGGCCACATCGCAAATTTGCGTAATCGCATCACGAAAGCGACCAGCCCCTGCGTCGATCTCCTCGATCGGGTTCTGCAGAGACAGCCAAGAGTGAATGATGGCCGCCTCCTCTAGTATGTCCCTATTCAGTTTCGTAACAGCCCACCGCGGAAAGCGAGAATATTGCCGCGCCGCGTGACCCCTACTGGGGTCCTGGGTCCGGGAGAGCTCCAATCGAATGTAGAGGTGATCCGAGAGAGTCTCAACTTCTTCCAGGACACGTCAGTTCCTTACTCGTGCGGCAAGGGCAGGGGTAGCGAATGAAAGGTCTACTATGGACCCCCCCTGCTGTCGTACGCCCGTGTTGGTGGAGCCTCTATTTAGTAGGCAGAGGCCCACCGAGGCCGCCCACTCCTCTACGACCTCGCCCCTTGCGTCCGTCCTGGGGGAATCCCACGCAATGGACTTCGCATTGAAGTCCCCCAGCAGGACAACGCTATACCTACCTAACCACTAACCTACTTAGGTTCGTATAGGGCAATCTACTTTTAAACCGACATATGAACGACGGCTGTTATAAGTATAACAGCAGTGATTAACTTTGGAATTATAAGCAGTTTTAGTGACTTCCAAAGTCATATATAGTCCCTAGTCATAAATCTGTCATTTTAAATTTGCTTTTACGTTAAATATACCCAAATATATTACTTTCCCAATATAACGTCATCTACAACAAGACCATAATAAATAGTTTAATACCCTAGTTATTAATATCACGTATTCTCTATACACGAACGGAATAACGATAATATCCTTAGATATTGTACTTAACACATACATTAATTAAAATGTGTTAGACATCGTTGGACTAAGAGTGTAACAGACCAATAACAATATTGGAGATTAACTCAAACAGCGGTCTACAGTCCAGACTGGTAATCACATCTGTGGCGGCCAATGTAAGCGCTCCAAACAAGAGCCCTGTTAAATTGGATCCTAAAATAATTAAATTATCGGCTGACGATCGCGAAACAATTTTCGGGCAATATTGACTTACTCGATCAGCGCTACTAGTAAATCGAATTCTTGCTCTTAATAGAATCATTAAAGCCAAAGACGACGGACAATGAATCCTTTTAATGTTTTTTGGAAGCGAAGAAAGAATTTAAATATTGATAAAAGCTGCCCAACATAAAACTTTTGCCTTAATTGAAAGGCTAACTTAGCATCTTACTTCTTGGTGACCCTTTAACGTTTTATGGAGTGCTATTTTTGTACAAATAACCTCAAATAACCTCAAAACTTATTTAAATCAAAACATCTTTGTAGATAATACTCATTATATTATTTTGTACGAATAATAAAATTATTTATCAATTAAATAACGTAGTAGTTATTTGAAATAACTTTAGGTAAACCATCGATAGAATCTCTATTCATGAAAGTCTACTTTTTTGGTGATTATTCTCATTAAAAGAGTTTGGCATTGAGCTTGCACGGTTATTGTATGTCGTGCGATTTTGTTTTAATATAGTCGAATGTTTTAATGGTAGATACTTTACCGTCAATGTGGCACTGATCTAATTATTGTTATCCACTCCAAAAAAGGTCTCCTGCCTCGTTGGTCTAGTGGTTCTCGTATGTGACTGGGAATCAAAAGGTTTTGGTTTCGAATTCTTTGTCGGGCCAAAAAAATGTTATTGAGTTTTTCTGATTCTAGAAACGCTTAATAACGTCCCGGAATTTAGAAGTTGGGATCTGTAGCATCCTCCCCAGTACTATCGGACAGCCGTCCAATCAGATTGTTAGGATGAGGGAACTGAGAGTGCACCGGTGGTTGCTCACATACTTGTACACTATAATATCTTCGGGCTAAAATCGTCTAGGAGAACATCATCATAACATCTACGAAGGTAAACTTTAGAGCATATCGTAGTACACCTTATAGTGATTTTCATATCATATTTGAAAAATAACATTCTGAAATTTAAGTTTAATACAGTATTACAACCGTTTTTTTTAAAGAGTAGGAATGTGGTTTCTACTTCATAAATTGTAGTGAAACAAGTTGACAATAGTAAAAAAAGGTGCTTAGTCTTTGTTAAGCCTGGCCGCAGTTCCTTAAATAGGAATACATCAACATTGTTATCACCACATCCATAAAAATTTATCTCACGTATTGAATTAATTCTGCATCGAAAAGTAACTTAACTTTTATTATAAAGTTTTACGTTTTTTGGTGCACAAAACCCCAAGCTCAAAAGCCCATTTTCACCCAGTGCTGCTTCTGACTGCTCTTTGTTATGCGTTAATATAGAACGCATCTTGCCTCTTGAAATAGCGACCTAAGTGCATAAATCAAATGCAGCCACACTCCCCAGTGAGCTAACAGTAACTCAAATAGCTTTCATAACTAAAATCTGCTTAGTATCAAGCTAGATGGCTTGGTATGATAGATGTTCAAAATACTAATTATTATTATTATCTTTATTACAATTGTGTAAACATAATAGATATATTTTTAAATACATAAAAATGGCAAAATTAAATACATATTTAAAATATAAAAAGATAATATACCACCGACTTCAAGTACAGGGCCTACGAAACTGGTGGTTAGGCTCTAAAGACAAGTATTTCTTCACTGTATGGACTACATCAAGGAAGACTGCCTTCTGCATCAGGCCATCCAGCCTTTCAACATAAGCCTCTTGACGTTCTGGTGCTTTTGACTATCAATCCGTGAGCAGATACGACTACTTTTACTATTGTAATTATTTATTTTAAAGTTTATGTAATTTGATAAATCGGTGGATTTAATGCCCAGGGCATTCTCGACCTGTTAACCTTAGAACGTGTGGAAATTTTGTAAGGTAAAAAATTAAATTAAAACTTTACAAACGTCTGTAACGTTTGTAAAGTTTTAATTTTTGCTTTAAACTGACGTTAGGCAGAGGTACATAAAACACCTAATTTTCACCAAGACTTTGGTCTCACATAATAGGTGGGCCGCTACTCGGGATTTCTTTTTTTGCCAAAGCCATATCCGTTGATTAACAGGTGTACCACTTGCAGTGAGATTGAGTTGGGGCTCTGAGTTCTTGTTGGAAATCCTATGCACCCTATGAGGTTATATATTAACAAATGATTGAAAATATAAACAGTTTGTTACAAAAACTTATAAATATACATATACACAAATATAATATATATGTCATAAATACAGTTGTTTACATATTTACGGTTAGTTACAATATTATTATCTTCGTAACGTAAAATGCTAATGTGTAAAATGGCATATAAAACAAAAAAGTTGATCACTTATTTAACACTTGGTGAGTAGTCTATGAGAAAAATTCCTGTCAGTGTTATGTACAAAGTCTTAGTCTACAGAGTCTATCATTTTACATTTATTTCATTGAAGAATTGTGTCTATTTCAACAATCAATCATAATAAAACGACTCTCTTGGTTATATCGATTCTGCTCTACTTTTGGGTCTGTCATTTTTTTTCTATCCTTTACTGCCTAAACGTAAAACAGTCAGCATATTATATGCAAATTGTAGAATATTTACTTTGACATATGTAAGAAATTTTACAAAATAAACGAATTATTGTCCTTGTGATGACGGATTAAGAATACATAGCGTTACCACCCCTATTCCTCCCGTGGATGTCGTAAGAGGCGACTAAGGGAAGAAATTAATTAGGAAAATATCATTACAAAGGAAAACTTGAAACAAACCCTTTTTTTTCTTTTTTTTTTTTTTACGTGTGGAAACCCCCACGGGCCGTCACCCCACCGGGGTTTACGGCGGGGCGGTGTGTCGGAATCGGACCGACTAAAACCACACGGTGTGCCACTCTGCGCCTGAGAGAGGAGGGATCCGGGAACAGCTGTTATTACGACATCCTAATCCCTCCTAGCGCCTGCCCGCTTTCGCAGGCGCCATCTGCGGAAAAACTCTCCATTTAGGCGACGTCCGGCACACGCACACGTCACCTCCTCGCGGCTGGCCACTATAGCGGATGGAGGGGAAAACCCGTCCTGTCCATCCGCGGCTACACTCAAGGCGGCATGAGGCGCTGGTATGCGCGCCTCCGCCGCCCGGCTCGCCGACGGCGAATTGGGTCCGAGTGGATATCATCCTCTCGGGCCTTCTCCGCCGCCTCCTTCCGCGAAATTACGTCTTCGCAGAAAGTTGCGACCGCGGTAAAACAACTGTCGCTACCGGCCATGGAGCGTATGACGGCCGGTAGCGAGAGATCTCCTCCAATAACTGCAGTGAGGACCCCACGCTGCGCCGCCCAAGCGGAACAAACCGCTAGCGTGTGCTGAGCCGAGTCCTCACTGCAGTCGCAGTGGTGACAGGCGGGACTCAATTCCCTCCTGGCGACCGAGTGCAGATACTTCCCGAAGCAACCGTGCCCGGAAAGGACCTGCGTCAGTCGGAAGGAAAGGGTCCCGTGCTGCCGCCCTGCCCACTCGGCGATGACCGGCTGGAGAGCCTCCACGGCGGCAAAACCAGCACGTGGAGCCTCCAGCCGGGACGACCAACGAGCCATTGTGGCTCGACGAGCGGCCTCTCGCCACTCACGTATCTCTTCAGGCGGGGGCCGTATGCCGCTACGCGCCCAGAAGTCAGCCGTCCGCCGATAAACTTCGGCGAGCACTTCCGCCTCCAAATCCCACGGGGGAGTTCCGGCCAAGGCGCACGCCGCCTCCGTCGATACGGTGCGGTAACCGCGTATGGCTCTAACCGCCAATATCCTCTGAGGGCGCCAGAGGCGAGCCCTATTCTGGGCGGTCAGAGCCGCCGCCCACACCGGTGCACCATACAGCGCCATTGACCGGACAACCCCCGTGTATAGCCGTCTCGTCGCGACGCTAGCTCCACCCAGATTGGGTAAAAGTCGCCCAAGGGCAGAAGCAGCGCCGACCAGCTTTGGAGAAAGCTGTCGGAAGTGCTCGTCGAAGAGCCACCTGCCGTCGAGGATCAGGCCCAGATACTTCATCTGGGCCTGAACCGGTACGAGGACCGAATTGACCACGATGGAGGCGCCGGAGGGTGGACCACGACGGGGCCCATGGAACAAAAGGGCCTCCGTCTTGTCCAGGGCTACCCGCAAACCCAGCGCCTCAATTCGCCCGACCACCAGAGAGACACCCGTGGTGGCCAGGCGCGCCGCCTCTTGAAAGTTCATCCCCCGGGCCGTGATCAATGTGTCATCTGCGTAACAAAGTACGCCCAGCCCGGGGGGAAGACGACCTCGAAGGGCCCAGTCGTATCCCATGTTCCACAGGAGTGGACCGAGGACAGACCCCTGTGGAACACCGCACGACATGAGCCGCCGCCTTAGAACACCGTCTCGGTCCTCGTACATGACGGTACGCTCCTCAAGATAGTCTGCCACAAGCCGCCTCAGGTACTTTGGCACCCCGTGGTAGTGGAGTGCTTCCCTGATGCAGCTAACTGGCAGACTATTAAATGCGTTGGCGATGTCCAACGACACCGCCAACAGCACGCCGCCACAGCTCACCGCCTCTTCGGTAACGGCCCTCAGGCGCAGCACGGCATCGACCGTCGAACGCCACGCCCGAAAACCAAATTGGGCGTCCGACAGATCGGGGCCTACCTCGCGGAGGTGCCAGACGATGCGGGCAGAGAGTATCCTCTCAAACAGTTTACCCGCCTCGTCCAGCAACACGATGGGCCTATAGGCCGCCACCGAATCGGCAGGCCGTCCCGGCTTCCTTAACAGGACCAGCTTCCCGCTTTTCCAGCACTCAGGGAAGCGTCCGGACGCCAAGCTAGAGTCCAGGACTTCCCTGAGGCGGTCCGACATGTGCTCGAGGGCTCGGGCCAGTGCTCGGGCAGGTATCCCGTCTGGCCCAGGGGCGGTGTTCTTAGAGCGGATCCGTAGAACAACCGCCCCTACCTCCGATTCCCTGACGGGCGGAACATTGCCCTCGTTCTCCCCGTCGTCTCCGACCATGAAGGTCATCGACGAGGGTGTATGCTCCACCCGCTGCGGGAAAAGGCCCTCGACCACTTCCCGCAGGAAGCTGGGCTGGAGGGTCTCTGTAAGGGGGGGGCCCGACGTGCGGAGCTTTTGTTGCGCCGCACGATAAGGGCGACCCCAGGGGTCACGATCGAGACCCTCCAGCATTTCCTTTCTCTTAATTTCTTTGGCGCGGCTGATGGCCAGCTTCAGAGTTTTCCGCGCCTCTCGGTACTCCTCATGAAGCTGGTCCCCCCCGCCTTCTTCGCGGTGTCGCCGCCGACTACGGGTGTAGGACCTCCGGGCACGAGTACAGGCCGCACGGAGGTCCGCCAACTCTTGGGACCACCAGTAAACCTCCTTCCGTGGAGGCGTTCAAACTCCGGTTGGGGGAGAAGTATACACCATATACAGTGATCCCCCCCCACTCGGCAGCAACATATCCAGTGCCCTTGTCTCTTAGCGACAAGGGCGGGGAATGAGCCGCCGTGGAGCCGACGACTGCCACGGAACCGTCCCGGTCACCCAACCAGTTTGGACGGGGAGGAACATAATAGGGTTCCGCGGCTACGGCAACACCGATCGACCACTGTGTCATGGTTTGCAGGAAAAGGTCCTGCGCCGCGGCACAGTGGCTCAGGTTCGTCTGGACCAGGAGGTTGGAGACTTGGGCCATTACTCGACCGTCTCTACAACCTCCTCCATGGGCAACGATGCCGACATGCGAACGACATCAGAGGCAGCCTGGGTCGATTGGCTAGCCCCCGACGCTTGCCGAGAATTATAGGGAGGTTTGCAGCCTCCCTGCCCAATTTGGTGATTGGCGGGCTTGTTACCCGCCGCACACACCGGGCAGTGAGGGGCGGCAGAGTATTCAGCCGCCTTGTGTCCCGGTCGACCGCAGCGGAAACATAATCCGCTGCAGTCAAAACAGCTGGCGCACTTGGCACGTGTGTGTCCCGATGCCAGACATTTAAAACATCTCATCGGTCTCGCTGCCAGGACTGTGATCCTGGCGCTCACGAAACCGATGAGCAGCCTACCGGCATCGCCCAAGATTTTGGCCGATGCTACGGGACAGCTGACCCACACTGCGCCAAGCCCTCCTGGACCGGGACGGATGGTGCCGACCCTAATGTTGTCCGCGTTGCACCCTGTCTTCTCTCTTACTGCAACACGGACATCCTCGGCCGTTATGGAGTCGTCCAGGCCTGAGATGCGCAACTCTGCACACTTGGTGGGCCTGGCGATCTTAACACCATCCGTGGCCGCAAACATGCCCCGCAACTTTTCGGCAAACGTATCAGCCGTCTTTGCACCTTCGGCTCCAGGGAACTCTAGGACACGAGCTCCCGTCTGAGCGAGGCGCAACCTGACTCCTTCCGTCCCGATGTCGTTGGCGAGACTAGCCCGGGCCCTCTGAAAGATGGCCGCGTAAGACAGTCCGCCGTTAGCTGCTTCCGGTGATACGGTGACCACCACCGCCGCGGTCCTGGGCACCTGCAGCTTGCGCGGCCTCTTCGTAGTGGCCACTACCACCGATAGCGACTGCGGGGTAGAGGCTGCTTTTTGAGCAGCCTTTTTACCCCGCTTTCGGGACTTCTTAGTCCCCCCGACTACCTGCCAACCCTCCGTGGAAG
This sequence comes from Hypercompe scribonia, assembly GCA_949316085.1. Lineage (NCBI taxonomy): Eukaryota > Metazoa > Arthropoda > Insecta > Lepidoptera > Erebidae > Hypercompe > Hypercompe scribonia. The sequence goes on along the minus strand of OX438969.1, from coordinate 15,344,691 downwards.
GGGCAGATATGGGGGGAGCAGACGTGGAGGTGCCAGGTACAGCGGCTGGAGTGGAGAGTGGAGGGAATTCCGCTCTAGACTTGGCCGCCGTTTTGGGCCCTGACCTCGGTGCACCTGTCTTGGCTGTTGCTTTAGCCGCCTGTCGTGCCCTCGGAGCAACCGCAGGAGCAGCAGACACAGACGCCACCGCCGCATAGGATACACGACCGCCCGCAACGGGAGGCGTTGATGGCACCGATACGGTCTTAGGTCTATTTGCCGCGAGCGGCGGTCGGACAACTGGGGCCGGAGGCAGCCTCGCCTCCAGGCCAGCGAGACGCCCGTCCATCATGCGCCAAACTGCGTCCGTGATTTGGCGCAGGTGGGCATCAGGAATACCCCCGAGGTTGGAAGAGGGGGTAAGTTGTGACGGAGGCGAGCTTTCTCTTTCGGGGCGATCTGCCCGGAATTGAGCAAACTGAGCACTGAGCTCAGTCACCTGCCCCGTCAGACGCTCGTTGGCTGCCTGGAGACGAGCCATGTCTCCGATAAGGCTCTCCACGACCCCCGCAATAGCGGCAGAGGAGTCCTTAAGGGCCTTCACAAAACAGCCCTTAAGGTTACTAGACTTGGTGGCCACTTTGTGGATGATGGCCACCGCCGCGTTTGCTCTCTCCTGCATGGACGATGGTGTTTGGAGAACAGAACTCCCTACCATCGGCTCCTTGATTTTAAGCAGGAGATCTGCGACCTCCTCTTCCGCTAATGCTTCGCCGTCCGCCCTGACTCTTCTGTAGGCTCCTGCCTTGCAGAAAACGGAGCCCGACGGGACCGAGGCCGGAGTTCGTGACCTCCCTCTACGGCTGCTTGCAACCTTGGGAGGTAACATCTCCTGAGACGTATCGCTGCCGTCATCCCTGGAGCGTCCGCGTTTCCGACTGGCACAGAGCTCCGTTTCCATAAGCTCCAGTGTGTGTGTGCTTCGCACCGGAGCTACCACCCGCGACAGATTTTGAACGCAATCGTTCCGATATTCTACGGCTCCCAGCAGCCATAATGACTTCTGGGAGCCCCACCGAGATAGGCGTGCTAACCAATGTCTCCTCTTTGTTGGAAGAGAAGTCGTCCGTTCTTGCACTCCTTTCCCCTCTGTTTTTTTTCTCCTTCTTTTCGTCTGTATTTTTATTTTTATTTGTAATTGATTCCATATTTGAACCCACGAGATGGGGAGAACAGAGGTCGACCCGGGCAGAGATCCCCAATACCCGGGCAAGCGTAAATTTATGCCCAACCGAGGGGTCCGCAGGTGCCTCGGCTGGGAGTGCGCTTACGACTGAACTGCCCATCAGCCATGCATCCCCTGGTCACGCACCAGAACACGGGATTCGGGGTAATTTTTTAAAGAGGTTTTCTTCCTCGCAGTCCGGGCGGCTAAGCCAAGACCCTCGCCCCCGATTGGTGTCGCGAGACATAACCACCACACTCCTTTCGGGATTACGATGTGACAATGGTGGCAGGAAGATTAAATCTTCCAATGCCTGCTCGGCGGTAGTGTGAGTACACACCGAGCCCATTCTCCTTTCTCCACCATTGACAGTGGAGAAATGCCGACCCATGAAAGGGTCCCACCCTAATGATTTTTTATCGAGGTTTTCCTCCTCATTGCTCCAAAGAGCGAAGAGCCAACGGAGGAATCGACATAAATGCCCGCTCTGTTGGACCAAGCCTCAGCCGAATGGCCGAAGAAAATGGCCTCCTCTTCTTCGTGCTAGAATATTAGCCGTTGGCGTGATGTCCTCTTCCAAATGGCACAGGAAGAAACAGTGCCATCGCCAACGTTACCAGGGTGCACCACGTGGAGGTTTTCTAGCCCAGCACCCCAACTTGAAACAAACCCTATTCCAACCTATCTGGACAACGTGGTACTGTAGACCTTAACCTCCTTGCTAAGGAGAAGCCTATGCCCAGCAGTGGACTGTAAAAGGCTGTTGATGATGATGATGAAATGAATTATTCAGTATTTCTTATACAAAAGTTATCTAAAGTCATATACGAGCTACGAAATATGCAAATTGTTCCGTAAATCAGTACCGACGAAGCTCCAATTAAAAAAGATAGATGCATATCGACTATAGTAATGCCATATGAATTCGTATGGCTTTCATAACGAAACAAGTAAAAGTGTCAGATCAATTGACGAATTGAACGGGAATTGCTCTGCTCAACTAGTATAAAAGGTTTTAACGAATGGATACCCACGAAAATTGGCTTCGTTACTACAAAAAGGTTTTCCTGAATCAAAAGCTTATATCTATCCCGATTAATCAGTCATGTTGATTATTTAGTACTTTTTGTTACAAAAGTCAGGCTAACATTTGTTAATGCCCGGGTATATTTGTGTACTAAAACTTTTGAAAGTTAGCCGTTTCTACGGCAATGTAGGAGCAAATTAATTTATTTCGTAGATATTCATTTGTGACTAATAAATAAATGAATTTAGGAATAGATTTAGTACTATAGAGATCTTGTTCGAGAATAAGGCAAAACTGAGTAGAATCTTTATTATAAAATAAAAAAAAAACTAGTATAAACTGAATATTTACCATTTTAGTAAACTAAAAATATGGCTAATAATTTATAATAAAACGTGAGGAGATAATGGTATGGTAAAAGATCGTTGTTGTGTAAACAATTTACTTTCTCTGTTTTGTTCTACTGCTATGCAGAACTTTTATTATATTATACAACAATTTTGAGATTAATATCTATAAGTTTAATTTTATTTTTCTATATTAAGTCGTTTGTCTTTTAACTGTACTAAAAAGTGACGAAAAGACTAAAGTATAGCAAGCTTATGCAAGAGAAAATTATTAATTCTTCTCTTAAAGTAATAATAGAATAGTATACATAATAAAGAGGCTCGCATACATCCATACTTTTAGAAAAGAAATTTTAGTAGCTTTTAAAGCTTTGGAGTTACAAGGTATGCGTGTATTACTCTACAGTCTATTTTTAACCAACTTCAAAAAGGAGGAGGTTCTATGTTTCACTGTATGTAATTTTTTATGTATATTCACCGATTACTCTGTCAATTGTGGACCGATTTTGAAAATTCATTTTGCATTCAAAAAGGTATACTCTTGAAATAGTCTTATAATCACTATACCAGGATCTGATGATGAAATTCCAAGGGAAATGAGGTAAACCATCAAATTTTATAGGCACGCTAGTACGTCAGGCAAAATTCTTGAAATTAAGTCTTATAAGTTCCACAAAAGTCACTAGTAATGGGACACTTAAATTAGTTTTTAAAAGAATGCAGTTTAATTTTGCAAACAGGCACAAAAGTACATGACACACCGTTAGTTTTTTATTGCACACGAGTGGGTACTGTCGGAGGCACGACGGCAGCAGCAATACTCTCACACATAAAGTCATTTGAAACATCAGCTAGGTTAGTACTGTCTGTTTGTGGCGCCAAGTCAGTCAGCAACACCACAATGTTAGTATCAGGTGCTCATGCACTTCTCATAGAGTGCTGAGGGTGAGAAAATGGGTGCAAATACATAATGCAGTCAGCCGGACGCCAATGGTAGTAAGTCACACACAAGCTGGGTTGATGGACCTGCTGTGCACCTTACCCACGACTTAATATCACGTCGGGGTCCTCACTTTTAAATTACGAGAAATACGACACTCCACATGTCATCAATAGTGTTTAAGAGTCCACTGCTAGATATAGGCCTCTCTTTAGGAAGAACGTTTTGGTATAGTAAGCCATATATAGTGGGCCAAAGGCTTTATACAGGACTTGTTTCAAGTTTTCCTTCTCTTCGCATAGTTTGCTCCCTTAGTCTCCTTTAACGCCGTCTATGGGATGGATAGGGGTGGTGACATTCGGTATTCCTAATCCGTCACAATATTAACATCAGTGGTGAGTATATCACCCACCTTCCATTTGCTGATGATATATTTGTTATGGCTGAAACCGTGGCAGATCTCAGCACAATACTTGATGACCTCAGTAGAGTCTCTAAACGAGTGGGTTTAAAAATCAATATGGATAAGACAAAAATTATGTTTAATGCCCATGTTACACCCACTCCAGTGAAAATTGGAGAATCTACTCTCGAAGTCGTAAACGACTACGTGTATCTAGGACAAACTATCCAGTTAGGTAGGTCCAATGTCGAAAAAGAGGTCAATCGTTGAATCCAGGTAGGTTGGGCAGCGTTCGGGAAGCTATGTAACGGAGAGAGTGATGCTCGGAGCTTCTTTGCGTGATCGAATCAGGAATGAGGAGATCCGCAGCCGAACCAAAGTCACTGATATTGCCAGTTAAATTGTTAAACTTAAGTGGCAGTGGGCGGGGCACATTACACGCAGAAACAATGGTCGATAGGTGATAAAGTTCTGGAGTGCCGACCGCGTACTGGGCAACGCATCGCAGGTAGGCCCCTCGCAAGGTAGTTCGACGACCTGGTGAAGGTCGCGAGAAGATGCTGGATGCGGGCGGCACGGGACCGGCCGTTGTGGAGAACCTTGGGGGTGGCCTATATTCACCTGTGAATGTCTTTTGGATGAGATGTAGATAATGATGTACAATGCAATTGTACATCATTATATAACAAACACGGAAATAGTTGTTGTCAAACATTGTTACCAATATGAGCGATAGAAAATACTTCGTGGTTAGTGTGACAACAATATATTAAAACGAAGTATACTTAAATCTTTTTAATATCAACCCAAATATTACATAGTTAGACGTTAGTTGTTTACAGATAGATAATTTAAAGAGAATTCAAATTACGCGAGTTCCTTTCGGTTTACAAACGACAATTGAGTGCGAACTTGATGCAAAGGACAGATTAATTCTTCAAGAATTTGCAAGCAAGACCCCATTAATGTAAGAGAATGTTCTTGGTTCAAATATATTTCTTTTATTATTCGGTAGGAGTAATGAAAGAGTTTATACAATATACATACCCAGGCTAATGTTAAGCGGTTTAAAATTTATTTCTTTTAATTATTTGAAGTTAAAAACTGTTTTCGGTCTTTTATTGTAAGCTTCTTCGGTAGAGTAACTGAGTAGGAACCTAGCAATAGAATGGGTAACTGTAATACTTACCTAAAATGTTTATTTTCTATTATAACCTAAGCTCTTTAAGCAGATCGAAACCTAGTTCGTAGGTACGAAGACCAACAAGCACATTTTATTTGTGAATTTGTTTATTGCTCTATATTGAATGTTGGCTAATCTTAACACAATATGTATACTTAATATAAATTAATCCTTCCTAACCAGAAGCGTAAAATAATACAAACGCGATGGCTATTAACTATAATATTTATTACATTTCGAATATTTGTTCACCTTCTCGGCAATTATTCGTTTGTCAATGCCAAACAGGGATAGCACAAATAGGGTTATCTCTTACAAGATTACGGACGTCGTGTCCGCACAAATTAATGCGAAACGAGCTCTTTTGATAACTGAAAGGGAATACGCAAACGTAATTAGACGAGATGAATGTTATCTATAAACGATTGTTTCAACAGAATGCTCCGTTTCGTATTGATTTTATATTATGTCCACAAAGCGTGCAGCGCACAAAAATATAAAGAGGTACACTTTTGTGAAGACGTCATTTCGCTAAGGCAGGTAGTGGAGAAGACCCAGAAGAACGATCTCCACTCGAACTCAATACGCTGCTGATGAATCGCACAGTGGAGGCGCACTTACCAGCGCTTCAAAGTTAAATATCGTAATAACAGTTGTTTTTGGATTCCCTCTATCTCAGACGTGAAGTCGCGCACCGTGTGGTTTATTTCTTTCCATTAAGTCACACCGCCCCACCTTAAATTTTGGTGGGTGATGGTCCGAGGAGGCTTTCATGCGTAACATTGCGTATAAATCATCTAAATGTAGATAAGTCACATTTTTTATATAATTTCGAGTCAATGAAATCTGTAATAATACGAAAGGTTTTAGTATGTTTCTTTTATGGTCGGTCGCTTGCCTGATTTTTTTTTACGGCATTTAATCGTTTTTATATCGTATTAAAGATAAGACGTGGGAACCATCGGCTATCTTACATAATAAAAAACTCATGCGATTTTTACGTTACAAACAGACATTTCAATTTTATTTATAGTATTTGTAAGTTGTAAATACATATATTATATCATAATAACAGAGCATGTCAGCATCTGATATTCTGTTGTTTAAAAACTGGTCTATTTAGTTATGAAATAGGACACTTTAATTTTGTTGATTTATTTCTCTTTGATGTTTTTGTGTTGAATTTCAAAGGATAGTGTTCGGTTTAATTTACCAAATTCTGAGTTAGTGCCCTTTGTCACAACTAATTGGTTGATTAAGCTTAGCGACTATTAATTTGAGTAATGATGTCCTGTGTCTTGGTAGTCCCTTTTGTGTTGTGATTACGTAATATAATAGCTTTGATTTTGGGTCAAGCTGCTCAAATCACTTTACACTACACACTTACGCTTAGAGTTAAGCTTAAGAGAAATACTTTTGGATATTTGTTTACCACTATTTGCATTCAACTTACAATCTCAGTAATAATGTTCATATTAAGATTTACACTTATAAATTGAAAATTGTTTTAGTCATATTTATCCATATATGTAATTGATCTCTTGTAGGTTTCTAATTATGTAGATAATATTTTTAAATATATATAATTCTACTGTACGTGTATATGTCACTAAACTCCTCCTAAACGGCTGGACTGAGTTGAACGAATCTTTGTATGCATTTGGGTGCCACCCTGGATGGTTTACGTTCACAAATCAACCCAGCAGAATAGTTCAAAAAAAGTCTTATGATACGAAGTTCGCCGGATCAGCTTGTAATATATAAGTTTTTTAAATCCTGATTTGACATTTAACCCACATATAATGGCAGTCCATCATAGCAGATATCAAACGTCTCATTAGAAGACTTAACCTTGATACTGAATTGGCACCTGTACCGTTCAATAGCTTCACCATATTATATTTGAAAATAATCTTAACTGTCAAGCCCAGGTATGGGTCTGTACGAGTCAAAAAGTCACAGGATCATTAAATTCAAGCTAAACAACTGTGTTGAACCAAAATCATACTGGTCTAGACTTAGATTATCCCCGTCAGGGGTTATGATAACAAATAAGACTTGAATTTAGATATTTTGAACATACAATGACCTTCTTAACAGCCATATTTGGTTTACTTTTAATCTTCGAATTTTTGATCATGTCTTTTAGCTCTTCATATTTCATCTTCCTCTTACAGTACCTTTGCTCTCGTTATAATAGGAATCTCTATTCTTCTCAGAATTTTCTTTAATTATGTCTTAGTTGTTCTTGAACTTGTGTTATTTTCGCACTATTTACTTTATCCTCCTATTAAATGTAGTATTTTCGTATTACACGTTTAACTTTAAACTATGTATCTTAAATATCCCTGTTGTACTTATAATGTATACCACAGCATTGCATAAGCATTGCAATATATTTCCTTAAAGTGTGTATGATTGAAATAGGCATATGAGTTGAATCCGAACTGAAAAGTTTAATTCCATCAACCTCTTAAGTAAAGATGGCCATCTGGTAGACGTCTAGAGCGGAATACGTAATAGTTGAGATTTGAAACTAGTTCAGGTTAAACAGCGGGTGAGTCGAAGCAATCTTCTATATTAAAAGATCTTCGTGTTTCGTGCAATTTTGATTCTTGTCCGGTTGTTATAATTTGTTGCGACCGGATCGCATTTTTGCTACCAGGCGGAAACAAATTATTCTATCGCAGACCGCAGCAACTAATCCGCCACCAGAGGACCCCACTCTCTGGCGACTCGCGGTCCCGTCGACGGCTCATAATGCCGCCGACGTCTTCTTCGTTCAGGATCGGCCCTTTCCCGATCCCGTTCAGCGGTCTCTTTCTGGAGCATAACAGTTTCGCAGAAAGAGACCACTGCGGCCCAGCTTTCCTCACCCGCCAGCATGGCAGCAACGATTGCTGGCGGCGATAGGTCTCGTCCTATTTCATCGACTAGGGCTCCGCGTTCAGATGCCCACGCGGGGCAGTCCTCCAGTTAAAGCTGGGCGGAGTCCCAGTCGGCTGCGCAGTGGTGACAGTGTGCCGTCTCCTCGCATCCGATCTTATTCAGATACTCACCGAAGCAACCATGCCCGGTGAGTATCTGCGTCAGTCGGTAGGTGACGCGACCTCCCTCCCTACCTACCCAAGCTTCGAGGTTGGGCAGAACGGAACCGACAGCGCGTTGGCGCGCATTTTGTGGCTGTTCTAGCCGCGTGCGCCATTGTGTCAATGCCTGTCGGTGGGCGCTCTGCCGCATTTCGAGCTCGTCTTGGTCTTCCCCGCTCTCATCCCGGTGGATAGCGCGAATACGGTCATAGATCCTCGCGTCCATATCGGCCAGGATATCAAAGGGCAGAAAATGTGCCAGGACTGTTGCCGCCTCAGACGAGATGGTGCGGTATCCTCGTACGATCCGAATGGCCGCTACCTGCTGCGCTCGATTGAGCTTAGCTCTGCAGCGGGAGAAAGCCGATAGGCGCTTGGCCCATATCGGCGCTCCGTAGAGGGCCATGGGTCGTAGCATCGCACAGTAGAGGCGGCGCACTTCTTCTCGCGGGCCCCCTATGTTAGGCAACAGCCTTTGTAGGGAGCCCGCCACCCCCCGAACTCGTGGGATCATCCGCTCGAAATGCTCCTCGAAGCTCCAGCGACTGTCCAAGGTTAGGCCGAGGTACTTAATGTGTCGACCGACCTCGACCTCCGCTCCTTCCACTCTTATAAACGAGTTGGTAGGAACGACACCTCCGCGTTTCCTGTGGAACCACAGGGCTTCCGTCTTATGAGGTGCAACCCGTAGACCCAAATCGCTGATCTTTTGGACGACACAGGTCACCCTTAACTCGGCGAGCTCCAGGACTTCTTGGAAGCCATACCCCCTAGCAAGTACTAGAGTGTCGTCCGCGTAGCAGACGACACTCACTCTAAGGGGTAGACTGGTCCTCAGGACCGCATCATACGCGAGATTCCACAAAAGGGGTCCTAAGACTGACCCCTGGGGAACCCCACATGTGACCTCCCTTTGAAGTTCTTCACCGTCCCGACCTACATAGGATATGGACCAACAGGCATATAGGTCGGAACGCCGAGGGAGTATCTGCAGCCCTGCCAGGTTTCTGGATGAGTACTAGCCTGGCTTCCTTCCAGCTGGAAGGGAATACGCTGTTACGGAGGCAGCTGGTAAACAGTTGCCTCAACCTATTCCCTAGGATCACCGAAGCGCACACCCATGCTCGACCCGGAATCCCATCCGGGCCAGGAGCGGTGTTGCGGGCGGCGAGTCGCTTCATGGCTCGGTCCAGCTCATCCTCCGTCACCTCAAAGTCGTCGGACCACATAGTGGAATCCGACAGCAATGGAGGCCATGAGGGACTACCCTGGTCCCTGGGGAAGAGAGTATCTACAACTCTGCCGACGAATAAAGGATCCAAGGTCTGAGTCAGTGGTGGGACCCACAGTCTGAGCTTGCCCAATACAAGTTTATAAGGGCGCCCCCATGGGTCCCTGTCTAGTCCCTGTATGAGCTCCTTCCAAGACCGAGCCTTGGCTTCCGCGATTGCAAGGCTTACAGCCTTTGCTGCGGCGCCATATTCCCGCCTCACTTCGGCAATCTCCTCGGCTGTGGCTCGCCGTCTTCTTCGGGTTCTTTGAAACCGGCGACGGGCTCTCGAGCACGCTGTGCGAAGTTGCTCGAGTTCCGCTGTCCACCAGTACACAGAAGCCCTCCTGCCTCCCGGTCTGACCCGTGGCATCGACGCGTCACAGACGACCTTCCTGGTCCTACCACCGAATTCTAACTTGCCACACTACTGCTTTCATATATTCTTTCTTAATTTTATGTTCGGTCGTTCTGTCATTCCTATCACTCCCATTAAAAATTAAAATTATGTAAATGTCTAAATCTGTCAATAAACTTTTATTCTGTTTCTTGTGCACCTTGGACTTTACTTATTCAACATTCACTACCCTACACTAATATAAAATCTACTGCTTCGTTAGTCAAGCGGTTAGCGTATGTGACTGCCGATCAAGTGAGCTCAGGTTGAATTTCCGGGTCGGGACAAAAAGTGTTATTGAGTTTTTTTAGTTACAGAAATATAAGTATTTATCTATTATTAAGATAACAGCCCGGTGTTTGGAAGTCTTAACCTCTGTGCAAGCACATAAATAAAGCCGTCGGTCCAGCACCATATTTAAATAACAACTCTCTGAAATTTTGTTTTAGTACAATCATATTATACAGTAGTTTTTTGAAAAAAATAGTAGTTGTGTGTGCCTTTTGTCAAATATTTACACTTTGTTATTTTATATTAATCATGAATGTCAAACAGTCTTGTTTAACCACGTAAATTTATCAAATCACATCAGGGTATCTAATAGTCCACTACTGGCCATAGGACTTCTTAGGAACTCGCTCTTGGCCTACTATAGCACGCAGGCCAGATGGGTATATAATATATTTATAGTAGTAATGATATAAGTCAAAAAAAGCTCTTGTAAAAGAATTGTATTTATTTGATACACAATTTTTTTGTAAGAGATTCTTTCTTAAGATATTGAATTCATTCACTCAGAAGAGATATACATAGGTGTATATGTAGGATATACGACGTTAACTATAAATGAACTTGACATTTAACGGACATATGCCTTGTAAATATTTTTACAGAACTGCATTGCCTAGCAGCTCTAATTTACCAAATTCATGCTTCGTAGGTGTTTAAGTAAATGTATTATTAAACAACATAGTTTGTGATATTTAACAGTTAATATATTATACATAATGTAATGCTTATACATCTAGATTTTTGTAAAAGCAAATTGTGAAATTAGTTCAAATTTTAATTGGTTTATCCTAATTTTGCAATATATTATTGTAGTTTTTTTACTTTGCTTAATATGTCCAAGGTTTTTCGATACTTACTCAATACTTTTGATAAGATCTGGTCAATAAGTTTTATTTATATTAACATATATATATAATGCTTTGATTATTTTCTTCAACATATCTACTTAGTTTACTGTTACAATCATTAACAAAAACATGTAAATTATAGGTATATGCTATAAATATATAAGCTAATCCTAATAAATAAAACAACAGCACGTATGACAATCTTTTAACTTCCGTAGAATGCTGTAATATGAGTTTCAAAGTCGCTGCACGACTTTTTCGTGAGTTCTACTTATTCTTCATTTCCATGTTAATGAAGGTTAAGCATTTCCTTAGGGGCTTACGACCATGAATAAAATTTACTTTTACAACTTATTACGAGTTTACTTAAAGAAATATGGAATCAGATTATTACTAGCATGTCTTTTATCAACTAAAACAGTAAGAAATTTACCTAGGTCCACTAAGATCTCCAATTAAATCCACTTTGGGATTTATTAGGTTTTTTTTCCATTTTGATTCCCAGGAGGATTTGATTGAAAGCTTTTGTAAGCACAATGACAAGTTCACTGAGATTCCCTGTTTGAATCCCCTGAAGGATTTATTTGGATTTTTTTTACAGTGAGCATCTAGTCAAGTGATCCCCTGATGGATTTAAATGGACAAAGGTTTCCAAGTAGTACAATTTATCCCCTATTCCATTCAACTTAACTAGAGTAGATAAAAAATGTGCCAATTACGACCTGCAACACATAGAAAGTTATTATAATTAAAATAATTAAACTAACTAATATAATTTGAAGTCCACAGATGGTTTTCATGTCTTTACAAAACGTGGCTAAAAGATTTTAGTTTATACGATAATTAATTTGTAAAAACTAAATTTAAAAGATTATAATATACGGACAAATGGAACATCTCCTTTGTGTTCAATTAAACATAATAGAGGTTCACTTACTCTATAGATAAATTAATTGCAAAAATATATTTAGGTGTGATTGCGTATGAGTTTAAAATCCTTGTACGTTGTTTTATAGAAAACTGTTTTATTAAAACAAATGACCTTTATCACATATGACGTTCATAGTAATAAAATTTATAACTTAAAAAAATAGAATAATAAAAGTTTATAAAATTTCTTTCTATATAAAGTTGTTGTATGGAGTGGTCCAAGAATTAGTTAAAATTTGAATCTAATATCACGTGCAAACATGTTACGGGAGTTCTTGGGACCGATGCTACTGGAATTTGCTGGTTACAATCGTAATGCATAGTTTCAACAAAATATCACACATCAAATGAGTTCCTGCCGGTAGTCAAAGATATGTGTCCGAAAAAGTTGATTCTTAGACGAGGTGACATTCTATTGTCACCAGCAGGCTTCATTTATTAATTATTTGAAGAATCGTGTCTACATCAATAAACCAAATACTCTACGCCAACTAAAATAAGAATTAGCAAAGAGATGTCGGTGATCTTGTAGTCTCTTTGCCGATGAGTATTTGAAAATTTTGGCGTTCGCATAGAAGAGTACCAACGTCGAAATGGTGGTTATTTAGACAATGTAATTTTTTAAAAATAGATTCCAATTAATTAGTTTTTTTGTTAATAAACAATTTTTGTAATATATTAGATGATTTTATATGATTTTTCAAATGTTAACTAACTCGTGGCCCAACCTACATTTTATTTATAGAATAGCCAATATGAAGAATAGTAGTTTCGAAAAAATATTGATCCTAAAATTTATTACTAGTGAAATTCAATATGTCAAATATTACAAAATGTAGTAGCGTCAGTAGTCGTAGTATAATGTGTCGCAATGAGTATGGTGATCACAATTCATGGATTCTATTCATATTTTCCCATCAGGCAGAGTAGAGTCGCTTTGGCAGGCTTTTAAAATAACAAATAAAATTAAAAAAATATTCCTATTCTAGAATAAAAATCAAATGTAAAGAATTCTTGTTTTGCCATAATCTAATTAAATCTCGAATAGAATATTCTAGTAACTTCATATGTCTTGGTAATTCATCCCTTTGTCATAAGTAAGCCAAGGCTATAATAATTAAGTAGTTACTACCTATTCATTATTAATCCTTTGTGTTTATGTTCTATTTTAGATAACAAAGGTGGTAGTAAGAATATAGTACACCAAGTAAAACGGTTTGAGTACAAGAACCTAAACTTGAGTTTGTACACTCTGTTAAAAAATGTATGTTTGCATATAACACTTTTAAAAAATCATGACAGCAACTTTCATGTAAAGTAATAGGTAGCGTCGTTTATCAGACTATATATATCTACCACTTAGCTAAATATATGGAGTTGTTGCCTCTATTTATAATACTTATATATTAAATTTACTATATACTGTAAATGTATAAATATATATTTAGGGTATATATATATTAGAATTTTATGTCCTCTGGGACTAGTGACCATATGAGTACTGTAGGTGACCAAAAAATTACAGAATCAAAGACGTTGGTGAATTTTGGTATTTTGGGCGCAAACCTGTGGGTGTCGTAGACCGATATTTGTAAAGTGTTGATACTATTTGAATGTATGTAAGTGTGAGTACACAATGGTTGAGCCAGAGTGAACTGCCGGAACCCGACTTTATTCGAGCAGTCCGAATTGACGCAGGCCACCAAAACGCGAGAAGTGACAAATTAGGTACCACTTGCTACCAACGAGAAATAGTAGCGACTGTATTAACTGCACAAATTGTACTAACTGCGCAGATGAGGAACACCCGGCCAACCGATGTCAATATCAAAAGTGGTGAGTTGTGCGCCCACTACACGACTCACTTTCCGTAAATTAGTGAATAGTATCCTACCCCAGCCAGGCCTAGTCTGGATGACGTTCAACCGGGCTAAAAAACACTATTCGACTGGCAAACAGGAAAATGTAGTGACGGCATGTTTAAGAACCGAGTCTCTTATCAAGGTCTCTGTCACCCGAGGGGTTCCGGCAAAACCTGATCATAATTGGACGAAGCTACCTAACCACCACTGTAAAGGCGTTAATTTCTCAAATGTGGGAAAATTCCTAAATATCAGGCTCACAAAATGTTTAAACAGCACTCATGTAGCTGCTGAAAATCAGCACGGGTTTGTAAAAGTTAGATCTACTGAAGATGCTACCCTGAAACTTACTGAAGCTGTTATTAAGCATCTTAATGACGGTAATAAAGTTATAGGAGTCTTTATAGACTTTTCGAAGGCGTTTGAAACCATATAAATACCACTAATTTTGACAAGTTGGAAATGATCGGTATAAGAGGAATTGCTTTGGAAATCTTCCAAAATTGTCTTTCCAAACGTACACAGTGTGCCAGGGTCGGAAGATATGTGAATGATAACATTGGTTTCTTTTTGGCGTACTTCAAGGTAATGTCCTGGGTCCAACTCTCTTTCTTATATGTATATATTAATAATTTGTATAAATTCTCATTACCGAACTGCAGCATTTTTGCATATGCAGAGGTATTTCTATATATCTATATGTGTACAAATATGTTACTGCACTTGGAGCGTGCTCAGCATGCAATCATTAAGATGATCTTCAAAAGACCTTGTAGGTATTCCACAAAGCTCTTTTATCACGAATGTTCTATTCTCACTGTACGACAGATGTTCATAAAGAACACTATACATTGTAAACATTAAACTCTGGCGTATATTTCGCCACTAAAACGCAACAAGACCAGATCTTGCGTTATACCCCGATATAAGATCGTTTTAGCTGGGCGACATTTATTATAATTGGTTCACGTCTATATAATTTTGCGGATAACAAGAATAATTTTATCAACACAAATTAAAAAAATGTAAAAGAATCGTATGACATTGGCTTCTAACCCTTGACTATTCTCACACAGAAAAAACAGTTCATAACAAAGACTCAATATGATACCAATGTTTAAATTTATACACAAACACAGCCACACATATTAAACACATACACGTTCGTATTCATAGTTAAATAACTCTCTCATACATGCACTTTAAACTCACACCCCTAGTAAACACGAGCTTCCAATTATTTTTATTTTATTGTTTAATTTAATATTTTATTACTTCTACATAATTTATTTTTTAGTATTATTATTTTCACTTGTTTTTAGTTTACCGTTAAATATATTGTTTTCCTAAAATACAAAGATCGAATTACTAAGTTGTAAAGTTGCAATATTTGTATTGTAAAGTAAAGTAGATTCAATTGTTAGTGCCCAGTTGAAGGCGCTGGCAGCTATAGTACAATTTCATACTATTATGGCTGCCGATGTAACCTTTAACTAGTGACGTGTAGTTTCACAGGCGTCGTGTGTTTGGTGTAAATTCTTAGAATTGATGACTTCCCCCTATTTGCCACGACAAGGCGTCTCAGTAGCTTTTGTTTTAGTGCCAAAACGTCGTAGAAGGGAGCAGACGTGCCGTCGGTTATGTAACAGGTTCGTAATTTTAATTTGAAAATTGACTGTAGCCTGTAAGGCTACATGTCCCTAGTTTTCGTACAAATATTTTTTCGAACAATTTTTTTGTTTTTAGTGTAAAATGACAGAAAACGCTGGGAAACTTCAGCTCAGTTACTCCAACCGTCGACTTTATCAAAAAGAAAAATAGTACTAGTAAATAGTCCATCATTTGAAGAGGAATTCAATGCCCTCTTGCTAGCTTCATACCAATCAGACAGTGAAAGTGGTATTGAAGAGTTCTTTGTTTCCGACTGCGAACTTATGCAGTTACGTGAAAGTGACCAAGATGAAGGTCTAGAGGAGAACATTCCAGAAGTGGATAGTAGTAACGAGGGGAACCATATCACTAGAGAACGAAATAACACCGATAGTCCTGATGATGCCTTGTCTCTTTCGGAATTACGAAAATCGAATTTATTTAATTTTAAAAATACGAGTTACTTTTACAAGAGATGGTACAAGCTGTGAAATATTTAGATGCGGCATGTCAGAAAATAGATTTGTCATTTTGTTACTGTGTTTACGATTAGATTATCCAAATGATCGCACAGAAAGGCAAAACGATGATAAACAAGTTCTGGCTGGCGATATGGTTGAAGAAGATATCTAAAGGCCTGAAACTAACCAAGGTAAACGAAGATCATGCAGTATTTGTCCGCCTAAACTTGCAATGGTGGTGTTGCAATTCCGTATGTTTGCGATGTTCTCGACCCTTGTGTAAAAATTACCAATGATTTATGCCAAATAGAGTACGTTTCAGAATTTTTATGTTTTATTTTCAGAAGTAGCTTTTATGTTTTTTTTTTATTTTTATATTGTTCAAGTTTTAATAAAAAGAGTTAAATTTGTCATGTTATTTATGTAAGGTCTATTTTTATATGGAAATAAGGATCTCATGTCAATTAAGGTTAAAAAGTGTAAGTAGATGTTAATTATCATTTGTGTTTAAAGTAATTATAAAAACTGATTGAATTAAATTATATTTGTTTGATTACATTCCAACCAATAAATATCAACGTATTTTAAATCATTAAAATGTAATTTTATGACAAAACTTAACTTTGAAAGTAGTAGCCTGTGAGACTACATGTCCCTTATAGTGTTCTCAATTTGTCACGTCCCTAGTTGAAGGTTAAAATTAAATGGAAGGATTTGTTTGCAATTGTTAAGTTAGTACTTTTTTAATAACTCTGAGAAGGAGTGAATAAATAACTTATTATTATTATTTTCCTCCAACAACTGTAGAGAGAGCCCCACACTATGCCTCCAAGTGGAAAAACCAACAGCGCGTGCTGAACTGAATTTTCATTTCAGTCGCAGTGGTGACAGATAGGACTCAATTCTCTTCTGGTAACCTAGTATATATTCTTCCCTAAGCAACCACGCCCTTAAAAGACCTTCATCGTTCAGAAGGAAAGGGTTCTGTGCTGTCACCTTGCCCACTGGACGACTGGCTGGAGAGCAGATAAAGGCTGCACGTAGAACCTCCAACCAAGACGATGCCACACGTGTAGATTTTAGAATGAGGACCTAATGCCGTTACCCACCAGGAGGTCAGTCGTCCGCCGAAAAATTTGGCAAGTACTTCCGCCTCCAAATCCCACGGAGGAGTTCTAGCCAAGGCGCACGCCGTCCCCCTTGACACAGTGCGGTAGCCGGTATAGTTCTAACTGCCAACATCCTTTGAAGGCACTGATTCTGGGCAGTCTGAGCCGCCACTCACACCGGCGCACCATACAGTGCCATTGACCGGCCAACCTCTATTTTGTCACGATGCTAGCTCCACCCAAATCCGGCAAAAGCCACTCAAGCGCTGAAGCAGCATCGGCCAGCCTTAATGTATGCTATCAAAGAACCACTTCCCGTCAAGGATCACGCCCAGTTACTTCATCTAGGCCTGAACCGGTACGAAGACAGAATCGACTACGATGAAGGAATGAAGAATGGTCCGTGGACAGACTCCTGTGGAACACCGTACGACAACACCATCTCGGTCTTCATACATGACGGTGCGCTCTTCTGAATAATTTGTCACCAACTGCCTCAGGTACTCTGGCACCCCGTGGTAGTAGAGTGGTTCCCTGATACAGCTAAAAGGTAGACTGCTCTACAGATCAGGACCCACCTCGCAGAGAGTATCCACCTCGCTCAGCAATATGATGGGCCAATAGGCTGAACTAGATACATACTCTAAACGAGCTGGTAACCAGTGTGGTATAGACGGCCTACACCTCCTTTTTAAGGAATGATCCATGTCCAGCAGTGGACTATTAAAGGCTGTTGATATGATGCGATGAAGACCACCAATTACGCGCCGAAGGTAACCTTGGCAACCTCAACAACAACCTTAGAAGTTTGTTCCACAATCCGAACGATTCAATTGAGGCAGTTCACGTCTGCTGGTAAACCTAGATAGACAGGCGATAAAGGCTTTAGCTTTAGTAGATGAGGCTAAAACAAATGGACAGACTTGGAGAACAAACAACCCTGGATGCTTCACAAAAGACGTACCCGTAAAACCTACATTGACCTTCTGAATGGCCGCGCAGGCTGAACCCGTCTTGAGGGCCAATAACCTATTTCTGGTTGGGTGAGAGTACCCTTGAAACGGAAACAAGGAATGCACTAAAAGATGACTCACCCTGTTGCTCATAGACCGACGGTTGTAAAGTACTGGTGATATTTGACACGACGATTAAACCGGGGTGAGCTACCGGATCACAGCCTCACTCCAGGAGTCTAAATTTTCTTGTAACTACTTCTCACACAAGTTACAAAAAAACTGACACCGTGACTTTAACGCAACACATGAAGAAATTCGTTAATCTGGCGCGGACCAACAAAACGCGAGAGCAGACAAATTAGGTACCGCTTGCTTCTACCAAGAAATAGCTGTGTACAAACCGACTATAGTAACTGTACCAACTGTACTAACTGTTCTGACCGACAACGCCCGGCTAGCTGATGTCAATGTCAGTAGCGAGTAGCACGCACCACTAAACGCCTCACCTTCCGTAAATTAAGTTATTTAGCGAACTGACGTTTAAGCGATTAAACCACATGTAACAGATTCATTATTTGCTTTCAAGCCACTTTAAAGTCAAGAATAGAACGTTAACTAATATATTTATCTCTATTACTTATCAACGAATTTCAGGAAATTTATGTAGATGAAATGTCATTCGTGAAAAAACAGGCAGAATTTTTTCAAAAATTCTACAGTGGTAAAAATTTGGGCCTCATTTTTGCATTATTGTGGCTTATATCACGGCAGGCGAGGATCACATACAAAACGTCGCATTATGTAAATGATATAGCTAAAGACAGCTATTCAATTAGGGAACACTTCACGGACTGCTCGATCCACGCATGTCAACGAAGTCAAGATTTTCATTAATTAACTCAATTATATTCCCGCGTATCACATTCATACAAATTCGTACTGGTGTCGAATGCTGCGGCAGGTATTCATATTATATTCAATTTCGTTACAAAGTTCTTGGAATCGTATTCACTTCTCAAGTCATATATATGAAATGGAATTTTCTTTCAAAGAATATCAGAATCAATCTCCATTTAATTTACTGTGATAAGCCGAAATCAAATAAATTTATGCTTATGTTTTACGTGTGATCAAAGTTAGCACGACTTTTTGTTTGTAATATATCTCAGTTGTAATGAATAAATTCAACCTTTATATCGGATTTATATAATAATATAAACGTATTTTATGAATCTCTAACAAAACGGATGAGCAACTTTTTGTTAAGGTTGTACAAAAAGATAATATCTATCTTTGCATAATACCAAAAAACAAACACTTCATTCTTAGCATGAGGAATATTCCTCATAAGAATGTTGTTGTTGAATTAAAGGACCAAGGCAAAACAATTATTTATTTTAGAGTTAAATTTAATTCAAAAATATTTACTGTTCGATCAAATAAAGCTTTCTATTGTGTAGTTACTACATAATCATATAATTTTGACTAAGATTTGAAGCAATTATGAAGTATATAAACCATAATTATGAAATAGTAAATGTGTTTTGGGGAGAAGGTTCAAATTTTGTATAGAAGATGTTGAATGTTACTTAGAAGTTGTTAAATAAAGTCATTAGTTGATGATTTACTCCTGTATGAATTGCCACAGATTAACGACCGCAGTATTCATATGACGTATGCAACAACTTTAAAAGTAGTAGGGTAGATAAATGACACCGAGTGTCATCACTGCGACGCCCGCACCGTGGACACAGTGTAATGATGCGAGACAAAATGCCCGGCATCGGTGTAGCAGAGGTATGATCTCGTGGTGGCCATCGGAGTCTGGATTTTCTCGCTCAGTAACATGATTATGGCCATGATATGGAGGGAGAGTGCGTGGCACTTTACTGTCTTTGTCTACGAGCAGGTTTTGTTTGCGAAGGAGACGACGAAGCGGGACGCGGTCCACCAGGCCCGGGAACAGGCTAGGTACCGCAGAAGATTCAGGTGCCGGAGATCACTAAATGATCTCCGTCCTCCATATGCAGGTCTAGATTAATTTTCTTACTAGGGTACACCTGGTTTCCCGGCTACTGGTTCCTAAGACAGCGTGCGGTTTTTTGTCGGTTCAACTTCGATATAACCACTTTTCGGTGGTATCCGATACGGTATGATACAGAGAAAATACACACACACACACACACGCCCGCACGCACGCACGCACGCACGCATGCACGCACGCACACACGCACGCACGCACGCACGCACACACGCACGCACACACCCACGCACGCACGCACACATACACACACACACACACACACACACACACACACACACACACACACACGCACACGTACACACATACTTTTATTTTTATTTTCCCTTTTATCCGTTGAGCACTTTGTACCTAATATGTAATTGATATGATTACTCACAGCCTAACATGGAAGACGCTGGCAGCCGTAACACAGTTTATACTAGCACGGCTGACAGCGATAAAATACCAAAACAGCGAGAACATTTTTGTTAAATATTTTAGTTGTATTTTTGATATGTAAATTGTAAAATGTGTTTTTGATTTAATAAACATTATTATTATTATTCTCTTTATTCCTTTATATATACATATTGATTAAATTTTTAAATACATATAAAAGGAATACAAAAATACATATTTAAAAATATAAAAATAGTAGACCGCCGACATCGGGTACAGGGACCAAGACACCGGCGGTTAGGGTTCCAAAGATAGGAACCTCCTCACTATATGGGTCGTGTCAAGGAGGATTGCCTTCTGTATCAGACCCTTGATCCAACCTTCCTACGTGAGCCTCTTAAGGTGTTGGTCGAGGCTCTTGCCTATCAATCCGTGAACAGATATGATTATCGAAACAATGATTACCGAATCCACATTCCACATGTCGGCAATCTCGAGAGATAAATCCAAATACTTCAATTGTTTTTTTTTTCAACTTTCACGAGATTCTCGTCATGAGTCTCGTCTCGCGATATCGACGATCATTGCGCAACGCTCTAATAGAACTTTGTGTGGACTTTTCCGTAACTAAGACTATTCGTAAGTTAACACTATAAGAAGCACAATCCTACAATGAACCTATAACCACAATATCAGGTTTATTGGCAACAATAGTCCTATCTGTGACGTAGTTACAGATATCACATATTATGTCCCAATAAAACGTAGCACGACCGTTCTCGAGAACTGGGTCGAGCACATACCTGTAGTAAGGCACTTCAAAATTGACAACTTGGTATTTAAGGGCAAGTTGTTGGTGTACAATCCTGGCTACTTGATTGTGCTTGTGCAAATACTCACCATTAGCAAGTCGAGAACAACCAGAAATAATATGCCTAATAGATTCTCCAGGACGGTGGCACGCCCGACAGATGTCTACCGTACTATCTTTCAGGATATATTTCTGGTAGTTATTCGTCATGATAACTTCGTCCATAATTGCACAAACAAAACTTTTGGTTTCTCCGAAGAGATTACCATACCGTAGCCTAGACGTCGACGCTTTAAAGTCTATATCAGCCCAGTATAGGGCCCGATAAAATCGACGATGAAGTTCTTTACCCTTCCATACTTCCTTGCGTTTAGTAGAACTAAGTACTACAGGTTTGCGCCAATTCTCTTTAACCAGAGCGAGTGGGGTAAAACCAGTATCCACTGCAATTACATTGCGATGCACTCCCACATTAGTCTGTAGAAAATATTCTCTGAGATTGTATATCTCGCGATTGTGTAGAGTCTTGATATTTAATAGACCACGACCTTCAAACTTTCGCGGAATATACATACAATCTCATAACCGATGAACGTGGGTGGTGCATGCGGAATGCAGTCTAATTTGGTCTGAGTCCATCTAAGTACACCAAAGGAATACGTCAAAACCGGCATGACCCAACTGTTATAGGCTCGTACTTTGTTACCGCTTGATAAAAGACTTTTAAGTACTTTTTTAGGCGGCCAAAGAAGCGTTCCTGTAACATTTGTTTCACGATAGATTCTGGTATTCCCAAGGACTGTGAAAAACCTAGATACTTTTAAGTTTCGGTGGCAGACAGAGATGTGAGCTTTATTGAATCTGAAAGTTCTATTCCTTCAGATTCTACAATCACGCCCTTCTTTACATACATGACTGCACACTTGTCTACACCAAATTCCATTTTGATAGAATTACTAAAGTTTTCAGTGACCTTTAATAACGCCATCTATTGTAATTTTGTGGAGGCCAGTAATTTCAAATCATCCATATAAAGAAGGTGAGATATAACTTGATCATCTTTCTGTAACCGATAGCCTAACCATGAACCCTCTAACAGAGTACTCAGAGGGTTCAAAGCTAGACAAAACCCGCAAGGGACTCAGACTGTCACCTTGAAATATACCTCACTCGATCTTTATAAGTATGTCCTTTATCGCAGTCTGCCGACATCCTGGGTAGCAAAGTGTTGTACTTCATTAACTCATACACGACTTTAAGAAAGTGCACAGAGTTGCATCAATTTTGTACAACTCTAGCAGTTTAAAAAGCCATGTATGTGGAACTGAGTCATAAGCCTTCTTATAATCTATCCAACATGTCGCCAGACTCTTAGGAATACGACGTACCTGTTGGCTAATGGTCCTGTCTATGGTAAGGACCACTTTAGTGCCACGGGTCCCACTTCTACATCCATTTTGAGAAATAGAGAGTACCGAATTATTATCGACAGCCGGTCGAAGTCTGACCCAACAAACAGGTGTGTCTGTCGATTTCTCTATTGTTTCCTAAGAGTTCTTCGCTCTTCGGAGCAATATAAAGAGAAAAATTCGTTAAAAAAATACAAAAATGAAACCCTTTCATGGGTTCGGTTCCCGGAGTTCCTATGCTGTCTGCCCTGGAGAAGGTAGGACAGGCTCGACGTGCACTTACACTGCCACCGAGTAGTCATTAGGAGATGTTGTCTCCCTACCACCATCCGCATATAGTAGTACAGAAAGGAGTGTCGTGGTTTATTACAGCCGAATCACTTGTGGACCCCTTGGTTGCGTATAAATCTACGCTTGCCCGGATATTGGGGGTATCTCTGCTTGGGTTGATTTTCATCCTTACCTCCTCGTGGGTTGAAAAATGAAATTTAAAATAAATAGAAATATAGAAAGTAAGGAGCGAATGAAGAGCAAGAATGGTAGGAAGGAGAAAAATGTAAGGACTCACGACTTTTCTTCCAAAGAAAGACGACATATTGGTTGGGATGCCTATTTCTGCAGGACTTCCGGAAGTAATTTAGGCAAACTGTTGGGAGCTAAGGGACATCAGAATGATTGCGTTTCAGATCCGTCTATTTGTCAAATGGCGTAGGTGGTAATTCCAGTGCTAGGATGGACAGTCATTGAAATAGGGTTTTGTGACAACCGGAAACGCGGCCTTCCCTCCAGGTATAAGAAGAGCGACGCGTTCCAAGAAATTTTGCCTCTTAAGGTTACAAACAGTCGTAAAGGGAGGTCACAAACACTTGTCTTGGCTCCGTTAGGCTCCGTCTTCTGTAAGACGGAAGCCTATAGATGAGTCATTGAAGTACTAGTGGTCAATGAAGTACTAGGAGATGAAGCTCGTTTCCAGGCAGCTAACTATTACCTTTCGGGGCAGGTGGTTGAAGTCATACTGAAACCTCTTCCAGGACACACTAAATTCTTATTCATGGCGAGGGCAAAGATAGCAAACGAAAGCCTCACAATAGACCCCCTCTACTGTCGCATGCACCTTTTGTTGGGTTGCCTGACCAAGTTGTCGAGGAAAGCCCCGAAATCGCTCAAACTTTGGTTACTGGAGATATATACATCACATACGGTGATCCCCCACTCAGCAGCAACATGTCCAGTACTCTAGTCTCTGAGTAACAAGGGCAGGGAGTGAATCAACAACTGCTACAGAGCCGTCTCGGTCACATAACCAGTTAGGATGAGGAGAAACGTAATTAGGTACCAGGGCTATGGTCGCAACAATCGACCACTGTATTATGGTTTGTAGGAAGTAATTCTGCGCCGCAGCACAGTGGTTCAGGTTCGTCAGAAAAAAAAGGTTGGAGACTTGTTCCCTAGACTTGGACAGCTGTTTTACAGCTGTTTAACTTATCGCGAAGACGTCACTTCGTAGAAAGAGATGGTGGAGAAAACCTGGGAGGACGATCTCCACTCGAATGCAATTCGCTGCTGGTAAATCATAATGAAGTGACAACCGCGTATGCCATACGTTGCCTAAATAGTTCTAGTTCTAGTTTATCTGTAGGTGGTGCCCACATTAGCGGGAAGGCCCTAGGAAGGGTCAACAGCAGCTGTTCCAGGATCCCTCTCAGGCTTCAAATGGTACACAGTGTTGTTTTCACGAACAGAACATAAATTTTGGTGTGTTGACGGTTGTTAAGATTTTCTTCTCTTTGATGAGCTGTTGTCTTGCGCAGTTACTCCCTTAGTCAGTTCTTATGACAGCCACTGGATGAATAGGGATGGTGACACTTCACCACATGCATAGGAAATTCTTTCCATTAATAGTCAAATTAAAAAGTTATATTCAAGATTTATATGAACAGTACATTTTTTTTATAAAATATGTTTCAAAGTGATTTTACTATAGTTAATAATATTTCAGCAGGATTTCGTCTCTGCCTATGCAAATATCAATTAATTCGGTGTTATCAGGTAATTGATTTTGAAGGTGACTTATTAATAGATACTTACAATATATGACATAGGTATTGAAGAAATGGTGACATAAAGAACAACGGCGATAACAAATCGCAATTATTTAGTAAGCCTGCGTGTGTAAGGTGAAAAACTTAAACGAGTAATTTTAAAATACAATTACAACAGAGAGATTATCCATATCTTATGTTCAACTAATTCAGTGCATACACGAGTGTTTAGCGTGAGAGTAGAAATACATATTCATTAACTTTCTAGCACATTGTGCAATTAACTGTACACAAAATCATCAATCAATAGCAAGCTGTACTCTGTTCGCCTTTGATTGATTTGCTCATTATACGTTGAACTTGTTAACTGAACTGCGACGAATTCAAGTGCATCATTATTTTATGTCAGAGTTATATCTTACATGTGTACATTTATGAATGTTAGAAGTTGTACCATTCGGTACAAATTAAAAACATTAGTCATATAAAAAAAGCTTATTTTTCCAGAAGCCAAGATAAGGTGCAGTTGACATTAATTTTCAATAAGCACATTGAATGTGGTATATTTACTAAGTGTTTGTGTGTCTGTTTTTAGTAATATTTTGAGAAAAATATATTAAAACAGTTGCAAACTCACTGTAGTGAAAAAATGGGTTACATAGGATACAGTTTGACTTTAGAAGTGGTTAATCGACAATTGATGTTGTTGTTGAACTTTTGGAAAGTGTGTTTGAACCAGATACTAACCTGGAAATCTACTGAACTGAATTTTCATAAGACATAATAATAGAAGTTTAAGAAATTGAAATGAGATAAAAACTGCACCGATGGAATAGTGGTTTAAACGGTCACTGCGCTGAGGTTAGATTCCCACATGGGACAATACTTTGCATGAACCACAAATTGTTGTTCTCGGTCCAAATGTTATTTGTATAAATTCCATGCATGTTTGTAAAGGCCTCCGCGACACAAGATATATTCCTAGTGCGGAATAGGTCATTAACAAATCTAAAAACAAATCTATATCCTAATAACTTCTGTACACTGTACTAGTACAGACATTCAGAAATCTAACAATTACAATAGAATAGGTACTATTCTGCGTTATTTCATATTGTGACAATAGCAACACACCGTTGCTTTGTTAACGTTATATACGACGACGCAAAAAGTATGATTGATGTTACATTTTTGTAAGAGATTTATGTATGAAGATATTTTTACATCACTATCAATCGTGCTGAAGAGCGAACAGAAAATTGTGGTATCTAAATGTAGGTATCAGCGTTTAGAAACTTATTTTTGCTGGCAGTTTAAGATTGAAGAAAAAGGAAATAATAAACTCGTTATTTTATGTTGTTTGTAAGTGTATACGTGTATTAAAGATACCTTTACTAGATTAAGTGTTTACGAGTTTGTACAATACCTTTCGGTTTATACAGTGATAGCTCAAGTTGTATTTGCTAATCGTGAAAAAAAATTGTTAAAACGTGTAATGCATTAATATTACATGACGTATGTATATATGTATGACATATGTAATATTACATTACGAGGTATGAAAGCGATATAGGTTAACAGTAAATAGAGGACGACTTTTTTTTCGCAATTTAAAAATACTATCAATAGATTACCGATTTAATCTCGTTTAAATACTTTTGTGTTAATTATTTAATCTATAAAAGCGAAATTTGGTATCAAAACTAACACATTAATGATCGAATAAAGTTCGATCTTACCACTAAAAAGTGAGAACCATGCTTCGAAACAGTTGCAGTGGTTCAATACATACACAGATTAACAAACAATACATGATAATACATAAACAACAGCTAAGCCATTTTTTCGTTACTTTTTAACAAGTGAGTTGAAGTGAGTGAGTGAAGTGTATCGCAGATCACACCTCCTTTTCTGACACTATTGCTTTTTATCTATAAAAGATACACGGCTTTCTCAAGTTGTATTTCAGTGATTTTCCAATAATTTTCACCTCTTTTTAAGGTATAATAACAACAAGCAAATACTAGTAATTATCTAAATAAAATATAGATTTACTAAAATTATCAAACATAACATAAAATCAGTCGAATATATGCTACCTCATCAATTGCCTTAGAGTAAATACGAACTCAACAATATCAGCATTTTCATGAACTCAACCTGAATACGGCAATCAATAAGTAATCAAATTGTTACCGGATTTTCTTTTGTTCTGCTATTACATATAAAATCATTTATTTATAGCAAGCCATAGTATAAAAGTCACCTGTCCTGCGTTTCCGGATTACATTTTGTATATCCAATAACGTATATTTACGGTAGTTGATGGCTTATTTTACCTCCATACGTTTAAGATTTTGCGAATAGTCACGTTCCATGTTTTATGTTCATTTTCTAGCGTATTTCTTTTCTGATGGTTTACAATTTATTAAGGAGTGATGAGAAAATCATAAAATGTGTGTATTTTAAACAACGAAAAGTTTAGTATGAATTTAATAATAAGCTTTAGTTACTACTTATACATTATCTATCCTACCTACATCATAAACAAAAGAGATCAATTAGATGTATGAAGAATTCGAGATTAATTAGAATATGGAATTGATCTAGTATACTTTTTATGTCACAGATGATAGATCTGTCACTTAGGTATTGGGCCTTATATTGACGTATTATAAAAAAGTGACTAAACTATAATTTAAGATGCATATCGATGCGGTAACGAATGCGACTACTATGCTTGAGGTTCGATGCCCGGATCGGATCAAATCTTCGTATGATCTGCAAATATTTGTTTCGAAGTTTGGGTGCTTTCGGAGTTTTTAAAAAAAAGTGTACAAGTATTCTATTATTCAATCTAGTTATTATAGTACAAGCTCAGCTTAGGTTGAAGCTAGACGGCGTTGTGTGTCAAATGTCCGTAATATTTATTTATTTATGATTATATTTACATGAATATGGTTATTCATATTTAAAGACTGTTTAAATTACTTAATGACTCGTATATTTCACAGGTACAGAGATACTAATAACGAGACATTGTAGATTTGTGATAAATCTATGCCTAGGTGACAGAAAGTGTAATCTGTACAAAATGAAAAATTCTATGAAATTTCAAATACAAGTCGTATTTTGCTAAATATACACGATTTTATGCATATTTAGCTTGTATTTTCGGTATAGGCATACCAAGTGTTTATAAAAAGAACTACTTACTTCATAGCTCAATCGTCTAACTATTTAACATTCCTTTTAGACCCTTTTTTACATAATTTACTTGTTTAAACAATTCAAATATACATCAAATTACTTAGTAGCTAGCTTTTTTTTAGAAGCAAGGTCTCAGATAAAGGAAAAAGTAAGCAAGAATTCGGAGAAACTATTTCCGCGTCTGTTGCGTCTTTTGTTCAAAAATACGTAGTTGTGTTTTAGAAACTTATTTTAATTATTAATATCAAGGACGTTAAGCAACACTATACTTCTTACATCGTCATCAAAATACATATTATTGCAGGTGTTATGTACATGATAGGAAGCAATAAGGAACTTTCTCACATTACTCCAGAGGCTCGGCACGTGAAACGATCCTACAGAGTAAACTCACAACTTGATTGCTCCGTCGGGATCGCACCGACCACAACGCCATTTTGTTACCACTGATAAACTGCTATGGCTGGCAAACTGAGAAAATTTTTGATATTATCTTAATCTCGGTTGCAGAATTTTTTCTCAAAATTGACATGATTCGGCATAAAAATAGAAACCACAATGTTGCGATCTATTTTAAAACGTCTCCTTACGATAAGCAAATAATTGTTACCACCATTAATGATTTTGAAAAAAAAATATTGGAGATATCAATAAATTTTTATATCTGATAGTTTTGTCCCTTATATACACAGAAACTCATATAAAAGGGTATCAAATAGCAATATTTCCATCTGTAAAAAAAACAGTCAACCATAAACATTAACAATGAAAATATTTATCTTTTAATTATTTTTATTTCTAATAATTTTTTACTGAACAATAAACTATTTCAAGACTTTTTCCTAATCTGAAATCTAATATTTATTTGCTGTACGAATTAAAGATTATAATTTGTACGAATGTTGGTTTTATTGAAATGTACATATATGTATGTTGGTGTGGAAATTTCATAGACAAAGAACATAATTTGTCAATAAATTGAAGTCTGTGACACTTATTATAAAAATAATTTGTAGCAGCACCAGACCAATTAATAACAACTGTGAAGAACAAAAAAAGCCCGATAATTTTATAGCATTGTATTTATTCCAGTGGTAGATTAAAATTCGGAACAAAAGGTCTCAAACTAAGTTGACATTTCGATTTATTAAATTTAATACAGCAATTCAAACGTAATTTCGCATTCTATTTTCAAATTATTGTAAGGAAGTCACTGTTAATACCATAATACCTAATAATCTTGAAAATTGAGTACGGTTTATTTTTAAATTAAAACAGCTTTTCTTTATTGTACAAATCCTATTAATATTATAAATTTGAAAGTTTGTGAGTATAGATGTTTGTTATACTTTCACAAAAATCTACTGGACGGATTTCGATGAAACTTTACAGTAATATAGGTTATACATTGGAATAATATATAGGCTACAATTTGTAATGATTTTATATAATTTTGGCCGTAATATAACGATACATGTCAATTAAGTCGGAAAATAATCTGGTCTCTGAGAGTCATCTTGGCGTACGCTGCCTAAACCATTGAAGTTACATAAAGATGATGTACCGTAGAATTGTTTGTATGTTAAAAAATATATATTTATTTAAAATGATCTGTTACGAAACTAAATGTGGCAGAACAAATTCCACGCGAGCGAAGCCGCGGGTAAAAGCTAGTAGTTTATAAGGTAGAAATGAAAAAGGCAAAGGAGAACAGCGCGCCAAATGTCTTTTGAGTGAGTATATTTTGTTTTCACTGTCATTATTTTTTTACTATTAATTTGTATAAGTATCGGATTGGTTTTTAAATATAAGTGTTATTGTTTATTTATGTAAAATATGTAGTGCAGTCTGCATTATTTTCTGGTAAGTTTTTCATTCATATTTTAATTTTTCCTGAAAGCGGTGGCACTTTTGTCCTCCAGGTGTACAATACCGTAACGATAAGTTATGATTGTTCAGGAATGAATGCGGACGGTTCTGTAGTAAAAACATATGAATATACGGATGAATATTATATAAACTGAAATGAAAAACATTTACAATGACAAAAGTAATCTTTTACGAGATTCTTAAAAAAAAACAGGTAAGGTATTTGCTTGTTGGATTGTTTCAGGCAAATTATTCCAAAACCTTACTAGCTGCACAGTAAAGGATTTACCTGCAAATTGAATGGACTGTTTTGCCATTTTTAGTTTTAAATTCTCCGATGACCTCAGGTCCCTGCAATGTGCGTCTTTTAAGAACTGAAAACTTTCTTTGAGATAAGCGAATGTGTAAAGGTGAAAAAAAAACACTGTATAAAAGCGAAAGAATATACATATTGCGGCGAAAGCGTATTGGTAGCCACTTGAGTTTAGAACGATCTTTAGAGATGTGATCATATTTACGTTATCAAAATATGAATCTAATGCAGAGGTTTTGGAGTCGCTCAAGCGTGCTCAGTTGGTCTTCGGGGAGATCTAGGTAGCTGACATCGCCACAGTCAAGGATAGGAAGCAGAAGAGATTTTGTGAGTGCAACTTTGCTACTAGTTGGGAGAAAGTTCTGTATCCTTCACAGTGACCCTGCTGTTGCAAATATTTTTCAGCCTACTTAACAAATCTGAGAGCGCTAGGATAGATACTTATCCATATAGATTCCTAAGTTTTTGACCTTTTTACTATAAGGAACAATAGAACTGAGACAACAAACAACCTGTATCTGCTGATAGGATATTGTACAATGCAGTCTCGAAGTAACTTGTGTTTTATTTGGGTTTACATTTAGTCTATACTCATTACTCCAGTTGCAGATAGAAGTATAAAATATAGTGGTAGAAATTGAGCCATTCTTTCTTTTCCTAATTTCGAGGTTGCTCATGTACTCATCGCAAATAGTGCCTTGAAAAATATAATTACAAAGTCTGTATACCCTTATTTTATACAACACACATGGATGTTAGTAGAAGTGTACCGATTATCTGGACTGAAAAAAAGTTAAAAGAAAATATTACTATGCCTGTAACATTTTAAAAGTCAGACGTTTGAAGAGAAAAAATATTATGAATGGCAATAGTGAACTTGTTCGTGTAGAAACTGATATTTTAAAATTCGATGGCCAAATGTTGCCTAAGAGAGTATTTTTATATTATAATACTTTTCCATGTAACGACATGTATTCCTTATATATTCCCTACTATCCAATGTTATAAGTGTTACAGATGCGGACACATAAAAATCAATGTGGATTAGCACTAAATGTTATAAAAATAGTAAAGGATACTTAAGAGAGAACTGTTCCACCGATAATCATTTTCTTACCTGCTGTCTTTGCTTTAGATAACACTTTGATTTACTTATACTTTTGATTAATTTTCAAGATAAAAATTTATAATAAAATACATGGCTAAAAACTGCATTTCCTATTCTGCATTCGTAAAATACATCCACCAATCACCAGATCATATGCAGATGTAATTACATCTGTAGCATCTCAGACTTTTTTTACTTGTCTCTCATATCCATTCAATTCTCCTTCAGAAATCAGTTCCACAGAATCTCTCATATAATTTACAGAATATATTGAATTATAAAAAACCAGTTTAATAAGTTTAATAAATCGACTTAATAACGCGGGCCATGATCAAGTAGCTCATAGAACCTTAATTAAAAATTATAGTACCCCGTCACAACATATGTGGCTATGGTGACGCTCCTCATTCAGATATGTCAGTAAAAAAATATTCATTCGTCTTATTCATAAATTACACAATCTAGTATATATAATACTGTGTGTATTACTAATAATATCAATAATGGATCAGGTCCTATCAGTAACACAGAGGAATTATCGTAGAGGCAGCAACAAGAGCGAGCGAGAGAGCGATTCAATTTATTATATTAATAAATGTAATCCATTTACAATTTCTTTACAAGAAACATGTATACATAATGAAATGTGCGAGTGTGGCACAGGCGTTGGGAATCTTAAGTACATTTTTTATTATTTATCCTACATATAATCGTTTTTCATTCATTGCTTCCCTTGTTTTCCTTCATATCCTTTTTCTTACGTTAATGATATTGCTATCGGTAATAAAAATGCAAGATATCTATAACGTTATATCCAACTTCATTATGAAAATACAAAACCCATTTAAAATATAAGATTTTATTCCCTAATTTTTCATTCCATTCGTTTATGAATGATTTGCTATCATAATCAATTTGATACCTTATTTTTTTTTTTTTTTTTAACGTGTGGAAACCCCCACGGGCCGTCACCCCACCGGGGTTTACGGCGGGGCGGTGTGTCGGAATCGGACCGACTAAAACCACACGGTGTGCCACTCTGCGCCTGAGAGAGGAGGGATTCGGGAACAGCTGTTATTACGACATCCTAATCCCTCCTAGCGCCTGCCCGCTTTCGCGGGCGTCATCTGCGGATAAACTCTCCATTTAGGTGACGTCCGGCACACGCACACGTCACCTCTTCGCGCCTGGCCACTATAGCGGATGGAGGGGAAAACCCGTCCCGTCCATCCGCGGCCACACTCAAGGCGGCATGAGGCGCTGGTATGCGCGTCTCCGCCGCCCGGCTCGCCGGCGGCGAATTGGGTCCCAGTGGATATCGTCCTCCCGGGCCTTCTCCGCCGCCTCCTTCCGTGAAATTACGTCTTCGCAGAAGGTTGCGACCGCGGTAAAACAACTGTCGCTACCGGCCATGGAGCGTATGACGGCCGGTAGCGAGAGATC
Source organism: Hypercompe scribonia (assembly GCA_949316085.1). NCBI lineage: Eukaryota > Metazoa > Arthropoda > Insecta > Lepidoptera > Erebidae > Hypercompe > Hypercompe scribonia. The sequence continues at coordinate 15,312,097 of OX438969.1, read as the reverse complement.
TCCTCCAATAACTGCAGTGAGGACCCCACGCTGCGCCGCCCAAGCGGAACAAACCGCTAGCGTGTGCTGAGCCGAGTCCTCACTGCAGTCGCAGTGGTGACAGGCGGGACTCAATTCCCTCCTGGCGACCGAGTGCAGATACTTGCCGAAGCAACCGTGCCCGGAAAGGACCTGCGTCAGTCGGAAGGAAAGGGTCCCGTGCTGCCGCCCTGCCCACTCGGCGATGACCGGCTGGAGAGCCTCCACGGCGGCAAGACCAGCACGTGGAGCCCCCAGCCGGGACGACCAACGAGCCATTGTGGCTCGACGAGCGGCCTCTCGCCACTCGCGTATCTCTTCGGGCGGGGGCCGTATGCCGCCACGCGCCCGGAAGTCAGCCGTCCGCCGATAAACTTCGGCGAGCACTTCCGCCTCCAAATCCCACGGGGGAGTTCCGGCCAAGGCGCACGCCGCCTCCGTCGATACGGTGCGGTAACCACGTATGGCTCTAACCGCCAATATCCTCTGAGGGCGCCAGAGGCGAGCCCTATTCTGGGCGGTCAGAGCCGCCGCCCACACCGGTGCACCATACAGCGCCATTGACCGGACAACCCCCGTGTATAGCCGTCTCGTCGCGACGCTAGCTCCACCCAGGTTGGGCAAAAGTCGCCCAAGGGCAGAAGCAGCGCCGACCAGCTTTGGAGAAAGCTGTCGGAAGTGCTCGTCGAAGAGCCACCTGCCGTCGAGGATCAGGCCCAGATACTTCATCTGGGCCTGATCCAGTACGAGGACCGAATTGACCACGATGGAGGCGCCGGAGGGTGGACCACGACGGGGCCCATGGAACAAAAGGGCTTCCGTCTTGTCCAGGGCTACCCGCAAACCCAGCGCCTCAATTCGCCCGACCACCAGTGAGACACCGGTGGTGGCCAGGCGCGCCGCCTCTTGAAAGTTCATCCCCCGGGCCGTGACCAATGTGTCATCTGCGTAACAAAGTACGCCCAGCCCGGGGGGAAGACGACCTCGAAGGGCCCAGTCGTATCCCATGTTCCACAGGAGTGGTCCGAGGACAGACCCCTGCGGAACACCGCACGACATGAGCCGCCGCCTTAGAACACCGTCTCGGTCCTCGTACATGACGGTACGCTCCTCAAGATAGTCTGCCACAAGCCGCCTCAGGTACTTTGGCACCCCGTGGTAGTGGAGTGCTTCCCTGATGCAGCTAAATGGCAGACTATTGAATGCGTTGGCGATGTCCAACGACACCGCCAACAGCACGCCGCCACAGCTCACCGCCTCTTCGGTTACGGCCCTCAGGCGCAGCACGGCATCGACCGTCGAACGCCCCGCCCGAAAACCAAATTGGGCGTCCGACAGATCGGGGCCCACCTCGCGGAGGTGCCGGACGATGCGGGCAGAGAGTATCCTCTCAAACAGTTTACCCGCCTCGTCCAGCAGCACGATGGGCCTATAGGCCGCTACCGATTCGGCTGGCCGTCCCGGCTTCCTCAATAGGACCAGCTTCCCGCTTTTCCAGCACTCAGGGAAGCGTCCGCCAAGCTAGCGTTCAGGACCTCCCTGAGGCGGTCCGACATGTGTTCGAGGGCTCGGGTCAGCACTCGGGCAGGTATCCCGTCCGGCCCGGGGGGCGGTGTTCTTAGAGCGGATCCGTAGAACAACCGCCCCTACCTCCGATTCCCTGACGGGCGGAACATCGTCCTCGTTCCCCCCGTCGTCTCCGACCATGAAGGCCATCGACGGGGGTGTGTGCTCCACCCGCTGCGGGAAAAGGCCCTCGACCACTTCCCGCAGGAAGCTGGGCTGGAGTGTCTCTGTAAGGGGGGGGGCCCGACGTGCGGAGCTTCTGTCGCGCCGCACGATAAGGGCGACCCCAGGGATCACGATCGAGACCCTCCAGCATCTTCTTTCTCTTAATTTCTTTTAATCAATTTGATACCTATCCTAACCAAATTCTGTTTTCCGAAATTCAAATATTTTATGTATCGATAAACTGTTTCCTAAATTTTTATTGTTTATACACAATCCGTGCATAGCCTTAATAAATGTAAAAATAACAACCTTTCACATCGTACTCGGTCATATGTTTGTAAGCGTCAAATCGTTTAGTTTCATTGTATGGTTTTAGATTATATTTTCTGTTTTTAGTTAACAATGATGTAATTCCAGCCGAATTCGGCCACTGCGGCCAGTTTCAACGGAGACCAGTCAACTACGCAAGATATATTATAACGCACAAATGTGTACGCTAACATAGTTGTACTCTCTGCTTCCTTATCCTCACAATCCGATAGAATAGCTATTCAACACGGCCGGGGAGAAATCAGAAATAGGACCGATGGCTTTACGTGCTCTCCGAGGCACGGGGATTAAGACCCCAACTCCGGGTTGTTATTAAATATTTCTGGAACCAGAAAATTTGAAAAACACATGGTACCACAAAGATTTAAAATCTCTTTTAGTATGTACTATTGCAAATGCCATGACATTTTTTGAATGAGCTGAAATATATAAGTGTAGGCGGGCTCAAAGCTAACCTTTACGGGCTGTGGTTTTCTATGGAAAGCAGGCTTACATCAGTTTTAGTCTATTACAGACCACTGCTAAACGAAGGCCTCTTTCCTATATTATGTTGTTACATCAACAAGAGCAAAAAAATTAAGTGTGAGACGAGTGTAGTTGAATACGTATAGCCTATTTTTCAATCGAATTCTGCAACCATTCTACTCTACTCATATAATTAAGCATCTTTTAATATAAAAAAACTTATTTTGTCTTTTATATATCTAACGAATTTTTACATACTGCTGAATTTCGGCTTTTAAAAAGACAATAAATACTTAAAATACCGACCGGTTCTTATTTTCGTCCGCGATGAATAAGTCTTAAGCTAGTTTTGTGTTGCCTATTTTTTTTTGTACACATCTTAAGCCTAGTACTTAAAAATGTATTATTGAGAAAATTATTAATATAGTTGTACGTTTTTCAAACAGTAAACTACTCAATATACTATTACTTAAATTATATTTTTATATTCTACCGAATATGAGCTCTTAAATAAAAAAGACTTCAAGTAAGAATAAAATACTGACTGCTTCTCCATTTTTGTCAGTGATAAACAGTCTTCAGCCGCAATTTTTATTTAATAAAATTTCCTTTTCTATACACCATAAGTCTGGTACTTAAAAATCTATTATTGACTGAATTTATGAATATACCTACGCCTTTTTCAGCCTCAAACAAGTTGTTATCTATTTTATGATCCGTGTAGAACAAAATCTAGACAGACCGTCCGTTACTCTGTCTGTACGACTATAGTTTGAAAATATGTTTGATGTGTGTACAAAGTGATGGACGGCTGTCACACTGCGTTATTCAATTTGAATACATTCCATCCAAAGGGTTATTAAACACACAGAGGTATACCGCTCTAACGATGTAGTATGTTGTTACAGTGTTTGTCTCTATTTTTAACGTTCAATGAATTTCAAAGTTTTTTCAAGAAATGGTTAACGTGTAAATGTACGTGAGAAATTAAAAAGAAAATTTAAATAAATTAGATAATAAATAAGCTAATCAATTTAAGAAGAATAGTCCTCGATCAGATGTACTATCGAAGTTTACAGAGAATTATCTGTATCGTAATCAACTGTACCATTCAATTTTCACTGTGATACTGATTGATGTATCAAACTAAACTGAATTATAAATATCCTCGTACAGTTTTGAAATAGAACTAATGAAGTGAAGAGAATAATAGTAATGATAACATCATAATATTTTGATATTTTAGCCTAACATGACATGTATTTGTGACATGTATTAATTTACGGTCACAAAGTCTTGAATGAAATTTCTATGATGTAGGTTAAATGCGTCTTTGAGAGACAATGCTAAATTAACTCTCACACTCTCGCCTTTATCGTCGAACCGCCATACTAATATCTTACGGCCTGAAACGGTGACGTGACACAAGTGGCTATTGGCAGTAGCGAGTGAAATTGTTTATTGCCTGCCAACCGACACCCGCTTGAGTATAGGCATTTATTGCGGCGTAGGATGTTAGTATGTACTTGTAGGTACAGAAAAATTAAGCTTTTTGAACACATATCATAAATTTGTACATATGGTTTAATGTTTACATTATAGAAAATAAGTATTTGTTTAAATTGAATTTGTGGTAGCTGTAAGCAGCTTTATCATCATAGTAGTTTTGAACAACTGTGATTATAATAAGCTGCTCAGATTAATGCAGTAACAGTTTCTACGTTATTTAGGGTAGCACTGAAGCATTTAGGGGTCATATTATGTGATGTGTGTGTTATTTGTTGGTGATCCAAAATAAATAAAATAAAATAAATAAAAACAAACACACGTAAAAGTTAAAACACATCAATTTTATAACATAATGGTAAGTTAATGATTGGTCGTTGATTTTTAAACAGAATCTAATTAAAAAATGAAAAAGCTCAAGGTAATTAATTGAACTAAACAATGAAAAAAATATAACAAAATAGTAAAAATTAAACAAAATTCATAATAATTCATTTGTTTACAAAAATGTATGCAAAACTTGAATGCCAAATCAAACTATTTTTCATCGATACATGCCCCACGACCTTCCTAATGGTTGATTTTATTTTTTGTAACACGCTGTATATATATACTTGACTATAATATAATGTATCAATAAATGTTGTTACGGATTCTTGACTCTGACGAGGCCATTTTTAATTAGCTAGCTTTCACAATACTACTTAAATGTAATTTTAAAGCAAATATTTGTACAATAAATTTTTTACACACTTAGATTGTTACTATTGCAAATTAAAGTATCTACAGTATTAAATTTTCAAGTAGTTGCCGCTCTCAAAACTAGGTTTAGCTACAATTTAGGGTGTCCCTTAAATTTCAAGTTCGATATTTTTTTACGCATACCTTCTTAAAAGTTTCGTAATAACCCTATATTGTCCAGAAAAAAATATTAGTTCGATATATAAACGATAACCCGTGCCGACTTGCTATTTATACTTGTCGATACAAGTTGCTGTACTGCCCAGTGACCTGTTAGGACATGTTTTATTTGCCATTTCGTACGTGATTTTTGAGACTATTAGTGCTCCATTGTTTAGTGCGTAAACATGTCGGTGGAATTACGGAGTGATAAACAAAATATTTTTCTTATCGGATTGACTAGCTACCAAATAAATGGTGCAAAATTACCATCTAATCGACAAGTTCTCTTAGTCCTATTTTACAATATTCGTGAGGTTAAATTGACTGTTAGTGAAAGTGCAAATCTTGTGATTAGGGAGTGCATCATATATTGGGAAAAAGCAAGAATTCCAACAAGGGCATTTCCTAACTGCGTGAAGAAACTTATTGATTTATATCATGTTTGGAGAGAGTTGCAAAAAAATTGTAAGAAAACTCAGATTACGTTTAAGAGTCGTGAGAACAATTTTATAATTAATCTTGATAATTTGTTTGATATTGCACATGCTGATGCTTTTGAGAGAATGAAAATAGAGGAAGATAAATTATTTTTAATGAAACAGAGAGAGCCAGGTCGACCGGGATGCTTAGGTGGTGTAGATAAAAAATTGGCGGAAAAAGAACAAAGATCTAGACAACGACGATTGGAAGAAGAGGAAAGGATTGTAAGACAAAGAGAATTACTAGCTGTTGCATCTACTTCCACCACAAATAACTTAGACAGTGTAGAAGATTCAGACGAAGAACAGATCTTGAATTCTGAACTCAGCTTGCCGGACGTTCCCTGCCATGAACAAAGTTCAAAAAGAGGTAGAAAGAATCTTATAACACCTAAACTAGTTGCAGCTTTAGATCGATGCCAGTTACGCATTAGAGATACCGTTTACATTCTTAATGCGGTGGTAGAAGCGCTAGGTCTGAGCAGCGATGATTTCTGTATTAACAAATCCTCGATTCAGCGAATTCGTACTGAAACTAGAAAATCAAGGGCAGAAGCAATAAAATCTAACTTCCAAAACAATGTACCCGACATAGTCACAGTCCATTGGGATGGAAAACTATTACCGGGGTTGGAGGTACGGAGTTCAAAAGAAGAACGCTTGCCAGTTATAGCTTCATTTGACGATAGAGAGCAGCTTCTTGCAGTGCCGAAACTAGAAAGTTCTTCTGGAAAACATCAAGCGAAGGCTGTATCAGCAGCTCTCTTTGACTGGAACCTTTATGATAAAGTGTAAATAATGTGCTGCGACACAACAGCTTCCAATATGGGCCGTTTCAATGGAGCTTGTGCTATTTTGGAGCAAACTTTAGGAAGAGAATTGTTGCTTTTCGCCTGTCGTCATCATGTTTATGAATTGGTCCTAAAAGCTGTCTTTGAAACCAAGATTAAGCAAATTACTAGTAGCCCAGATATTCCGATGTTCAAAAAGTTCCAAGAAAATTGGAAAAACATTGATTGTACTAAAATTGAACCATCTCTTAATTTCGTAAAAGCACGGGTTGCCGAGACAGACATTCAAGCGTTGTTACTATTTTATAAGGCAGAATTAGAAAAAGGTTTTGTAAGAGATGATTACCGCGAATTGGTCGAACTGTGCGTAATATTTTTAGGAGGAGACACAGAGGAAAAATTAAAACTAAAGCCCCCCGGAGCTATACATCAGGCACGCTGAATGGCGAGAGCGATCTATTCTTTAAAAATATGTTTACTTCAGTCACAATGCAGAGTAACTGCGAAGGACAAAAAGGCTCTACAAGATGTTTGCTTATTTCTCGTAATATTGTATGTTAAACCTTGGCTCGAATGTACAGTGGCGACCAAAGCACCTAATCAAGATTTGCGCTTCTTGAAGATGTTAAAAGAGTATGAAAAAGTTGACGCAACAATTTCTAAAGCTTCTATAAGCAAGTTCAGCCATCACTTGTGGTATTTATGTGAAGAGACAGTCATTCTATCACTATTTGATGATGAAGTTGACAACCAAACTAAGAAGAAGATGATTGCCAACTTCAACAGGGACAAAATCTCGGATTTTAGCAAACGCTATGACCCGTCGAAGGAAAAACTGACTCAAAAGTTGTTTGGTAAGTTAAATTGACTTTTTGTTGGATTTCAATTTCAATGTCCAATACTTATTTGTTTATTTTCAAAATTGTTGTTGATTTTTATTTGTTATTTAACTTATTTTTCTTTTTTTTTAGACAAAGCACTGGATGATTTCGTATCGGAAAAGAGCAAACAATTTTTATCACGACTGCAGATCGACGACAGTTTTCTAAAGGAAGATGTATCTTCTTGGAATAACAATGCTGCTTTTCTGGAGGCTAAAAGAAGAATAAGTTATTTGAGAGTTGTAAATGATACTGCTGAAAGGGCTGTTAAATTAATGCAAGATTTTAACGGACTTATCACGGCTGAAGAAGAACAAAAACAGTTCTTGCTGCGCTGTGTCCAGGAACATCTAAAATTGTATCCAGACTGTAAAAAAACTACTCTAAAAAGAAGTTACCTTGAATGATTCTTATTTCTTTATGTTTTTAATTAAAGATTAATGTTCATCTAATTTGTTATTTAATTTTATTCACTTAATTCATTGCATTTATAGTGAAATTATAGCAGACTGAAATTTTAGGACAAAACACGTTTTTTACTAAACTTTGAAGCTCGGTCGGCACTGGTTGCAATTATGCTAGATTGATAAAATTTTATATTTAAGTATCTTATAGCATTAGTAAAAATTATAGAGGGTATGCATTTCGAAATTCGAAAAAAAAATTTTTTTTGTCATATAAGGGACACCCTAAGCTACATATGGCATTAAGGTTGTGTTTCCAATTCAAACAGTCTGTGCTTGTATTAACAACTTAAAGCAACCATTCAACAATTAAAATAAAAGCAACTAAGAAGAAACAACAAGAAATGATTAGCCGAAAAAATTATTTTCGGCGAGTCTCTTTGCCGGATTGCCGAATGCCTAATCGGTGACACTTAGTATCTTGCGCAAATGGTAAATTTAAACCTGGATCGAAAAGGTGTGAGTGCTTTCGTTTCATTTGCGATTGAGTCGTATGAAACGTTCTATTCGTCAATTTTTGCTAAGATTTATTTGTTATCTATCGGCAGCAGTATGGTATGGTAACTGGGACTGACGGCTCAATATGTTAAGAATGGTCACCCATCTATAGACTGACCTGATCAGGATTGCTTAATACTGAGTTACAAAAGCCCCACAATATTTATTCAATGTGTAAAAATCATCTGTCACAGTGTTTGTTATCGAACTCCTCCGAAATCGCTGTGCTGATTTTTATAAATTTTCTTATGTATATTTCATAGGTCTGAGAATAGGACGTAGACTGTCTTTTTATACCCTAAAGTAATAAGGGTGGCCCTATCCAGTTTTGATTAAATTTTATTTTATTGTTTGAAACCAGAAAATATTTATAAGCTTTAATTTTTACCCTTTCAAAACCAATCTATATATTATAGATGTTAATATTTTAACTTTCATCCAAATTGTTCACCAAAATATTCACTTGAAATAATTTCCATTATATAACAAAAAAATCTTTGCTAGAATTATATTGTACATTGTTTTTATATTTTCTTTTATTCGGTATTCGACCTATTATTGCGAACTATTCAGGCACCTAATATTAAATAGTGAAAATACATGGCCGTATAACTGAATACATAATAGTTGCTGAATATTCAAGGCATCTCTAATAATAATGTACGTTGTAACAAAAATTGAGTCTTAAAAAGCACCTCATTAAGTGGGTGTACACCATTGAGTTATCTTATTATCTTGTTACCTCAGCAAGTATAACCTTTTTGAAAATTCAGTCAACAAAAGTATGAAATATCTGTTACACGATAACATTAACTCTCATATTGGTTCATAATTTCATAACAAAGTTTCGCATAAATATTGTACGAAAGAATTACTCCTCTTTAAAAGTCTAAAAAAAGTTCACGACAGCATGTCTAGCTTTTAAGGTTGGTTTGATATAACCTTTTTATGATAAACAAATTTGTTTAAGCTGCTTAACATCTCGTTACGGACAATGGAGGTTGTGAGGGCCAGCTAGTTTGTACATATTTATACAACTTTTACCGTTTTGGGCAATTCTAATCAAAATATTTTCATTAGTGCATGTCCCAATGGCTACATTCTTAATATCATTTACATATACTGATGATGTTTACAGGCTAAAGTTTCTCGCAAGCAGTTAATTTTGGTGTATCTATAATTTAATACGTATCCGTTTAACTTCTTTATTTATTATTTATGGACATAAAATGTGACAATGGTGGACTTGTTGCTGTAGGATTTTCTACCTGTAGACCATAGGGTGACGTAGAGCTAAAACAAAGTGATGTACAGAAACTAAACATGAGACTTTATGAAAAATATAACTAATATTTTAATAATAAATATTAAACCAATAATTAATAATAATAATGACATTAAAACATACAATAAATGTGAATTTATATAGAAATATACATACATTTATATGTATAAACTTTATATGTAATATATCATCATCATCATCAGCCTATTGCAGTCCACTCCTGGACATAGACCTCTCCCAACAGATAGGCTGCAGAATCGACAACCGAAGGGGTAAACGAGTTCTGGAGTGGAGACCGCGCCTCGGCAAACGTAGTATAGGGTGCCCACAGGTCAAGTAGAATGGCGATATGCGCAGGAGTTGGATGCGTGTAACCCAAAATCCATCAGAGTGGCATGCGATCGAAAAGGCCTATATAATACTGTATGTAATAAGGACGGCACGGTTGGCTTAGTGGTTGAAGCAGTCGCCACGTCACTCTCTACTGCGCTGAGTGTTGTGCGTTCAAACCTCACATAGGATAACACTTTTTGTGATTCACAAGTTGCTGTTCTGAGTCTCTAAAGTCCCTCGCGACACAGAATTTATTCCTACTACGGGCGTTGTCTTTTAAAAAGAAAAAATGAATATACACACTATATAATCCTAGAAGGGAATATGAAATTAAAGTAGTTCTGATAGGATGTTTAAGAAACGTATCCACAACAGAAATGTACCAAGAAAGTTAGTTTACCAAGAAGGAAGGAAGTGCAGACAATCGGAGCGGTGAGTTGGACATTGAAGAAGCAGGTTGTTAGAAGACCTAAGGTTTCTAGTGTGGTTTGCACTTAACATTATTTACTTCACTTAAATTAAGTAGTTAGCTACTTGGAGTGAATAATAAAGAATAAAAGGTAGTTAATGCCCATGTCAGTTTACGTTGGTGAATTGGAAGCCACTCCAATTGCAAGTGACAATCTGACACGTGATCACATTCGCGTAAATTAAAAACGAATCGAATACGACATTGAGAAGAAGTTCAAATTTAGCAACTGGTAAACGGACATCATTTGTTTTTGCTAGCTAAGAGTTTCCAGTTGTTGTTCACCAGAAATTGTTCTAATGAAAGTACTACTATACATTAATTTAGTACGTAATTTATGCACTAAATTAGTATATAATAGTAGCCATTTGGGCTTAAACTCGACACGAGCCTCTCTTGAGTTACAAGTCGACGAAAGACTAAATAATATAAAATTTCCTTTTAAATCATTTTTTATAAATACGAAAATGATATTATTTAATCCTCTAAATGCCGTTACCGAAAAGTGTATGGTTACATTCATGTCTAACATATATACAAAATTGTGTCTTCTATATTATACCTGCACGAGAAAAGTATTTGTGTAGTATAATGTTCTTCAAATATATCAAGAAAGCGCGATTCCAAAGCCTCCTCACTCGGAAAACACTTGGAAACGACCTCCCCTATTGTTACGAATAAACAGAAACCTGTGTAGTGTTTTCGAACAAACACTATTGAGAATCTAATATTTCGAACAACAAAAACCGATGACGCATTTCATGGAACAATTGCTGGTTTGAAAATTACTTACAGTAAACTCTCAACAATGTAATTTTCTAATTTGAAACTACAATGGGAAACATTTACGGTGTATTTATAATTAGGTACTTATCACACGCTTCCCAATCTCGCGGGACCACGGCAAGACGTTCGCGCCGCCTCTACATGGGAGTTGTGTGATCCATGGTCCTCTATGGGGCACCCGTCTGGTTTAATGACCTAACGAGTGCCTCACGCTACCAGGCTTTACTCAGGAGACTGTAGCAGTTGTTGACCATACGGATCGTGTGAAGTTACCGCACAATCTCGGTCCTGGCGCGATCTCCGCTCTTCAACGTTCTGGCTGATATGGACTCAATGGCCTACGACCAAATTCGTTCTGTCAGTCGGAATGGTAAAGAGGCTGCATCAGATCATGAGCCCGGAATACTATGGTGGAATGCACATAAGTGAGCTCTGGAGTCATGGCAGACACGACTCGAAATTCAGGGCTGTGCAAGTCAACGCACTGTCGAAGCCGTTCTGCCGAACTTCGAAGTGTGGATAGAAATGACCGACTGTTCCACCTATTGATTAACTCAGACACTCACCGGGCACAGCTGCTTCGGGGAGTATCTGAATCGAATATGATAGGAGGCTATGGCACAATGCCACGACTGTGGGTCCGAACGGGACTCCGGCCAGCACATTCTGGAGGAATACCATGCGTGGGAGTCCGAACGTCGAGTCCTAGTCAGACAATTCAGACGAAACCTGTCGCCGTTAGCATTGATCGCGGCATTGCTGGCGAGTGGTGAGGGATGGGAAGCCGCGGTCTCCTTCTATGAGGACGTTATGTGAAAAGAAGTTCACATATAGTTATAGTTATAGTTATTATAGTTATAGTTATAGTTTGTGGCCACATCTTGAGGCAATGTGACCGCTACAAATGACCTAAGACAGGTGACACTCCGCTGCGGCCGTGGGGTGTCGTCTAAGGCGAGGCGTTACATTTTCTTAACATTGTAATTAATTTATTACATACTTTCGGCTAAGGCTAAGGCTTTCTTGAAGATAGATATGTTTTTAATTAATATTTATAAGTAAAAATCACAGGATATTATGTTTTTCAAAAATGAATTTTCTTGTCATAATTTTAATTCAGTAAACATGATATATTGAATTTAATAAACCGTGATAACATTAATTCAACAACGCTATAAAATGTACTTTATTATTCTTACATTAAGTATATTATATAAATAATGATTTATATATGTGAGTACAAACTTTATACAAGATATAGGAATAAATTGAAAACTCCTAAATTTTCGTGAAAAGCTTTTTGTAACAAAATGTTTATCTTTGCTTTTCTTTCGTTTCTAAGACAGAAATTCATTCAGAAGTAATGGAAAAGTACTTTAACAACTGAAATACAAGCTCGGTTAAAGAGTTTTTTAAAACAAGTAAATTGATGCAACGGTATATTTGTAACCATCAACATACAGAGAATGCTTTATGTAATTATGAGTTCTCACTACTTATGATATACTACTGCCACTTTGACTCAGTGGATATACAAGTGTGATGTTAGCTGTTAATCAAACTACTTCACAAGATATATAATAGAAGTAATAAATATAAGGCAATTAGTGTAGAATTTATTTTCATATATTTTTTATGACACCAGACCAAATACTAAACCCAATTTGCTGCTTGCTACTTATAATTTAGTGTATCCTACTTCCACTAATATTTACTTACCACTTCCTTACCCTTACGTAAATTTACATGATTAAATACAGTGTAGGTCTCGTGACAGCAAATTTAATGAGTCAAGAATGGATAAGTTACGAAGATTGAACATAGGGTCCAACTAAAACATCTACAAAGGCCGATCGAGGCGTTGTCGACATTCAACAGTTAATCGAGCACTTACTATGAATTCTGATCAGGAGTCTTTCTTGTTTAAGAAGTAAACTAATGCATGTCGACGCATTAAACACAGCGTGTCTAATATGTATGCATACGATGCAACTGTCCGTTGTGGTTAGACCTACTTACACACATGTGTTTAGCGTCCAAATCCTAACATGGAGTAAGTTTTAGCAACATAGCCATAGAATGGAAATCATATCCATAAGGGGGGATAGTTTTGTAATATAAATGTGCACTAAATTAAAAGGACATACTTCCTATTATGATAACTTTCGGGTCACATAATACTGTGTATTTAGTCAGTAAAATTGAAATTGTCGGTAAAAACCGCAATGCAGAAGTGAGAGTGAACTGGACCCGTTTGTCGTAGTCAAAAGTACACAAAACTGAAACAATTGTGTATCGATACAACTCTTACACATACGGATCAAAGGGGAACGCTTCCCAAATTCAAATTTTTCTACGAAGTGAAAATGTGCAAAAGTTTTACAAAACAATCGTATGCTTAGAAGCTGGTTGTGTTGTAGGCGTTTCAAAGGTTGTGAGAAAATGTATAATGTTTATTCTTTTATCCACAGTAACATTATTTTGTGAAAGGAAATTGAATTCAAATATGTTTTATCGGTGCCTGTTTTTCACAATCGAGCCTTTGAGAGACGTTTTAGATTTCCTATAATTCTAAATTTTGTAATTATATCTAATATCTAAAAGCAAGGTAGATTAACAATGCCTTATATTACCATAATAGATCAACTGTCTACTACTTATTTGCTTACGAGTTCGAGCCAGAACTAGACTTCATAGGCTTTTTAATCAGCGTAACATTTTTTAAGTTTCAGATTTTTGAATGGAAGTTAATAATGTTAAGTTATTACAAGCTCAGTATGGCCGATATTCGTTTAAATAATTTAGTTAGGTTTCTACACAGTCTAGTTGTAATAATAACTAATGAACGAGCCTGGAAGTTATTTTAAAGTTCACATACTTTTGCACATAAACTTTTTTATCTTTCTGGGCATGGGAAGCGTGCGTTATTAGCACTAGTTAGTATGATAATATAATCAACTTTGTACGTCTAGCCAGCATGATATAGTAGGTCGAAACCTTTTTTCTAAGGAGAGAATGCAGCAGTGGACTAATAATGGCTGTCAACAATGATGATCGAGTCGATAATCGAGTTTTACAAGATTTGTTATTCGTAATATGAACATCGTTTAACGCAAGGCAAGGAGAAATTACAACTTTAAGAAGCAATAGCCACGATTGTGTTGTCCCAATGATATAAGAGGAAAGTCTTATTTACACTGCGGCTAAACTAAATGAAATTTCTTGACCTAAATCCGTCGGCCGCCACCACAATACATATAAAAGCAACTCAAAGGAATTAAATTATCTGTGTAACGTTCCGTTAATTTTCTACTGAAAAGAGACCGCCATTCATAACAAGCAAACGTGAGCTTAAAATTAATTTATTCTTCCTACAAGGATAGCGTCTGTTTAAATGTTTATATGTACATTTTTATTTTTAAACTTCACTAGTTTATTGTAGTATGTACATTTTTTTAATTATTAACGTATTTTTTTCTTAAAGTATTTTTACAACGCAACATTGTGAGTAACAAAAACTATTCCGAAGAGAGCAAATTACGGGAAGATTTTAGAAATTCATTTAACAAAAACATGTACAAAGCGCTCACATTTCAAATTACATTGTTTAGTACCTCATAAAACTATGAACACAGAACGTTGATATTTAAAACCAAAAAAAGTAATAGTTCTCAATAATAATTTTATTTGTTTATTATTATTTTAGTTTAGTAGGCTACAAATAGAAAAAAAAATGTTAAAATATTACTGGTATCACACTTTCGATCACTATAAAGATGTTGATTGGAAAACCGAATTGTCGACGCGCCGTGACCCGGAAACAATAAAAAGTTTACGGTTGGCGCACTGAAACTACTCGTCTGAGGGTGAGCGCCGCTAGGTGGCACTGCGGCCTGTTGTCGTTTTACGACCAGATTACGGGAAGATTAAATAAAAACAGAATCCCGGGCTCATCGTCGTTTTTAAAAGGTTTCGTGTTGGAACTTTAGTCTGGTGGAGCTCGTAAATGTTAGTTCAACTTTATTTACAACTATGTTTTGTTCGTGTGTTCAAGCGGTCACTGTTGTTCGAGTAGTTTTAAACTGCTCACGTAGTACTTTGTGCTCAATAACCTGAAGTAGTTTATGGATTTTATGAGCTCTAATTGTAAGTATATTTTTTGATCTTAATAATCGTAACGAATTATCAGTACTTAAAATACGTAGTATTTTTCGTTTGGTACTTTTATATTCTATAAAAAGATAACAATTTGTGTAGACTCTAATTAACACTTCTGATAACCGTCCAACTGAGGTAAATTGTTAGGTACTAGTGAATTTCCTGGATAAGAAATGAAATTGTTTTTGATTGTAAGTATTTACTTTTTATTGCACTGTGTTACCTTACCATCTAAAAAGATATTCAATTATTTACAATTTTGTACACGAACATATAATTAGTTTACTTCATTTTTGTTTACTTTTTTCTTCTCTTCTTTTGCTACAAAAACTGATATCTATTTATATTATATCTCCCAATTTGACTTAAACCACGTTCTTGCTTTAATTTTACACTGCTTGTTATTATTATTCATTTAGTTAATTTAATTTTTATTTTTAGTACTCACTTTTTACGTGTTCAATGCACGGTTTTATTAATACTATAAATAACTCACAGGTGTGTTATGTTGTCATTATGTCATACCAGAGCTATTGCATATATAATTAAGACAGTGCTTCGTAATGGCTATAAGATATCATCATTAAGCTTAGCCTACTAGTTTGAATTTACTACTAAGCGAAGTAAGACGAACACTTGATATATTATGTTGACCGCTTTGCATCACTTTGTAGAACATATTTGTTAGAAATTTGTTATAAGTACTCTGATTTCTTTTGTAAATACATATTATACTCGTATATAGAATACACCCAAACTCCGAAACAAATATTTGCAGATCATATGTACAAACATTTGGTCCGAGTCGAGAATCTAACCTGAGACCTCAAGCACAGCAGTCGCTTTCGCTACCGCTTCGCCATCGAGGCAGTAATTTTTATCATGTTTATTTTTTCTGATTTGTTTTCGCCAGAATGACAGAATAATATATGCAATAATGTTAAATATTTTAAGAATATACAAAAAATTATGGAGAACGTTCTTTTTTTATATGTTGTATATGAAACCAAATCGTGACTTAAACCTAGTGTTACATAATAATATGAAAGAAATATTTGAAAGATACGATGTAACTGATCCTACATAATTTTTTCTGAATATCTGTAACACAAACCTTACATAGATAATTACAGCCCATGTTAGTTGTAATAATTATTCGTTACTAATTATTACGTACTTAGTAATTAAATCTAGTACGTGATTCAACAAATACATTTCATAATTAAATGAGAACCGAATTTGGTTTATAGTGTATTTAAAGCGACAAAGTACTCGTACGTAATCATTAACTATAAACTTGAATTGAATATTTGAGCTGAGGTGAGCTTTATTCCGTGTGTCCTCTATAGATGTTACTTTGTATAACTTTTACCTATTTTTTAAGGTTAAATACTCGTATCTAGGGTGGGCCACGAATTAGTTAACATTTGCAAAAATCATAAAAAAAAATTATTTGATATATTATAAAAGTTGTTTATTGCCAAAAAAGTTAATTAGTTGGAATTTTTAGAAAAAGTACACCGTCTAAATGACCACCGTTTCGACGTTTGCACTCTTCTAAGCAAGCACTGAAATTTTCTGATACTCGTTGGCAAAGAGACCTCGAGATTGACGACATCTCTTCACTGATTTTTTAACGATTTTTTAGACACGATTCTTCAAATAACTGCATAAAAATAAGTCTGCTCGAGATAGATCTGGACTTCTGGGTGGCCATGGAATGTCGCATTGCAAGGCAATCATCTTTTCCGAAAACATGTGTTTGATCACCAGCAGGGACTCATTGAATATGTGACAAGTTTCTCCATCTTGTTGAAACCATGTGTTGCGATTAAGCTATGAGAGGTTGTAGCTAGCAAATTCCAGTAGCAAAGGTCCCAAGATATCATATAATGTTTGCACGAGATGTTAGATTCAAATGTTAATAAATTATTGGTTCACCCTATATTATTTTCATCAACGAGGATAGCATAAAAATTATTATCCTTTGATTGCTCGTCAATAGATTTGGTCACTGATGTAGACAGAATGGAAAAATTTGATATTTTGTTAGCAAAGATGATTAAAATCGATTGAATATTTTCAAAGACGTATGTGGGACAAAAATACAAAGCCTTTTCATTAAATAATAAGAGTATAGATTAGATCCATTCTATTAGAGGAGCTAGGGCAAAGTATGGCTAAACTGCTCCTAAGAGCACTCAAATATAATTTAATCGCCTTAAAAATATTTAATGCTATCCGGCCGTCAACTACTATGTTTTATATATTCTGTAAAATAATGTCCATGAACTCTTTCGATAATTCTCACTCGTTGGTGTGTTATATAGTTTCGACCTTCTCTTGTAAAATTGAGTGTATTATTAATGCGCAAATTTTTATCGACCATAGCTCCCAGGATTGCAAGTGCATTACTCCTACCGACAAGTAAGTTTTAAAATTATGAATCGAACATATGAACTTCAAAATATTATCAAAAAATTTATGGAAAATATTTTAATTTATAATTGTTAGTGAAATGTAACGCAAAAAAGTCAAACACATGCTTATTGCGTTTTAACATGCATTGAATTTATTACCAAATTACTTGCATTACTTAGAAATATAATGCAATTCACACGTAAACTGTACCCAGAAACAGATTGTCCTAGCTTACTGTATTTCATTTAATCAAGTTACAAGCTATATTGCAGAAAAACTAAAACGTGATTCGTGAAATGAATTCGTATTTAGTTGAATGTTTAGGGTTCGTATATCGTCTACAGAGGAGCGGTCATGTACGACACTAGTTTATATTTTCATGTCACGAATCAACCCTTACTATACGTGACTTTATGAAGGTAGCTAGCGTTTTCAGAAGTCGTATACTTTTGGATGATGGAAAAAAATCGTCCAAGAGCCTTGACATAACCTTGATTCACTTTCGATCGACGACGGGCGGTACCTGCCTCGATAAATGAAATTACTTTATCGAGACCAATAATAAGCGGGGTAAACTACTTTATTTCTTCAAATTAAATTCCTTTGAAGGTGATTTTGATTTACTTCCGACTATCAAGGCAAAACACCAGTTTTAAACTGTTACTAAATTTAAGCGCTCATTAAATGTTGCGAAAGTGGTTTATTTTTTAAAACACTTAAAGGCAATTACTACACTCATGACTTTGAAATGTATTGCAAAGTACTGAGTTTTTAGCCAATAGAGGTAAGTAATAGTATAATAAAAAACAAAATAAATGGTCATTGTTTAACACACGAAACTATTTCAATACGTTACCTACTGTTGCCCGCGGTATCATAATCAAATTTGTTCGCCGGAGTTAGAATATCAGATTATTACATGCTTACACAAGGTTTAATTTTAAGTTTAATTAGTTCTCTGCTTTATTCTGAGAGGTCTTCGTTAAACATAGATTTATATTTGTAGCCACAGGTAGCGTTTTTTTTTGTTCTTTTATAAAGACAATGCCCGCACTAGGAATAAATCCTGTGTCGCGGGGGACTTTACAGACTCAGAACAGTAGGATCACATAAAGTGTTGTTCCATGTGGGGTTTGGACCCACAACACTCAGCGAAGTAGAGAGCGGCGTGGCGACCGCTTAGATCACTAAGTCAACCGAGCAGCACTTGTATATTATGAATGTCTTTCGAGAACCTATAATGGAAATCATTAGGAATCTTGACTCTTTCTTGTAATTTGGAGTGGTCCACATGCATTTTAAGTCAATCAATCAATCAACCTATAGCCGTCCTCTGCTAAACGAAGGTCTCCCCAAGGAACGCCAACCATCCCAGTCTTGGGCAATTTGCATTTTAAGTAACACTAATAATTCCACTATAGGTTATAGTTTAAAATTATTTTAACCTGAACACTTCTTACACTTAATCATCAATTTTGAAAAAAAAATGAAGTCTCTATTTATGAATACAATGACATAGACACTGATAACATGGTAGCATCATCATCAATAACTTTTAATAGTCCACTGCTGGACATAGGCCTTTCTTTAGAAAGAAGGTTTTAGCCTACTATATCACGCTGGCCAGACGGGTTGATATAGAGTTAAATTTTTAAGTTTGCCTTTCTCTTTGCAGTGATGTTGTCCTGCATAGTTTGTCCTTAGTCACCCAACGGGATGAATAGGGATGGTGATACTCCGTATTCTAATCCAACACCATACGGAGTTCATATCTATTAAAGTAATACATCAGTAGTAACATTACATCTATTAAATTGTACTTACTGATGTCTAGAATGTTAAAGACATGTATGCCATAAGTAGGATAAATAAATAAGACAGAAAATTGAGCAGAAACGGTTGAATCTCCATAGTATTTTGTTGTATAATTGTATATAAAATGTATTACCTCGTGTGCTCATAAGTCAAATCAAATGGCACACGATTCACCCTTTACCTGTTACACGTTTCCGTCCCTTTGCTCCAAATTACTTCTACAGATTGCAAGAAAGTGAGAGGAAAGATATTAAATATCAATATGAATTCAATATAAACTTTTTTAAGTAATGCACAATTTTAAATTACAACTAAAAGTAACGTTATTACTGTTGTATTACGCCTAAATGTCTAGATTTATTAAATCTAGATAGATTTCCGCCTTATTTAAACTGTATCATGGTTTCTTGCGAGGTTACTTTAGCATTCAACACTAGTTCCGTGTCCACAACGACATTGTAGTGCATGTACGTGACCTTTTTATTGTCTGAAAATAAAATTTTATTGAGATATAAATGTAACTATGTTTTATTATTTGCAGTGCATTTAATTGCGGTAACTGTTGAAAGAATTCAGATTAGGGCTCAGCATCAATTACAGTTTATATTATGTTATATAAATAAAGTTAGTGAGGTATAACTATAAATATCTATTAATCGCAAAAGGGCGATTGTAACCAACAGTAGAAGTTGACATTTAATAATTTTTTATAAAATTTCGATGAAAATCAAAATTTTAATAATGAATTTTGGAAAAAATGTGTGGTGGAAACTTCTATATACAATATAAATATATTCTTTGATGTTATCTAACGAATACACAACGAACTACGGAGAAACTATTAATTCTGCATCATGCGGTCAATTTCTCAATCAAACATTGTGCCATATGTGGGAGGGCAATAACGCTCATTCTTCTAAGGTAGTAGAGCCACACTGGTTTCAGCACAATGGGCCGGCTCAACCGGGGCAGTGCTACCCTCCCACAGAAGACCAACCTAAAGCGCCAGCACTCGTGCTGTCGTGTTTCATTGGTGAGTGCGAGACCGGAGGCCCATTGATGCAGGTGTGACAGTTATCGTGACAACTGTGTGAGCCTTACACTGTCACGATGACTGTCATGCCTTTTACGTCCCCAAGCGTAGCATGAAAAAGCATCTCACTAGGCCGCCATATTGTGGGTCATCGCACTACATTGTCTGCATTTACAATGAGTATGGTGACTACAACTCTCTAGATTCTATTCATGCTTTCCGTCAGGCAGAGTAGAGTCACTTTAGCAGGCTCTTAATATAGAAAAAAACAAATATGTTTAGTTGAAAGAAAAGTTATATAGAATAGAATTCAAATTCATATTTGAAAAGTGTGTGAAAATAAATTTGTAATATTTTCTGGAATAGGCTTCACAAGAGTGGTAGAGTAGGCCAAAACCTCCTTGCTAAAGAGAGGCCTATGTCCAGCAGTGAACTGTTAAAGGCTGTTAATGATGATAGTGGTCAAAACAAACTAGCGTCTCGCGTCTTTGTGGCAGCTTCTACAATATATAGAAAACGCTCGCCAAAATCATTATCGTGTTTGTTTGACACAAAAGTGGTTGTAGTAAATGAACGTAAGTATTGAGTAGGTATTTTTTTTTTTTTTTTTTTTTATACCACGACGGTGGCAAACAAGCATACGGCCTGCCTGATGGTAAGCGGCTACCGCAGCCTATGGACCCCTGCGACACCAGGGGCATCACGTGCGCGTTGCCGACCCTTCAAAAACCTATTTACCCCCCTCTTGAAGAACCCCATGCTGTAGTTCCCAGGGAAAACCGTGGCAGGGAGCTCATTCCATAGCGGGATTGTTCGCGGGAGAAAATTTCTCTAAAACCGCACTGTGCGCGACCATTTAGGTTCCAATGTATGTGGATGAGCTCCCTGACGATGGCGAGCGGTGCGATGGTAGAATGTGGCTGTGGGTATCATATCAAACAATTCTTCAGAACACAACCCATTGTAGAGACGGTAGAGCACACACAGGGAGGCTAAGTCTCTCCTAAGACTTAGTGGCTCGATACCGTCTGTGAGATCAGGATCGTCGACTATTCTCACAGCACGTCTCTGGACTGAATCGAAAGGCTCAAGCTGGTACTTCGGTGCTCCCGCCCAGAGATGACAGCAATACTCCATGTGAGGCCGAACTTGTGCTTTGTACAGTAGTAGCCTTTGTGCCGGTGTGAAATATCGCTTCGCTCTATTCAGAACACCAAGCTTTTTTGATGCCAGCCTCACCTTTCCCTCCAAATGAGTCCGAAATTGGACGTCACTGGAGATATCGACACCGAGGATCCCAATACTCTGTGAGATGGTAAGGGGTGTACTCTGGAATTGTGGAACTAGAGTGAACGGGGTTTTTTTAGCAGTAAACGCACAAACTTGTGTCTTAGAGGGGTTAAATTGGACCAGGTTATCCCGACCCCAATCGGAGACTCTGTGTAAAGTGCTCTCGATTTGAGACACAAGTTGTTCGCGACTTTCTACTACAGCGGTACGAGGGATGTTAGCCCGGCCCGTGTAATACGCATCTCCAGTACTGTCATCCGCATAACAATGAATGCTATCTATGGTCAACATATCATTGATATGCAGCAAGAATAGTGTTGGAGATAGCACGGAGCCTTGCGGGACACCAGCGTTTATGTCCATGCTTTCGGAGAAGCTACCGTCGACGACGGCTTTTATGCGTCTGCCGGACAAAAAGCTAGCCACCCATTTGCACAAACCCTCGGGCAGGCCGTAGGACGGTAACTTCGATAGAAGGCCCCTGTGCCAGACCCGATCGAACGCCTTTGCTATATCCAGGCTAACTGCCAAAGCCTCACCTTGACTCTCAATGGCTGAAGCCCACCGGTGAGTGAGATACACTAGAAGATCACCAGTCGAGCGACCGCGGCGGAAACCGTACTGGCGGTCGCTGATCAAATCGTGCTCTTCCAGGTAACTGAGGAGCCGTGTGTTGATTACACGCTCCATCACCTTAGAGAGAAGGGAGGTTATAGCTATAGGCCTGTAATTCGATGGGTCCGATCTATCACCCTTTTTTGGCACTGGATGCACATGGGCAGTCTTCCACGAAGACGGCACTTGCCTTTTGCGGTAGGAAATCGCGAAAAGTCGCGTTAGTACAGGGCACAATTCAGGGGCACACTTTTTGAGCACCACTGCAGGTATGCCGTCTGGCCCACTCGACTTATGAACGTCTAGACAGTTTAGTTCCCGCCGCACTTCTCTTTGCGAGATGTGTATTTCCGGCAAAGAGTGTTGGCACGGCGGGTTAATAGGCGGTACCGCACTTCTATCCTCTTTCACGGTCGAGTTCGCGGCAAAGAGTTGCCCAAGTAGGTCGGCTTTCTCATTAGCACTATGGGCCAAGTTACCATCGGCATTTCGCAATGGTGGTAAAGACGACTGGCAAAAATTTCCTTCGGCAGCCTTAGCAAGAGACCAAAACGCACGACTCCCAGAGGGATAGCTCGTAAGTCGCTCACCAATCCTGCCGATGAAATCGAATTTGGCTCTGGCAATTGTCTTTTTGCTGGACCTCGAGGCAGCATTTAGTTTGCGTCTCACATCAGAGATCCTTATTGGTACGGGCCGTGGTCCAAGCCCTATAGGCGGCCTGCTTGACTAGCCTGGCTTCCTTGCAAAGCCGGTTAAACCACGGTCGCTTTTTTTCCCCCGCAGCTACTGATGGGTTGGGAATAAAATACTCCATACCCACCAGGATCGTCTCAGTGACAGCGGCTGCGCAGGAGTCAGGATCTTCTGGCGTGAAGCAAAGCTGCCTCCACGGGTACGATGCGTAGAATTCACGCAATCCATCCCAGTCTGCTGATTTATATTGCCACATGAGGCGCAAATTGGCTGGGCGAGGTGGAATATGCCGCGGGCATGGGACTTCGGTCCGGACGAGGCAGTGGTCGGACGAGCCGAGAGGTGCGTCCACTGCAATAGTGTAGTCGTCAGGACGCGTCGTCAGCAGAAGGTCCAACAAAGAGTGTGCATGGCTCTCAATATCAGGTATTCTTGTTGGAGAATGTACCAGTTGTGAGAGGCCATGGGCCAGAGCAAATTCATGAGTAGACCTGCCTGCAAAGTCGGTGGATCGAGAATTTAGCCACTCACAGTGGTGGGCATTAAAATCCCCTAAAATCACCAACTCAGCACGAGGGTACCGCTCAAGAACTTTGTCAGTCGTCACCTGCAGGTGCTCAAAGAGTGCTTTAGTCTCCCTGTCACCGCTATGAGACCTGTATAGGCACGCATAGATTCGAGTCTCACCTCCGTAGTCTACGCGCACCCACATTACTGACAGGTCCTTGTCTTCGTAAAAATGGAGACGGCGACAGCAGATATCCTCCCGGATGTACATGCATACACCGGCACGTCTCAGAAATTTGTGTTCGAGTTTGTAGCCGGGGTAGTGTAGGTATGATGTATTGGCCGGGCAGGATATCTGCGTCTCCGTAAGAAATAAGAGGGTCGGCTGCGCAATCTCCAGGTGAAGGTGTACTGCGTTCAGGTTGGAGTGAAGTCCCCTGATGTTGCAGAAGTCCATATATGTGGAAGAGGATGCCGCTGTAGATACTTTTTTCCTATTTTTCTTCGTCATTTTTAGGGGGGGGTTCAATTGGTTTGTGAGTATTCACTGTGTTGACAACTAAGGGGGCAATGGGGCGGTGCTAATCTACTCATGGTCGATGCGGGTAGTGCGATTTGTCGGCACGGCGTACGAAAGGGCCCCCGCTCCCCCCCTGCAGCAGCAGTCGGGTTCCACTCCGGTCTCCTCCTCCGGCACGACTACTACTGCAGGGATTTTTCGCAGGCTGGCGGTTCAGCCTCCCAGGGTGGAGGTTGTAGTGATCCCTGGGTTCGGGAACCCATCTATCCTGCGGGCGGCCAGCGGACAACCGTTTCAACGGGTCTTCCTGACCGCCGCGCCCACATCCCGCGCCCACACGAGCCAGTAGCAGTATTATAAGCACCACTAGTCCCCCGTTGTCAAAACAGCGAATTCTCTAGAGCTCTGGATATCTTACTCACCACAGGAACACAGCACTGCCGAAAATGCAGTGCTATTTGGCTGTGGTCTTCTGTAAGGCGGTGGTCCTTCCCCAGTCGGGCTGCTCCAAGTTTTGAGCGGAAAATATCACGCTATGCCCTACCTCTCTCGTATTAATGCTCACATTCATTTACTAATTTTAGTTTAAAAACTGTAGTTACGACCATTTTAAAAAGGAGATTTTGAAGCGAACAATGATGTTTTCCATCCATATAATCAAGTTTGTAATATGTAATTAATCATACTGTGTACAAAAATAATGATATTATATATTTATGTAATATTACGTGATGATACAGTATATAATCATGTGTATGCGAATTGCTATATAAATTTCAGCGCAGCATAATATAATAAACAACTTGAACAAGTACTTTGCTGAGAGAATTATTTTACTCAGCATACATGTCATTAGTTACTTCAGACAGTGCTTAAGTTTATACAATTTTTCAACGTTTCTCTTACTTCTGTAAATCCTCCAAAAATAATCTTTTTTGTACTCTGCAAAACAGACTTCTCTTTCCGCGGTAAATTCTTTATTTGATGTAAATCTTTTTCCTCCTGTTCAGGTTTTCATATTGAGCTACAGAAAAGAGGTACAGGGTGTCAAACCGAGGGAGTAGCCGCAATTGGAGATAAATGTGCTGGTGCATAATTATAGAGTAACAATGTATTTTTTTTTTTGCACAAACGGATACGTGTTTGCTTCAATTTCTTATCCAAGTATCTAATTATTTACGATAGTACTGTCCTGTACTCGTTTTCCCTTTCTGTAAATAATCGATCAGGATTATTTCCTTAGCATCGTAAAATATCATGGCCATAACTTTTGTAACCGTACCGTTTTTGTCTTCTAAGGAGCAGATTCATTTGGAAAAAACCATTGCTTGATTTTTTGGTCAATAGTAATGTAGTCAGGTATCATCAACGGTGGTTCAATTCGACGAAAAATTCCCGCGGGATTTCTTTAAAACAGTAAATACTACTTCGACATTGCTACTGGTAATCGCTTGTTATCCGGTGCTAGCAATCGTGGTACCCATCATACTGACATTTTCTTATACTTTTTTATCATTTAAAATTTTAATTGCCTTAGCTACTTCACGCGCTTTCGTTTCGATCAGCGAGAATGATATCATAAACCTTTTCGACAATTTCCTTAGTAACCACGTCTGAGGAGCGTCCTAGTTGCTTCTCGTCGAAAACAGTTGGACGAGCACGCTTAAACCAATATAACGTTGAACCAATATAACGGTTGTCACGGACGGCGAAGTATTCTCATTAACAGTATCCAACTTCACTTTTATTTGATAGCACATTTTTCCGTTCAAAATTAAAAAAAAAAAAATGAATGGTGTCGTGGAACACCAGGTAGGAACGAAGTTCCTTCGGATAATGTGGAATCGACACAATTTGCAAAAAAAATCGTGCTCAATTTTATGTAGGTTTACTTGATTTTTCTCTTAAACTTTGCTGATTAGTTTTTATTTAAGTACAAGAAAGTATTTAGGAAATTCAGTATTTTAGGAAATAAAATAATAAATTCCTTAAAATAATAAAATAGCACACATGACGCGCTTTCGCGCCTGCGCACGTCTCATTTAACGGTTTTATTCCACGCACTTTTTTCCACAGATTTATTCCACAGATTTATTCCACGCACTTTTTCCACTTACGGTTTTACTATCACATTTTTTTCCGTTCGGTCCCGCAGCGAAATCCCTATCCCCTCCAAGCCTTTTTTTTTTTTTTTTTTTTTTTTTTTTAACGTGTGGAAACCCCCTCGGGCCGTCACCCCACCGGGGTTTACGGCGGGGTGGTGTGTCGGAATCGGACCGACTAAAACCACACGGTGTGCCACTCTGCGCCTGACATAGGAGG
This sequence comes from Hypercompe scribonia, assembly GCA_949316085.1. Taxonomy (NCBI): domain Eukaryota; kingdom Metazoa; phylum Arthropoda; class Insecta; order Lepidoptera; family Erebidae; genus Hypercompe; species Hypercompe scribonia. The sequence goes on along the minus strand of OX438969.1, from coordinate 15,285,781 downwards.
GACCGGGAACAGCTGTTATTACGACATCCAAATCCCTCCTAGCGCCTGCCCGCTCACACGGGCACCATCTGCGGATAAAACTCTCCTTTTAGGCGACATACGGCACACGCGGACGTCACCTCCTCGCGGCTGGCCACTATAGCGGATGGAGGGGCAAACCCGTCCCGTCCATCCGCGGCCACACTCAAGGCGGCATGAGACGCTGGTACGCGCGTCTCCGCCGCCCGGTACGCCGGCGGCGAATTGGGTCCGAGTGGAGGTCGTCCTCCCGGGCCTTCTCCGCCGCCTCCTTCCGCGAAATTACGTCTTCGCAGAAGGTTGCGACCCCTCCAAGCCTGCCGTAAGGAACTTCGTTCCAAAAATAATAATAGATCGGTATTCTGTTTTTCCATTTTATTACACAAAACACCAGATACGAAATATATGAACAGCTCTGAAAAAAATCAAGCCCATAGCCTCACATTTAGCACAATGCCATTTAATAGACTAAACAGGATGGTAATGTCAAATTCACTCACTAAACGTCACCTGTCGTTAAAAACGGGTACTCATTGATTAACCAGTGATTGTAATTTTGTAATGAACGCTTAAAGAATGACGCTAATAAATAAAGATATCAATAAAATTTAATCTACATGCAAAAAATACTTAGAAAAGCACCTAAGATTTTTACTGGATAAAAAAGTGACATTGAAGCGAACGAAAAAGGTGGTATCTCATAGATAAAGGGTTTAATTATACCAAATGAATAATCCCCTGCGCCTGGATCTAATGCTGTTCCAGGTCGGGCATTGGTGATAGCTCTGTCGGTACTGGGGGACAAACTGAGGCAAATTTTTACAGGTTGTGTCATCTTCGGTATCTTCTCCCTCGGCTGGAAACAAGCGAGACTAGCACTCTTGAAAGAGGAAAGAAGCGCTACAGATTCTCTCTCTGCGTTCCAACCGATATACCTGCTGAACGAGTCGGGGCAACTCTTTGAGAGGGTTAACTCTGACTGGATCATCGGGCGTCTGTCCATTATAGATGCTGTTACGCGTGTACGACCTCTGTTGAAGTTGACAATCCAATCAGGAGGGGTGGCGTTGGTGGTTAACCTTGATATCATAAACGTGTTCGGTCTCCTCCCCTGACAGGTAATAAGGACGCCTCTTTAATATCACGAGGTGCCGCTCTACCTACGGGCCGTCATAGAGACCTATCTACACAGCAGCACAGTGAAGTTTATCGATCGAAACCGGTAGACTGGTTCCCTGGGAGTCCCACACATACTTAATCTTCACCCTATAGAGGGTGTAGAACGAAAAGCATTCCCTATGTAAAAAAAAGACTCAAAACGATAAAAAATGAGTATTTATATCAAATTATGGCTCTCCTACAATTCGAAAAACTAAAAACAACAAGAAAAAAACTAAAACATCAGAATTATAAATTTATATTTGGTGTGTATATGTTTAGGTACTGGGGAAAAATTGGGGAAAACCTAATATTCTAATAAAACCAGTTGAACCAGTAACCGCTTACAAATGATCTTAGAAATAATAAAGGCTAGGAAGCTGAGGATGTGTAGGGAAATCTATGATAGGTGTAATATATTTCCAAAGTGTAACGACTTAAAAACCTTTAAAAAAGTGCTTATTCTGACCTGAAGACTGGCAACCTACATGTGACTTTTGAGTTGTAAGTATCCGTGAATGGTGACATTCACTTACCGTTAGACAACCTGTGTGCTCTTTACCTGTAAAATGTTTTTAGCATGTATTTAGTAATATTTTGTTTGTATATAACGTTGTGTTTTCAAATTAATTACTTTATAATTAATTTAAAAACTCAACTTCCTGTTCTACCACCGTTTTCATCGCATTAGCACACAATATTTTAGGCATTACTTAATGCCTTAGGCATTCTCTCACATACGGACCAGATGTTCATAAAGTGTAAATAAATAAATAAATGCAAAAATAATATACACTAATAATATTATGAATATAATGTAATCGCACGTCTTGTCTTCTATTTCCTACGTATTTATCCTATGTATCGAATTTGAAACCAGAATCGAAATTATTAATAATAAAACCTTCATCCCTTTCTTAATCATCATCAACACAAGGTTTACAAAACAAAATTAAATTAAAGGTATCAACAAATACCAAATTAACAATTCGAAAACAATTGAATAATATAAATAAACAATTAAATAATATATTTTTTTGGACATTTGACACACAACTTTATCTAGTTTCAAACTAAGCAGAGCTTGTGCTATAGTAATTAGACTGACTGATAGAATATTTATATACGTTTTTTTTGTAAATACATACATATTATACATAGAAAACACCCAAATGCGAAACAAATATTTGCAGATCATACAAACATTTGGTCCGACTAGGGAGTCGAACACGAGACCTCAAGCACAGCAATCGTATTCACTACCGCTGCGCCACCGTGGCAGTTATATGTCTCAATATAATTTTAAATGTTTACAAAATTGAAAATTACTGTTGGTAGTTACGAAAATGTTCGGTATCATAAAAACTTTAAAATATACCTAGTAATAAATTATAGAAAACGATTTAAAATTTAATGGTTTTTGAAGAGACGAACTGTTCCCTACTTTTCTTCTATCACTTATTTATAGATATATTGATTTCTAAGTGTTTTCGATATATGAATGAAAAAAATTCTCAGTCTAAATATCCTCACAGTTATACCTTGACCGACTGTCTAGTCGTTCGTCCGTGATTAGACTCAGGGATTGTTAATATTGTTCCTGAAATTTTGAAAACACAAGTGTGGGTGGATCTCTACCCTAACCGTAATGATTTTAAACAGTGTAGAGTACCGTTAAGTAAGTTTTTAAAAGAATTAAGACAGTATAAATATAATAAATTAAACAGGGAACAAAATCAAGTAATAACTTAAGAACAAACAATCAAAGTTAAAACGGGTTAAAATAAAAAAATAAATAGTATACATATTTATAAGTATTCCTATACTTGGAATCAGAAGCACAAACTTACATATATATCATAACACTATGTGAAAATTAACCTGAACAAAAGCGAGAACTGCGTAGTTAGAAGGCGATTTTTATGAGCACTTTGAAGTTTTATCATTGATCCCATCTTGTCAAGCTTGATTTTACATAATAAGTTAATCTAATAAGTAAGAATATGGGTGCTTGGCTAGAAAACCTCCACGTGGTGCACCCTGGTAACGTTGGCGATGGTGTTCATCACTGCCAACGGCTAATATTCTAGCACGAAGAGGAACCCATTTTCTTCGGCAATTCGGCCGCGACTTGGTCCAACAGAGCGGGCGTGTCTGTCGGATCCTCTGTTGGTTCTTCGCTCTTCGGAGCAATGAGGAGGAAAACCTAGGTAAAAAATCACGATGGTGGGACCCTTTCTTGGGTCGGAGTTCTTCCGCTCATCGGTGGAAAAAGTAGGACGGGCTCGGTGTGCACTTACGAGCAGGCTTCAGGAGACATCATCTCCCTGCCGCCGTCGACATATCGTAGTCCCGAGTTGGAGTCTCGCGACTCCAACCGGGGGCGAGGGTCTTGACTTAACCGCCCGGACTGCGAGGAAGAAAACCTCTATAAAAAATTACCCCGAATCCCGTGTTCTGTTGCGTGGCCAGGGGATGCATGGCTGATGGGTTGTTCAGTTGCAAGCGCACTCCCAGCCGAGGTACCTGCGGACCCCTCGGTTGGGCACAAATTTACGCTTGCCCCGGTATTGGGGGATCTCTGCCCGGGTCGACCATTATTTCTCCCCCAATCGTGGGTTTAACTATGGAACATGAAAAATTATATAACAAAAACAAAGATGTAGAAGGGAAGAAGGAGAAGACGAGTAGGAAAGAGGAAAGCGCAAAGGCGGACGAGTTCTCCAATACAGTGGACGCAGCAATTGGAACACCTATCTTGATGGGGCTCCCAGAAGCCATTTTAGCTTCTGGGAGCCGAAGAGTATCGGAACGACTGCGTTCCAGATCCACCTTATCGTCAGATGGCGCAGACGGTAGCCTCGATGCGAGGACAGGTTCACTAGACCTAATGGAACTGGAACCGGACAGCCGCAAACGAGGACGCTCCAGGGACGAGGGGAGTGATACGTCTTAGGAGATGTTGCCTCCCAAGGTTGCAAGCAGCCGTAGAGGGAGGTCACGAATACCGGCCTCGACTCCATCAGGCTCCGTTTTCTGCAAGTCAGGAGCCTACAGAAGAGTCAGGGCGGACGGCGAAGTATTAGCGGAAGAGGAGGTCGCAGATCTCCTGCTTAAAGGAGCCGCTGGTAGGGAGTTCTGTTCCCCAAACACCATCAGCCATGCAGGAGAGAGCGAAAACAGCGGTGGCTATCATATACAGGGTAGCCACCAAATAACCTTAAGGGTTTTTTCGTGAAGGCCCTTAAAGACTCCTCTTCTGCTGTTGCGGGGATTGTGGAGACCCTTATTGGAGATGTGGCACGTCTCCAGGCGACCAACGACCATCTAACAGGTTAGGTGGCTGAGCTCAGCGTTCAGTTTGCCCAGTTCCGGGTGGAGGGTTCCCACCCGGAGCAAAAATCCCCATCACCGTTACAGCGAGCCCCTACAAATCTCGGTGTCATTGATGATGCCCACCTGCGCCAAATCACGGACGCAGTGTGGCGCATGATGGATGAGCGTCTCGCTGGCCTGAAAGCGAGGCTGCCTCCAGCCCCTGTTGTCCGACCGCCGCTCGCGGCACATAGACCGAAGACAGCATCGGTGCTATCATCGCTTCCTGTTGCGGACAGCCGTGTGTCCTATGCAGAGACGGCGTCTGTGTTTGCCGTTACTGCGGTTGCTCCGAGGGCTAAAGCAACAGTTAAAACAGGTGCACCGAAGTCAGGGCCCAAAATAGCAGCCAAGGCCAAGCGGAATTCCCTCCGCTTTCCACTCCAGCCGCTGTACCTGGCACCTCTACGTCTGCTCCCTCCATATCTGCCCCTTCCACGGATGGTTGGCAGGTAGTCGGGAGGACTAAAAAGTCCCAAATGCGGGGTAAAAAGGCTGCTCAAAAAGCAGCCTCTACCCCGCAAACGTCATCGGTGGCAGTCGCTACCACCAAGAAGCCACGCAAGTTGCAGGTACCCAAAACCGCGGCGGTGGTAACCACCGTGTCGCTGGTGGCGGCTAGCGGCGGACTGTCTTACGCGGCCATCTTGCAGAAGGCCCAGGCTAGTCTTGCCAATGTAGCTTGGGACGGTAGGAGTCAGACTGCGCGTCGCTCAGACGGGAGCTCGAGTCCTCGAGTTCCCGGAAGCGGAAGGCGCAAAGACTGCAGATGCCTTTGCCAGGCCTACTAAGTGTGCAGAGTTGCGCATCTCGGGCCTGGACGACTCTATAACGGCCGAAGATGTCCGCGTTGCAGTAAGAGAGAAGACAGAGTGCAACGTGGACAACATTAGGGTCGGCACCATCCACCCCGGTCCAGGAGGGCTTGGCGCGGTGTGGGTCAGCTGTCCCGTAGCGTCAGCCAAAATTTTAGGCGACACCAGTAGACTGCTCATCGGTCTCGTCAGCGCTAGGATCACAGTCCTGGTGGCGAGACCGATGAATCAGGGAATCGGAGGTAGGGGCGGTTGTTCTACGGATCCGTTATAAGAACACCGCCCCCGGGCCAGACGGGATACCTGCCCGAGTGCTGGCCCGAGCCCTCAAACACATGTCGAACCATCTTAGGGAGGTCCTGGACGACGACTGGTCCTGGTCCTCTATTTAGGCGACGTCCATGTGTGCCGTACGTCGCCTAAATGGAGAGTTCATCCGCAGGCAGATGGTGCCCGCGTTAGCGGGCAGGCGCTGGGAGCGATCTGGATGTCGTAATAACAGCTGTTCCCAGATCCCTCCTATGTCAGGCGCAGAGTGAGGCACATTGTGTGGTTTTAGTCGGTCCGATTCCGACACACCACCTCGCCGTAAACCCCGGTGGGGTGACGGCCCGACGGGGTTTCTACACATTACAAAAAAAAAAAAAATTGTAAGTAACGATGTGAAGGAATTAGGTTAAACAATAGGGTAGTTGACTGTATCATTAATAAATACCAATGTCTGCTTTATTAAATCGATTACCACAAAATATTTTCGAAAATATAATTATTGTAACTTTTTGTTACTATTACGAATTTAAATTAAATACATTGTTCAACTGAGTACTCTAAAAAACTGACGTCTCAAGTTTTTATTTAGTACATTTTTCATACAAAATGGTTGTTTTGACAGATGATAAAAACTAACTAATTTGACTAAGGTGTCATCTACCATATTGTTCACATATAATTGAAAAGGTATGAGTTGTGTTATTTCCACAGTTCAACATTTGGTCACTTAATATTAGAAATGTAGTTTCTATATTCATTTTTCGAAATTCTTTACCTTATCACTCTTCATTACCATGTAATTGTTATCAAAGTATTCTAATTTTAAATTCTATTTCATAAAAAAAGCTACAATTAAAAATAAGCCACAATATAAACTATGCAACACACTATAAAAAATGCAAATAACTGTTGCAATAATGTTAACATGGGTTATGTAAAATACCATCGCATCAATGAGTATTCACTATGTTAACTACATGCTGGTTTTATTAATTATTTGTTGTAACACCGCTAGGGTAACTTGTCTTATTAAATAATCAATGATGCAATAATGGTAACGTCTGAGCTAATTATTGATAAATTCGTAAACAGGTCTTTAGTTACAAAAAAAGGCAAGAATGGATGGTTGTTTAATCGTTTGTGATAGACACTCACTTTATTCATATTACATTACAATAAATATTTGTGAAATGGTTCTTTAATAAATGTTATTATTTGTTTTACTTATTTTTATGTTTATGTTGGATCAGGTCCTAGGGAGTGTTACCATGGCGTACGCATACCATACTTGCTTACAGTAAGTGATTAAGTGAGATTATCGGCAACCCTGTATAAGAATGTTTATCAGCAGTCTGTGATGTGTCAAGTTTTTATTTTCATGATTATTATCTTAATCATAAAATAAAGTATAATTAGTCTGGCGACTTCGAGGTGTGCAAACCATTTTCTTGTCCTGATCCGATGATTGGATAAAGGGATGGTCAAACCACCAAATCTGAACTGTACTTTTACACACTTTTTCATAACCATCTAACTTTTAAAAGAAAATAGAATATTTAAAAAGGTACATATTATGATTTTGATTACTAAAAACTTCTTGAACTTGATTGCACCATGCAATGAATTTCTTATTTCATTTTTTCATCTTCGAGGCCTGAATAGAATCCAAGAGTAGTGGTTACGATGCTCATTTTAAATGCAGACAATGCAGTGTGATGATCCACACTATGGTGGTCTATTTCGTAATCATACATCATAATATCGTTCAATATACACCTAAAATTAGTCCAAAGACCAAAGCATTAGTATCTAAAGTCAATTAAAAGCAATGGTAATGTATATTTGTCAAATGTAATAGCAATATTATCTATTTATTGTTCGAATATACAATATATCTACATGATATCTGCATTAGGTACGGTAACTGGTATGTAGTGGTATCATAGTACTTACATAATAATATCCTTTTTTTTTCTATATGAAGAGCCTGCCAAAGTGACTCTACTCTGCCTGATGGAAAGCATGAATAGAATCCAAAGAGTTGTGGTCACCATACTTATTGCTAATGCAGACAATGTAATGCGATGACCCACACTATGGCGTCCTAGTGAGATGCTTTTTCATGCTACGCTTGGGGACGTAAAAGGCACGATAGTCATCGTGGTAGTGTATGGCTCACATAGTTATCACGGTAACTGTCAATCCTACATCAATGTGCCTCTGATCTTGCACTCACCACCGAAACACGACAGCACGAATGCTGACGCTTTAGGTTGGTCATCTCATCTGATAGTATTGCCCTAGTCGTACTGAAATCAGCGTGGCACTATTACCTAAAGAATAATATTCTTGTTACAAGAGTAAATAACATTGTTTAATCCAGATCTCTAAAATGGTTAAGGTTTTATTTTTTACAATACATGGGTACACCAGCAAACCACTTGATGATAAGTGAAAAACTCTGCCCATGGATACTAGCAATTTAAGAGTAATTAAATTTCACATCAGATTCAAATTTGCATGACAGTACTAAAATGTTAAATAATAATAATAAAATATCAATATATATAAAAACTAATAAATAAATATAAATTATAATGCTAGACCGAATCTATTTTTCAAGTGTGCAGAAAAAATATTTAAATCATACTTAAAAAAAGCAGTTGAATATCGAGACTTGATACTATTTACGACTACATGATCAGTTAGTTATACTTTCGTAATAAGTTAGCTGTCAAAACTGCAGACAGTTGCACTGCCTGTCATTTAGAGTAGCAGGGACTCTGAGAGTGACTACAAATTATTTAAATCATAACGAATAAACGTTTTAAATTAATGATTTTAATTGGAATGTCTAGTATTCAATTAATTTTTCAAATCAGTCACATCTCCTAAACATAATACATTATACTTAGACACAGAATAAAAATAACCGTGCTTATCACATAATTATTTATTTTGGGGGTGAAACGAACCCACGATCTCTAATTTAACACTTAACAATCAGAGTAACTGACCATTACACAAACAGTAATTTACTCGTATAGTGTACTGATTTAGTATTTCACACAAATGTACGTTTTAAGCAGCAAGTGAAATAATACTTATTTTTGTCTCTTTTATACCAAGTAACAGTAGTTCGATGTGGTTCTAGATTTAAAGCAACTCGCAAACAAAGAATATTGCGTGAGTTGAAAATTAATTTGGTCATACTCAAAATCCTTTGATATCAACATTGAAATATTTAAATCACAAATTAATTTGGCCAGATTCACAATTTTGCCAGGAGTGTAATAGTTTTAAATTTGTTATCAGGTTTATAGTTATAGTATGGAAAACAATAGAAATTATGTATATTTATGATTTTATAATAATCGAAATATCCAAACGTATTTATTGTTACTAACAAAAAATTAAAACACTCTTGAATTGCACCCTTTAAGTTTAAATATATTTTAAGACTGACATCACCTTGCAAAATAAAAGAAGCTCAGTGTAAATTATTCCACTTATTTCAAAGTTGTATAATATTTATAGTTATTTTTTTTATTAAGTGTTATAGATTATTTTCATCAATCATCAATTTGATTGCCCACGCTTTTTAGCTGTAAAGTCCTATTTGTAAAAATATCTGTGGAAGTTTACTTATAAAAGTAAATATCATTTATCATACATTACACACCTATATATTCGAACCATCCTGTGTACACAAATCCACCGTAATTCAATGGCAAAAAATTCATTAATAATGACTGTACAATGATATATATTAACAACAAATTTTTAAAATTGATTTAAAGGTCTTCCATGTCTCTGACTCTCCTTCTTGCCCTGTTTTTATTTTATTATAAAATGATATTATCTTAAAATAAATGTAGTATTGTAATAATTTTTAGATTCAATTACATTCATTTACCCTGATACATGTCATTACATTAGTCCTTTTCCCGGTTTGATTTTATGTTATTTTTTTCAAAATGGTTACGCATATAGAAATTAGTCAGAGTTACGACAATTCGTGCGATACAAACGCAAAGGTATGTAGTAATCCATGCGAACCTGCTCATTCATTTGACAATTAAGTAGAACGTTTTTGTTATTTCCGTTTACACATAATGAATGCTTGTGCAATGAAATATGCCTTTCAAATAATTCACAAAAGCAAAGCACGGTTTTAAGTTAGAACTATCAAGACTCGAGTTCGGGTTTTCCTGCGAGGCTGTAGTATCGTCGTCTCGCTTGCACAGTCAGCTCACCGAAGCTATGAGTTATCCGTCTCGTTCTAACTTGGGAAGGCTTGCGCGGAAAGAGAATGTGGGTAACGAACGACCTTTTGCCGTTACGGGCAAGCAGTGCGGCCCGTGCGTTCACCGGGAGCGGTACATTTAGTCGTGGCCTCACTACTCGCGCCTTTCGTCTGACAAGCTGAAAAAAAAATTACGTAAATATTACAACACTCACGCATTGATTATGAAACATCTGTAACTGTTAGGCCGAGTCCTGGACATTCCCAGGTAATAGTGTGCATGGTGCGTCCACGTTTTGTTTAATAGTGTGATCCTGTTTGACCCTGGTGATTTATTTTATTATATTATTTTCTAACCCTCTCCCGTGGTGTTTATTGTATCATCAATTTGTGTTTCTGTTGTGATTTATTTCTGTCCATTGGATTGTCACTGCAGTTGTTGGTGAGTAGAAATATTTATTTAAAATATTTTGTTATATTTCTCATTTGAAAATCGGTTGCCGTATTTTTTGTTGCATATGTTCGTGCCTGTATACGTAAACCTACATTATGTTATCTTGATTTGATTTACCAACTTTTGAAGTTTCAACATAGTTTAACGGTTACCGTTTTATACCTAAGCTCGAAATATCTTAGCTTGCATTTTTTTTGCTGCTACGTTCTACTACGTTTTATACATTTTAATTTATTTTAAAAACCACACTACTGTGTACCGGGGTACACAACGGTGTGGCCTTTAAAATATGTACTTTAACTTTATTCTAGATTTCATATACTACATAAGTAATGGACGCATTCCTCCAACGCTATCCATGTGAGAGTGGCTTCATCTTTCATCTTATATTAGGTCGATTTCAAATGTTTCATATAGTTTTCTTCGTGACCTTTCCTCAAATATTTTCTCGAAAATAGTAGTAGTTATTAATTTCTGAATCGTTATACTGTTGTTTGATTTCATTTAGTTAAAGTTACTATTCAATTACTGACACAGTAAGCATTTTACCCTGTAGCCTTAATTGATTTACATTGTACCCCAAATATGTTGATGCTAATTATGGGTATACATATGAGTATAGGCAATATTTAGCCCACATTTTAGTAGAATTTTTGTATCCCGCTAATACCTGTAAAGGACACTGAATATACAATTACTGTGTCTTGGACTCAGATTACAACAAACCTGCAATAGACGACAGAAGAATTTGTAAAGGCACACATATGCATACATTACTTTTCAAAATTTAAGGTATAAGTTAGTAAATACGCTGGCGTGTCATTGATAAACTCTTACATAAACTGATAAATTCTAACTTATAAAATGTAGTCTAAAAATACGAGGTTGGTGTTTCAGGTCTATGGATTCCACATTGTTAAAGGCTTTAAAGAAATATAAAAAGGAAAAATAAACAGGAATACGTAGACTGTATAATATTTATATATATGTATAATACACAACCAATGAACAACTTGTTTTGAACGTATTAAATCCGGTATTTATATCCATATATGCCACAGGAGCGACTAGACGTCCATATCTGTGTGAAATAACAGGTCTGACACCCAATTTAATTTTCTAGTCTTTTAAAATTATTTATTTTTCGCCTTGTAATTATGAAATAGCTTAGAAATGCCGACGTGAAATTTTATCACATTTCAACCTTTGTATGAGATTAGGGTACATTATATTGCCGTTGAAATTGGACCGACTCGACCAGGAAGGTGAAAAGGTAGAAAAGTAGGGTTTACATATTTGACAAATTGGCTGTGAGTGATAGTGGATAGCCATCAGAGATCTAGAACATAAATATTGCTTTACTGTTTCTTATTCGTTAGATCCAATATGATTCGCGGCCTTCCAGATGACGGTAATTAACTTTAGCTTTAAAATATGGAGGTGATTTTTACCTACCAATTTTACACTCGGTACAAAAGTTCAAGACTAAAGTTATGGGAGAAATTTCTACTGTCATTTTTTTTTCAGAGAATTCAGTTTTAGATGTAGAAGTAATGCCTACTAAAAACTAACACTTAATAATATATATGAACAGAAAATCTGTGACAATTACATTATGATCGTAACGTAAGTATTGCTAAATATTTATATTAATTAAAATTATAGTTTTTTTTTTATTTTATCAATAATATTTTTATAAGACAGTGATAAACACACACTAATACCGTGGAAAACGTTTTGTTAATCTTCTAAGCCAAACTACGGGCTCATTTAAAAAACAATCTAATCTTTCTTTTTTTTCGGAACTTGGTCCACAAAGTGTCAGCACCTCATTCGGGGGTAAGGCGTTAAACGAAAACCAAGAGAGAGGATCATTGGTTAGGAGGGTGAGCTCTTGTCACCCTATACAAAAGTTTTTAATACATATTCCCAGCCTAAATTTAGTTAATTGAACTTTCGTATTACCATTTTACCACCAAGTAAAACGTTGTGTAGTTAAATTAAACAGATAGGTGTTTGTTGATTTGTCAAATCGAAAATGTACGACAGGAAAAACAAAATGTCTTCTGTCTTGTTACAATAATGTAGGTAAAACATTATTAACTTAAGATGTCAGTCTATATTAATAATTAAAAAGCTGGTCCTAGTTTAGCTTAATTTGGGTAGTAAAATAATTTAATTGTCATAACTTGTTTAAAAAATGTCAAGAACAATCATGAGAGACGATGTAAGAAAACAGACAAGTAGTGAGGTAAAATATTTGAGCTCTACATATTTAGTTCTATTACATGTAGTACTACACTTTTGAAAACACTACTATTAAACAATGTTATGTTTAAATTAAGATACTTTAGTTGCAAGTAACACATTTAACTTGTGGTACATCTTGTGGTATGTCGTGTTTGGAATGTGTTCATTATAATAACTTGAATAGCATTCATAACGATAAAGTATTTCGCAACGCTATCATCATTCCTAATATTTTTCTCTAATGATACATTATGCGATACTTAAAATGAGTCTTAAGGTGAATATAGACTTGCACGAACATAACGAACACAAAATATATTCATCTAATGAGATACAACATAACACAAACACAAAATGTATTCATCTCATTTAATAAATATATTTTGTGTTTTAAGTATTTTAAGTTCATAGTTAAAAGGAATACTTTAAATTATGAACTCAAAATATACAGGTTTATGGTATTTTAAACTAAACAACTTCCATTGCTAAATAGAATAATTAATTTTAAGTTGAATATTCTTAAGAAAACTACTACTAATTATCGTTTAAATTATTTGTAATTTATTTGGATTAGATTGTTAGATAAAATCTTTGTTTTTTTGATTTGTGCATGACATAAAAATATATTTGTGCATGTACAATCTACGTGTATATATTTATTAATGTATTTATGTATTACTACAAAATATGTTTCTATCATCGGAATATTACAGAAATCAAGGGTATAATTGTTTATTCATATATCACAGAAGATAGTAAGTAGATCGACATAAAAGTCCGCAGAAATCAGGTAAAAAGCTTGTATTTCTGTAAATAAGCAAACTTGCTCCAGTGATATAGGGAAAAATGAATGCAGTGATTAAGTGTACGTTTTTTTTCTATAAGAATATTTCTACTTACAGTTTTATTATCAAACAAAAAAATTCTTGAATTGACTTTGACTTAAACTACGTGAACAGCATCAGGCACAAACAAGCCTACATTCACCTTTATATTGCACGCGTTAAATAGATCCGGCTACAAATGGCGATTCAGTTTGTCATTGTCACATTTGCTTTTTATAGCCATTTGTGTCGGTTTCAAGGGAAATCATGTTTTTATTCAACTGCGTGCTCCACTATTGCTAGTAATAGTATCGTACTACTTTAACAAAATATGGTTACGTGTTAAAGTTGATGTTATAGTATCGATTTAATACAAGTTATGATGTTTTTATTGAACATGAACAAGAGTAAAAAGAGTTACTATTTATAGTCAAAATGACTGCTATTGAATCTTGATAAAATGCAGTAAAATCTAAAAAGTACACTATAATTTTGGTAAGTCAAATTCTGCCTTAATAAATTTTTTTTTATTTGCGAGCTTCTAACCACGTACTTACGTGAGCATTTGTCATAATTTAGTTGAATATTTCATTTATATGGGAGTGTTAGGAACCATTTTTCGGCCACGTCTGATACTTAGACTATAAACTTAGAAACCTACCACTAATTAATTTATTTTTGAATGCAAGAAACTACCCCGCCTTGGGCAGAGCACATTTTATGAATCATAACGCGTTATATAATGAAAAGTTCCATTTTCTAATAACTTTTACGTATCATAAATACATTGCTATTTATAACATAACTTTAGAAGATAGTGTCCTACGCTCTGCTCATTGTGTAGAGGCACCATCATGTAAGATACATTACATTGTGAATAAAAGATTCATGTGTTGTCTAGTTGCGTACTCGGAACCCTTCTAGAGCCTTATATATATTGATGATTGTAAGAAACAGTAGGTATTCGACGAAGGTTGACATGCCAAGATAGTTTTAATAGATTTACCTGAGTTGCCATACTACATATGGTAACCATTTTAAAAAGCCTGAAAAATTTAAATGACTATGTAAATCAACAATTTATTTTCTCTATGCTTCCGAAACTCAAGAAATAACTGTATGTTAATTTAACCTAAACAAAAGATTATAAAAAGAACTCCTAATTATTGAATAAATAATTGTGCAATAATTTATTGTCGGATTAACTTTATTTCTGAATTGTTTTATATCTATTCGCGTTTATAAGAGACGGATAAAGTCTAGTGACATTGAATCGAGATGTAGGCAGTGACTTACGTTTTTAGACTTCTCTATCCAGATGAGTCATAATTGAAAACAGATCCGAGGTCGATGTCTGTATCCGTCTTCACTGCATTGTCGTGGGTTTATTTGATTACACAACTGAGATACACTTCGTGACTACTAATAGCGACAAAAAAAAATGTACTCGAGATATTTTTGAAGATCTAGTGTTTCTAACTAGTTACTGACCTAGTCAGAAACACCAATGCGTTTTAAACTTTTAAGGGAATTCAACCATATCGAATTACTAGTCGAATATGTAAAGGAATAAAGTATAGAACACTTTATATTGGTGAAAAACAGTAAAGTAAAATTACAATTTACATATATTATATCAGAATCGAAAGTGCATTTTTGATGGATACATTATTGTATCTTTTGTTTACAATTCGACTCTGTCCCTTACTATGAGTATCATAATTTTCATGCAACAACTAAAAAAGTAAACTGAGCAATATGTAAACTATTCAAAAAATGGGCCTGTTTTCTAAATATGTGTCAATGTTGCATTTCATTGTTTAATTAAAAATACATTGCGTAATTGATTCATCGGTAAGTAGTCTAGTTCGTACTTTTATATATCTTAGATGTATCTACATCAGCGTCGGCATATTACCTTTGGTTTTATTAGTGAAATAAAAGTGAGATATAAGGTAAATGCAAAGACTACACAGAGACGTGCCAAGCCTTACGAATTACTATTCCGTTGGTTAAAGGTACGAACACTTCTCGTGAAGACTGTGCGTAACGTGAAAGTTATTACGGACCTTTGGCGCTTCAACTATACTTTTTCTTTCTCACAAACAAACCATTTATTTGTAAATCAATTTATTTTTTATTTGGCTGGTAAACTTTATATACTATGTTACTATCTACTGTTTTCGTTACTTTTACGATCTAAATCTTGAAGTATCAAGAGTTATTTTACGAGTATTAATTCACCGATTGGAAGAGTACACGCCTTTCCTTCGGGCATAGATCGTTTTTTCTGCACAAGTTGGCAAAATTGTAAAGAACCTGTATAAGCGCGTGGATGTTAATTTTTGTGACATTGCATATCAAAAATAAAAAATAAAGCAGCAAGTTAATGTAGTAATATCATTCTGTGCAATTAAATGACATTTGTAAAAAGTAACATTATTTAAAAGAAGGCATGGTTACAGTTTTAATGATGTTATTTTATTTCAAGACTGCTAATGACTATATCGGTTTAAAATTAAAGTTGATACGAGTTTTACCTTAATGAAGGTAGTAGTATGAAGGTTCTGTCAGTAATTATAGTGTTTTTACAATGAAAATTCAAATATTTATAGCAATTAGTAACATTATAATAAAACAGTATATATAAACATATGTTGTATGTACAATGTACATATGTATGGTGTATGGTGTGATTTCATTTCTCAATTTCTAACTATCCTTAAATTAATGTTCTACAAAGCAGTATTAAATGTGACAGTGTAATAGTTGGATGAATATAATAGCAGTTATAAAATATACCTTATGTTCATACACTCAAGGCAGTTGTCTTACGTATTTCAATAATGGTTCTTTGAGCTTTTAATTGCAAATTAGTTGAGAAACTAACATCCCTTCTCTTCTCTTTAGTGGAATTAAGGGTTATTTAGAAGTTGAAGTGAATTGCTCCCGAGACGCATAACTTTGGCAACATCAAAGTTGCAATGTTCGTGTAGATAGTGAACTCTGAGACTAGCTTCTCTTTGGTCACAATAAACACGAGAAATGACATCAGTTATATTGATTTGTATGGAAGAATGTTTAATTAGGTAGAACTTGTAGTATCGTAACCAGACTGCTAATAAACGTACTTATATATCTATAAATATGTACAAGCTGCAGATAAATTAAATCCAGAAACAGAATAAATGATTATGAATATCAAACAATTATTAATCGAACTCAATTCGATTGGTTTGACTGAAGCTTGATGGATATGCGTAATGTAGGGCAAAACTAGTTAACGTAGCCAAACAGTCTTGATTTAGTTTTGTTGTTATTTCATCTCATAGTATGTTGGCATTCGCAGCTATTTAGATAGAAGACGTTCCGTAGGTTAAAATGGTTAAAATATCTTCTGGAGGCACAATGACACTTAAACCGTTTTATCTGCTAAATAATTATTTTAATTCAATTTTCATTACTTTTCAAATTAACTGAATTATTTTGAGTTGTTGTAGAATTTCTTAATTCTTAACAGTCCGGAATATAAAATTTTTTAATAACAGCTCGGAATATTGAAATGCCGTCGGTCCCAGTTGTTATGAACATCTATGGTAATCATTGGGGAATTCAGTACTCTTGAGCGTATCAAATTTCAATTCACTCTCAGGGTTGTGGAAGTCCGACGCCAGACGCTCCGTTGAAAAACTGACATTCAAGTAAAACCGGTTGAACTACTAGCTGATACTTTTTTTTACGCAGGGAATGCGCCATACCCTCCGTAGGGACACGAAGGGCATGTGTGGGACTCCCGGTGAACCGGTCTACCCACTAAACCCCGCGGCGGCCTACTTCGGCTGTCAAGAAAAGGCTTCAGGAACGCATTAGCGGCTTCTGGAGTCCTCCTTGCCGTACCTCACAGTTGAGGTACTTCCTGGGCATCTCATGTCCCAGGGCAGGTCGCTATCGCACCTTGCCTCAGACGATACTCCCCGGCCGCACCTGAAGCCGACCCTTAATAATATTGAGATAAAAAAAGTTAGAAAGATGATTTTATGATGTCAGTGTAGTCATGGCATAATTTACATTGATGATGTCATACAGCCTTGGTTTCGAATAACACCTGCCTATCTACCTTCAAAAGGTAAATTGTGTCAGTGTACCGAGTATTGATCCACTTTTAAGCAGATTAATTATGCGAGCTTTAACAAGGTGTCTGAGGTAGAGTTCCGTTTGTATTTTGAAAATTGAGAATGTAACATTTTTTGATTTAATATTTTTTAGACATTGGGTACTTTTATGATTATAAAGCACTGTACGGTTGGGGACTTTTAGGATTATAAAATATTATATGAGCTTAGTTAGCTGAAATTGTGTGGCAGCTAATTGTAACTAAGGTAACTATATACGCTTGCTATTTTGTTTAGATTCAATTTAAAGTTTTAGATTTCAGTTACTTATTTGACAAATAACGCAAAAATCTTAATAATTTTTAAGTAAAAGAATCATTTAATAAAGTTATTGAGTATTTTAACAGTATTTAAATATGTTTGTTTTTTTATGAATATGCTTTCCCTAATTAATAAGTTACTGCATAGTTGTGGGTTTTGATTATAATTATATTTTCATATACCCACTTGTGGCATATACTTTACTACTTGTAAGGCTTTCACTTAAATACAGTATTCGAAAATGCATAACTTGATAATTGAGAAAGACTAATATTAAAATTACGTAAGCCTGACCTTTACTCGCGGGTCCAAACTACTGCATCGCAAATGTCGCGTCGAATTTGATCAGAATTTTAAGTTTTTCAATAGATTTGTTATCTATCTTTAATCCATAGAAATTACATTGAAGAAGCTTTTTTCTCAAGCTGACTATAATTATTTACCCCTTACAAACCACTTTATTGATTATCTGGACCGATTTATTACACAAGGAGCCTCAGGATTTTTTGAGGCAACTTATGTTTGTATTTTACAATAACATTTACACAATATTTTGTATCTTTCAATTCCTCTTCATGTGGACATTTACTAGATTTACTATGAGATCAGAATGTCTTTGTTTATTAATATAATATAACACAGATAAATAATTCTAATATAATATAACACTCACGAAATGTACATCTTCTATACTTGCCGTGGGCGTCATACAGACCAAAAAATAAATCACTACAGAGAAAAGTTCAAAGAAAAGTTTCAAATTTTATTTGAAACAAGTCTTATATAGGCAGTGTAGTACAGTAGGCCAAAACCTCCTTTCTGAGGAGAGGTTTTATGACCATCAGCGGATTTCTAAAGGTTTATGTGATGATGAAGATTAATATGAAATATAATTATGACAGAGTATCGAAATTGATACTTGATAACCTCGCAATTCAACCACCCTTGCAACTGCCATCGACGCAACACTACACGTCTTCAGTTTCGTTGTTTGTGAAATATACAATTAAATTAAAATATTGTAAGATTTTAATCATGAATTGCAAAAGGCATATTTTGTTAAATGCAAGAATAACGCAATAATTACAGGCCGTAATTTTTTAAATTTTTTCTTGCTAAAGTTGAACGTTAACTTCACAACTGTATTTATAGATAGTTTCTTAATTTCGACTTTATAACTAAAATAGCTAAGGCATATTTTTTGTCTACATCATAGCATCTAAAGAAAACAATAAATCACCTGTAGTCGCAGTATGACGTATCGTAAGATATAATTCCTTATTTTTAAAATGTTATTCCAGTATGTAATTGCGGGACAACATTTTTTATAAAACAATTTATCTCACCCAAAACCACTTTACAAAATTACCAAAAAACATTGGTTCAATTGCAAAATTCACTCAGTTACTATGGTAAGCGAACCATATCAGTTATTTCACACTGTTTTCTGACTCTTAGGAGATTCTGTGTAATAAACAACAAAGGCGTTTGAGTGACAGCTTTGAATATTGCCCTTCATAACACATTTATCAACGAGACTTGAGCACGTCACCTTAGATGTAACAATGTAATTAGTATAATGATAATTTAAATCGATATAAAGTATATTTGACTCAGACGGAGTCACATTAGAAACACGCATTCATGAGTGTTTCATAAGATGAACGCGGGATATTCTCAGTGGTAATTAGTCACAGATATTATTTTCTTAGATGACATGCCACAATAATGAGACGTAACTGCGAGTCAATATTCTTGAGCAAGCCTTCATAAAATCGCTTGCAGACATTAGTAGGTGTAGGAGTGATGTTATGATGTCATCGATTTTTACCATAGTTAAGTACGTACCATAAAAATTTAAAAGTGCTATAAAAACAATACACTTTCCAGCGACAGTGTTATTCCTAACATCTTGCCAGTTCTATTTACTGATAATGGCACTACACTATTTGTTGTAGTAAAGGTCCCTAATTAAATAGGTACTTCTAAGTCTAATTCCATGTTGTCAATATGCATCTGATTATTACATATAACAGAAGATTGCCGACTGTAATAATTAGAATCAAAAACGGATTGCTATTAACTGGTCGATAATATGAAAAATAGAAACATTTTAAAAGAGAGCAATAAGGAGGTAGGTTTAGACAAAAACGAATAATATTAATATCTATAGCTTAGAGAATTTAAGCAACATATCACGGAGGCTTTTTTTTTTTTTTTTTTTTTTTTTTTTTAACGTGTGGAAACCCCCTCGGGCTGTCACCCCACCGGGGTTTACGGCGGGGTGGTGTGTCGGAATCGGACCGACTAAAACCACACGGTGTGCCACTCTGCGCCTGAGATAGAAGGGATCCGGGAACCGCTGCTATTACGACATCCAGATCCCTCCTAGCGCCTGCCCGCTACCTCGGGCACCATCTGCGGATAAACTCTCTATTTTAGGCAACGTACGGCACACACGGACGTCGCCTCCTCGCGGCTGACCATTGTAGCGGATGGAGGGGAAAACCCGTCCCGTCCACCCGCGGCCACACTCAAGGCGGCATGAGGCGCTGGTATGCGCGCCTCCGCCGCCCGGCTCGCCGGCGGCGAATTGGGTCCGAGTGGATACTGTCCTCCCGGGCCTTCTCCGCCGCCTCCTTCCGCGAAATTACGTCTTCGCAGAAGGTTGCGACCGCGGTAAAACAACTGTCGCTACCGACCATGGAGCGTATTACGGCCGGTAGCGAGAGATCGCCTCCAATAACTGCAGTGAGGACCCCACGCTGCGCCTCCCAGGCGGAACAAACCGCCAGCGTGTGCTGAGCCGAGTCCTCACTGCAGTCGCAGTGGTGACAGGCGGGACTCAATTCCCTCCTGGCGACCGAGTGCAGATACTTCCCGAAGCAACCATGCCCGGAAAGAATCTGCGTCAGTCGGAAGGAAAGGGTCCCGTGCTGCCGCCCTGTCCACTCGGCGATGACCGGCTGGAGAGCCTCCACGGCGGCAAAGCCAGCACGTGGAGCCTCCAGCCGGGACGACCAACAACATATCACGGAGGCTACACTAGCCTATATCTAGCTATTTAAGGATTATCAGAGCTTTGATACGTTATCATCGCTTAATGTGACTTCAGTAAAACAATCCATTTGTGAGAGATTGGGGCCTCTAGATAGCATACCTGTACTATGGATTGATAGACTTCTACTTCTAAATGATGTAGTGCTTGTTACCAGTACAAAACATTGGATATAGGTTTAGTGATGTGTCTCTATGCGTGTTCCTGTGAGACTATGTGTTTCTATATGTACGAAGGTAGCTTTAAGTAAATGGATGCTATATTACGTTCCTTTGATTAAACGTCATAAACAAACGGTTGACAATGGGTTATTCGCAATATCAGGACGAAGAAATAATAAACAAATACGTTGTTTACGCGGGGATCGTTGGCTTTTAGACATGCGAAAATAAATATTCTGTATTGTTTGTGTTTAATGTGCGTGATATGAATAAATATTTTTCTTTCATTTTAGTTTTCTTGTAAATACCACAAAAACAACCGAAACAAAAAATATTGATTTCTGGGAAAGGATCATAACTCTTGCAACGGCCAGATATCGTTCTCATTTTAATGTTTTAGAAAAGTTAAAAATTATTTGACTGATTAGCCGAATTAGACTTTCGCAAATAGGAAAGATAAAAAGTTATTTTTTCGTGTTTAGAAAAAGGTTTTCTATTTCTACGAAATAAAAATATATGAGAAAGTTCCTAACAAGATCAAACTAAGTATAATAAAGTTGCAAACTTATTTTTTACGCTCGCGTGTCGTGAATACCTAATGATGGTTGCGACATAGGAAAATCGTGTATTCCAGCGAACTCACTGTCTAATTTGAAAGAATTCTGTAGGCAGGGGAAACTTGAGTGCTTAGCGTTAACTGAGCGGATCCGCGATTTCTCTAAGCACGCGACTTTACTGAAGTCACGAACAACTCTGGAACAGTCGGAACTAATTAGTCGGTAAATAGTTCTACCACAATAGAATAATATAACGCGACTAATACATCATATTTCTTGTCACGTATTGGGTTACCGTTCCTTTGTTACGTGAGCCACTTTCAGTCAGTGAATAGAACCGAAGGACTAAGATGTGAGTGGAATATGATTAATAATAACTTGCGCATAAATATGAACTGTGAATGATTTGATTGAAATACTTTTAGAATCCCGTTTGTCAATGTCTGATTATATGGAACGCGACCTAAATTACATTGCTCATAAATAACAGTAATCGAGCTACTTAACATTGCTGTGTACTATATAACATAGAATACATACGAGGTTCTTTACAAACAAATATACTGTGACGTTTAACTTAAACGGTATAGTTAAATAGTTAAAGGATGCCACACTATGCCATTTTAGTTTTTTTTGTCATTAGTTCTTTTCTATATTAAAAGCCTGCCACAGTGACTCTACTCTGCCTGATGGAAAGCATGAATAGAATCCAATAATTGTGGCCACCATACTCATTGCAAATGCAGATAATGCAGTATGGTGACCCACACTATGGCGAGATATAATTAATAATTATTATATATACAAATATTTATTTTTAATTGTATGCAATATTATGGGTCAAAGAAAGTCTCTAATAACGTTTTAGAAATAATTGCATAATGTCTTTCGTAATACAAAATATTTTCATTAATTATAAAGTCGTTTTTTATAACATGTTAACAGTAGAGGCTCTTTAACGTTAAAAGTAAAGTTAATTTACTCAAAAGTGACTGAGTTTTTTTAAGTAGAATGTTGCTTGCATTAAGTAGGAATATCTTTTTCGAGTAATATTATAAAATATCAAAGAGCAGTATAATAAAATATTCAAAAGTATGACGCATTTTCTTATATCATATTATTTTAATGGATTATAGTCTCTTGAATACTGATCAAAATGTTTATATAAATATAATCTTTTAAGCTAAAAATACCATTATTTAACTAAGTTTAACGCTATTTTTTGCTCTATGTGTGTCACTATCTTTACTTAAACTAAGAAATGCTGATAAGTACCTTCTGTTTATCTAACCCATTTATTTATTAATTCTTTTAATTCTTTTAAAGCTAAACATACTCACTCAGGAAGTTCATTTTAAAGTATTAAACTTTATTCCTTTTGTACCTCTCGCTATGTCAAGTAAATTTAATATGTAATTTTGATTATTATCCTCTTTATTAAAATTTGAGACATATTAATTACATTTTCAAATATATACAAAAGTAAAGCAAAAATATATATTTAAAAATATAAAAAAACAGTCAGACCAAGACACCGGTAGTTAGGACTCCAAAGACAGAAACCTCCTCACTGTACGGGCCGTGTCAAGGAGGACTCCCTTCTGCAACAGATCCTTGATCCAACCTAAAATGAGCCTCTTAAAGTGTGCTAATTAGTATTGTTATTATTTTTATTATTATTTCATTTTTTTATCTAATTTTATTTTTCGTTTCTGAACAAATTCAAAGGGGCTTACCAGATTTAATTATGCTTTTTTAATATCCGTTATTTCAGAACTATATAGAATCAAAATATGGGGTGGAAAATGAATTAGTTAACATTTGAAAAAATCGTATAGAACATCATGTGATATATTATGACAAATTGTTTATTTACAAGAAAATTAATTATGAGGTTCATGTTTAAGTCCCAGGTACAATACCTGGGACTTAAACACGAACCTCTTATCAATTTAATAACATCCAAACCATAAAGCTGCTTTACAAAGCCTGTGTATGAAGTAAGTTGGAATACAAAATATTTGTCTGAAACCCTAAGAAACAACTATATACACTCGTATATGTATGATAAAATTCTGCGTCAATTCACCCAGGTCATTTACAAACGTGTCTATGGATACTGCCCCCTTTTGTGTCCTTTATCAACGCTGGTTGGTCTCGATACGTTGCAATCTAGGAGATAGTTTATGCACGTATTGCATTATTAGTTGGTAAAAAATAAGGTTGACAATCCGTCGGTACTTGCGTGCATTCACCTAATAACTATTTAAGTGGCACAGGACGACAACAGCATCAACTGGTTACTTGTCCAGCACCTTGGCGCACTTCTTAAGCATCCGAAGAGGCAGTGAGCTGTGGCGGCGTGCTGTTGGCGGTGTCGTTGGACATCGCCAACGCATTTAATAGTCTGCCATTTAGCTGCATCAGGGAAGCACTCCACTACCACGGGGTGCCAGAGTACCTGAGGCGGCTTGTGGCAGACTATCTTGAGGAGCGTACCGTCGTGTACGAGGACCGAGATGGTATTCTGAGGCGGCGGCCCATGTCGTGCGGTGTTCCACAGGGGTCCGTCCTCGGACCACTCCTGTGGAATATGGGATACGACTGGGCCCTTCGAGGTCGTCTGCCCCCCGGGCTGGGCGTAATTTGTTACGCCGATGACACATTGGTCACGGCCCGGGGGGCGAACTTTCAAGAGGCGGCGCGCCTGGCCACCGTGGGAGTCTCTTTGGTGGTCGGGCGCATTGAGGCGCTGGGTTTACGGGTGGCCCTAGATAAGACGGAAGCCCTTTTGTTTCATGGGCCTCGTCGTGGTCCACCCCCCGGTGCCTCTATCGTAGTCAATTCGGTCCTCGTACCGATTAAGGCCCAGATGAAGTATCTGGGCCTGATCCTCGACGGCAGGTGGCTCTTCGACGAGCACTTCCGACAGCTTACTCCAAAGCTGGTCGGCGCTGCTTCTGCTCTTGGGCGACTTTTGCCCAATTTGGGTGGAGCCAGCGTCGCGACGAGACGGCTATACACGGGGGTTGTTCGGTCAATGGCACTGTATGGTGCACCGGTGTGGGCGGCGGCTCTGACCGTCCAGAATAGGGCTCGCCTCTGGCGCCCTCAGAGGATATTGGCGGTTAGAGCCATACGCGGTTACCGTACCGTATCGACGGAGGCGGCGTACGCGTTGGCCGGAACTCCCCCGTGGGATTTGGAAGCGGAGGTGCTCGCTGAAGTTTATCGGCGAACGGCAGACTTTCGGGTGGGTAGCGGCATTCGGCCCCCACCCGAAGAGATACGCGAGTGGCGAGAGGCCGCTCGTCGAGCGACGATGGCTCGTTGGTCGTCCCGGCTGGGGGCTCCACGTGCTGGCTTTGCCGCCGTGGAGGCTCTCCAGCCGGTCATCGCCAAGTGGGCAGGGCGGCAGCACGGGACCCTTTCCTTCCGACTGACGCAGATTCTTTCCGGGCACGGTTGCTTCGGGAAGTATCTGCACTCGGTCGCCAGGAGGGAATTGAGTCCCGCCTGTCACCACTGCGACTGCAGTGAGGACTCGGCTCAGCACACGCTGGCGGTTTGTTCCGCCTGGGCGGCGCAGCGTGGGGTCCTCACTGCAGTTATTGGAGGAGATCTCTCGCTACCGGCCGTAATACGCTCCATGGTCGGTAGCGACAGTTGTTTTACCGCGGTCGCAACCTTCTGCGAAGACGTAATTTCGCGGAAGGAGGCGGCGGAGAAGGCCCGGGAGGACAATATCCACTCGGACCCAATTCGCCGCCGGCGAGCCGGGCGGCGGAGGCGCGCATACCAGCGCCTCATGCCGCCTTGAGTGTGGCCGCGGGTGGACGGGACGGGTTTTCTCCTCCATCCGCTACAATGGCCAGCCGCGAGGAGGCGACGTCCGCGTGTGCCGTACGTCGCCTAAAATAGAGAGTTTACCCATAGATGGTGCCTGCATTAGCGGGCAGGCGCTGGGAGGGATCTGGATGTCGTAATAACAGCTGTTCCCGGTCCCTCCTATGTCAGGCGCAGAGTGGCACACCGTGTGGTTTTAGTCGGTCCGATTCCGACACACCACCCCGCCGTAAACCCCGGTGGGGTGACGGCCCGAGGGGGTTACCACACGTTAAAAAAAAAAAAAAAAAATTCCTTAGCACGTAATAGCTCTACCGCAATAGAAATTAAATATATATGTAAATATTTTTCTGTAAAATAGTCAAGATACGGACATAGTTTTTGACAAATCTAGTGTTATTTTCATTAATTATATACAACTATGTACCATTTCAAAAGTAATGACATGAGTACTGGCCTCTATTTTTTCTTCGTTTGGTAGTAATGTAGTATAATATGGTAAAATTGACAATTATTTGTGTATGAATTTCGACATTGTTATGGATTTATGATTGTGAGAAAAAAATACATTGTTCTCTACCTATTTCAATGTGTAACTTCACAGCATTCAAGCGTTTTGGTAATATACTGTAAGTGTGTATTACTTATTTTAAATAAATAAATAAACAAAATAGATACCTTATTTGTTTTTTATTGAATCTGGTTTTTAAGCCTGTAATCCGATAGGTAGGGACGAGTATAAATAAAATTGCACTTAATCCTACCGGTAGAAATAACTACTAAGGCTAAAAATAACCGTTAAACAATTATTACATTTAGCCCTAGCGGTAGGAATAACAAGTAGGGCTAAGTATAACTGCCGAGTTTATTCACATACTTACCGCAATAACAATTAGAGTGAGTAATTCATACATATATTATAACAATATCATGGATGTGTTCAACACGTTCTACTTACTCACGTTAATTTATGTGAAATTATATCGCAGCCTTAATAAAATTATTAGTGCTTATAAAACAACAAACAATTTTAATTATAAAGCGTTTATTGAACCACACACCTTACGATGTACGCATTTAGTTTTATTTTTCACTGATACGGAACTGAAGTTAGCATTTTTGAGATGTATAGTACTTAACTGAAATGACTTAAAGTAAATTGTTATGCATGATTAGATTTGATTAGCAGCAATTGGAGAGTGTTCTGATGAACTCTTCCAACTGATCCCATCTTCTCCGTTCCTCTATAGGACAACTCGTGCTGGCTTTGGCAGTTACCGTTTCAGAATGGTAGACATACGCGTCCGAACTAAACGGTTCGGCTCTTCCTTCTTGTGCAGAACGGTTAAAGCCTGGAATTCATTACCGGCGCACGTGTTTCCCTCCCACTATGATCCCGGGTCCTTTAAGCGAGGCGTGAAAAAGCATCTCATTAGGCCGCCATAGCGTGGGTTGCCATATTGCACTGTCGGCATTCGCAGTGAGTATGGCGACCACTGCTCTTGGATTCTATTCATGCTTTCCATCAGGCAGAATAGTCACTTTGGTAAGTTTCATATAAAAAAAATAAAAAATTGATTAAATTTATAAACTAGCACCGTCATTCTAATCTATTATTTCTGACTTCCTTTAAATTTTTTTACATTTTAATTGTTTAGAATTCTTCTAAGTATAGTTTCCGTTTATTTACAAAAATACTATTCCGTATTCTGCCTCTAAGTCGAGGCTTTACTTTCAACAGAAACAGCCAAATATTTTCCGAATCCAAATTTTGTTTTTCTTGCTTAAGTAAGTACAGCTAAAGTAAACATTCTTTAAACAACACGAATTTTCTTGCTCTAACAAAATTTTGAGTAATTTATTTTGTTTGTTGACCGCCTTTTCCTTCTACCACTCCATGTTATATTATATTTTCGTCAGTTGTGTATGGATGATGTTGTAGCAAGTAGCAGCTCTTGTATTTTTTGCTTTGTTTGTTCTATTAGTCTAATATGGCCTTTATATTAAGTGGGCTTTAAACAAAAAATAGCTTTTGAGGTCTCTTGATGCTTTTTGTAAAAGTTAACAGTATCGTAGAGGCTAATACCTTGTAGTATACCATAAAAACTCGGAATTAGAGATAATATTGTATATATCGTGGTATTAATGCTACTGTAATTTTTAGATATTTAAAACGTAAATAAGTAATGCATGAAGTATATTATGACATAAAGGAAATTAAATAAATTGATGAAGATATACGTACCTAATTAACACTAAAAGCAAAATTTATAATATACTTTTATTACAAAACAAACAAAGAAATACAATATATTAATTATATAAGCGTTCTAAGTTAAATTGTTAATTAATGTAACCGACAATTCTAAAAATTCAGTCTTTACTTTTGTCTTTTTAACGTGATTCATGTAATGACAACGACGCAAGCCCAAGATGTCTTGCCAAGGTTCAAAGACCGGTTTGACTATTTTTTGCCTGCATATAATGCTATCATTCTCTTTGAGATAAGGCAATAAATGCCATTTGAAAGCAAAGCTCATTTATTTCCAAGAGACACTCGAGTGGACTTCTTTTAATTGCACCCGGATTTGGTCTCGTTCAATTATTTTTAAGCCCTCTTTTAGAAATATTGAGGTTATTTATTTTTCTTTACGACCTACGTATTGTAATATTTAGATTTTGTTGAAAAATTATATTTCGTAATAAAATGGTAGTCTGAGGCAGCTATTAGCTATCTATTTATTTATTTGTATATGTATATGTTTGCATATATTTCCATAATTTAAGTGTGCTATACTTTCATATTTAACGAAAGCCTCGGTGTTCTACCGGTTAGCGTATACGACCGCCGATCAAGTGGTCTCGGGTTCCATTCCTAAAGCCGTGCCAAAAAGTGTTACTGGGTTTTTCCTATAGAAATTCTTCATAACAGCCCGGAGTATGGCAGTTGGTGGTTTCACGCCTATGCTTCGGAGAGCATGTTAAACTGTCGGTCCCGGTTGCCATGAATACTTCCATGGTTATCATACCATATACCATACTCCATGGAAAGAGTGATATTCCTATATATTTGGTTTAACTGGTTTTGAGAGTACTGAAAGCTACGTAGATGATATCCTCATTTTAATGTTAATTTAAATATATTTTTTTAATGTTTTATTATATTTTACTTCTGAGAAGTGTTGCTTTTACACCTGTAAGTAAAGTAAGTAAATTCAATACGACGTTTCCATAAAAAGATAGAATTATTAGCATTTTATTAGATTACAGAAGGCACTTAAAATAATTGTATTAAATTTATTAAATATTTGGTCGTATCAAGCTTATAACGACATTCTGTGTTTTTCCTTTTAAAAATATGAATCGACCTCTTCATCTACAATTTATTTCAACAAATACTTTTCACATTAAAAAAAAAAATACGTTATGAAGAATTTCTTTCATTCATATTGTATGGTAGCTTAACACAACATTTAAAAATGTTATATCGGTTTATGAGAGCAGTACTTCCCCTGACAACGTCTTGAATCTTTTTGTTTTGTTACTAACATCGGCGAACCCCCGGAGGACATCAATTCATCGTGTTCGGATAAATGTTGGCGCACTCTAAACATGAACTAATTTTTTTTCGAGAATAACATAACATGCTGTAGGCCCGTGTTTTAGAGACAGTGTTCGTAACAAGTTTTAGCATGAATAATATATAAGTTTTGTAACTGTCATTCTTTAAGCTGATTTAATTACAACAATGACAATTAAAAATTAAAATAATAGGTTTGAAGCATGACTTTATCTCTATTCACCTTAATTATTACATATTTACCTTTAAAAAACATGTTTTGTATGTATTATATGTAGGCACAAATTTATTTCAAGTTTATGCGACCCGTATTATATATATGTATTTATGTTTTATATATTCGACTAAGCACCTACAACTGTTTGACAAAAAAGTATTCACCAAAGAAACACGTTGAATCTCCGCGTGAGAAAGTATCACATGTGTTTGTGTTTCACAGATTTCTAATGCAAATATCAATAGTTGATGAACAAATACTTTCTATCTTCTCTATTCACTTTCTCTACTAATAATAAATGAGAAGCCCTAAAATATGTTGTAAAATCATTAATCAAATTAGCGTATTCAAATAAAATGAAAATATTAATCGTTATGATGATATCTGATTTTATGTCAGTTACAATATATGCTGGTTTTGATTGCTTAACTCAGAATCACATACGTACGTTTCTTGTTAATAACATTAATATAAATTCATTTTTAAAATGATGAGTGAAAACGAAGTCAACTGATTATTATTATAGAACATTTACTTTCCTTTTATAAATAATTCTTTTAAATAAAAACGGGGTTTCAAACACAAAAGTTACTTACGATAAGCGCTTACTAGTGCCCTATATTCATTTTTAATTGTTTGTTGTCTTCCCTTTCGTGGAAGCTTTGACGACTACTCAGAAGCACTTAACATGCTAATATATTAAATACTGTTTCTAGAGCTGGTTGACTATTTTAATAGTAATATTTTTCGTCGGTGGAACAAACACCTGCAAACAATTTGACTCAAAATTGTTTGAAAATAGCCTAGGCTTGTAATATTAGTTCATAAATCCAATCTTTTTGGTGATTTTGTGTTTATCCACGGCCTACTCAAATGTCTTTTTGGTGAAGGTGACGCGCTTCGGGTCGTTAATTCTGACTATTACTGGTTAGGTGACACGATGGCTGGAGCTCGCATGCTACTTATCTGGACAGACCGACGCCAAAGTATGGACCTTTCTTAACAGGGTCAACACAGACCATATTACAATTCAGACTGTACTCACTTAGTTTGTATTGAACCAATCAAATTAATTTAATTAAATAAGTAATTTAATCAATTCTAGCTGTAGAGTACGACACATAAAAATATTGGTAAAAGATTTGCTTGCGGCAATAAATATCATTTTATTAAAATGCAAACTTAGGAGAATTGCAGGAGCAAAGGTTGTTAATTAAATTTAACACATGCTTGGAATTAACTCACTTGTACTTTTTTTCACTATTTAAATAAAAATCAAAGGTTATTTAATTAATCCTATACTAATAATATTATAACATGAATATAAATGTGCTAATCTCAGGAAGTATTGGTCTGACTTACAAATTTTTTCCGTGTTAGAAAGCCGTAAAGCCTTAAGGAGGAAAGCTATTGGTTAGGTTTCATTAAGCTGTGAACTAAAAAGACCGAAGTATAAATAAAAAATGTTGCGGAAACTTGGGAAAGTATTCCTTTTAAGACCTTCCATCGCATGCGCTGCGGTAACGGTTAATATATGAAATAATTGTTTCCCTTTAAAAGTTCTGGAAAAAGTTTATAACATCGCGCTACTAGCAATAGGAAACACAGACGAGAATGCGCGGGTCAACTAGTGGGGGACATGCACACGACGGGACAAGTGAGTTAATTTCAAAAACATATTTTAACAAGTTTCACCAAGTGCCGACCATCGAGTGTACAAATGATATGTAATTAAAATTTAGGAATAGTGCTACTTACTCGTATTCTCTATGTTTTATCTGGTGTAAACTTCTTGCACATCGATAGACTGTTAAGTTGCCGTACTGTATTTTAAGGTCAGAAGTTTGTTTTTTGTGTTAACACGAGGAGGTATGCATTGAAAGTTTAATTTAGAGATATCACTAATAGTAATTTGGCCCACTACCGAATAAAGAATATTTGGCTAGTCTTGGCCAAAGCCTCGAAAGTAATACTTACACCTGCACCAGCAAGGCGTGATGACGATGTACCATGGCCACTTTTGTTTCATTCGAGATTAAATCGTGTCAAAAGACACTTTATTTAT
Organism: Hypercompe scribonia; assembly: GCA_949316085.1. NCBI lineage: Eukaryota > Metazoa > Arthropoda > Insecta > Lepidoptera > Erebidae > Hypercompe > Hypercompe scribonia. The sequence continues at coordinate 15,254,454 of OX438969.1, read as the reverse complement.
CGATTTCCCCAAGATTCGTTTGCCATCTACCAGTAGCAGCGTGTACAGCAAATGGCCATTTTGAACAGCGATTATAATGTTAAAGTAATAAACAGTCCTTTCATATCAATAGTTTCTGAAACTTTTGTTTCCATTTATTAAGATGTATTACATCAATTTTTATACATCTTCTTTCTTTCTCCGAGCCTTTTTTCTAAACTAGGTTGGGTCGACCTTAAATCTACTGCGATACGAATGAACTTCGATTTTTTACGTGGAGTGACTGCCATAAGACCTCTTCAACCAAAGAACAACTTAATCGAAAAAGCCACTATGGCAAATCGGAACGACTCGATGGCTTAATCTGCGCTCTGCGCCATGGAGGGGTCTTAATATGTTAAAAATGGTCATCCATTCATAGACAGACTTAGCTAAGTTTGCTTAATTTTGGAATGTGTTAACCTATGTCATTACCACATTGATTTATCCACGAACTCGTGCATTCAACAATATCCGCAACAAATCGGTATAATCAGTGTAATAACTTGTTAGTAAAGGTTGTCATATAAATCCTACTATATTTTTTAATTAGGTACTACCAGGTTAATTATTAATTCTTAATACTACCGTTCACCATTTCAGGTTTTTATAAGTTATATACTTAGTCTGGCCATAAATACTGTTACACTTAATTATAAAAAAATATTACATTTGAATTTCGAATCTGTCATTTTTATACGATTGTTCATTGTGTTTTCTCATTTTGGCGCCAATACATTGTAAAATATTTTGCGATATTAAAATGGTGTGGGGTGATAAAGAGAACCGAATCGGTGTGATAGCATTACACAAAGTAGGTATGGAGCCAAATGCAATTTTTAAAACTCTCCATACACTTGGTATTAGTAAAATGTTTGTGTACCGGGCTATTAATAGGTACAATGAGACCTCCTCTGTTTGTGACAGAAAAAGATCTGGCCGTCCACGTAGTGTTCGTACGAAAAAGGTGGTCAAAGCAGTAAGGGAAAGAATTCGAAGAAATCCTGTCCGAAAGCAAAAGATTTTATCTCGGGAAATGAAGATAGCACCTAGAACCATGTCGCGTATTTTAAAAGATGACTTAGGACTTGCAGCCTATAAGAGACGCACTGGCCATTTCTTAACTGATAATTTAAAGAAGAATAGGGTGGTAAAATCGAAACAACTACTGAAGCGGTACGCAAAGGGAGGTCACAGAAAAATTTTGTTTACGGATGAGAAAATTTTTACAATTGAGCAACATTTTAACAAACAAAATGACCGTATTTATGCTCAAAGCTCTAAGGAAGCTTCCCAATTAGTCGACAGAGTGCAACGTGGACATTATCCGACTTCAGTGATGGTTTGGTGGGGTGTTAGCTATGAAGGAGTGACTGAGCCATATTTTTGTGAAAAAGGTATCAAAACATCGGCACAAGTGTATCAAGATACCATTCTTGAGAAGGTAGTTAAGCCCCTTAACATCACCATGTTCAATAACCAAGTATGGTCCTTCCAGCAAGACTCGGCGCCGGGTCATAAAGCTCGGTCCACGCAGTCTTGGTTGGAATCGAACGTTTCGGACTTCATCAGAGCTGAAGACTGGCCGTCGTCTAGTCCCGATCTTAATCCGCTGGATTATGATTTGTGGTCAGTTTTAGAGAGTACAGCTTGCTCTAAACGCCATGATAATTTGGAGTCCCTAAAACAATCTATACGATTGGCAGTGAAGAATTTTCCCATGGAAAGAGTGCGTGCTTCTATTGATAACTGGCCTCATCGTTTAAAGGACTGTATTGCAGCCAATGGAGACCACTTCGAATAAGCTTTTTATATTTTTAATTGTTTTATATTTATGTATTAAACTGACACACTGTAAAAGTAATAAATGTTATTTGCAGTTAACAATTTTCTTTTTTCTTTATTACAATATTTATGGCAAGACTAGGTATATACCTTGTTCAGAAGCCGATAATATGAACATTTTTTTTTAAAGTAAGTTGCATTTTAAAACAAATTTGTTGCACTATATGTAAATGACACAAAAGTTTTGTTCCCAGTTATCAACCATCGATTTCAGATCAGTTTGTTCACTATAATTTTTTATTGAAAATTTTAATATCATCTTTTAAAGTTGTAAAATCAATAAAAAAAATTGAGGATACACGTGCAAATTCTACACAGCGTAATTTTGACAATTTTTATAAAACATTTAAAAGTCAAACAATTCAAAAATACGTAAGATTGGGAGATAGTATTTATACTGAAATCTATTAACAATATACTTAGTATTGGTAGATTTTAAGTCTTTGCATGATAGTATAAGTAAGTGAATAAAAATATGTTTTACTATTCGATATTCGGCCAAATATTGTGAACTATTCGACCGAATACTGAATGGCTAGAAATATTGCCTAATATTCAATGGCATCTCTAGTTTAATTTCCAGTGTTCATTTTACATGTAAGTATGTAAGTATATATATGTTCAATCAATGAGTTATACTTAAAATGACTTAAGTGTTTAATTTCAAAAGTATGCTTCAAAAATGGAAGTACAAAGCTAATTTTAATCAAATTTATAAATGTTAGATCTTTTTCCTAACCTTCAATGGTATATCATACTTAGTGAAATGAAGCGCGGAATAGAGCCAAACTGGTTCTTGAGTGAAATCCCTACAATTATACAGAAAGTCTTTTTCTTAACCGCTAGTATACCTATGACTGTAATTGAAAATGTTGGACTTGCAAGCGTTTGCAATTTCTATTTTCCTTTGTAACATAATAGAAAAAACAGTTCTAGAACTTTTGTTAGCACTCTAAATTGATGATGTGTTTAAAATATATCATATGATACGATATAATATAATACCAATTGGACTAAAAAATGATAACGATGCACAAGGCAGTTTTCTTTTAAAATATTTAGAAGTGTTAAAATGTAATTATGTTAACTATGTAAAGTTATTTGGTAACCAAATGTAATACTTGCTTAGTGTTATTACTTTGTTGAAGGTTTTTGTAGTGTTAAGCATAATAAATTGATATATCCGTTGAATTTAACACGTTTTAAAGGCTAGAAAAGTAAAACAAATATTACTCGGGGCCATGAAGAGGGCCGTTAAGGTATTTAGAGGTCGATGTTCTATTACAAATATTGCACAAGCAGTCAATATGTACAATTCGTCTAAAATACAGTATACTCACTAACTTTAAAATAAAAAGTCAGAAATGTCCACCTTTTTTTATATTCTTTCTATTATTTAAAATATTTATGATGTCAGTGAAACGTCAGTTAGGTAGTATGTAAAATCATGTCAACGCAAAGTGCCTACATTCATAACTAATACAATGTTCGAAATCCATCATGTATAATTCTTATAGTCTAGTATACATAGGTTGCCCTCGCGGGGTAGATGGCGGTATGTCTGGAATGTGACCGCGACGTGTTGCCTTTCGCTGACACTGGCGGAGCGAGGCGAAGTGCGGTGAACTTACAGCCTGCCCACGACCCACGCCACTATGGAATACAACCCGTGAATCATTCACGCATCCACGGACAAAACGGTTTTTCTTCTTTTGTAGTTGTCCGTAAATCCATTTCCAAGCTTTGGATTTTCCATCGATTTTAAACGCCAGTTACTCAACTATAAAACTTTAGCGAGGAACGTTGTTTATGTATCGAAAATTTAATTTACCCCTTTTCTCGAACAAAATTTATTGATCTTAAGTAAAATCCCTGCTGTTAGATTTATTCTCCTTTTCATTAACACTCTTTAAACTAAATTTTTAATTTGAACATTATCAATTTAAATAAATAAAACAAAGTTTGAAGTACGTAGTGTACTTCCCTCAATAAACCCAGCAATATTTGAGTTTAAAATTATCTCCAAATTAAAAAGTTAATAAAGTAAATACAGCGGAAAATTTTAAAAAGTGTCATGCAGTACTAGCGGAATGTATAAGACGTAGGTTGATTTTCTAGCTGTGTAATTTCAATAAAAGTATACAAGACCACGACATTATGTTTAACCACTATATAACCTGAAGTAATCGTGTTCTTTTATATTAAACAAAAATGTTAAAAAAACATCAGACAGTATACACTTAAATTAAAAAAATTCAATATCGGCACGTTTTCAATTTTTATTTTATTTTATAAAATATAAGAAAACTGCCAAGTAAACTGACGTAACATTTTCAGCAACATATTACTTCCTTGGCCGCTTGGTGCGTCCGTATATGAAAATATCTTGTACTTTTTTGTGACAATCTGTGCCATGGGAGGCAAGCTGAGAGTATATTGAAATTCCCTCGAGTATTCGACGATAAATATCGAGCACTAACAGTATGTCTAGTTATAAATTGATAAAGCCTGTTTGATGAAAACATCGAGTGTTTTAAACGTCTAGAGTCTGTACTTCACCAAAGTAATGAAAAAGTGAATTTTAATTCCCTCAACCCTACCATCTGTTACTGACGTCAAAGGTTTTGAGTGACATTTTGTCAGGTTTTTAATCCTTTTACTATGTAAACTAGTTTCATTTTTTTCGGTGGATATTGCGTCTTTTCGCGAATTTGTTTTTTTGAAATTTGTTTTACACTTTTACGTTGTGTAAATAATTAACTAAAAACTTTCACTTTTATAACTATGAAATAGAGTTCTCATGCCGATCATATCGTCAACTTTGAAGTACACATTTAGATTTGAAGATATTTTTGTATCGCACTCAACATAAAACTAACGAACTATAAAACTGCTAGCGGTGTTGGTATAAAGTGCAATAAAAATCTGTATTAAACATTCACTTTAACAAAACGGAGATAAGATAAGCGTGCAACATGTAAAAGAAAATTTAAACAGGTCTCAAAGTTTTTCGTTAGGACCAAAACTCTATTAACTAGTCTTCACAAGACCCTATTTAACTAGTACTCCTATCTAGACTTGTACTTTTAGCATCCAATGTTGCACATAACCCGTGACCATATCGTAACAAATAATACTTATAATCCTCTATACGGTTACAAATTATTGCACTTCTTATGTTATATTTCTATTTTACTGTATTACACATACAATTGGTAACCTCTAAAAGGGCACTTGATTTTGTAAGATCATAACAAATACTTGGGCGTATATAAATTATAATACGAAGGGATAAATTTAAGTAAGTAACTTACAGACGCAAAAAACCTAAAATTGAACTTAAATACATATGTACTTTGGTAACATACTGCTGACAAACATACTTATAAATTTTTAAATACATGTTATAGATAAATTATACCCATACACAGAAAAAATGGTCGTGTTCCTCACACAAAGATGTGATCTGGGTAGGAATCGAAACCACGTCCTCCGATTTATCATTCAGGATCACTGGCCACTAGACCAACAGACCCGTCAGCTATAAAAAATATTTACCAGTTGAGAATCTAATGAACACAGTTTGCGTGTATTTATTTGCAAGGTGAACAATGTAATGAAACCATTGCGACATTCACGCGGTTAAGTCATTTACGAAACATTAACAGACGATACAGCTAATGACGTAAATTGTACTGATGTTTTGTTGACTTTATACCATTTAAAATTATTTTTAATCACTGTAAATGAATTAATCAGAACAGAAGCCGCCACACTGGATTGTCTGCATTCGCAATGAGTATGGCGGCCACCACTCTTGGATTCTATTCTATTCATGCTTTCGATCTGGCAGAGTAGTGACTTTGGTAACCCAAAAAAAAAATGTAATTTTGTAGAGAGTTGGGAGCATCATCTTAGGATAAATGTCATCCTTCACCTTTGAACGCTATTAACTTTGCGTTTGTGTGATGCAAATCAAATTCCTAACATTTTAGTTGCCACTGTATGCTTAATTTGTTATATGTATGTTGTTGCGTTCGTGTTGTATATATGCTTAGAATTTCGCAGTATCAGTTTTTTGTGTTTGATAATATAACATCAAATGCTTGAGTACAATAAATATGGGTGCTTTGCGCTTTTCAGTTTTTACACTGTGACTACTCACGTTTAGAAATAACAAATTTTGACTGTCTTGTTGGTGCAGTGGTAGTGTATGCGACTGCAGTGCTAATTCCGATCTCGGGTTTAATTTCCAGGTAGGACCAAATGTCTCTATAATGTCCTATTATTTGCTTCAAAGTTTAGATTTTTCTATATATAATGTGTATATATATACAAAAATTATACAAGTATTCTAGCTGTAAAAATTAGATGGCCTTGTGTACCAAATATCTGAAATATTTATTTTTTATTACTACTTCAAATTTCATAAATTAAAACTAACCTAGATATTAATTTAATTAAAAGTCAATTAAAATGGTTAGAACTTAGGTGGATATCTAAGAACTTCTCAGAAATTTCGAGTCAAGCTAAATAACTATGACAAAAGGGGTAAATTAAATTGCATCCTCAGATCAACAGAATGTTTGTATTCATCATAGAATCTTAAGATTTATAGTAGTTTAAGAATTATTCGTTGATAAAAACTACCAAAGGCATGTTAAAAAAGTAGATGATAAGTACTATGTCATGTATTTTTTATTTTATTGAATTTAGAAACAAAAATAAATAACTATGCAAAACCTATGATTTTTTTACGACATTTGAGAATCAGATTTCGATAATCTTATATCGCATTTGCTATAAAATTACTAGCAGATTTGGTCATAGCCAAATATCAGGCGAACATATATGACAGATAATGACATTTGACTCAGAACTACAGGCATCAGTTTTGCTTTAATGAGATATCGATGACGTAGTGATTCAACCTTTCCGATATTTCGATGATCTCAGATTTTTACATAACGGTATTATATCAAAATTATACCTCACGTATTACAAAAAACGTATTACAAAAAATATTATTATTATTGTTCAAAACAAACTCCAATTGGTGAAGTTAAGTAAAGGAGCACATTAAGTGTCAAGCTTTGATTCGTGAAAATAATTGGATAGGACACAGCTGGTGCACACCGGCATTTCCTCGTTCATTGTCAGGCGTTTCCCATTAAAGCCAGTGTGCCGTCCCCATGACGAATCGAGAAATTTACAAAGAGCCGAGTCCGTCTTTCCAATGCCCCGACTCGGCAGCTGGCGCTCTCCACTTCTGTTAATGATATCGGCAATCGACCAAGTGACTCTACGATTTTCGGTGTTTTTAATTTGCTGGAACATTCCAAATATCTCTCTTAAGATAATTATTTTTCTGTCGGCAAAAATTGTTTCTTTGGTCTAATAATTTTATTTCAAAATACAATGTTAAGCAAATATTAAGTATTTAGGATCTGAATACATCTTAAATTTATCTTATTGTGCTCGCTTACTTTGGTGGTAATTAAGACTTTTAGTATTTACTAGATGTTAGAGTTAAATATAAAAAAATCTTCAGTCTTTTGTAGAGGGCTCTCTTAACAAGATTTTTTTTAAATAACAAAGGCTTTGTTTTAGTCTGACTCATTGAACTTTACCTCGAATAAGACACTTCATTCTTGGGCAAACCGTATCAAAAATAATGAACCAAAGAAAAAATAGAAAATAAACAGAAATGACTAGTGTGTACTCAGTTTTCTCAGAGTTCATTGTTAGAGTGTGTTTACCAGAAATGATACATTTTGTTATCATCCTTCTTTGTCACGAAACCTTTGCTGAAGTTTGTTTGTATATTTGCTTTCACTTTCGAAAATAAATGGAACATTTGCCCACTCACGACGGAATTAACGTTTCATTACTTAGAAACGTGGAGTTAGATGACTGTTTGATGACATGAGGTGGGCTTTATGCTTTATGAGACAGGAGTTTTGTAAGCACCGGTTCTCATTTATATAAACAATGATATCAATGATAATGGAGTGTCAAGACTTTACTTTAGCTTGCACTTAGCAGGAAACAAAAGGTATAAAAGCAAAGAAAGCAATGAGTAAAGATATTAATACATATATATGATAACCTGTTTAGAGAACTTATCTTTTACAGATTTCTCAAACTTGTTATATACTCTGCTTTATATACTTAAATTGTCTATTTGGCATCATTTAAAGCGCTTGATAACAGACAGACAGAAAAACACTGAGATATATTTTTAAAATAGATATTTGGGGTATAATTATTCTCAGATTAAAAGATATATGCAAATAGAAAACAAGTTTTTTAGATTTCTAATATTGCCTAAGCGAATGTGAATAGTCGAAGTATCTAACAAAGATGTGGATAAACAAGTTGAGATCACGACCAGGCTCTATGGCTGGTATGGCATGTGAATGGCGACAAGGCGTGGTATGGCGAGGTCGTCAAGTGCGGCCGAACTGAAAGTACGACCGGTCACAGATAAACCGGCCGGACCGACCATAACCAATTATATAATCATTATTTGTTCTTTGCTTAATGTTTTTCTATGCCAAAGTAAAGAATTTCTGTGCCTATATCTCACTAAATAGAGTCTTAAAGTTCCATGGATGGCGTTAAAGCAGTCACCTATCCACGTCCTAAAGCGTTGAGTTCGATCCCTATATAAGGCAACACTTTGTGTGATCCCTTAAGTGCTATTCTGATTCTGGATAATCTTTGTCTCCATGCCGTAGATTAGAAGTTACCTTTTTTTTAAGAAATTTATTACATAAAAGCAACTTATTTTTTACTCGTATTTCAAAATAATGGCAGCAATCCAGTTTAACGAAATGAAGAATCGTGTAAATTGAAAAAATCTTTAATATTAGTGACCTTTTACGAGTTGCCTTTCTATCTCGACTATACCTACACAATATTCATTATTATTGAATACACTTTATTATAAAGCTAAGTGCAAAATTAAACATTTAAAGAAAGATTTTTATTTCCTATTTTGACTTTCTAAGTAGAACAGACTTGAATAACGATTAAAATAATGCTTATTAATTTATGACTTTTTGTTTATTGTTATATTTAAGGAAATGAAATTAAAAACTATTATTTTTACTGGTAGTTTAACATAACATAGGAAATGAACTCTGGCTTACTTATAGTTTCAAAATTAAATTAAAAAATTTCATATTTTATGACTGTAATTAATGTGCATTCTAAATTTAAACTATAACAAATTATGACATATAGAAGACACTAAAATTTATTAAAAACTTGCATCACTCTGTGGTGTTACCGGTGTTTTTTGTTCCTTTTGGATATTGTTCACTATTTCATTGATTTTAATTTTGTTGCCGCGTAACTCTACTTTTCTCTAAAATTAAAGTAGCCTTAGTTACACCTTATAACATCAGTTATACGCCAATGAAAGTTACGTCAAAAACAGACAAATTTTGATGTTTTGACGATTAACTAAGAACAGACATTTCAATTTTATTTAATTATATAAGCAAAAATATACGTCGTACACGAGGAAAACTATTATTGCTTATATCTGCCTCGTTAGTCTAGTGTTTAGTGTTTACAACTGCCGATAAAGAGGGTCTCTGATTCGATTTTCAGGACGGGTCAAAAATGTTATAATTAGATTTTTTCTGGTTATAGATCAATTATAAATTATTAACACCACAGAGTTTGTAAGGTGGGAACTTTACCTCCGTGCCTCGGAGAACACTTAAAGCTGTCGCTCCTGTGCCTGGTCTTTCTCTGATCGTGTCGGATAACTCTTCTATTGGATTATAAGAGTGAGGAAACAGAGAGTGCACCTATATTAGCGCACACATTTGTGCACTATTCTATCTACTGCGTAGTTAGCCGTCCTCTGTTGAGACTAGCCGCCGTGACCGAAATTGGCTTGAAGCACATCATCATCGAACTGGTTTTGTTACTCGAAGTCAAAACCAGACTCTAAGTTAAAAAAAACAGACGGTGAAGACTGTGTAGGCGAAAAAATATTTGTAAAACATTAAATATTTGAAACTAGATAAGAACATTAAGTATTTTTATTTGAGGTAGCAAGGTTGTTACAAAGAAAATATAACTTATTTATAATATTATTTTATACATATAACTAACATAAGGTTAGCGGGGTGCGTCTAACTTCAAACATTATATAAATTAACCTTTTTTGAACAAGTCAGCACAATATAGTAGCTTATACATAGATAGAATAGCCGTTTTGTGAAATAAACTGAAGTAAAAACTAAAATGGTATCCATTTGCTGATTTGATCATTAGATCATTGTTACTACTCTCAGTCTTTAAAAACGAGTTATATGACCAAAATAGAAGTCGTAGCCATTGAAGAGTTCAACCATCCCGACTCTAACTCCAAAACACCTGAACTATATTTGTCTACATATTTTTAATTTAAACATATATTAATATGCACATTTTATTGTAAGCGTAAAAATATAATATATTGCAATGCAAAAGTGAACGTTGCTAGTGCTTGGTATTTTTGTATCATAATGTGTGACAAGACAAGAAACATACAAAAGTTGAAGTGAATAATAAGAAGGCTAAATTGACTTTTAATATTTGATTAAATAGTTTGTCAGTCCAAGTGAAATTAATAAAAGTGTGTCAAGTTGTCGTCACCAGAGAGTGTTTGACATTGCGTCGCATACAAGATCAATTTCATTCAGAGAGCGAAGGAATATAAAACACAGGTCGATTACTTATGTGACGCGTTTTACCAAAGCACTTTGTATTTGTTTGTTGTTTAGTTCCCATGCAGAACAGGAAGAAACGAAATGAATGCTCAAATAAATCTTTTGTTCTTTTGTCTCGCTTTTTATTTATTGAGGCATATTTGTGGATTGTGACATTGAAACACAAGAGCCAATTTTTTATCAGGACAATCGACCTTTCATACAATTTCTTGCCACTCATTTTTCATGGAGAGAGATAAATTGTATATATTAATCGATAAGAAAAGTGCTTGAAAGCGAGACTTTTATTATTGCTGTCGATTTTGCTTGTTGTATTTTTACTACTACATAAGGGTGTATGAATGATACTTATTTTTTTTTATGATAAGGGTAAGGATCAGATTCTTTTAAAATTAATAGTAAAAATGGAAATTGGTGAGCGATAGTGATTTATATTTAATATTGAATTATAAGATGTATGAGTCACGACTTAACAAGGTTATAAAATGCAAATAGTTTTGGAGTGGCCTCAATCGTTTCATTTTTATTTCGTTTTTAATCGTTATATTTTATTTTTTTAAATTGAGTGTCATTATGTCAAGAATCATTTGCCAATATCAATTATTGTAAATGATTAATGACGGTTGTTATAGAAAGCCATTAATAATTTTGTCTTTATTATTAATCACAACATAATTTGGTTTAATATTGAATAAAATCCTTTGTAGTAGTAAATAATGTAGTACCGATGCAATATACATTTTGGACGTTAAATCTCTTCATGCCGTGTATTTAACGGTTGGACAAACTAAATTAAAACATATTATCTGGAAAAAACACAAGTGTGTTCTACTGCGTAGTTTCTTCTTTTAGTCATCTCTTACGACACCTATGGGATGAATGGCGGTGATGACAGTTCGTATTCTTAATCCATCAGCACACGGATAATTTAAGTATCTATCTATATAAACGTATTTATTTAAGAATCTGATCTAAAAATAGTTTAAGTTTTTCAATTTAAATTTTAACATGAGCTAAATCAGATAGGTGATCAATAATATTACTGTGGTGACTTCTACATTACAGCACAAAGAAAAATATACAACAGCGCCGTCTCGCGAAGATACATCGAACTACGAAGTATAAACGAAACATATGAATGTAATGAACTACGACGCAACTATTAATCCTGTATCACGAAATAGAGATTCGCGTGGCAATTAGCATATATACTCGTATAATACAAAATCCCAACGTCAACTGTTGGGCCGCGGCCCGCCAGGTATAATTACCTCGCCTGGTTAGAGGATCCTCCCTTTGTGTCGGAGAGACATGAAACCCGTTCCTCCACATTACTTATGGATAAGCCTTTTTCTTTGGACATCAAAAAAATATATGAAAGCCTTAAATTGGTTCTATTTTATTTATAAATAATTTCACAAACTCAGTACACAATTGATTTACAAATTTACTGGTTTTACACCAATGTAAAGTGCTTAAATATAATTTAGTTCCTAATGAACCGGTGGTTACCTATTTTACATAAAAATTAGCAACCAAAACAGTTTTCGCTCGAACTACCCGACAAATTTCCTCAAAAATATTTTCGGTGTTGTCGGAGAAATGGTAAAAGATTTATAACAATTTTCGTCGTCGACAGCAACTTGCTGAGGCGGACGTAAAAGTTTCTTATGCGGCGCTATAACTCTAAAACTTAGCTAATATTCAAGTTGTAATAAATTGCCGAGATAATGTTCTTTATAGGTTTTATTAGAAGAGGATCACGAAGGCTCTGAAATTGTAATGGCTTGAATGAAACTCATTAAGGATAACACTGATTTTGTATTATATTATTGCTTTTATGACGACGGCGTCTGTTCTTAATTCGATAAATCTCAAATCTTGTCTTTATCATTATTTAATTCAAAGTTTCTCGACGTTGGTAATTAGATTTGTTCGTCCATAAAAATACTTCAGGCGTTAATTTCTCTCTTATATTGTTCTAAGTGGATTTTAGTAATAAATATATATACATATATATGTATATAGAAAAATTATAAGTATACGTATACATTTTTATATATAATATAATTTGTGTATAAGTCAACAGTAATACATGGATATGTGGAGGAAGGTCTGGACGTCCTCCCATCAGGTTAGGTGAATATGCTAATTGGCTTGAGAATTTCTATATTGCGATACAGGATTAGTAGTTACTACGTGGTTTCGTGTGTCTTTGTTAGATGGTGCTGTATTTTTTATTTAGGGCGTGTGTGGTAGTTGCCACAGATACTAATATCATTATTAAAACAGAAACAAGCTCCGTTGTACTGGAACGACTTCTAGTATCGCCATAAATACTTAGGGTATTTAGTATAGGAACCAGTAATTTCCCTATTGTGAGTTTAAATTTTATGCTTTTCAAATCTGAAACATTTTAATAACTAGTTCGTAGGATATTAAACCATGCCAATAGATCGGCTTGATACTGAACAGCATTTACATTGGAGTGAATCGAGTGGAGGGCTTTTATGAAGTTATTTCACTAATTGGAGTATGCTAATGTCTGTTTCACAATGAAGTTAAATATTTTCATAATTAGCGTAAATAATACTGATGATAGTCGATGGTCGTCTTTTTTATAAGGTTCTATAAGACGGATGTAAACAACTGCGTAAAGCTGCTAACTTTTTTAACTTGTTATAGTCTTATATAAGAGGTACGAAAATAGTTTTATAGTACTATACCGGCTGACTATAAGTTTCTGCTTTATCCAAAAAAAAAGAAACCTCGAGGTTTATTTCAATTCCGAAATTAAACAGTGTGAGATCTGGCTTATACGTTTTTTTATCTTGACAGAAATGAACGTGTGGCGACTGCCACGTACCAAAAGAAAAATATATTACAACACCATCTGTTGAAACCACACCAAACTACGGAGTAACGAACTATAGAGTAACTATTAATCCTGTATCACGATATAGAAATTCTCGCACCGATTAACATGTCCACAACTTCCCAAAATTAATAACTGTACAACGGCTTACGACGTATGTATGATCACGTCACCTAGTCGAAGGATCCTCCCTTTGCGTTGAAGGGACATGACACCCGTTCCTTCACAAACTAAAAAGACACTATTTAGGTTGCGCTTTATAATGAAACTAGCCTTTCATATACCTTTGGCTACATGGATGCCATTTTCATGAAGATCAATTGAGTTAATGAAACGAGTAAATGGAACAAACACATTTATAAAATAGTTTAGTATGTCATCGCTATATCTATCTTTTTTATGATAAGCTACGAGTATATCACGCTAGTTGAATCGTAGGCAATATAAATAAATACCATAGTGAAATTGGAAAAATGCATATACTGCAAATTAAATATATTTAAAGGAGAAATAACTCCAAGGTATTAGACTTTTATGGTACTATCTGTTTATTGCCTTTTTGTTGCCATTGTCACGATAAACTAGTAAAGAAATTCCAGTAAAACTTCTAACAGTTTCACGAAATTTTATGTCTTTCAATTTCGTTAGTATTCAGTGAATACATTCATTGTATAGGACTATATATAAAACATTCTGGGGAAATAGAGTATATCATAAATCCGATACTGAACAAAAAAACACATACAAAGTGCCGTCATGCGACATATTTAAAAGAAACTTAAAACTCGTTCCATAAAGAACATCTATATAACATGAGCAGGTAGGTTATTAATATTTTACACCAAGAGGGTCCGTTTCACAAGGCCATTGCAGAACCGGTCGACATCTGACGTTGACGTCATCTCGAATTCCTATTGCACTGACGAATAAGGTATAGTATATTGTATAGTATAGTATATTTGCTTTTTGGTAACTTGAAATAATGTTTGCTGTCTTTCTGTATAGGAAATAATAATTATGAACGTTGAAAAATTACATCTTTTAATCATTGAACATATTTTTTTTTGGCATGAGTAAGATACGAGTACTTTTAAATAAACAGAGGTTTCAATTTCTTTTGTTTTATTGTTATATTATATATATTATATCTTTAAACATTGTTTAAGCAGATTTATTCCTAGTTATTTTCAAAATAGCATACAGAACAGTTTACCTAAACTCTGCTTGGTATTAAAACTAAACTCATAAATCCATAGTGTTAATAATATCATAATGACAAACTCAAGTCTGGAATAAAAATAATCAAAAAATTAAAAAAAAAAGAGTGGTTTACACTTATTGTTTATATTAAACAGTTATAATATATAGTCGCAAAAAAAAGCTGATCATGTGTTATTTTGGTGATTATGTACATATTTAACATAAACCGAGATCAAGACCATTAGATACCATATCAAATTCAAAGTATGATTATAGGTGTGGGAAGTATTGACCATATTTGGACTTCCTGTAACTATATCTCACTATTATTAATTAGGAATATAAGTAAGTTTAAGAAGTTTTTGTTTGTTTTTATAATAATTACTACCTTACTAATTTTGAGATTCAAGATTTTGAATGGGTATAATTATTGTCACAACTACCAGTACATACGTCATTGCATTAATCATATTTATTATTTATTGATTTACGCACACATACCTTAAGTACTAAGTTTTTTATATTTAAATATAATTATTACGTTGTTCTATCTTATTTCGTCTTTTCATGTCCTAGAAGGTGATCAAGTGACATTTAGGTTATCTTCCGCACACCGAGCTTATTTTCTACGTACGTTGCGAGTTTTACATAAACTGGTCCTTGCAGCCATTTTGTTTTTATATTTAGTTTTAAACTTCACATACACTTTTGCCAATATCCGGACTTTAATTAAAGCAATTAAGCACGTTTTAATACTTACTTTGCTTTAATAATTGTAGATCAGTATATACAACCTTTATCAAGTAAATCATTAATAATTTAATAAATAATAACATAACTGATTTTATATTTCTACTTTTGCAACGTTTTTCATTGATGTTTAGTTCTCATTGATGGTAGCGTAAAGTTAAACAAAATCTCATCTTTTATCTCGATGAGTAAGATAGCATTTAAAGAACTTTTTAATTTGAACCAGTACTTTCTGAGATTAGTACGTACAAACAAACCCTTTTGCTTTATGATATTAGTATAGATATGACATAGTGACTTTGGGTTTAGCTCACTGAGTTAGGCAGATAAAGCAACTAGTAAATAGGAAGATTACTTATCTTTCTTTAAAATTACAAAAATTTATGGACTTATAACACTTTATTGATTATAGGGAGACGTAAATTAATTACCTTCGCATTATTATGTATACATCATAGTATTGTAATTGTTGTTGTAAACAAACAGTTTTACTTATTATTATAGGCACATATTAATTTGCTGTCTAAAGTACTAATATAACCTCGATTTAATTTGCTTTTTATACAACTATGCTATTATATTGTTATTTGGTGTAACCAATTTCAAGGTTAGTTATAACTAATAGTTTTAGCAATAATCGTAGTTGATTTCAGCGTATCACGAGTTACATGAGTCACATTTCGTAGTTCAAAATATTTTGTGCGTGGCTAGTTATTTTAAAATTAAATAATATTTGCATTAATAACAAAAAAAATGTGACACGAAAATTAAACACGATTTTTTTTACCTTGTTCTCGAAAGTTTATAAATTAAAACACCCATTAGACTAATACGGTACAGGATTGTGTACAATATTTATACTCACAGGAACCTTAAACATATATTAAAATGTAGACAGGGCTTACATCGATAGATATTATAACACTAGAAAGAGTTACATTGAGAGACCTAAAGCACCAAATTGAAATCATTAAAAAGACTTCAACGCGTTCGTCATCAGGATTTTAACACGCCTTTATTAGCTTCACTCGTATGTCTGTTTCTCTCTAATAGACGCTTTTGAAATTGATTTTGAACTTCCTTGAATTGTCAAATTTCATTTAAACTTTAGACCTATCTTTTTCAATTAGTCTTATCATAAACTGATCACAATACAATAAATCGAACCAAAAGTAAAAAAATAAAAATAGTTTAAAATACTGAAAAAACACGCTTTATTTTTATGTGGGCTGTTCTGTACCATTTTTGGACCATTTTTAGAGTTATTTCACTGATCAAATATTTATATATAAATATTTTCGAGACCTGTTTTTTCGAGGATCCCAGGTTTTTTTCGCAATATCGCTAACATTTTTTATTTAATATTATGACTACTTTTTAGTTTTTTTTCGACTTATCGAAAATATTGGAACTATTTAGAATTTAATCATGACTCTAAGTCATATTAGTAAACGGATTTTGTAAAATAAAATATTATGGTAATTCGTTCTGTATAACTATGGACACATAAGGTGACCTTACATCCATGTAAATTGTTTGTTTTATCATTATCAACCGGTATTTGAAAAAAAATGTGTAGGAATACACCTTTTTCAAAAACTACATTGCATTACCCAAATCAACATCCCGGTCGTCCTCTGAACTC
This sequence comes from Hypercompe scribonia, assembly GCA_949316085.1. NCBI lineage: Eukaryota > Metazoa > Arthropoda > Insecta > Lepidoptera > Erebidae > Hypercompe > Hypercompe scribonia. The sequence goes on along the minus strand of OX438969.1, from coordinate 15,237,389 downwards.
AATAAAATTGTTCATTTACAAAAGGTGACTTGTTCAAATACAATCTAACCCTTCTTCTCTCGATTCACGCATATTTATTAGCTTTTGAGATTAATGCATACGTTAACAGAGAAATTCCATTTTATAATAAATTTATTTGATACGATCTCACAGCCTCTTAATTATAAGATATCTTAGCTTTGTATTACGTTGTCATTCCCACCAAATACTTTACTAGAACACTAGGTGTAGTTTAGTAAAAATAATGCTAGATTTACTAGAAACATTGGAGCAATATTACGGGGAGCTGTAATCAAATTAATCTTTCGAGACTATTCAGACTGATATAAATATGCCAGTAGCACCTTGGATCCGTTATTATTCAACATTAAATAAACGACCAAATTATGAAAATTTTATGTCATTTATTGTGGAACTAATTTGTTACGAGGAAGACTGACATAGTTCCTACATAACGTAGCTACGCCGTAGATTTCCTTAATATAATAATAATATTTAGTATTGAAAAGTAGTATCAAACAAATTAAAAAATAAATGAGTGTAAAAATAGGAACACATGTATTACGTACTAATTATTTGGTTTTGGTTTATAATATATAATTTAGAATAAAATTCAAAGTTCATCTGCGATTTGCGAAAGAAAAAGCAAATAAGACTTCCATCTTCCTCTTTTTAAAGCCTGGTAATAAGAATGAGGGACCACTTCGACAGTTAAGTAGTAGATATCTATTAGAACGATTTACTTAATGAGCCTAAGACAGTTAAATTACTTTTATTTACAACTTTAACAAAGAGCTATTCTTTATCTTCAAAGTGTCAAATACTTTTCATCATCTTTTGCTAATCCACTTTTGGATAAGACTGTCCTTCGAAAGGAAATTTTGGCCAACGTGTAGTAAGCCAAAACCTCCTTTTGAAGGATCCACCATCCATCCTCCATCCTTCCTTCTTTCCTCCTTCCTCCATTCATCCTCCACACTGGCCCAATGAGTTGGTAAAAGGATTATTTCAAGCTTTCCTTCTTTATGCAGTGATGTATTCCTGTGCAGTTTGATCCCTTAGTCGCTTCTCACGACACCCTTGGAATAATTAGAATTGGTGATACTATGTATACTTAATCCATCATCACATGGAATCTGTGTTCTTTTAACCTATAATAAGTTAGATAGATTTGTTTAAGTTCCGACACTATTACGATTTGTAAATTAAAAAAGCTTAACACGTGACCGATTTGTAAACATAGTTTACTTATTAGGAACTTTAAGTGTTTTTTGTCTACGTCCCTTAGTACTTCAGAATGTTTACCAATGAAATATATTAATTATCTAGATTTGGTGCGACAGGTACAAGCAACAATGTTTCTAATTTTATGAATTTACACCAAACTCTTACTTTATTGTTGTTACTCACTGACAGTTTTCACTAACAGTTTTAAATGCGTATACATAGCCAGAAGTAACCTTGTTGCTAAAACTCGTTGCCTTAATTTTATTAAAAACGGCAAACTATACAAAAAATCTTACGAAACCGCAAAACTGCCACAAGGAAAATTTTTGTTATTCAAATTCTTCACCAATACCGAAGATGGCCGAGGAAGGCCGAAGCACTGGCCCGAACCGAATGAGCTAGTGAAAGTGAATCGAGGGCGGGAAGGGGTCGCGGGGAGGTATAGAGAGGGGGACACAAGGTTGCGAACCGGCTGCACTGGCTCTAGACGTGCCAAACAACGCATTGAGTAATAAGTAATAAGCGTTGCGTTAGCTGCTTTAATGATTCAGTGATGTATGGTGCCATTGTGTTGAGACACGCAGGTTTCCTACTAAGATAACGTACGTAACAAGGTTATTATTAACTAGATTTGCCTGCGACTCTGTTTCTTTGGTATTCGAGTTTATCCAACAAAGATTTTGGTTGATAAAGCCCACAGTTTGTTTGGATTTGTCCAGCAGTGGATTGTTAAAAGTGATGATAATTATACTCCCACTTATATTCATAAGGACTATAATTTTATTTTCAGTCACGTAATAGGTAGCACAATACCCAGGAAAACTGAAAGTTTAATGTTAAAGAAAAAGTTGGTAAGATGTGAAGATAATTTATTGAGAGTAGAGAGAGTATTCAGTTGTATTTAAACGTGTAAATAGTGCCTCGAGTAAGATAGCTTCGCATACCTTAAACACGAAGCGGCTGTTCCCGGCCTTCTTATTGTATTCTAACAATTGTTATTCGATTTATGATCCTTTACTATACGAATTATGACCTAATTACTTCAATTTCCAATTTGCGTTGATGAATATACTTTAATTTGGTATTTCACTATTAACGGTCTATAATTCATTGGTTAATATAAAATCAGTTATATTCAATGTTCTTGCTGAAAGTGTTTCGCTACTTTATAGCTTATTATAATTTATACTTACTTATACCTACTTACTTACTTGTTACTTATATTAAGTAGAAGTTTGTTGAAATGAGTGTGAAGCTCTTACACTGAATAATCGAAATATTTCTTGTATTTTTTTATTTTTGTTTCAATCTTTTACGAAAAAGAAATCTGTAAAGCTTAAACATGTTACACAATTCTTTCACTTTTATAACGTTACATAAAAATGAAAATAGTAAGTCACGTTTTTAAAAACCTCACGATTTACAAAATAGTCGGAGATTTTTTAAATTATTGCCAAAACGTTTTATTTTAAATATAACTACATAGTTTACATTAATGTCTCTTGCCAGATACTTGGCCACTTCAAACTTGGCAAGCATTCGTGTCAATACTCGTTTTTGAAGGCTTTGAGGTTTATACTTGCCAAATGAACTAGCCAATTTTTATAGACTGCCAAATTATTTTAAGCTTAATTACTTTTGTTCTACTCTATAAAACTTGTATGCGGTTTAACCGAATTCGTTCAATCGAAATGATCACATAAAATAATTTCATTTAATATTAATTTCATTACTTTGTACTGTTATGTTCGACTGGGAAATAAAGTGATTGGCGTTACCTCAAACGAACCGAGAATTCATTACGCTCCAGTTATGTGTGTCTCTGTGCATTGAAACGTAGCTCGTTGCGTTGTTCTGTTCCAGTTACCGATACTATAATTTAATAATATGAAAAGTAACAAAAATCAGTGGAGGAATTTAGCTCTAAATGATTTTATTCGATCAAGTGAATGAAAACAAAATAACATGCCTACTGGCATGAATCATCAACATCTCACAAAATGAAGAGAAATAACAACAATTAATACAGCTTATTTTTAGGTGTGAAATGAAATATCGATACTTATTTTGTCTTTTACTACCCGACTCCGCCGAAGGCAAAAGAAAGGGTAATTTGGCAGTCTATGTCTGTTGGTATATTCCACCGTAGTGCCTAAACTTCTGACCCATTTTAATCAATGAGGTGTTAATAGATTCACAATAAAAGCCCAAGTGATATAAGCTGTATAAATTTTATCACAATTTTATGTGACGGAATTAAAGATCACATTTAAACTCTATTTTACCTTTTTTTTTCTAATTTGGAGAGTATTTCTTCGTTTTACGGTATGTTACTCAATTTATAAGCTATAATCATAAAGAAAAAGAAAATTAGTACATGTCTGTATTCTTACTTCAGTAAGAGAAAAATTATTTTTACTTAATCCACAAAAAAGTCATCTGCTCTTATCTGCCATCAAAAATCTAGGCGACGACCTAAAAATTAAAAAAGCTTTGAAAAATAAATAAACTAGCAAAAAACTAAAACGATAACGCTATCATCGTTTTTTCAAATGATAAACAGTGCACATTCTGAAAGCCTCCATCAAGATAAGTGTATTTTCTTGGAGCCATAAATCACGTTTTTCATTGCGGTCGATGTCTGAATGACCCAACTGAACGTTTTAAAAATTCGAAGCTTGAAGCATATTATGTACACTAAACGTAAACTTAAATAAATGCTACTTGTTCATCTGTAAACTTCAAGGGTAATGAAGTTCTGGTTTAATTTCAGTTATGTTTATTTTAACTATACGTTTATTGTAAACCTTAGACAACATAAACAGAGTTGTAAAATAATTATAATCATCATCATTAACAGCCTTTGCTGGTCCACTGCTGGACCTAGCCCTCTCCTTAGAAAGAAAGTTTTGGCTGACTGTACCACTCTAGCCTGACGTGTCGGTATAGGTTTTCTTTAAGTTTTCTTTCTGTTTACCATGCTATTGTCCTGCAGAATTTATTTCTTTAGTCGGTTCTGGCTACACCCTAAGGATGAATATGGATTAATGATAATCTGTATTCTTAATTTGTCATCATATGGTTATAGAGCACTTACCATACAACAGATTATTTTTCTGACATTTATGAGTAACTTATGGCATCAGCGTATATTATCAATATATGACAAGTTGAAATCTTTCCATGATTTACTTTGCGATTATCCAGATCTAGCGCCCATCTGACGTACTGTTAACGTTTCAGATTATGTAGGATAGATCGTAAATGAATCTTTTTACGAGTATACAGATATGCTTAACAAAAGAAACTTGTAACACATGTTATAGTAAATATTGTCCTAAAATACGTTGTTTAACTTAAATTTATACGGGCATTTTACATTGTAAACCAGAATGATAAGACTTATCTGTTTTACTAGCTATAAACTCTTTTTTAGCTAAACAAAACTAAGAATCTTTAAATAAAAATTCTTGATATTCACAAAAACTCTTAGAATTCCTTGATCCAGCCCTGTCATCAAATCAGTCCTTAACTGACGTCTTCCGTTCACACTACCTCCGTGTGAAGTTCGATCGTTTTCAGTTTTCGTGATTTCTTTATTATATGGGTTTCTTTTACATTAACAAATATAGATTTAGTCATATAACTTACGTATACAACTACTTCATTGAAAGAAAAATAATCTCAATCTTCAATGATCTTCTTCGTGGTGTAAAATAAACATTGAAAAATGTAACAAAGCGTCTAAGAATCAAGTAAACATTGTTGTTTGGCATAAATCCAATTAAATAGAGTTTTGAAGGCAAAGTTCAGATATTTCATGCAAGAATAAATTATTCTTAAGTTCCAAGGCTGGTGTTTGACGTTTTTGGAAACACGCAACTTTTGTGAAATAGGACATTTATATAACCCTTGAAAGTAGGGCACATGGCTGATAAATCTGATGTGAGAGCCTCGGTAAGCCATTTATTAAGTATGTAGTCCGGTTCCCATTACATACAGATTTAGTTATGGGTAAGCTAAGCAATAAACTACATTGATCATGTTTACAAGATTTCATTAAATACACGTGAGGGACTAGGACATAGACCTGTAATATGTTTATTAAGGTTAGATTTGATTGGAATCTTATTTTTCATTTTGATAAAGTGTTAGCAATGTATTTTTCATTTACACATTTTATTATTAAGTTGTTGCTATACATATTATTTCGTGTTACAAATAAATATTAATAAATTTCCGAGCAGGCATATAATGACCAGCAAACAATGGAATGGTCACAATTTTACGGAACCCTTGCAATAATTTTCACTGCACTAAAATAATGATATTCATTATACAAATGCCGACCTGATAAAAATAATTTAAAATTTTCATGTACATTTTGTTCCTTCGAACTTTGTGATTTAATTATATAACACTTACTGATCATTTGGTACAATAAATTAGAAGTTTATTGTATCATAGTGACTACTTAATATTAAAATATTCATTCTATTCCTTAAATAGTTAGAATTATATTAAAAACATTGAATAGTCAAAAATTCAAATATTCGAAGAGATAAATTCATTGTGCTATCATACATAGTAAAGGCTAGGTCGGTTACTATTGTGTGTACAGATTTACAATTCAGTAACGCATTGGAAATTCGTGATTTATTTACAAGTGTCAAACAGACCTTCAGGGAGTTGTTAACACGCCTTGAGACTACAATTTGTCGTCCCGAGTGTTGTTCTGTCTGATAGCGTCGTCACTATACTTCGATCTTAGACATTACATAACATTTTAAATTAGAAATATACTGTATAGCAAACGTATTGCGGGTAAAACACAAGAAAATATTTTCTGTCCATACCCGAATGGAATTCAGTCGTAATGTATTAAACAGAAGTACATATGTATAACTTATAAAAAGATCTTTGTGAACTTGTTAACTAAAAAGAAAGATTCACTTAAACCGGCCAACTATAAGTCTTTTTAATATCTTAAAGCAAATATTTCTAAAATGTACGTTTTCGTTTATTTAGTAACAGGTATGACCCGAATATGTAGTTTCCATACGTGAGCCCACAATGCGTCGACCGTGAGAATATGTTGCAAGCGCTGTAGCCTACACAATAGGGGTAATTTAAGTTTGCCTCAGACACGCTTGGACTTCCCATTTGCATACGAGAACACTTTACAACTACGTCCATGAAATTAACTCACATGTTACTGTGTTCTCATCTCAATATTCCACCTAAAACACGTGTGAATAAACTTTTACTGACCACATATACTCGTACTTGTGAAAACAACTAAGCCTTCCAATTACAGTCGAAAAGTATAGGCATTTGTTACTTTTAATGTTAAAGTTTCATTTTATCTAAAGTGTGATTTTAAGGGTATTTTTAAATATTATTTACTGTTTAAATTAGTATAGAAAGTGATGAAGCATGTTGCAAAAAAAAAACAAATTTAACTGTGACGCTTACCTTTACATATAAGTATGATATATTAGATGAGTATTATGTGTATTATGTTCGTTATTTTGTTAGTTATTTGTAAATAAATAGTTAAAAACTTTTTAAGAGTTTTGGATTTGAGTCTTACTCACTTTACTTAACATTTTTTATGTTAATTAATGTGACTTTTAAGAGAATCCTAGTATATTTTTCATGCATAGTCAAAGATGTAAAAAAAAAGAATAACATCATTTTAACAGTAACAGCAGTTTAATAATACAATTTCTTATACTTCTATTTCTGGATGTAGGTATGAACATTTAAATACAATTATATTTATGGTAATATATAGTAGACTCAATCCAAAATTAAACAGTGAGATAAATTATACATTTACACTGTTCCAACGAGACCGGTGACTTCACCAAAGTCATTAGATGAGCTATATTTAAATTAAAAATAATAATAGCAATAAATTGAAAACAAACAATAACCTCATCAACTTGATTTAGGCGGAAGATACGATTAAAATGTATTGTGTTCTCATGTTAATTCGAGCGACCAAACACAGAATTTATTTCCTTGTTGCATATTTGGATGGCTCTTCAAATGATAAAGATAAAGACCTAAGGACAGTTCCGCTTTAGTTATTGTAAATTATTGCTGTGCCCAGGAAATGTGATCATAGTGCTATAATAGAATATCATAAAAATCGAGCAGAAGTCTTCCCAGAGCTCCAATTTTTTAACTTTTATGTTATAACATTTACCCACTTCTTAGCACACGAGTTGTCCTCAACAACGATTTCTTTCTGTTATGTTTTTATGTCTTCATAGCTTTCTACATATTTGCTTTTTATTAAGAAATGAGGATCGTTTATATTGTCAAACATGTTCTGTAACGAGCTTCTTCTTTCTCCTTTTTGACCACTTAAATTGGTAGAATTTACTGCGGAACAATACCAATCCTCGTAATTATTTTTTATTATAAGAAACAGATGGCAGCCTTATGTTTTTGTATAACACAAATAAATGTATTATGTAGATGTAAAATGAACTGCAATCAATGCAGTAGCAGTGGGCGAGGTTGATACTTCAATTGCTACTCCGATACTGAGTGTTCACTGTTTCTATTATTGATGTTAGCAATACTATAGTAATAAAAAAGTATTGAAATTAAAATAATAAAGGTAATTAAAACTAATAATTAAACCAACAAATAGTTATACAATTAATGATAATATTTTTACAAATCTCACACATGGTCGTTTGAATCTTAATCACGTAGAACCCAATGATAAACATACTTATATATTTCTAAATACATACATATTATAGATAAATAACAACCAGAAACGGAACTAACAATCATTCTCCTCACACAATACTTGTCCTGGTTGGGAATCGAATGCACAACCAACGGACTTAGCAGTCAGGATCACTAATCACTCGAAACGTAGAAACCACAACTCTTTATATCATATTCACCAAAACGTATTTCTTGTGGTGACCAAGAGAAGAATAATAATAATAAATAATAAATATTGCGGACACTTGACACACAATACCATCTAGTACCAAAAGAAGCAGAGCTTGTACTATGGGTGTTTTTTGTAAATACATACATATTATACATAGAAAACTTCTAAACTCCGAAACAAACATTTACAAATCATGCAAACATTTGGCCCGACCCAGGAATCGTACCCGAGACCTCAAACACAGTAGTCGCATATGCTACCACTGCGCCATCAAGGCAGTCAAATCAGTTTATTAGAATACTTACTACTTACTCTATAATACTTACCCGTTTGTTTATACTAAATTAATCAAGTGTGGTCTAGGTGAAAAGATAAAATTTATAATAAATAAATTTATATAATAAATTTATTTATTATATAAATTTATAATAAATAAATTTATATAATAAATTAAACCTAATTGATATGACTAGCTGTGGTTGGTTATTTTGAAAATAATAACAGACAAAAGCATAATACATACATTATTCTGTTTGGAAAAGGCAATGGTTGTTTAGTAATAAAATATCGTAATACCGAGGAACATTATTTCTCAGACTAACAGTTCTAGACCTGTAATACATACTCTTAATACACCACTACGACACTGGCAATACATGTATGTGTAATATTCGTCGCGTGGGAAAGGTGTAGTAAAAATATGAAATATGAAAGGCATGTCGACGTGAAATGTTGTCAGAATGGCTGATGGAAACATTTTATATCTTTTATATACCAAGTGTGAGCTTTTACGTATTCCCTTGCTCTTAAAAATAGTAGCGTGTGACGTAAACACAACACAGTAAATTGTGTGATTTTTTAAATTGTTTTATTTTTACAAACATGCTCATTCACTCTTCATTCTGGCAAGTATATTGATCTCTATAAATACATATAAATGTTACTGTAAAAACCCAAACTGCGGTAAATCCTAAGATTGCCAGTAAAACCGGTCCGAACCGCTCTATGATAATCCATTATCGATTTTACCATTAGGACTTGATAAATCTTAGGTTTAACTGATAAATTCGGGGTTTTACAGTAATATATATAAATATCAGTTTGATTTGTGAACTCGTCAAAAACTCAATCGTTCTACACGGAGCTCTTTTGACACGAAATACCACCGGTTTTAAAGATCGTTTTCGTCCATTTTTCAAACCAGTTTTGTTTTTATTTCTTATCCATGAAACCACAATAAGCGACAACGAACCGTGGCAGCTTACATCTACTATATTATAATATTCGGCCTTCGTAAATACTTTAATGCCGAAAATAATTGGTTTGTCGTAACTGGTCTAAGTATATGTAAAAAGTTCGCGTTTTATTTATTTTTTGAGGCCACTCCCGCACTGAAAAATATTCCTGTATAGCGGGAGACTTTACAAACGTACATGAAACGGACACTAATAACATCTACACCCGAACAAAAAATTGTGGATCACACGAAGTGTTTCCTCATATGGGGTTTGAAACCGCAACACTCAGTGCAGTAGAAAGTGGTAAGGTGACCATTTAACCACTACGTCATCCATGCAGCCAAGTTTACTTAACCTGTACTCGGTTAGCAGTCATAAATCACTTATTTGTTTGTTTTTTTTATATATAAATCCTAATGTGACTATTAGTCATGTAGTAAGCAGTTTGATGGGCAATGTTTTAAGCGGATTAGTAGACAACTGCCATACAGATGTATGAGTTGAGGTTTGATACCTATTTACTGATAAAATATAGACTGAATGCATTGTGTGTCCTTTAATCATATACATGTATATGGTATATGTGGTATATACATGTATATGATATATACATGTATATATGTTATGGGGATGTTCAAGGAGCACTAGAAGTTATTTTTAATATGGTTTATAAGTCTTGTCTCTTCGATAATGTGAGAGAAGAAAAACTTCCTAATTTTTACTTTTCTCACTTTCTCGATTAGAGAATTAAGTATTAATCGGGTTAAGATTCATAAAATGTTCCACTAATGTATTTACTGGAATCTAGGAAATCTCTTTATACTTTTAAATTAAATAGATTTTTTTCTTAGTTATTATTTCATTATTAAAAATATCACTGGCAATCAAGATACGTTGACTTTTAAATTCGAAGATAACCTAGCAAATTAAAATGGTCAAAATCAAATTAACTAAAATAACATTGACTTTGAATAGAAGGTTACGTTATTAAATTAAAATTTGCTTCCAAATTCAAACAATAAATTTTATTTGAATTTGAAAGCGAATCGATGCTGTTCACGAATCAACTCGAGGATTTTGTTTCTAATTTCGAATTTCGCGAGAATCCGATCCGTAATCGTAACTTTCCAATTAAATCGAAGTGACAGACAGTTCGTCCCTATCTGATGTATAGAGAAAGATCAGTTTCATAGCCCGAGGGCTCTTGAAGAAAATGGTAGATTCACTTCTTATTGATATTACCATAACGACTTTGTTGAAAATTCATGAAGCGTTAAAATATTCATAGATTTTTATGAATTAAACAGTCTATCTGTAAAGTTAACTGGAAATCTTCATCAGCCTTCAGTTATTTACTAGATGAGGGTAGTTGGTGAGAGTCTAGTCTTATCTATGCTTGTATTGACACAAACAATAATATTATAATTACCTGCCTAATAAGAATTTAATCTATTCAATATTACCTCGTTATTATAAGAAATTCATTTAAATGGGAAGTGTATATAGGAATTGTATATGTACTTAGAGTTAGACCCGATTCAGTGTTATTAATTTCCACTAAATATTAGGAGAGGATTCATGTCATCACTAATCACTTTAAAACTTTACAAGACGGGCGGTCAAAAATTTACTTTCGTGATACAAGCATGAGCAACTTACTAATTACATAAACATAAATGTGCAACAAAATGTATTATACGAATTGGGTAAAAAAATCAAATCGTATAATCGTTGATAAAATTAAATAAAAAAGGAAAATGTCTTCTTACTCGTTTAACCAAAAGAATGAACCCTGACACAAATTTGTAATGTCCATTGGTGAAAATTTGATGAAGTAAGTAATTGACTTAACTCTACATTACCATACAATTTCTAAAAGTGCAAGGTCAAATGAAAAATATTATTAAAAGACCTCGTCCTTCACTTAAAAGGAAGAAAGTATTAACATTAATTCATTTTTAATGAAAGACGTAGTTTATTAAAAAAAATGCATTTTTAACCTTGCATTCATAATTGATAGCCGATTTAAATGTTCTACGATATACAAAGGACAAATGATTTAGACTTCATTTACGAGTTGTTAAACTTATCTTAATCGGACAAAACAATATTTTATGTACTTTATTAAAATTAATGGACGTAGGTCACATTTTTATGACACTTAAGAGATATTCAGGGACAATTACATTTATAACATCTTAACATGTATAAACGTTTATTTTTAACATACATGAATATTGATGTCCGAATTCAAATATCCAATAAATGTAGAACAAACTCAACACTCTAAGATAGCACTTTGTTAAAATTGTGTACATCGCATATGTATAATATTTTATTAAATTGTTTCTTCAAACAATTATTTAGTTGCATATTTATTTATTTTAACATTAAGTGCCATGTGATGGCAGATTAAGAAGACAGAGCGTCATCACTACTATTCACATTATTAAATTTTTATAAAATCAACTAAAAGAATTAACAACGCAAGACAACAGCACTACAAAGACAAGGAGAACTTGAAACCAACCGTTGATTAGACGAGTAGTCGTCTCGCCAGTGTCATATAGTAGACCAAATCCTAAAGTTCTATCTATCTATCCAAATTTCTAAAGAGAGGGTCCAGCAGTAAACTATATACACATATATATATATATATATATTTAATAAATGTTGATGATAAACATTAAATGTAATTATTATATATAGTTATTATGGGCTCTTGTGTAGTGATTACAAGGAGTTAGAATAGAATGTGATTTTAAAGAAATTCCTAAAGTTCGACTAAAAGTTTTATTTTAAAAAATAGTTTCCTATCCTCCAATAATATTTTTTCACACAGACCGACTTTAAATGATATATATGATCGTGTATAAAACATCGTAGAACGAATTTCTTCTAAAATTACGAAACTAACTTTTTAACTTGAGCATCTTTAAAAAAGCTTGAGATCCTCAATACAGTATGTAAGGAACTTCAAAAGTTACAGTGTTGTGGAACTGCACCTGTACTTGTTAACTCAGGAGGTACACCATACCTCCTGAGTTAACAACAATCTGAACAGAGCTAACATCTATTATTACGTTCTCGGTAAAGATTATTTGCCTATTAGAATGCAATTCTCTAACATTCTTATAAACATATTGGTACGTATATCACTGATTGGTAAGATATCAATCACAACATGGTTACTTTAATTTTTTTTCCTTTCGGCGCTTTCTTTATATGTGAAATCAAGTCTCTTTAGGCAAGATACCATACCAGCAAACTTTGTCTGGATACAAAATTTGATTCTTATTTTTACTGCCTGTGCCTGGCACAGCGGTAGTGAATGCGACTGCTGCGCTTTTGAGGCCTCGGTTTCGATTATCGGGTCGGACTAAATGTTTGTATGATAAATGTTTGTAAATATTTGTTTCGAAGTTTGGGAGTTTTCTATGTATAATATGTATGTATTTACAGAAAAAAGATGTAAGTATTCTATCAGTCAGTCTAGTTATCATAGACCAAGCTCTGTTGTGTTAGTTTGAAACTAGATGATGTTGTGTGTCAAATATCTGAATTATTTATTTATTTATTTATTATTCATGTTTTAGTATAAGATTGTATAGTAAATCTTAAATATGCAGCAGGTTTATGATTAAATTATAACTCTCCATACTAAATATTATGAAATTAAAACACCAGATATTTGAGACGCTCATACAAAAAATTTCAATTTTGTTGAGTCGACTAACAGAACCAAAGGTTGGCGGCACTAGTCAGATATCTCGGCAACCACAAAGATTAAAAAACTTGTCTTACCTGAGACAGGTTTAGGTTTAGTTAGCAGCGTTAGTTTTAAAATATTTACATCGAATGGCCCTTCCACATGGGAAAATAATTTTATAATTATAGCTAAAAATAACTTCAATTCAAAAATAGCTACTTTCTATCATTTATTGTTTTTTTTTCAAATGTTACGTAAATAATTAGAAAAACATGAACACATCAGTGTGTATTGATGTGACTATGTGTTGTAGAAACGATCCAACGAGCCGGAACGCAGCGCTTTCACGAGGTGAGCGAGGCGACATATAGCCCCGCGGCGTGGATACGTGACGTGCTCTGACGTCACTATACGTTTCACTACCTCCGATAATAGGCACGTAGATTTAGTGCTAAAAGAAAGGCATTACAAAAAAATAATAATTGCCGTAACAATCGATACACACTTCGTTATCTCCTCTGTCTTGTTAGCGCTCCGTATAATCATTCAGAAAATTATGTGATAAGTATTAGTAAACATATACGTAGACAGTTCTCCATTTGAATTTATCGCTTTAGTTTACTTAAAAAAGACGGCATAAACATGCATAAATATACACGTTTATAACAACCTTTCTTAGTAGCAGTATTTTAATTACACTAACCATTCAAAATAGTAAAATGCGTAATATAGTAAAGAGAATAAAATTAAGAAAAGTTTTAATAGCATTTGCATACAATAGCATGAACACTATTATGTTCTTGTGGTGAGCTCGACACAGCTTCTAAAAGATACTTCGTCTGTTCTTACTTATTTTAATTTCTGTAATTTACCCGCTTTTGAGTGTGTCTGGTTACTGTAGGCCTACTACTATATAGAGCCCTATAGGTCATTGTGTGACAGTATAAATGCACTGCCCTTAAGCACTTAGTTTACACATGAAATTGCGTAAAAGAAACGAAATAATTATTCCTACGCAACGTCATAAAATATTTGTATATTAAAGATAGTATTTTATTTCGAAATGTATTTTAGATGTTTTAAATATATGGGCTATCTGAGGAGATAACCCTCGATGTAATGCTAAAGATGAATGGCTAAAGTAATGAGTTCCCTATTCAAATAAAACAAATAAACTGACAAATTCTTAGGCTTTTAGAAATATATATGAACAGCGAATCCGATACATTAAGATTTACGTAAAATATAAATATTTAACATCTTTGACTATTACACATATTTATCAAAAGTAAGTGTAAATATATACAATATAGTATATTAATGTGTAAGTATCTTTCGTGTTCCACGATAATTAATTACGTACTATATTTGGAAGGGAATTAATTTAATCACGCAGTAATTATAGAACTTTGAATTACCTAACCTTAAAACCAAATTTCACTGGCTGTGGTTACAGGCCAGTTTTTAATAAATAATAACTTATTTACTATGTGATTAAGTAATAGCCCTTTATATACGTATGCGATTACATAATTTGCTTGGCCATAATATACATACAGAAATATTTACGTTGAAACCTATGAAATAAATTATCGCAATAATAACAATAAAAGACAGGTTATAAAAGCACTCTCTCAAGTAAATTTAACTAAGACGATGACCATGAACACAAACCGCGGATAAATATAATTTATCAAACAATATTTACAGTGAAACCTGCGGCTCTCCTGCGGAAATAGATATTTTCCGGTTCTTAGTACTGGTGTCAGGTCATTAAAGCGAGTGTTTCACAGGAATGTTTTCCGTCCTGTCGCTCCATATTTGCACTGTCACATCTACAGTAATATTTACTTCTGTTGAAGAACAGAATAACAAAAATTAAAGTTCAATAGTGTAGACTCCTAATATGGATTTATACGGACGGTATATTGTTTATTTTCTGCACTGCAGTCTTTGTCGCCACTGATTTGTTGCGCTGATTTTTAAAAGAACTACTTTCTCAGTGAGGTGAAACACACCCCAAAAAGGTAAAATAAAGGATGCAAAGATGTAAAGAAGTCATTTTAAAAGTTAAAAGCACTAATTAAGAAACAGCCAATGTACCGAAACCGCAAACAATAGCCTAGTTTAGTGAAAAACCTTAAATGATAGTTACGTACTGTTGAAATGGTCTTTGAAAAAGTCAATCGATTATTTGTAAACGATATTTTCTATTGACATTTGATATCTGTATAAAATTTCAAAATGTTACAAAAAAATACTTATTAATAAAATATTCAAAGAATACTAACTGGTAGATTATTTTGTACGGGTAAAATTTTTCAAACTTGAGAAATAGATTAACTTAATTTTACAACCAAATATGAATTTAAAAAGCTTAGATACTTTAGATCTAATTAACTAACATACTAAAATTTCAACATCGAAATAATTCAAAAGACAGCTGATATCGACAACCGTTGTGGTCACGTTCGCCCTCGCTCAAGTTTTGAAGGCTGTCACATAAACTTTAGAGTAACATGTCAGAAACCGCCTGTAGACATTGTTCTAATTATCTGAAACTGTATCTGTTTTCAATAGTGCTTAACAAAGTTATCAGTTAAAGTTTTACTGCTACCTGACGACTTCGTCTTTGAATTCCAGAGATCTCCAGACAGAGCGATAGGCCATCGACACATTTTTAAACGGATCAAATATCAATAACAATGTGTCGATGGCCTGTTACGGTTATCGGCACTGGTTTAATAAATGTTTGAGTAGTAACAGGAGAGAGCGACAAAACATTATTATTTCATTGGTAATTGTGAGACCAGAGCCCCTTTTATGCATAAGTGACAGTTATTGAGGCAAGTGTGTGAGCCTTTCGCCATTACGATAACTATTATGCCTTTTAAGTCTTCAAGCAGGATGTGGAAAAGCATCTTACTAGAGTGCCATAGTGTGGACTGCCACACTGTATTGTCTGCCTGTTGTTGTTGTTGCCTGTATGAGTATGTTGACCGCAACTCTTGGATTCTATGAATACTTTGCATCAGGTAGAGTAGAGTCACTTTGGGAGACTCATAAAAAACACCCGTAAACAAGTTTCAGTGAATTACACGAATTCGAACATACACAAATGTTCTATTGCCAACATTCACGAATACGAATGCTGAAATATTTTATTTTAATAAATTACAACATTATTATAAAAAAGAAATTTGCAAATCTTATCGTTCTTTTAGATCTCGTATTTCCTTTAAGTTTTAACATTGATGTAATGTTGAAACTGAATGTAGGTTACACTGAGTAATATTTAAAGACGAGTTATAATTACTATTTTATAAACACATACTTTTAAAGAAACAAAAATTTTACATACCTTGTGCTCTTAATTATTTTTATTATTAAATTAATTAATCAATAACTACAACGATACCTCCAGGGTTTTTATTAATCACAGAAATATTTACGCGATCTCAATGATCTGACTGCACGATTGGCCTAGTGGTTTAAGCGGTCGTCATGCCGCTCTCCAATTCGCTGAGTGTTGTGGGTTCAAATCCTACATGGGACAACACTTTGTGTGATCCATAAATTGTTGTTCTGAGTCTGGATGTTCTTTGTGTCCGTTTCTTGTATGTTTGTAAAGTCCCCCGCGACACAGGATTTATTCCTAATGCGGGCGTTGTCTTTTTAAAAAAAAAAAAAAAAATGGTTTTATGAATTCCTTAACCTAGTTTTTGCAAGATTATTAAGATTTATATTCTGGACGAACATTTTCATGATACTTTTTGCAAGATTTATTAAGGTTTCTATTCTGGACGAACATTTTCATGCTACTCTTTGCAAGATTTATTAAGGTTTCTATTCTGTACGAACATTTTCATGCTACTTTTTGCAAGATTTATTAAGCTTTCTATTCTAGACGAACATTTTCACGCTAGTTTTTGCAAGATTTATTAAGTTTTCTACTCTGGATTAACATTTTCATGCTTAATAAGAATCTTGACGTTATCTTTTAACGGCCTTTTTTTTTGTTTCAGATGTGACAGACCGAAAGGCATGGCGTAGCGATTGCTGTTACAGTTTCAACTGCCAAAGATGACTTTCTTCAAACCTCAGGGAACGTCTGACGAACTTTAAACATCTTTTAGTGACGTATGGTATAATATCAATGACACGGTGAAACTTAATCATAACTATGGCTAGACGACGCTGGAGATTCGTGACAATCACGGCGTTCTTGCTGTTCATGATAAAAGACACACAGAGTCAAGGTGAGTGGCAAGTATTATGATAAGTTTAAGTACTCACATATACTACCACGTTGCTTTATATTTATGGGAAATTTATACATATAGGTTGGTTCATTTGCTATTCATTGTCAATAATGTTTTATGTAGACTAATCCCTCTGCAATCTCGGTAGGCGTTTTAATAATAAATTTACATTTCACATCGAGCTACTTCCGAACACACGTTCGCCTTCTGATTAATTTATAAAGCAAATTAATTTATAAATTCACTTCAAAGTTTACTTTACACACTGGCTGGTAACGTAATTTGTTCTAGATATTATGCAAACTGTTCAACAATGGACGCGCTTTGTGTTTCAAATACGAACCTTCCTTTTACTAAGTAAAACATTATAGAACTCTTCACCCTAACTTTGGAAAGAAAATGTTATACAGTAAACTAATAACATTATCCCAATCAAAATTAGGTCATTTGAGAAACATGTTGGACGCAAAAAGCGAGGAGTCAGTACTTAACCCTATCAACATTTAAATGCAAAAGTAACTGTCTGTTGTGCTTTCACAACCAAACTTCCTAACCAGATTTAATTAAATTTGGCATGGAGATAGTTTGATTCTAGAGACAGGACATATGCTATTTTTGATCATAATAACCATTATATAAGCGAGCGGAGCCTTGCTAAAAAACTAGTAATAAATATAAACACAGACATTAAAGACAAAGATGGTGTGAAATGATGTAAAAATAGGTGTTCATAGTGTGTAGGCGAATAATGTGTACAATGCAAACCCCGACGCCCACACGCTCCTACCTGTCAGTACACATATTTATTATTCAAGAACACTGGCAGGGATAGTAACAGCCTTTGATTGTCAAGTTTCACGTTTTAAATTATTTTCGAATACATTTGTGTTATGATTTTGTTAATACATGAGGCTAATATATGGAATAATTATTTGTCATCATCATCATCATCATCACCATCAACAGCCTTTTACAGTCCACTGCTGGACTTAGGTCTCTCCTTAGCAAGGAGGTTTTGGCCTACTATACCACACTGGCCAGACGGGTTGGAATAGGGTTTGTTTCAAGTTTTCCTTCTCTTTGTAATGATATTTTCCTGAATAGTTTTTTCCCTTAGTCTTACGACACCCACAGAATGAATAGGGGTGGTAACACTATGTATTCTTAATCCGTCACCACACGGACAATTATTTGTATCGATTGATATTGGGCAGATATTGAGTTCGAACGTCTGTCAATCAATTGAAAAGTGTAGGAGCTCATAAAGCCAACCCTCACACACATGTGTCATTGCTTGTTGCAATTAACATAGTGAAAACCAATCATAATTGTAACGTTTAATATATCATTGTGATTAGAAAAAGAAGGTTAGTCTAAACTAAGCTTAATAAACAGTATAGCTTGAATTACGTTTTGTAGCAAAACACACTAACTTTGTATTCACAAGAAAAGACGAAACATATTTTTTAATAGCAACAGATAGATAGATAAAAATAAGCATTTGTTTTCTCCGTGACACATTAAGAATATCTGGTGTCACCACGTCTATTCATCTCATGAGTGTCATATGAGTTGATTAAAGAAACCAACTTCGCAAAAAATACTGTAAAAGGAAAACTTGAAACAAAACCCCATGTTAACCCATTTGACTAGCGTGGTATAGTAGGACAAAACCTCCTTTCTAAGTAAAAGCCTATGTACAAGTGTGTACACAAACAAATCACATCGCGTTAAATATGTATTAATAAATTTTGTTAAAAGAAATCTATTAGTAGAAAAGAATTCTTTATTGTCTATCAGAATAGTGGAGCAAATGGCATCTGACATTCTAACAAAAGTGTTCTAAATATTAAATTTTATATTTATTTACGTCCGCCGGTTATGACTTGTTACCTAAACATAAAAATAGTTACCTAATCAGATAACTATGCCAAACCTAATAGATCGAGACTTATGTTTTTTTAATTCTAACAAGAACAAAAAACTAGTTATAATAGGTATATTACGCCTCCACAACTACTAAATATTACTAGACACAAATTAATAACCATTAATATGCTGATTAATTACCAAGTCAGTCTTTTTTCCTAGGTAATAGCCACATAATAGGAAGTGGTCACACTGCGAATCGTATTAGCGTAAGGCTTACTACAAAAATAAAAACGCTACATAATATATTTGTAAAATCAACTAAATAAATATCTCGTGTCACAGTGTCTGTCATCAAACTCCTCCGAAGTGGCTTGCCCGATTTTTACTAAATTTTTTACAAGCCTGAGGCGATTAAGGTGGCCCATCTCTAGATTTTATATTTTATTTTTTGTATTTTTTGTGATTTTTTTGTGATTGTGATTTAATTTTCACCTTTTTAAAATCAACCTCTATTTTTAACAGTCAAATTTTAGTAAAACAGTGTTTGCTGGGTCAGTTGGTATTGATGTAATTTTTATAAGACGACAGATAATGAAGCGTAGTATAACTTATTTTTACGTCTGTTGACAGATACTACGTCTACGTGTTAGTTCTTTTATTCTTAAATCGTAAACCTTGAAAATCTTAAAATTATTTAAATCGTCGATAAAATAATTCAATAACTGTTATAGCAATTTGCATAATTAAAACAGCTATAACCAAAAGTGACTATTGCCTTATGTCAATGTAATTCCTAGCCATTAAGGCAATACCAATAATTTGAAGTAATTATTGCGTTTTCGTTAGGTGGTTAATAGGAAACCACGCAATATATGTATTGAATAAACTATTGCAATTGTCGGAACATGCGCAATATCATGTACGTACTTACGTAATTTTGCATGTAGGCCAAATAACGTCAACATTTTTTTTTTTAAACCTCCACCTTGTAACTACTTTGAGGACGTATTCCGACTTTTTTAATTTACCAAACACAGCCAAGTGGATCCATTGTAGAACAGAAGAGGCCTCGGCTCAGTAGCACTTGAGTTCAAAACCACTTTAAATTGCTGTTTAAGCCGGAGATTTGGGGCGATAAGACTGTCCGAAAGTGGCTGAAACTTGAATGTTTGAATAAAACCAGAAAATTGGATAACAAAAAAAAACTTTGATATTGAATGTAATATTGTTTTGCATTACAATGAAAAGTTGACGTTTAGTCGTAGATAGGACCATTTTCCCCTTATCTAGACTAGATGTAGTTATATAACTCTAAGGAAATACGTTTTGCTAAACATTGAGTTCTTAAATTATTTTACAAAAAAAATACGTACGAGGTTCTATGCACGCCTTTGATCCTGTGTTACCCAGCGAGTGGCTAGGTTTGTAATATCATCTTATTATTTCAACTTATACGTTAATATTTTTATACCATTATTTTTGCAATCTGTATGCTATCTACATATATTTACAAAGCTATATGATTAACGTTGACATAGTTTTAATTGAATAACGAATAATGTATTTGAACAAATTTATTTACTATCAGTTTTTATTAATTACTTTTAATATTGTGCAATTGTAGTATTATCCTTTTTTGTCTATTTTGGGATCAAACGGCCGTATGAGAAATGTATGAGGTTAATTTTTATATTTAAATAAAAATTGGGTATAAATCGAATTTAAAACATCTTTGAAAGACACGTTATATACTAGGTATTTCTAAGTAAAAAAAGTACATTAATAATTAACCTCATTCCACAAATATTGTACTAAAGCAAGAGAAAAATATATGAGTTAAGTATCTGTGTTGAAACAACACAACTTTTTTTAAAGACCTGTCAAAGTAACTGTACTCTGCCTGATGGAAAGCAGAAATAGAATTCATGAGTTGAGATCATCATACCTATTGTGAATGCAGACAATGCAGCATGGTAACCCACTCTATGGCGGCCTTGTGAGATGTTTTTTCACGCCCCGTTTGAGAACGTAAAAGGCACGACATTAAATGTAGCAATATAAGGATCACACATTTACCACGATAACTGACCTAATCGTGTTGAAATCAGTGTGGCTCTACTACCATTATTTAAGTGTTTATATTGTGTTCATACAAGGTAGTACAGCTACGCTGATTTCAGCATGAACGGACCGGATCGTCCGGGGCAGTACTACTCTCCCACAGAAGACCAACCTAAAGCGGCAGCATCCGTCGTGCTGCCGTGTTTCGTTGGTGAGTGTGAGACCGGAGGTCCATTGACGCAAAGGTGACAGTTGTCGTAGTAAGTGTGTGCAATGCAATGCTACGATGACTGTTAAGTCTTTTACTTCCCCAAGTGAGGTGTAAATAATCGTAATAGGCCGCCATAGTCATAGAGTTACTTTGGCAGGTTATTAAAATAATAAAAAAAATAAAATAAAAATATATATATTAAAAAGTCAGCGTTGAAATTAGACAGAGCGTTAGCTCTTTTTACTACGGATACGTATAGCAGACACTGTTAAGTATCTTTGTGAAAGACTTAATTGTGTTATCTGTTGTAGATTACCTTCAATTTACTCGGCAATTGTATTGGACATAATTAATGTATTGATAAAAGTCTAGGACTGAAAGAGAATTATAAGAAGTAGCACACATATCACCTAGATAATTGGCTTAAGAGACATTTGTTCAGGATTAATTACTTGGTTTTCGTTCTAGAGAGGGAAGAGCTAATTAATATTAAGGTACGGTAACGTTTTATATACAAATATCTTAATTCTTGTGACCTCTGTAAGGTATCTTAAAAACCTGACCAACTGACTTCTTTTTACTTTACGTTTACGTTAATTATAAGTGTTTATTTTTACCCTTTTAAATCGAACCTATAATAAAGTAATAAACTTTTTTTTATATTTTATAAGTTACTGTTTTTAATTTTGTTGCACAAAATTTACTGTAATTGTCATGTCCTAGTAAAAAAATTATTCTATTCAATCTAAAGACTAGAGCTGCAGAACTAAGTGCATAGAGGACGTCTGTTCAATGGAGAGGGATAAAAATGTGAAAGTATAACCTGTATGACTCCCTATGACAATTTTCACATAAAAACACAATAATACCTGTTAAATCATAATACTTTAACTTCGTTTTACCCATGGTTACTCTATACCTGATAAAGTCTACCTACGTATTCGTAGTAAAAAGAACTAATCAGAAACGGCATATCGTTATGTAGTGTTTAATTGAGTAGTATATAGGACCTAATACAAAAAAAAAGATTAAGTACAATAAATATTTTTATATATGTACATGATGCGAGCAGACTTTATGCAGTGAATGATCATTTTCGATCGTTTCATTAAATGGTCATGTTTCTTGTTTCAATAAAGAAAAAAACGAATCGGTTCTACTGTTACGCTCATGTGCCGTGCCTCTCGTGTCTGAAGTAGAGTATAAAGATTGTTATCATACGAGTATAAGTATAGCTCAGGCATAACGTCAGTGCCTGACCAAGCCACACATGCATTTTTTTCATTAAATAGAAAGTTAAATGACCTCCTCCAAATGACTTACGTCTTTTGATGACATAACATTGCCACTGGTTGTAAAAGGGTTACGCTTATGTAGAATAAAGCGTAGCGAACAATTAATTTTAGGAAATAAGAAGCCTTTAGTTACCTCATCTTTGATATAACTTTTATGGGAACCGAATAATGGAAATATTTTTTCTAACTTTCTCTAATACTAGAGAATTGTCGAACCACAGTAGGCAATAACTTTCATAAATTTCATAGTTACCTTCACCTGTACTTTAATATACACGCTTCAAAACTGTTTTCAACTATATCTAAATACAACTATAGATATATAGTTCATTAGTGGCTGAATAGAGCTTACTGTATTTTACAGTACGAAGACTATTTTAAATTACTTGTTGCGTCTGAGCTAAAATTAGTACCTTCGCTGGAAATGTTATTTCATAAAATGCAACAGTTAGTTGTAGTGGATTTAGTTAGTACTTTTGTTTAAATTACGATTATTTAAAGTTTGTACGATTGTTTTTTTTAAATACGATTTGTTTAAAGTACGAATTCGCTGAATCGAGGATTTGTTAATACAGAAATCATCGCTGCTCAGACCAAGCGCTTCTACCACCGCATTAAGAATGTATGCATCGATCTAAAGCTGCAACTAGTTTGGGTGTTATAAGATTCTTTCTACCTCTTTTTGAACTTTGTTCATGGCAGGGAACGTCCGGCAAGTTGAGTTCAGAATTCAAGATCTGTTCTTCGTCTGAATCTTCTACACTGTCTAAGTTATTTGTGGTGGAAGTAGATGCAACAGCTAGTGATTCTCTTTGTCTTACAATCCTTTCCTCTTCTTCCAATCGTCGTTGTCTAGATCTTTGTTCTTTTTCCGCCAATTTTTTATCTACACCACCTAAGCATCCCGGTCGACCTGGCTCTCTCTGTTTCATTAAAAATAATTTATCTTCCTCTATTTTCATTCTCTCAAAAGCATCAGCATGTGCAATATCAAACAAATTATCAAGATTAATTATAAAATTGTTCTCACGACTCTTAAACGTAATCTGAGTTTTCTTACAATTTTTTTGCAACTCTCTCCAAACATGATATAAATCAATAAGTTTCTTCACGCAGTTAGGAAATGCCCTTGTTGGAATTCTTGCTTTTTCCCAATATATGATGCACTCCCTAATCACAAGATTTGCACTTTCACTAACAGTCAATTTAACCTCACGAATATTGTAAAATAGGACTGAGAGAACTTGTCGATTAGATGGTAATTTTGCACCATTTATTTGGTAGCTAGTCAATCCGATAAGAAAAATATTTTGTTTATCACTCCGTAATTCCACCGACATGTTTACGCACTAAACAATGAAACACTAATAGTCTCAAAAATCACGTACGAAATGGCAAATAAAACATGTCGTAACAGGTCACTGGGCAGTACTTAAGCAACTTGTATCGACAAGTTTAAATAGCAAGTCGGCACGGGTTATCGTTTATATATCGAACTAATATTTTTTTCTAGACAATATAGGGTTATTACGAAACTTTTAAGAAGGTATGCGTAAAAAAATATCGAACTTGAAATTTAAGGGACACCCTAATAAGCATATTACTTCAGTAATATTTTGTACAGAGAAATGTACAAATTCACCTAAAGGCTTATTTTCCTTCTCAGATATTTATAAAGACTTGAGATAAAATTTGTTCAGAAACTGAAAACTCAAACCTCGTGAATATAACGTATTTGTATCTTTTAAATTGCAGGTACTTTTGAACGGCAGTTGTCATTTATAACTAGTAGGCCTACCTGATCGCTTCTCTCGTATTATTTAATTGAAAATCATTTTCATTTAATACGCCAAAGTACAATTTTTAACTCTATTTTATTCTATTGCATTAAAAACATAGGTCCACAAATTACTAAAAAGTCTGGTACACAGAAACTTGTCCCAAATGGTAGCATATTAAACTAAAAAAATATTTATACAAGTTGGTTAAAGGATCTCCTGTTCAAATATTAGGAAAGGTACGTACGTGAGGGCACTCTCTAATTAGGGATCAAGTGACTCAATGTCGGGAACCACCATTTATGCTATATGTGGATCAAATATTTTCGTATGTTTTCATATAAATGTCTAAAAAGTTCACGCGTTGAGAATATTAATTATAAGGCATTCGTATTCATATATCGTCTTATGTTTAATTTATGCTACGGTCTTTAAGCTTTTGTTTTACACTGTGTTATTTGTTTCATAATGATTACAGTGGCCATTTTGCAGTGTGATTTTAGAAGAAGAATGTGTTTTGTTTTGTCATTACTTAATTCTTAACCAACAAAAACATTTTATGAGAACTATTTAAAACACGATATTATTCACGCATAAGTCAAGAAATGGGTGTAGCCTCAATGGAAAGAAGGTACACATAATTATCTAACCAAGTTAGGTGCCTTCACCGGTGCAGTTCAACGGATTATAAGTTGTTATGTACGAGTATTTACTGATTAATATGACTAGGTGACAGTATATTTTCTTCATCCATTACCACACAAAGAAAATCACGAATATATTCGAATCAACTTAAAAAAAGAGAATACCCTCTGTTCGGTTTTTCTTTTACCTCACAACTAATTAGTACTATAAACTTTAATTGTGCCGTGTTAGATTAAATAATATTACATATATTTCAAGTTAATTCTCAATATTAAACGAATAATTTGAAAATTTGTGAGGATGAATGTATGTTTGTTAACCTTTCATGCAAAAAGTACTGAAAAGTACTGTACTAGACTACTTTTTACTACGATATCTGACATATATGCTAACAGAGTCACGAGCAAAAGCTAGTATACTATATTTTTTATAACCTATATTATTTAGACGTGATTGAACCTACATCAATACTTGACAGGCTTATTACTTACAGTTTGCACTTTGTTGCCTGCCAATAACTAAAATGGGGTTGGAAATATAACGTGACGTATATAAAGATTGGCAGTTAAGGACTGGAGAATAACTAACTCAATTTAAACCCAAGTAAATGTTTTCTAAAAAAAAGACAACTCAAAATCAATAAAACATATTTAGAATAAGAATTTTAACTATTTAAGTAAAGTTTCTTAAGTAAACCTTCAAATATAAAGAAAAAATCATTAATGATCACAATTATGCTTTATGTTGAAGAATCCAATACTCATGTCCCTAGATTCAGTCAGAACCAAGGGTAAGTCCCTTGGTTCCGACTGAATCTAGGGACAGCAACTACATCCTACGAATAATCATAATAATCTTTATTAGAACAAGAAACCAATGTATAAATTCACATATATACGAAAATAACCACATTATTTATAAACTGTGTTGTGGCTATTAGCGTCCACGTTCTTAAAGGTATACACATCGGCGAATGATAAGAAAAATCCAAAATGTTAGCCATTTCTCGATCCGTACTAAACGAATATAGCTAAGTCTAGAACAATTCTCCCGTAGAAAGGTAATCAATCCAAGTAGTCGGATTATTAACATTAATGTACTGATAGCAGTAGTAATACTAATAGTATTTTAAGACACCTTCAAACTATGTTGCTACTATATGGGTCAGGGTGTTTCGCGGCTGGTAAAGGCAGTTGTTCTACCGTGGTCATAAATTTCTGCTTTCTCAAGAAGGCAGTGGAGCGAATCCGATTCGCAGACAATGACAGACTTATCAACAACAAACAGAATACGGTATTTAGAGAATGCTGTGTAAGTAGTAATCTATCAAATATGTCAAATCATTATCGCTAACAAACAAACAAATATTACAAACTTTCGTTTCGATTTCTTTCATATTACATTTTTTTCAAGTCCAACTTTGCGAAATAAGTACTATTATTGTAATGAGACACCACGAGGACATTATAACTCACTTCACCAAAAAGAGGATTTTTCCAATTCGGTTGTCTTTTTATTGTTTATTTTTTTGCCAAGCAATGTCGTCATTCAATAATTAATTTTTTTTTACTTGACGGTGCTTACTTCTTATTTGGGTATTAGGTCTTTAAGATGTGATTTTAATTACGGTTGTAACAAAAGTAAACAATCCTTTGCTTACAATAACACTTTAATGTTCAACACACACAAGACACAAAGTTTATAGTTAGAAGGCCCAATAAAAGTTAGAAAGATAGTATATTAACACATCAACACCCTGTACAGTCCACTGCTGGACATAGGCCTCTCCTTGGCAATCAGGTTTTGACCTAATATACCGCGCTGGCCAAACGGGTTGGAATAGGATTTGTTTCAAGTTTTCCTGTTCTTTGTAATAATATTTTCCTGAATATTTTATTCCTTAGTCGCCTCTTACGACACCCACGGGATGAATAGGAGTGGTAACACTAGGTATTCTTAATCCGTCATTACACAGAGAAAGATGTAAACACACAGAATACGAAAAAACTAACACGTGTAAAATTAACACTACTCAAATATGTATATGAGTATATTTACGTTGTAAGAATATCTTTATTCATATTCTTCAACTAAGTCACCGAAAGCCTTAATCGTGGTGGTCAGTTGTGACATGTGTCGTCGGGTGTCGAAGAAAAACACATAGTAATACTATGCGTTAGTTATACGTTATCTACACACATTCTATAGTTTTATCGGATGTGTAGAAAATATTTAAAGACGAATAATGTTACATATATTATGTTAATATTTTTATGTTCGAGTCGAAGTAATTTTGTATAATATCTATATTAAATACATGACTAAGTCTGAGAATTGAACATTCTGCGACGGGACTGTACAAAAGATAAAGTTGATTGCTCATTTCATGTTTAAATGTCAAAATTGTAAACCACTGTATATTATTTTACTCACATAAGTACTCCTTTCAAGTAAGTTCATAGATAATTTTATGGTCTTTGACGAATCAATTCAGATTTATTAGAGTTTCAAAACAAGTTTGTAATCGATGCCGAAATATGATTTCGATATCGAGTATTGCCATAGATAATAACTTATATTTTTATTGTATTTACTCACGTATTTCCATTTGTCTTATATAAAACAAAAGATATCTGTTCTTGTTGTCAATATGCTTTGCAGGTAGTTTTGTGCATAATTGCTCTGCTTCTTTTAAGGGGTTAGGGGTAGTCAGGATTTTCAAAAAATCGATTTCTTTTTTTTGCATTTTCTTAAAGTATAATATTTTTAAAATATTGTGTGAAAATTTGAAGTGAAACCGACAAATCCTTTTCGAGTTATTTAACAATGACCTTTCGGGTGCTACGTGGCATTCGAGAGCAGGTAGCTAGAAACAGCTGCAAACAACCGACCTTTCGGGTTTCATTGTCATGAATATCTCCCCATTTTAATGTATGTATAATTATATATATATATATAAATCATCATCATCATCATCCAGGAATAGATGACTCAGTGTAAGATATTACATAATTCTTATAATTCGACATAAATCCATAGCAAAACTTTAAATGCGTTTTTCTCAAAACTATGTTTTTTGAACTGGTGACAACTGTAACTTGAAAACCGCTCAGTAGATTTTAATGAAATTTATACAGCTTTTAGAATACATTATAAACTCGGGCCTGATCGAAGGATTTTTTTTTTTTCAAAAATTTCGATTTTTTAAGACCAATTAACTATTGACTTTTTCCCAAAAATTTAGAAAAAAATTTTCTGAGTCCGCCATTTTTTTAATTTTTGAAAAAAAAAAAAAAGCTTCGATCAGGCCCAGGATTATCTATTTATAAAACTAATTTTTCTTATCCGATTGATTTTTGATGAATCTCCAAGGACTTATCATTGTCACCGCAAGGACCTTTTTTTTGGACTGGGTCAACAGAAACAGCTATAACTTTGGAAACTATAAATTTTTTATTTTCAAATTTTCGTGACTTCAAGTTAAAACATTGTATAATAAGGCCATATTATTACTTTTGTAAAATAAAATGATTTAATAGCGAAAAAAAATTACTGAAAATTATCATTTTTTCGTGTCTCTGACTACCCCTAACCCCTTAAGTTAAGCTTACCGCTAAGTTATATAATTTTTTCTATCTCTAAAATTCTTTAATTGGGTTGTAAAGGTGTAAGATAAAGCTACCAAAGTCAACTGAATAGTGGCTGCAGTAGAACCATGCTGATTTCAGCACGAACGGGGCGGCTCGATCGGACAGTAACACTCTCTCCCAGAAGACCAACGTAAAGCGACAGCATCCATGCTGTCGTGTTTTATTGAAGACTGCGAGTTCAAAAACCCATTGATGTAAGGATGATAGTTATTATAGGAGGAATGTGAGCCTAACACTGCCACGATGACTGTCATGCCTTTTATGTCCCCAAGTGGGCGTGAAAGAGCATCTCACTATAACCTTATACAGACAATAGTATGCATTCGTAGTGTAAATGATGACTACAACATTTCCATCAGGCAGAATATAATCACTTTGGCAGGCTCTTAAAAAAAGGACAACTGAAGATACTTATGAATCCTCATTTTTTTATTCTTCCTTCGTAATTGTCTTAGTGTGTAAAAAGAGTAAAAATACTGTAAAGCACAAATAAAATTCTTATTCTTTTGTTTTTAGTATTTGTTTATTATGTCATCACACCTTAACTACTTAGATAATATCTTGTACACGTTATGTAATTAATATGACAGGGAAAAACACTAATTCCGAGTAAAATCTATAAAACACGAACGAAGTAGTGGGTTTTGCTAAAGTATAACTGATAACACGTAACAGAGTCAAATGCATAAAGGAGGTTTCTATTTAATTAGATTTTTCTCTTTGGAAATTACTGTATCCGTTATTTATATATTTATTTGTAAATATAATTTTCATAACGATTTGGTTTGATATTATTCAACTCATTCAATTATGTTAAGCATTCGTCCCTTATCTAATGACGCAATTTAAAACGAAAACTTTATTACCCATCTGCTGCTAACGGCCAACTCATGATATTTATTTTTCCTTTATCACCAAAGAAAATCCCGAGAAATTAAATCCCTTCCTATACACTTGAAGAAGGCGAAGGAAAATAGAAAACTGGCCCATTGGCGTTAAATGTCGCTAATTAATATAGGGAACCCACCCATTAGGAGCCTCTGCTAATGATAGATACTTTTTCTTTTTGAAGATGCCACGGATGAACGGTTGAGCTATTAAACCTTTCCGTGCACGATACTCGTTTTTCTGCAGTGTCATTAGAGAAACATTAAAACTACAAGTGCTAATTAAACGACAAGTCAAACATTATATCCACCGCTTTACATACTTGTTAATCAATAATAAGTTATCACGTGCAACGTTTTACACATAAATTAAGGGAAAAGTTTGTTAAGAGAATAGCAATGGATTATTGAAAGCAAATAAAAAGTGGTACAAAAATATAGAATGAAAACTATCAAAATCATTAAACTTATCTAATAAAATTTAATTAATTCACTGGAATAAGTTTTCGCTGTTTTTCAAAAGACGTTATAGCAACACTCTGTGCATGGAATTTCGTACAGTAGCTCATCAGCTAAGTAGTACTATATGTAGCCTAAAATTCTAGTTTTTATAGTTTACCACAGTGTCAACCACGTGTTTATTTACCTCTTATAAAAAAATCTACTTTAGTGTTAAATAAAGTGTTTTTGCGATGAATTTTATTGCATTGCTTTATTCAAAAGAAATCCACAGCTAAAGCACACAGAGTTCTTGTTGAAATTATACTATTCTAGTATCAAATAATTAAATAATTTTTCAAAACTATAATTAATTCAAAATGTTACTCAGATTTAAAAATTAATATTTAAAATCCAAGTAACATATAACAGCTGCAAAAAAAGGAGTTTTATGTATGCTGTATGAGGTAAAATACCTGATCCTTGCCTTGTATTAAATCACATCAGTTCTTGCGATGATTCATT